>CM046445.1:38877812-39566979 GCA_025506515.1 Flaveria trinervia
CTTTCTTACAACCATTTAATTCCAGTGTAAGAACCGACGGATAGGTATTGGTAGTACTACTGGGTTGACACTCCCACCCTCATGTTGGTATACTAGTTAGTACCAACAAAAGCCAGGAACGGGCCTTGGGTGAATATATTGTGACAAGATTCTTTGTGTACGTCGTTAAGTTTGGTTGTAAAGCTCTTGTCATGTGATTTTGCTTACTTATAACTGTATGCACGGTATTCTGCAACAACTTTATACAGCATCAATTACTTATTTACTTTAAACGTGCGAACTCACCAACAATTTTGTTGGCCATTTTGAGCATATCTTTTCAGGTGATCATGCTAGCTGAGGTTCTAGGCATGCTGCCTTAGTGGAGACCCTAGGATGCATTTCCGGGCTAAACTTGTCATTTTGAAAACAATTGTTGTATCTGTTTCAAACAACATTATACTTTGTAACTTGTTCCCGGATTGTGGGAATTGTATACAATGTTATCATCTTTGTTATATGATTCATGTATAATGTTTATGCTTATGGCTATGTTGTCGTGAATACTGACTAAACACGACACAAGTCCCCTTGTTGTCGGGTGTCATCATGACAAGCTTGTCATCATTATTATTATTGCATCTCTATCGCTTACCATGTGTTATGACGATTCCCGTCTCGTTACATCCCCGTGTTTCCGCTCTTAGCGGGGGTGTGACAGACTGGTATCAGAGCCATTGGTTATAGAGAATTAGGCAATACACTTGACCTAGACTATAACCTAGGAACCTTCATGTAGATTTGCATGCTAGGACTGTGTGCATTTTATATCTCATACGTGTTCCTCGTTACTTGTTCGGTTATCTATCTGTTTCGTGATCATTTCACCCTGTGAGGGAGCCCTTGTGCTCACTCTTTACCGGATGCTTGTGTTGGATCTTCCGTCTCCCTCTGCGCACCGAGTTGTTTTATCAATCCGGGTATTAAACCCAAAGAGATCTTCATAGATCATGCTATTGCGTTTGACCTTAGACACTGGGATTTACCCCGAGGAGGTTATGTCTGAGACCTCGAGAGAGGAGGAAATAGACAACCTCCGCTAGACTAAACTTGATTTCATGCATGGATATGCCATTATTATGATGGACTACTGTTTGGACATTACTTATACATGGTGTGAGAATTTCATGATTTGTAAGCGATGTGTGACAACCATAAGTATAGCATTAACCCGGAAAATTAGGCCTTAATGTGACATGGATAATGTGTCCTGCAATGGTTCAAACTTATGCGTTTACTATTTTTATGATTAGAACATGCCGCCTCGAAGAGTTACCCGCAACAACAGTGGCGGAAGTGAAGCCCCGAGAGGCAGAGGCAGAGGCAGAGGCAGAGGTAGAGCACCAAGAACAAGTGATGGTCCTACCAATGTCACTCCGAGAACAGGAAACCCTGATATGGCAACCTTAATCGCTCAACAGTTGGCCGCACTGATTCCGACTATCGTGGCCCAAGTGAGCGATGCTCTTCACCATTCTGACCCCCACGGGGACGGTGGCAATGATAATGAGGATAACGGGAACCCGACTGGGAACGAAAGCAATCAGGAGACCAGAAATGGTGGTACAGCCGGTAACGAAACTTGAATTGTTAATGAGACCGGGGTTGTGAATGCTAGACGGGGATGTTCATACAAGGAATTTGCGACTTGTAAACCACGAGAGTTTGATGGCAAAGGTGGAGCCATAGCCCTGACTAGATGACTTGAAAATTTGGAGGCCGTGATCGCCATCAGCGAATGCCTCGACAGTCAAAGGATTACGTATGCCACGTGCTCACTACAGGGCAAGGCACTAACATGGTGGAACACTCAGATTCAGGCTAGGGGAAGAGAATCGGCGATGCAAACGTCGTGGGATGAGTTCAAAGCCCTAATCACCGAAGAGTACTGTCCTCTTAACGAGATGCAAAAACTTGAGCATGAGTTCTGGAATCATGCTATCGTGGGGGCTGGGAACGCAGCTTACACCGATCGTTTTCACGAGCTAACAAGATTGGTTCCGCATCTGGTCACCCCGGAATCAAAAAAGATAGAGAGGTATATTTGGGGACTTGCGCCTCAAATCCGGGCAATGGTAACCGCAGCTGCTCCTCCTACTATTCAGAGCCCAATTCTGAAGGTTGGCACTCTAACTGATGAGATGGTGAGAACAGGGGTATTGGGCAGGGGAGCAAAGAAAAGGAAAGATTTTGGGGAAACGAGCCGGTCGAGTGCCGGGAAATTCGAGAAAAGGGGCAAGACAACTAGAAATTTTGTGGCCGTGACCCAGGGCAGGCGAGAGTATGTGGGTCCGCACCCCAGATGCGATAGGTGCAACTTTCATCATCCCCCAGCTATGCCGTGCCGGGTGTGCGCTAACTGTAGACGCCCGGGGCATTTAGCAAGAGACTGTAGAACAGCGCTGAATATGGTCGCACCACTCAACGTGGTTAACCCCGCCGGGTATGCCAGGGGCTATTACCAGTGTGGATGCCCTGATCACTACAGGAACATGTGCCCCAAATTGAATCGGGCACCGGGCCGGCAAGTGAACGACCAGCGTCAGACGATGGCTATAGCTGGAAATCAAGTCCCAGGAAATCAAGGAAATACGTCTCGGGGACGCGCTTTTGTCATTGGAGCCAATGATGCCCGTCAGGACCCAAATGTTGTCACGGGTACACACTTACTCAATAATCACTTTGCATCTAAATTCTTTGATACTGGGGCAGACAATAGCTTTATATCTTATGAGTTTGCGCAATTGCTTGATTTGAGTCCTAGTAAACTAGAAACTAGCTATTCCGTAGAAATGGCCAATGGTAGGATTGTTCAGGCCCGACGAGATTATTAGAAAGTGCTCGATGATATTGGAGAACCATGCCTTCGATATAGACTTGATCCCCTTTGAGTTAGGAAGTTCCGACGTGATTGTGGGAATCGATTGGTTGTCGAAACACGGAGCCGAGAATGTCTGTCGGGACAAGGTAGTACGAATCCTTATGTCAGATGGAGGAGTACTCAGAATTCAAGGGGAATGATCGGGAAGAAACTTAAAGCTTATCTCCTGCATGAAAGCACGCCGGAGTTTACGAAAACAGTGCTACGCTTTCCTGGCTCATGTGGTAGAAAAGAAGGAAAAGTAGCAGAAACTGGTAGATATCCCTGTAGTGCGGGATTACCCAGATGTATTTCCTGACGACTTGTCTGGTTTGCCTCCTCCACAGCAGGTGGAATTTCGTATTGAGTTGGTTCCTCGAGCCACACGGTAGCAAAGACACCGTATCAGTTGGCTCCGTTGGAAATGCAAGAGTTATCTAGCCAGTTACAGGAACTACTGGAGAAGGGTTTTATTCGGCCGAGTCACTCGCCTTGGGGAGCACCGGTGTTATATGTCAAGAAGAAGGATGGGTCATTCCGTATGTGCATTGACTACCGTGAATTAAACAAATTAACTGTGAAGAATCGGTATCCTCTCCCCAGTTCATGCCGTTCGGATTGACTAACGCACCAGCTGTGTTCATGGACCTGATGAATCGGGTGTGTAAACCTTACTTGGATAAGGTTGTGATCGTATTCATAGACGACATACTTATCTACTCTCGATGGAAAGAGGATCATGAAGAACACCTTCGGGCAATACTGGAACTGTTAAGGGAAGAGAAACTTTTCGCCAAGTTCTCGAAGTGTGAATTCTGGCTGCGAGAGGTGAAGTTTTTGGGTCATGTGGTTAACAAGGACGGGATTCATGTAGATCCAGGCAAGATCGAAGCGGTAAATAGATGGGATACACCCCAGACACCTTCAGAGATATGGCAGTTCTTAGGATTAGCCGGATACTATCGTTGTTTCATTGCGAACTTTTCAAAGATCGCTCAACCGTTGACATTGTTGACTCAGAAAGACAAGAAGTTTGATTGGGGACATGCACAAGAACGGGCGTTCCAAACGCTGAAAGATAAGCTGTGCAATGCACCGATATTGTCCCTCCCAGACAGAACTGATGATTTTGTGGTATACCGTGATGCTTCGCATCAAGCGTTGGGATGTGTACTAATGCAGAAAGATAAGGTGATTGCCTACGCTTCGCGACAACTTAAGGTGCTGGAGAAGAACTACACGACTCATGATCTTGAGTTGGGCGCTGTAGTATTCGCACTTAAAATATGGAGGCATTACCTGTATGGAACCAAATGCATCATCTACACAGATCATAAAAGCCTTCAACATATTCTGGATCAGAAGGAACTCAATATGTGACAGCGATGCTGGGTAGAGCTTCTTAGTGACTACGATTGTGAAATCCGGTATTGTTGGACCAAAAGAACCAATGAGCCTACCTCGAAGTCCTACAAACATCACAACAACTGCTAAAGACTTGATCAGCTGTTTGACAAAGTCTGAAGACTTCAACAGCTAAAGACTAAAGTACTGAAGACTTCAAGAGCTAAAGACCAAAGTCTGAAGATCAACAGCTGAAGACTAAAGTACTGAAGACTTCAACAGCTGAAGACTAAAGTACTGAAGACTTCAACAGCTGAAGACCAAAGTCTGAAGATTAACAGCTAATGAACAAAGTCTGAAGATCAACAGCTGAAGGACAAAGTACTGAAGATCAACAACTGAAGTACAAAGACTGAAGACATCAGCTGATGACAACAGCTGAAGTTCAAATACAACTACTGAAGCCTTCAGAGTTTGTTACAACAGTTGAAGAAGCATTCTTCAGTTGTTTTGATGGTTTCCTTTCAGTAGTTTTCTTTCTGTTTTAGTATTTATAAAACGACTGAAGAGCATGTTCTTCAGTCGTTGTACTTTCAGTAGTTTCTTTTCAGTAGTTGTAGTGACAGTTAACACTTAGTATTTTTGTAAGAAGATGTCAGCTGTTTGACATCTTCAGTAGTTGTGTTAACTATCAGTAGTTTGAATAAATTCTGTTAGATGTCACTATCAAGTGACATCAACAGACATCACATCTCTTATATAAGAGGTGTTGACCTAATTGTATGTGTGACATTCTGTTACCACGAAAGCGAATATTGAATGAAATATCTTTTGCAGAATTCTCTCTGTCTATAACCGTTTGTTCTTACCTTGAATATCTTTTGTGTTCTTGTGAATTGGCTAATTCATTGTTTGATTTCCGCTGCTATACTCTCTAATCAATCAAACGTAGATCGTTGATCTTAACAAGTGGTATCAGAGCAGGTTAATCATTGATCGATCTAACAATTGATCATTGAAACTGCTATTTGATATCTATGTTTGATTGAATTAGCACATTTACAAGAACTCGTTATAGATTATTGAATTTCTGCCGCTTTCGTTTATTCATTTTGAGATCTCTCTTGGTTCAATTTGGTTTGTTGTGTGTTGTTCTAAATCTGCTATAGCTTAATTGAATTTGGTTGATTCTGAGATGACTACTCCTTCTAATGACCCTCACATTACCGTTCCTCAACCAAGCCTCCGATGTTGGTTAGGACTGAGTATAACATATGGCAATGAAGGATGCTTCATCACCTGTCTGTTAACAGTTCAGGTTGTTGGACATCTGTGGTACATGGACCACATAAGCCTATGGTGAACAATCCGGAAACAATCAAATGGTTCCGAAGAAGAAGGAACAATACTCAGATGAAGATCGGAAACTGTTTGAGATTGATGCTAAAGCCCATGGAATTCTGGACATGGCACTGCCGAATGAAATCTATTCAGGGCTTATGCATCATGAAACTGCTCATGACCTCTGGAATGCACTAAAGGAACAATTCGGTGGAACTGATGAGGTCTTAGCAAACAACAGAGAAATCCTTGCCCAACAATATGAGACATTCTCTCATAGAAAGGGTGAGACACTGACTCAACAGTTTGAGTGTTTTTCCTGTTTGATCTCTGAGCTGAAAATGGTGAAACAGGAATACACCAACAGCCAGATGAATAACAGATTCCTCAGATCACTGCCTGAGAGATGGGACACATACACTATTATCCTACGCTCCAGTGCAAATCTAGATAACCTATCTCTCACCCAACTTCATGGGAAACTGCTTACATTTGAAAGAGAGGTAAAGCAGAAAAGGAAACTGTCATCATCAGGAAAGCTCACGATGACTTTGTACGAGGGAACACTGCCTTGGTTGGTCATGAGTCAGAATATGCTGCATCTGGAAGCAATTATGATGAGCATATTGATTTCTCTTCAAACAGTTCTGATCATGCATTTGTTAGTATTGATAGTCATTCTAGCAGTAATAGTGACAATCTATGCTTCATCATGGATGATCTGAAGAGAATTCCTGATGATGATTAGAAGTGATGGATATTCTAAGCCAAATGGCCTTAGTTAATTTCAGATCTCAGAAGTTCTACAAGAGAACTGGCAGGAAATTTCCTGGACTCTCTAGCAAAACCAAAGTTGGTTTTGACAAGAGTAAGTTGAGGTGTCACAAATGCCAAAGGCTTGGACACTTTGCAAGAGAGTGTAGATCAACTACATCTAACTCTTCTGCACCCTTTGTGACTTTTCCTAGCACTAGTCCACAAAACAGAGGGCAACATCCTGCTGGTTCTGGTCATCATTCACACCCTGTATCTCGTGCATACTTTGTCCCCCAGGGTCCAATGTCATATCCTTTTCCCTGCTATTCCATGCCTCAGCCAAATCAGGTTCAAGCTCCTATTGCACAACAACCACAAGCATTACCTGAACCTCAACCTTCCCAATCTCATCAACAAACTCAACCTCAACAACATAGCTTTTTCACCGCAGGAGTTGTTGACTGGAGTAGTTTACCAGATGATTTGTCTGGTCATGAACAACTGTTCTCTGGTGCTGGTCAACATGGTGGTGACAGTCCTTTTGGAAATCTAGCTCTTATGGCTTTGGAGTCTGCTGATACTTCATCCTCTAATGCCTCTACACCACAGGTATCACAGGTATCCTCTGAGGCAAAAGCCAAACTATGTTCTGAAACATGCATAGCCGCATTTGCATCTATTAGAGAAGCAAATGTAGCTTTAATTAACAAGAACATTGAGCTAGAACAAACAATTTCCAAAAGCGAAGCTGAATTTGAGTCTGTGATTAATGATAAGAATGATGAGATTTACAAACTTAAATGCCAAATCACTGATGATAAGGCTAGGGAAGAGATACTTCTAGAGAAATACAGAGACCTCAAAGAAACACTTGCAACTACCCAGGTAGAGTGTGATCGATGGGTAAATTCTTGAAAGGGTTTTGAAATGCTTCTTAGTAAGCAATCTACTTCCAATGTGAAGTTTGGCATTGGTTATAATCACACTGCTCGTCCTACAGATTTTACTTGCAGAGCAGAGGTAGAATCTGATGGTGAAAGCAATAACCAATCCTTTTCATCATGTGATCTACTATCTGATACAGCACCATCAGAAGTAGAAGCCAGCATTAATTCCTCTCAGAACCTATCAGCTGATGTTGATGGTTCAAATGCTAACACTCACATGATCACTAAGTTGATCACTCCGGGTGATATTTCACAATCTACTAAAAGTTCTAAAAAGAAAGTCATAACACCTGGAGAACAAGCCCAAACTACTACATGTACTAAAGGAAAGAAAACTGCAAGTAGAAAGGGTGGGAAAACTACTGAAGAAGATATCAAGAAAGCAGGAACTAAAGGGAAGAAAACTGCTAGTACTGATAGCAAACTGCTGAAGAACAAGTCTTCAGTAGTTTCATCTTCTTCAGCAGATGATCAACTTAAGATGAAGAAAAATCCATGTGAAATATATGGCTTATTCAATCATCTTACTAATGATTTGTCGTATAAAAAGGGCTCCAAACTCAAACATAATGAAAACATTAAAGAGAAAATGGATAAAATGAAAACTGAGTTTGAAATCAAACTTGTACCAGCAACATCGAAACCTGTGACCCCAAAATCCAAAAAGAAATCCAAAAAGAAAGAGGTAAACAGGCAACAGCTGAGGTTGCTCAAAGAGAGATGGTACAACACAGGAACCCATCAAACTCAAGCACTAATGTGTCTGATGAGCTGAAGGCTTTATCACAAAATCAGACACAACTTGTTTTCATGGTTCAACATCTATTGGGGAGAGTCAACCAATTAGATGCTCCGTGTTGAAACCACAGAGAAGAAAATCCATGCCAAAGGATTCTTCTTCTTCACCATCTCCATCCCCTCAGGCTGTTATTCATAGCAAGTCTGTTAGTTTACCATCTGATGATATGAACAGACCCAAAACCAAATAGGTTTGGGTCTAAAAAACTAACTGATTGTTTATGATTGCAGGGTTCTTCAACATGCCAATGTAGCATCTTGTATGTAGACAGTGGGGGATCTATGCATATGACAGGGAACAGCTCTCTTCTTCATGACTACTCTCAAGGAAAGAAGGGGTTTGTTTCTTTTGGCAATGATGCTAAGGGTTACATCATTGGAAAAGGCTGTCTCCAATGGAGAAATAAAGTTTGATGATATTAATCATGTTGAAAATCTCAAGTACAATCTCTTGAGTGTCAGTCAAATGTATGATAAAGGCCATGTTGCTCTTTTCACCAGTCAGAACTGTAGGATTCTGTCATCCAAAGTTCTGAATTTGATTGATAAGGTGTTGGATGATCACACTCTCCAGAGGACCAACACGACAGGAAGAGTGTATGCCTTAGATCTTTCCAAGAAAATAAATCTCAGAGGCCATCCTCGTCTATTTTCCAAAGCCTCTCCTCAGGAATCTAAATTGTGGCATACAAGGCTGGGTCATGTTAATTTCAAAAACATGAATCAGCCGATCCACAATAGTTTAGTGAGAGGTTTACCAATAAAGGAGTTCCACTGTGATGAAACCTGCACTGCTTGTTTAAAAGGAAAACAGCACAAAGTCTCATTCCCTCCTATTGAAGAGCCTAAGTCCACTGCCTGCTTGCAATTACTGCATATGGATCTATTTGGTCCTGTGAGAGTGATGAGCATGGAAAAAAGAAATACTGTCCGGTAATTGTGGATGATTACTCCAGATTTGTATGGACTTTCTTTCTGCATTCAAAGGATGGGGTTGCTCAGACGATTATCAACTTTGTGTTGTATGTTGAGAAGCAGTATTCCCTTTCAGTCAAGTGTATAAGGAGTGACAATGGAACTGAATTCAGAAACCATACACTTGATGAATTTTATCTTTCAAAGGGAATAAAAAGGCAGTTTAGCATCCCAAGGACTCCAGAACAAAATGGAGTAGTGGAGAGAAAGAACAGGACCCTAATTGAAGCTGCAAGGTCTATGTTGGCTGACTCTGGTTTGCCACTGACCTTTTGGGCTGAAGCTGTTAACACAGCTTGGTATGTGCAGAATAGAGCCTTAGTAAATCAGAGGTTGATGAAGACTCCATATGAGTTCTACATCACTTGGCTCCTCTAATTTCATTTTTCAGATCATTTGGTTGTCCCTGTTTTATTCTCAACACAAAGGATCAACTCCAAAAATTGATCCTAAGGTGGATGCAGGGTATTTTGTTGGTTATTCATCTACTTGCAAAGCATACAGAGTCTTCAACTGCAGAACGAAGATAGTTGAAGAGACTTTGCATATGAAGTTTAATGAATCTCCAATGGACAAGATTCCACAAAACCCTGTGGATTGTTTGATTTGGACATACTGCATATGTTCCTTATCAACCTCCAGCTGTTGCAGATCATATGGATAAATCATCTTCTGCAGCATGTCTTCCACCTGGTGGTATTGATGATGATGATGATAATATCAATACTCACCTATTCAAGTTTAGTGACCAAATGCCTGAGTCTGCTAAACTTGATGTTCCTGTAGCTTGAGCAGTTCCATCCACAACAAATGCTGATGAGATTTCTGATTCCTCTAAATCTTTTGAGTTACCATCAAATTCTTGGTTTCAAGAGTCTGCATCAACATCTGCTGCTGCTGAAGGTTCTACAAACACTTGCACAAATATCATTGTTTATCAAGAGCTGAAGAATCACCCAATGTCTCAAATTATTGGGGATATCATTGCTGGAGTTTCAACAAGAAGTCAATTGTCTAACTTTTGCTTCTATGCTCTCTTCATCAGTCAGCTAGAGCCAAAGAACTATCATGTTGCTTTGAGAGACAATGGCTGGGTTGAAGCCATGTAGCTTGAGCTACTTCAGTTCAAGAATCAGCAAGTGTGGGAACTGGTTCCTCTACCCCCAGGTAAGTGTGCAATAGGCACTAAATGGGTGTTTTAGGATAAAACTGATGAAAATGGGTTATTGTTAAGAACAAGGCTAGACTGGTTGTACAGGGGTTTCATAAGAAGAAGGTATTGATTATGATGAAACCTTTTGCCCTGTAGCCAGACTAGAGGTAATTAGATTGTTCTTAGCCTATGCTGCATTCCACCATCTTAAAGTTTTTCAAATGGATGTCAAAAGTGCATTTTATATGGTAAAATAAAAGAAGAAGTTTATGTGTGTCAACCACCAGGTTTTAAGGATAATAAACATCCTCATGGGTGTGTAAACTTGATAAGGCTCTTTATGGGTTGAAACAAGCTCCTAGATCCTGGTATGAGACACTTTCCACTTTTCTTCTAAGAATAATTTCACTAGAGGCTCCATAGATAAACTTGTTTATTAAGAAGGTGGATCAACATAACTTACTTGTTCAAATTTATGTTGATGATATTATTTTTGCATCCTTGATCCCCAGTTGTGTGATGATTTTACCAAATTAATGAAAAAGAGGTTTGAAATGAGTGCAATGGGAGAATTACAGTTCTTTTAGGGTTACAAATCAAACAAAGGCTGATGGAACCTTTATTCATCAGTCAAAATATACAAAAGATCTTTTGAATAAGTTTGATTTACAAAACTGTAAGCCCTGTTCTACTCCCATTGTAACATCTTGTAATTTAGGGTTAATTTAAAGTTAGTCTTGTTAAATCCTTGCATGGGCTAATCGTGTTGTTTATGAAACTTATGGGTTGCTTATGAATAGCACCTTAATTGCTCTTTCAAAATTGTAAGGTTATAATAATAATAATAATAATAATATTAAGTAAATAATAATAATAACTATTAATAATAAATTGTAAAAGTTATTAAAGTAATGAGATGGTTATTCAAGTTAAGGGGGTCTTATTGTTATTTTGCAAACATTAAATAAAAGGTTTTGCATAAGTTAACAGAAAGTAAAAACTATAGGGGCCAAGTTGTAATAAAAACCCCAATACATGGGCATACTTCATATTTTCGACCCAAATTAACGCCAAATGACTTGGGAAGCATTTTCAAACTCGAACCCACGTTCTATTGGACCATAAACACTCGGATTTAATGGGTGGTAATCGAAATCAATGTTTCGATCGGTTTAAGACCGATCAACACCTATCTTAAGTCGAACAATCAAATCAACGTACAATAACGTTCGGTAATCATTATCAAGCTTAATGCTTGGTTTAATTCGAGTTAATCATCCGTTAACACACCTAATCATAACCGTGGCAGTCGAATTAAAAACAAAACTCAACCGGCACCTTAACGTACGAATCAAACCTATATAACAGAGGGAAAATACTCCCTTCAATCCCTTTAAGCTCCTTATACACTAAATTGCTTGAAATACAACTAAATTATTGAAATCAAGGCCCCTATTCATCGCGAAAAAGACCAAAGCTTATCGGGCTTAAACACTCCAATTCGAAGGCAATCAAGTAAGTTTAATACACCATCGTGCTCGATTACACATAGGGATCAAAAGCCCTATGGTTAATCTGATTAATAACAATAAATCGACTTCAATTTGGGGGTTGAGAAACTAGGGTTTATACGATTTGAGTTTCTTCAGCATTTTGTGTTTTTAAGGTTTTAAAACCGGTGATTAGCACGGCAACTACCCTCTAGTTCACTGGTTAAGATTCCCTCCCCATATCCATGAGGTCCCGGGTTCGAACCCGGGCAGCCTCATTTTTTTTAAAAAGGGCTTTTTGGCCTTAAAATAGTTATGGAAAATTATAATAATTATAAAAATAACTTTTATAAACTCCAAATATTTTTAAATCATCTAGCTATTTTCTTGAAATTTATTTTAATATAATTATTAATTATTTTAGACAAATGATATAACTAGTGCAATTTTTGGTAAAATAGATTTTAAATATTGTTTAACTTATTAAAAAATATTTGTTAAATAACAAGTATAATTATTATTTAAAACGTGCTTATTTTATTTAGCGATGAGACTTTTTTTTTTTCAAAACCTTATATTAAATGTACTCTTATTTCACATCTTTATAAAATATAAATACATTGTTCCCAGAAAATATATAATTGATACCCATTTGTTAATTATATTGGCAAAGCCTCAAACATCAAATTGAACTTTAGCTCACGTAAATCCACTAAACTTATTACAATTAAACTTTAACGTTGTAATATATTTGTTTTAGGTACATTGTGAAAGACTACGTTGAACCGTTGCTTATATTTATTCTTATTAATCATCAATAATATTATTTGATCATGTGAGTATTCTATACCCCTTTTTCTATTTTTTACACTTTGGGGTGAAACATGTTAACTTATACTATTGCACTCATAGACTTATTTGAGACTTGTAAACTTTATGGCAATCCATCATGTTAAGTTATGGTTAGTTGAACTTTTGTGATTACCATGTTATGGCGTTATATGTGCAATCATTAACTATTGCTAGCCCAGCGAAGTCATAGATCTGTGGGTAAGACAAGCCTGCTTGGTTGATCCAAGTACACTTAGCTGATCGTATATACTTTTAACGTTTGAGACTTGTAAAACATTGTCAAGGTTTGATTGTTGCATGGACCATAGCATCCCTAATCACTATATTCACTAACTATGACTTGAATTGCCATCTTTTATATACTTATGTATTGAAAACTATGGAATGCTCACCAACATTTTCTTTTATGTTGACCTTTTTTTTATTTTTAACATGTTTCAGGAAACGCCCAAGTTTGATTCCTACACATTGAAGCTTGCACAATCTAGGAATGGACCTAGATTAATAAATAAAATAGAATGAATTGTTACATCTATGTTATGCTTGTTTCCTTTGAAACTTATGTTTGTAATGTGACAATTGAAACTATGTTTAAATTATATTTGGATTATTTAATAGCGTTATGTGGCTGTGAACGATCTTAACTCTCACTCCTCGACGTTTCCGCCGTCAAGGTTGGGGTGTGACAGATTGGTATCAGATCCCATAACTATAGGGATCTAGGTTATTAGAAATGGTGACCTAGGCTATAGTATGCATGAACCTTATAGAATTATATTTCTATCTTGTAAATTATATACTTTTCATGCTACATAATGCTATGCTCCTTACGTGCAATTTTATGCCTTAGCGTAGGATTGCCTAACTTGTTATTAGTCTCCCTAAACTTAATTTTGACTCTTTGACTCCCCGAACATGAAACTCTTAATCTTATTCTCGTCGCGCGTGGAATATTATGCTTATGTTATGACTTGGATCTTTAGACGTTATGTCTAATCTATATAAATCCCATCAAGGTTTTGATTCTATGAACTTAAGAAATATTGTGTGACACATAGACACCTGTATCCTGGTTTTCTGGCAAAGGCCCTCGGGCTAAGGCAAGCATATCGCATAAATCTACGGGACTAGTTATGCTTACCTGGGGATTTCTGGGATGAGTGATAAACTATGGTCAACATACACAAGTTTCTAAGGTAAATGGGTCAATTCACCTTGACGTGTCAACGTTTTCAAATGGTAATGCGTTACCAAATGGAAACATCCCGTGTACCTTAAAACTCTTAGCTTATCTTTGTTAAACTACTATTCTCTGTTATCCCCGCTCTGTAACTAACTCATTTTGTATATCCAGCATGTCTCGTCACCATGGAAAGCGTGGAAGTTCCGACCGTAAGCTGGCTGCCATGATTGCACGACAAATGGCTGCCGTTCTTCCGACGATGGTTGCTGAACTTAATAGCACGCTAATGGCTAATAGCAACAACAATACCAATGGAACAATAGTGGTGCTAATGGAGACAATAGCAACAATCAAAACGGGAATGATCAACACGGGAACAATCGTACTTGCACTTTCAAACACTTCAACTCGTGCAACCCACTGGTTTTAGTGGAAAAGAAGGAGCCACGGGACTTCTCGAGTGGTTTGAAGGTATGGAGAACACATTATTATTATTAGCGATGCCCCGATGAGCTCAAGGTTCGCTATGCCACAAGTGTTCTTCAACAACGAGCGCTAACTTGGTGGAATAGTGAAAAAAGAAACCGGGGAGCTGAGGTTGCAATGGCGATGCCCTGGGAGGAATTCAAAGATATTATGATCCAAAAGTTCTGCCCAAGAAGCGAGTTACAAAAGCTGGAGGAGGAATTCTGGAACCTTAAACAAGATGGTGGGAATCACTTGCTTATTCCACCCGACATCATGAGTTGAGTATGCTTCTACCACACATGGTGGTACCGTGCCCCGTAACATCGAGAAGTTATCAAGGGGGTGCCACCTCAAATCAAGATGCTGTGTGGTGGTAGTAGGCCCACAACTTTAGAGGAAGCAATTACTATTACTGCACAGCTCACCGAGAATCATATAAGAGCTGGCACGATGTCGGCAAAGGGTTCCAAGGCTATGGTGAAGGTGACACCCGAGGCAACAAAGGAGGTAAGGGCCGAGTCATCTTCCCAAAACAAGAAGCGTAAGTTCATCTCGACACGTAACTACGCCGTGACCGCTCCTGATGCTCCTCAAAAACAAATGATGGTTGCGAATCAAGCTCCCATGGCTAAGGTTTATGCTGGTCCACATCCTATGTGTAACACGTGCAAGTACCATCATTCAAGCAACATGCCATGTCGAGTCTGCTCACTGTGTGGAAAGTATGGTCATTTGGTGGCTACCTGTCTTCGTGCACCAAATAACACTGCCATGCTTACCAACCGAACCTGTTACAACTGTGGCGAGGCTGGCCATATTCGCCCTCAATGTCCTCGCAATGCGGGAACTGTGCCACCGGCTCGTGGAAGGGCTTTCAACATCAACGTCAACCAAGCGCAAGCCAACAACGACGTGGTGAATGGTACGCCGCTAAATTCCTTCTAGTCCTTTGCTTGTCTTGCAAAATTTCCTATTTACGTTTACCATATCAATAATAGGTTGTTATCAAACAGGTATGTATCTCGTAAATAAACATTATGCATCTGTATTGTTTGATTCGGGTGCCGATAGGAGTTTCGTGTCCCTGGAATTTGAGGTTTTACTTTCTAAACCGCGCGTCAATCTAGAAAGATCTTTCACTGTCGAAATCGCCGACGGAAAATCTATTGTCATTGATGTTGTGATACGCGACTGCACCTTGAGTCTTAACGAACACGAGTTCTCCGTCGATCTTATTCCTATGAATTGGGAAGCTTTGATGTTATCATTGGCATGGATTGGTTAGCCAAACATCGTGCGGAAATTCTATGTTTTGAGAAGTGTATCCGAATTCCTTTACCTACTGGAGATACTTTGAAGGTCTTTGGGGAGAAATCATCCAAAGACTCAAACTCATGTCTTGTATCAAGGCTCGCAAGTGCTTAAGTAAAAACTACATGGCTTTCATGGCATATGTAGTTAATACGAAAGCCAAGGGTAAGGAGTGAAAGATATTCCTGTTGTGCGAGACTTTCCGAGGTTTTTCCCGAGGATCTTAAAGGGTTACCTCCCATGCGAGAAGTTGAGTTCAAGATTGACTTATTCCTGGCGCAAACCCTGTGGCTAAATCACCTTATCGTCTTGCACCGTCTGAAATGCAAGAATTAGCTAGTCAATTGCAAGAGTTGACCGATAAGGGTTTCATTCGCCCTAGCTCATCACCGTGGGGTGCACCTGTACTGTTTGTGAAGAAGAAGGATGGTTCATTTCGTATGTGCATCGATTACCGGGAACTCAACAAACTTACTATCAAAAACCGATACCCTCTTCTCGAATCGATGATCTCTTCGACCAACTTCAAGGGGCAACTCAATTCTCAAAGATCGATCTACGCTCTGGGTATCATCAACTACGTGTTCACAATGATGACATTCAAAGACCGCTTTTCGTACTCGATATGGGCACTACGAGTTCATGGTTATGCCTTTTGGTTTGACCAATGCACCTGCCGTGTTCATGGATCTCATGAATCGAGTATGTAAACCGTATTTGGATAGATTCGTAATCGTGTTCATTGATGACATTCTTATCTATTCTAAGACGAGAGTCGATCACGAGACACACTTGCGACAAGTTCTTGAACTTTTGAAGAAGGAGCAATTGTACGCTAAGCTTTCCAAGTGTGAATTTTGGTTAGAAGAAGTTCAATTCTTAGGACATGTGGTGAATAGCCAAGGTATTCACGTTGATCCTACTAAGATTGAAGCGGTGAAGAATTGGTGCATTCCCACAACCCCAACCGAGGTTCGTTCTTTTCTGGGTTTAGCGGGATACTATCGTAGGTTCATAGCAAATTCTCGAAGATTGCTAAACCATTAACGGCACTAACCCAAAAGAATCGACTTTTTTTTTGAAGGGACCGAGCAAGAAGAGGCTTTCGAGACATTAAAACACAAGTTGTGTAATGCTCCTATTCTCACACTACCCGATGGAAACGACGACTTTACTGTATATTGTGATGCTTCTCATCAAGGTCTGGGTTGTGTTCTCATGCAACGAGACAAAGTTATAGCATACGCGTCAAGACAATTGAAGGTGCATGAAGTTAACTACACAACGCATGATCTTGAACTTGGTGCGGTGGTTTTTGCATTGAAGATTTGGCGACACTACTTATATGGATGCAATGTATAGTCTACACGATCATAAGAGTCTCCAACACGTGTTCAATCAAAAGGATCTCAACATGAGACAAAGACGTTGGATTGAGTTGATTAGTGACTACGACTGCGACATTCGCTATCATCCTGGAAAGGCGAATGTTGTAGCCGACGCACTAAGTCGCAAGGTCCACAACAAGACTGTCTCGCTCCAAGAAATTCGAGATCGAAGGCAATGGTTTGATACGCTAGGAGAATTTGATACCGAGATTCATGTGGATGTCAACGAGGCTACTATCATGCTTCAAAACATAAGGATCGATAGTGACCTCGAGATGTGCGTTCGCGAGGCTCAACAAGTGGCACTAACCGACGAAGGAAAAGATGAAGATTTGATGACTAACGTACGGTCACAATTGGAGACAAAACCGAACGGCATGTGGTACTTCTTGAATCGACTTTGGATCCCAAATCGTGATAATCTTCGACACTTCATTATGAATGAAGCTCATCAAACCCGATATTCCATTCATCCTGGCTCCGATAAGATGTACATGGACTTGCGTGGTCAATAGTGGTGGCCTGGGATGAAGAAAGATATCCCGTCTTATGTTTCCAAGTGTCTCACGTGTGCAAGGGTCAAAGCCGAACATCAACGACCAAGTGGTTTACTTGAGCAACCCGAAATCCCTATGTGGAAATGGGAACATATATCCATGGATTTCATAACCAAGTTACCTCGTACACCTCGTGGTCATGATAGTATTTGGGTCATCGTTGACCGTTTGACCAAGACAGCACATTTCATACCCATACGAGATACGTACAAGGTTTCAAGGCTAGCCCGAATCTATGTGATGAAATTGTGAGTCGTCATGGCGTGCCCTTACACATCATTTCTGATCGAGATGCTCGTTTCACTTCACACTTCTGGTCTTCGATGCAAGAGCTTTTGGGAACTCAATTGGATTTAAGTACGGCTTACCATCCTCAAACCGATGGTCAAACCGAACGAACAATCCAAACCCTCGGATCTGTTACGACTTTGTGTCCTTGATTTTGGTGGTGATTGGCATACGCATTTAACGCTCGCGGAATTTTCGTATAACAATAGTTATCACTCAAGTATCAAAATGGCACCATTTGAGGCTTTGTATGGCCGTAAATGTCGTTCCCCAATCTGTTGGACTGACATGGGGAAAATATATCACTGGGCCGGATCTTATTCAAGAAATGACCGACAAAATTTCCAAAATACGAAATAATCTTGAGGTGGCTAGAAGTCGCCAAAAGAGTTATGCCGACAAAAGACGCAAACCATTGGAGTTTCAAGTCGACGATATGGTTCTTCTTAAAGTCTCTCCATGGAAGGGTGTAGTACGTTTTGGTAAGAAGGGTAAGTTAGCCCCACGCTTTGTAGGACCTTTCAAATTTTGAAAAGAATTGGGAAAGTGGCTTACAAATTGGAGTTACCTTCTGAACTTAGCGGAGTTCATCCTGTCTTTCATGTCTCAAACCTGAGAAAGTGCTTGACTGATGAAAATTTGCATGTCCCACTAGAGGAAATTCAAGTTGACGAGTCATTGCACTTTGTTGAGAAGCCTGCTGAGATTATGGATCGAACCCTGAAGAAGACCCGAACAACTACCACATCTATCGTTAAAGTTCGTTGGGAAAACAAACGTGGAGCTGAGTTCACTTGGGAGCGTGAGGATCATATGCAGGAGAGATACCCGCATTTGTTCTCTTAACTTATTCTTAATTTCGGGACGAAATTCTTTTAAGTTGGGGAGACTGTAACATCTTGTAATTTAGGGTTAATTTAAAGTTAGTTTTGTTAAATCCTTGCATGGGCTAATCGTGTTGTTTATGAAACTTATGGGTTGCTTATGAATAGCACCTTAATTGCCCTTTCAAAATTGTAAGGTTATAATAATAATAATAATAATAATAATATTAAGTAAATATAATAATAACAATATTATAATAAATTGTAAAAGTTATTAAAGTAATGAGATGGTTATTCAAGTTAAGGGGGTCTTATTGTTATTTTGCAAACATTAAATAAAAGGTTTTGCATAAGTTAACAGAAAGTAAAAACTATAGGGGCCAAAGTTGTAATAAAGCAAAGTTGTCTTTTTCTTCTCTCTCTCTCTCGCGTTTTTCCGGCGGCCGGCCGGCACAGCTCCGGCGCGGCGCCGGTGAACCCAATACATGGGCATACTTCATATTTTCGACCCAATTAACGCCAAATGACTTGGGAAGCATTTTCAAACTCGAACCCACGTTCTATTGGACCATAAACACTCGGATTTAATGGGTGCTAATCGAAATCAATGTTTCGATCGGTTTAAGACCGATCAACACCTATCTTAAGTCGAACAATCAAATCAAACGTACAATAACGTTCGGTTAATCATTATCAAGCTTAATGCTTGGTTTAATTCGAGTTAATCATCCGTTAACACACCTAATCATAACCGTGGCAATCGAATTAAAAACAAAACTCAACCGACACCTTAACGTACGAATCAAACCTATATAACAGAGGGAAAATACTCCCTTCGATCCCTTTAAGCTCCTTATACACTAAATTGCTTGAAATACAACTAAATTATTGAAATCAAGGCCCCTGTCATCGCGAAAAAGACCAAAGCTTATCGGGCTTAAACACTCCAATTCGTAGGCAATCAAGTAAGTTTAATACACCATCGTGCTCGATTACACATAGGGATCAAAAGCCCTATGGTTAATCTGATTAATAACAATAAATCGACTTCAATTTGGGGGTTGAAGAAACTAGGGTTTATACGATTTGAGTTTCTTCAGCATTTTGTGTTTTTAAGGTTTTAAAACCGGTGATTAGCACGGCAACTACCCTCTAGTTCACTGGTTAAGATTCCCTCCCCATATCCATGAGGTCCCGGGTTCGAACCCGGGCAGCCTCATTTTTTTTTAAAAAGGGCTTTTTGGCCTTAAAATAGTTATGGAAAATTTATAATAATTATAAAAATAACTTTTATAAACTCCAAATATTTTTAAATCATCTAGCTAATTTTCTTGAAATTTATTTTAATATAATTATTAATTATTTTAGACAAATGATATAACTAGTGCAATTTTTGGTAAAATAGATTTTAAATATTTTTTAACTTATTAAAACATTATTTGTTTAAATAACAAGTATAATTATTATTTAAAACGTGCTTATTTTATTTAGCGATGAGACTTTTTTTTTCAAAACCTTATATTAAATGTTACTCTTTTTCACATCTTTATAAAATATAAATACATTGTTCCCAAGAAAATATATAATTGATACCCATTTGTTAATTATATTTGGCAAAGCCTCAACATCAAATGAACTTTAGCTCACGTAAATCCACTAAACTTATTACAATTAAACTTTAACGTTGTAATATATTTGTTTTAGGTACATTGTGAAAGACTACGTTGAACCGTTGCTTATATTTATTCTTATTAATCATCAAATATATATTATTTGATCATGTGAGTATTCTATACCCCTTTTTCTTATTTTTACACTTTGGGGTGAAACATGTTAACTTATACTATTGCACTCATAGACTTATTTGAGACTTGTAAACTTTATGGCAATCCATCATGTTAAGTTATGGTTAGTTGAACTTTTGTGATTACCATGTTATGGCGTTATATGTGCAATCATTAACTATTGCTAGCCCAGCGAAGTCATAGATCTGTGGGTAAGACAAGCCTGCTTGGTTGATCCAAGTACACTTAGCTGATCGTATATACTTTTAACGTTTGAGACTTGTAAAACATTGTCAAGGTTTGATTGTTGCATGGACCATAGCATCCCTAATCACTATATTCACTAACTTATGACTTGAATTGCCATCTTTTATATACTTATGTATTGAAAACTATGGAATGCTCACCAACATTTTCTTTTATGTTGACCTTTTTTTATTTTTAACATGTTTCAGGAAACGCCCAAGTTTGATTCCTACACATTGAAGCTTGCACAATCTAGGAATGGACCTAGATTAATAAATAAAATAGAATGAATTGTTACATTCTATGTTTCTTATGTTTGTTTTGAAACTTATGTTTGTAATGTGACAATTGAAACTTATGTTTAAATTATATTTGGATTATTTAATAGCGTTATGTGGCTGTGAACGATCTTAACTCTCACTCCTCGACGTTTCCGCCGTCAAGGTTGGGGTGTGACACCCATGTGCAACACACACAACTGGATGCTGATCAGAAAGGTAAAGCTGTTGATGAAAACTTTACAGATGTATGATTGGGTCCTTGATGTATTTAACAGCTTCTAGACAGATATCATGTTTGCTACTTATGTCTGTGCTAGATTTCAGGCTGCTCCAAAGAGTCTCATTTGATTGCAGTCAAGAGGATTTAGATATTTGCAAGGTACACAATCTCTAGGTTATGGTATTCCACTGGACACCTCTTGCAAATTAGTTGCTTTTTCGATAGTGACTATGCAGGGTGCAAGTTAACTAGAAAGTCAACTTCTGGTGGATGTCAATCCTAGGCAACTGTTTGATTTCTTGGCAGAGTAAGAAACAAACATCTGTTGCTACATCCACTGTTGAAGCAGAGTACATTGCAGCTGCAAGTGTACTTCTCAGGTACTCTGGCTTCAGAACCAACTTTTGGATTATGGCATTACAGAGACTAAGACTCCATTATTAATGGATAGTGCTTCCGCTCTGTGCATTGTCAAAAATCCAGTCCAGCACTCTAGGACCAAACATATAGAGATCAGACATCATTTTATTAGGGATTGTTTTGAAAAAGGTCTGATTGATCCTATGTTTGTGCCTAGTGCTGATGAGCTTGTAGACATTTTTACTAAGCCTTTGGATAGTTCAACTTTCCAAAACCTAGTGTTACGGCTTGGTATGCTGTAGCAAGAATAAGTGATAACTACTGATGATCTAAGTAAATAAGTACCGATGATCTTTAGTGACCATATCACATATAGTACTGATTCTGTTAAAACGACTAATAAAGTTACAACTACTGATGTAGTTATAACTACTGATGTCCGTAAAAACAGCTAAGTACTGATGTCCTATGACACAACTGAAAACAGCAAAAAGGCTGATGAGTAAGTGTTGAGGACAGTATGAAACAGCTGAAAGGCTATGAATTAATGAAAACTACTGATGAGAACTTTCTCTTCAGTTGTTTCTACAACTGCTGTTTCATCCTAAACAACTGATGACAAAACCATGTCTTCAGTAGTTTCACAACTACTGATGACTAACACCGAGTAATTAGCTTTTTACAACAACTAATAACAAAACCATGTCTTCAGTAGTTTCACAACTACTGATGACTAATACCAAGTTATCAGTTGTTTACAACATCTAAAGTCAAAACCATGGTTTTCAGTAGTTTTATAACTGCTGATGCCTAAAACCAAGACTTCAGTTGTTTCAACTTCTGAAAGGGTAATACCATGTCATCAGTCGTTTAAAACTACTGATGAATAACACCAAACCCTTCAGTCGTTTTCTATCCCTTACCCTATAAATACCCAATACCTACTCCTTCAGAGCTTCATCTTCAAACCTAACGTTCAAATCTCCAAAACTTCTCTCTCATTAATGGCGACCATGCAGCTCAAACCACGACATAACTGTGTCGCCTACCTCATAAAATCACCATTCTGGACAAAGTTCGATAACGCCATTGATCTAATCATCCAATCTCCCTACCAAACGGCCTTCCTTCTAAATCCCACCATTCATGCCGAATCCTTACACCAGTTTTGGACGAACGTCACCCTTATAACTGGGGAGAACAACACCGACTCTCTCCAGTCGTTCGTCAACAACCATCAAGTGGTCATCACTCCGGAAATCATTCGCCAAACCCTAAACTTGGATGATGCCACTTTCCCCACTGGGTATCCAAAGGGCACAACTGATTTATCCTTTGCCCACCATGGATATCAGGGAAACCTCAGTGCCTCTACCATCCCGAAAAAGCATTTCCATGATGCAGAACGTCTTATCTTTCACATGGTTAATGTTTGCTTAGCTCCTATGACATCCTCTTGGGATCAAATGTCTACCAGGTGGCAGCAGGTATTATTCTCTATCCTTGAGCAACAAGACTTAAACTTTTCTGAAATTATTTTTCTTGAACTTAAGGATATGGCCTCAAAACCTCTTTCTAATCGATGGATATTATATCCTCGGTTCATTATGGCCATCATAGAGAATCAGCTGAAAGCTGAGGGACTTGTTGGCCTTGGAGTCCCTGCAATGGCTGTATTGCCTCAAGTATACTCCAGGCATAACTCTGACCAAACACTGAAACAGGCTGCCAAACTGCGAAAACCCACGCAGTTGGAACCCACAGCCACCACCTCCAGATCCAGAGTCCCCACCAAACCTAAATCCAAAAAGCCAAAAAAGGCTACTCAAGGAGATGAGTCCCCTCAGGATGCCCCTGTACCATAAACACAGGAACCACATACTGGTATTAACCCCCCAGTTGTGTCAAAGGCTCAACCTGCCAAAGCCGTACAGGTATCCTCTCAACAGGATCCTGTTGCAACCAATATTGGGGAACCCACACTGCTGGAACCCCTCTCACTTGAGAGGGTTACCATTGAAGCGCACCATTCACCCCGGGTGCAATCTGCTTCGACCCAATCACCACATGCAACCACCCCCCAAAGTCCTACATTAATTGTTGCACAAGTGCTGAGTTAGTTGCACTCCTCACCCCCTCCCCAGATACCAATAACAATTGGGAATACCTCTACCATTGAGGGGGAGGACCAAAGTGCATCTGATAACCCACAGCATAGGGGTTATAATGTTCCATCTCGTGGTCTAGAAAAGGAGATTTGAACTTCTGGTGAGGCTGCCACTTATCCTGCTTCAGCATATGATCAGGATGTAGTTGGTACCATCACTAAGACCTTACCAGAGGCAACTGCTAATGAAGGACATAGTCCTGAGTCAGGAAGTCCCCAGTTCCAAGACAAAGGGGCACATGCTAGAACTGATCTACACTCAGTGCATGTTCATCCTGATTATATCAGGAGGTCAGGTGATTCAGTAACTACTGATGATGACCTGGGCTTCTTTTACGATGTGTTAGCCCAAAACACCATCCTGGAAGAGGAGGTGAGCAGACTCAAAGAGCTGCTTGCCAAAACTTCTGAGGATCAAAGACCATCTGCCTCTCAAACCCCACAGATGGCACCTTCATCTGAAGGTCTCCTAAACACAGAGCCACTCCCAAATACTCAGCCACCTGCCTCTGCTTCTGGCACTATTTCTCACGAACATAACCCCCCTGAGCAAATAGCTGCTATCTTTCAAAATTCCCTACCTCTCATCACACCTATACTCACTGATATCATGATCAAAACCATTGATGAGAGGCTTTCCTCAGTAATCCAACCCTTGATAGACGAACTTGTGGGCAAAAAGCTTTCTGACAATCAAACCCTTGCAACCAATGCAACCAAAAAGGGGGAGATTCAGTCAGTGAAAGCAAAAAGAAAGAGGAGTGCAGAGAGGAAAGAGAAAGAGAAAGAAACAGAAGTGACAGAAGTGGAAAAGGAGAAGGGGTTGGCTGTGGAGACTGAAAAAAAGAAGGAGAAGGAAGCTGACATGGAGAAATCAAAGAAAAGAAAGAATGAAAAGGAGTCTGCCTTGGAGCTGATGGTGAAAGAGGCTGATGCCGAACACAGCAAATCAATGGATAACATCATTGATCTGTTGTTTAGGCAAGGCCATGACACTAACAAACTTGACTCTGAGATCAGAAAATTAGAGATTGAAGAAATCCAAACTAGATGGGCAAGTTATGATGTGTTAGAAAGAGAAAGGCTGGAGATCATGATCAGGTTTATAGCAAAATATCTTGGAAGATCAATGGTCGAAATCAAGGCTTGGTCCAGGGACAGCATCT
This sequence comes from Flaveria trinervia, assembly GCA_025506515.1. Taxonomy (NCBI): domain Eukaryota; kingdom Viridiplantae; phylum Streptophyta; class Magnoliopsida; order Asterales; family Asteraceae; genus Flaveria; species Flaveria trinervia. Next base: position 38,902,611 of record CM046445.1, read on the forward strand.
TGGCAATAACCACCAAGATCTGTTCGTCTGAAGTATACACTAAAGGATTAGTTATTGAGGCTTTGAATGAGGCTGGTGCTGGGAGCAGGACTGAAGTAGCCAAGCAATCTAAAGCCACACTCACCTCCAAAATGCTAGAACAGCCTGTCAACATTCCCACACCAAAACCGCCAAAACAAAAACCCACCAAACCAACTCCCTTACTCTCAAAACCAATAGCTGATGATGTACCCCAGAAGAAGAAGGGAAGGGTATTGAGGCTAGAAGATGATGAAGAAGATGATGATGAAGATGAAGATAGGCTTCCACTCTCAGCTGTTATACAGTTTCCGAAGGCCACAAGTCACTCTTCAACAATTACTCCTGAAACTCAAAGACAAATTGTGAAAGTGAAGCTAGAAGAAGAAGAGCTTCACAAACAACATCATGAGGAATTGTTGAGGAGGGTTGACAAAGCATATGCTGCCACATCTTCTATCATCAACATGAAGAAGCATGCTCTCAGATTATACACTCTTAAGAATATATTTCAATATCAAAAGGAGAGAGTGAGGATTTGGCCTGATCCCAGGGTGTCTCACAGGATTCACAAGAAAAACATTCCACAGAGATACATTGGCCAGGTGAAGAAGATTGTAGATGAAGTGATCTCTCTGGTCTTTGTAGTATCACCCTGGGAAGTCCTAGATGACTTCAAGAAAGCTTATAAAGCTAACCAAACCCCACAGAAGATGCTGGAAAATAAAATGGTGAAAAAAGGGTTAGTATATAAGAGGCCTGAGGAAGTCAAAAAGAATGAGCTCCAGTTGTTCCTAGAGGGTAATCACCCTGATGAATTTGCTTATAGAATAATAACAACTGTGGAGCTAAAGAATGGGAAACAGGTCAAATACCTATCTGAGTACTATGGGCCAGAATCATTATTTGAAGGAGGTGCTGAAGAGCTGACCATGGAGGAACAAATTACGTTCCTTGAGGCCTATACAAGAGAGTCATACAGACTCATAGTAGGGAAGTAGATCTCATGGATGGGGTAATAGCTCTGTGTCCAGTTCCCCAAGATAGAGTTCCCATTCATACTTTGCCAAACAGATCATTGAGACTTCTTCCCAGGACTGTGCTTACAAGGGTCACTTCTGAGCTGATCTAGAAGACAAAAAGACCAATCCTTTTGCCATAATAAGTGGGACATCTTCAATATGTTTAGAGGTTTTGGCTGCATTGGTTCAGGAGGAGTTTGTTGGACCAAAAGAACCAATGAGCCTGATCAGAAAAACCTCTAAGTCCCACAGACATCACAACTACTGGTGAAGACTTGATCGGCTGTTTGACAAAGTCTGAAGACTTCAACAGCTGAAGACTAAAGTACTGAAGACTTCAACAGCTGAAGACCAAAGTCTGAAGATCAACAGCTGAAGACTAAAGTACTGAAGACTTCAACAGCCGAAGACTAAAGTACTGAAGACTTCAACAGCTGAAGACCAAGTCTAAAGATCAACAGCTGAAGAACAAAGTCTGAAGATCAACAGCTGAAGAACGAAGTACTAAAGATCAACAGCTAAAGTACAAAGACTGAAGACATCAGCTGATGACAACAACTGAGGTTCAAATACAAGTACTGAAGCCTTCAGAGTTTGTTACAACAGCTGAAGAAGCATTCTTCAGTTGTTGTGATGGTTTCCTTTCAGTAGTTTTCTTTCTGTTCCAGTATTTGTAAAATGACTGAAGAGCATGTTCTTCAGTCGTTGTAGTTTCAGTAGTTTCTTTTCAGTAGTTGTAGTGACAGTTAACACTTAGTATTTTTGTAAGAAGATGTCAGCTGTTTGACATCTTCAGTAGTTGTGTTAACTATCAGTAGTTTGAATAAATTCTGTTAGATGTCACTATCAAGTGACATCAGCAGACGTCACATCTCTTATATAAGAGGTGTTGACCAAATTGTATGTGTGACATTCTGTTACCACGAAAGCTAATATTGAATGAAATATCTTTTGCAGAATTCTCTCTGTCTATAACCGTTTGTTCTTACCTTGAATATCTTTTGTGTTCTTGTGAATTGGCTAATTCATTGTTTGATTTCCGCTGCTATACTCTCTAATCAATCAAACGTAGATCGCTGATCTTAACAAGTATCATCCGGGGAAAGCTAACGTGGTGGCTGATGTTCTAAGCCACAAAGAACGCGTGAAACCACTATGTGCTCGAGCTTTGGGATTGACCATTCAAACAAATTTGAAGCCCAGATCCAAATTGCATAAAGTGAGGCGTTGAAAGAAGAAAACCTTGCGGGAGAAGAATTCTGAGGGTTGGATAAACAACTGATGTGCAAGGACGATGGTGTACAGTACTTCGTGGACCGTATATGGGTACCCAAGTGGGGAGGTGTACGTACCTTGGTCATGGATGAAGCACATAAGACGCGATATTCTATTCATCCTAGCGCAGACAAGATGTACCACGATCTCAAAGATCTGTACTGGTGGCCAGGCCTGAACAAAGACATTGCCACGTACGTCAGCAGATGCTTGTCATGCTCTAAAGGTAAAGCTGAACATTAGAAACCATCGAGACTGTTACAGCAACCTGAGATTCGCGAATGGAAATGGGAGAACATAGCCATGGATTTCATCACCAAACTCCCTCGAGCGAGCAATGGGCATGACTCGATATGGGTCGTAGTGGATTGAATAACGAAATCAGCACATTTCTTGCCAATCCGAGAAGACTACAAAATGGATAAGTTGGCGAGATTGTACATAAAAGAGGTCGTGACAAGACACGGAGTGCCGGTGTCAATCATATCCAACCGTGAAGGTCGATTCACTTCATGATTTTGGCAGACACTACAGAAAGCAATGGGCACTCGATTAGACATGTGTACCACCTATCACCCTCAAACAGATGGCCAAAGTGAACAAACCATACAAACACTAGAAGACATGCTGAGAGCGTGTGTAATCGACTTTGGTGGTAGTTGGGATACTCATTTGGGTGCGCTCTGTTCGAAGCGTTATACGGAAGGAAGTGTAGATCACCCGTTTGTTGGGCCGAGATTGGTGAAAGTCAGTTAGCAGGCCCAGAGATCATTCAGGAAACAACCGACAAGATCTTCGAAATCAAAGATAGACTGAAAGCCGCTAGAGATCGCCAAAAGAGCTATGTCGATAGTCGTCAGAAGCCTCTAGAATTCAACGTTGGGGACCAAGTGTTACTCAAAGTCTCTCCCTGGAAAGGAATAGTTCGGTTTGGAAAGAAAGGGAAGTTAGCCCCAAGATACGTTGGACCATTCGAGATTACAGAAAGAATTGGTCCAGTGGCTTACCGGTTAAGGTTACCACAAGAACTCAACAGTGTGCATGATGCTTTCCATGTTTTGAACCTCAAGAAGTGTTTGGCCGATGAATCACTTCACATACCCATTGAGGATATCAAAATCAACGAAAAGCTTCATTTTATTGAGGACCCATTGAGGTCATGGATCGTAAGGTGAAACAGTTGAAGCGTAGTAGAATACCAATTGTTCGCATAAGGTGGAATTCAAAGTGAGGGCCAGAGTTTACATGGGAACGGGAAGATCAAATGAAACTCAAATGCCCGCACCTATTCGTGGATGACACTCTTGGACCTAACTCCAGCTGAATTTCAGGACGAAATTCTCTCAACTGGGGGATACTGTGACATGCGTCACCTTAAGGTCCGTCGAACGACATAATTAAGCATATAGTTATTTTAATTATTCTTCCTCTTCTTCATGAACTCCTGCTTTAAGGAATCATGTCTACTTTATTACCCTTGTGTCTATACTTCCTCCGTGAACCTGTGCTAAGCATAAACCGTTTTTATAAATTCATCACCATTATCACCAAATGTATCATTTTAATTATAACCATTGTCATTAATAAAACCATTTTAAGCTATCAATTACCATTAAACACGCTTTTAACCTTAATACAACAAACATTTTAAAGTCGTTTTCAACTGAAGCAAATTTTGGGGAACTCGGGGGTTAAGTGCGGGGACTAAACTTGCCATTTTTGCAAACTTGGGCTGCGTATATAAACCCATATTCCAGCCTTTAATCTCATTTCATCTTCATCTTCTTCATCCTCTTCACCTTCTTCTTCACATCTTCTTCATTCTAGCACCAAATCCAACCCGCTTGGTCTTGTTCTAGTCGTCTAGACTCCATCTACAGCCTAGTCTACTCTATTCTAGCAGCTAGACGACCTTGGTTGTCCCTTTTCTTGCTTATTCACGGCTGTCCAAACTAGGGTTTCGGGTGTTCGGGTTCAACCCGAACACATGAGGTCATGTGGGTGCGTGTGAGGTCTTTCTGCTTGTGTTTCATGTTTGTGTATGTTTGTAGAGTGTGTCTGGAGGTCCTTGTTGTGTAAAACCCATGCTCGGAGCAGCCAAAGGTTGCTCTGCACTTCTGCAGTCGCGAACCCGCAGTTCAGGCGACTGAGTCTGTCATGCGACTGAGCCGTACGACTGGGTGAGTCGTGCGACTGAGTCATGCGATTGTGTGTTTCGGGCGACTGAATCATGCGACTAGGGATGTCATGCGACTGAGTTGTGCGATCGAATGAATGTGCGTGCGATTGAGTCAATGCGGATGAGTTTGTGTGCGATTGAGTCAATGCGGGTGAATGAATGCATGCGACTGTGCGTGTATCGCATGACTGAAAGCCAATCATACGAATGAATGTTGATTTGTGCCTAGGGAGGTTAAGTCGTGCGATTGAGTGTTGTGTGGTACGACTGAATGCCAGTCGTACGAATGAAGGTTCAATCGCACCAATGAAGCTGATTTGTACGATTGAAGGTTGATTCGTACGAATGGAGCGTTGAGTCGAACGTCTGGTCCTGTTGTGTGACTGATGATGTTGAGTGTGAATTTCATCTTGAACGTCTAATGATGATAAAGTAACATCTGTCATTGCTTGACCACAAAGATTAAATTCAACGCTATCAACATGCACATACTATTTCAATTGAAATCTACCTAACATTTTACATTAATCGACGACCCATTTGGAACTACAAATACTTAACAAGTGCTATCTTTCATAACAATGAGATCATTACACGGATGTTATAAGCAATGACGACTAGTCTTAGTACTTGGATCTACGCAAGATCTGATGCGTGTGTCTGCTTGTGTGTGTGCTAACCACGACCGAACCGATACAACCCGAACCGACCAAACATTACTATACGCTTTATACACATCATTAATGCTTAACAATAACTGTCAATAGGTGTTTGACTGATCATTGCATTCAACTGTTGGGAATCTTGATCATTCATACTTACCACTTAACATGTGAGTCTCGTGGCCCCTTTTTATGCTTACACTACTTTACAAACATTTACAAACATGGGGGAAAAGTATGCTCGCCCGTTTTCTATGTTGTACAACATACATACATTTTTACATACTTAGAATCAACGTGCTACTGTTTTGTGGGTACTTATCTGATACATGCTTGAGTCTGCTTTGTGGTTCTTTCTTACAACCATTTAATTCCAGTGTGGGAACCGACGGATAGGTGTTGGTAGTACTACTGGGTTGACACCCCCACCCTCGTGTTGGTATACTAGTTAGTACCAACAAAAGCCAGGAACGGGCCTTGGGTGAATATATTCCGACAAGATTCTTTGTGTACGTCATTAGGTTTGGTTGTAAAGCTTTTGTCATGTGATTTTGCTTACTTATAACTGTATGCACGGTATTGTGCAACAACTTTATACAACATCAATTACTTATTTACTTTAAACTTATGAACTAACCAACAATTTTGTTGACCATTTTGAGCATATCTTTTCAGGTGATCATGCTAGCTGAGGTTCTAGGTGTGCTGCCTTAGTGGAGACCCTAGGATGCATTTCCGGGCTAAACTTGTCATTTTGAAAACAATTGTTGTATCTGTTTCAAACAACATTATACTTTGTAACTTGTTCCCGGTTGTGGGAATTGTATACAATGTTATCATCTTTGTTATATGATTCATGTATCATGTTTATGCTTATGGTTATGTTGTCGTGAATATTAACTAAACACGACACAAGTCCCCTTGTTGTCGGGTGTCGTCATGACACGCTTGTCATCATTATTATTATTGTATCTCTATCGCTTACCATGTGTTATGACGATTCCCGTCTCGTTACATCCCCGTGTTTCCACTCTTAGCGGGGGTGTGACAGTATTGGGGATGGTATTGGTGATGGTTGTGGAGTTGGTTGAGCTATTGGTTGTGGAGGTGGTTGTGCTTGACCTGCTTGATGTATTTGTTGAAGCATCCAAGGAAGAAGGGATGAAGGGGCACCACTGTAAAAGTTCCTTCGGTCCTTCTTCTTCATGTACTTATAGGATCTTGCATCATAATAAGGAATGTTAAGCACAGGTCCTTCATTAACAATGTCATGAAATGATTCATTGACTAGACATTGAATGAATCTGGGGTACATTAGAAACTTGTATCTCAACCCTTCTTGAATGTTGGAGATTAGGCCATTGAATACATATGCAGACATGTTAAACCGCCTGTTGGTGCAGAGAGCACAAATTGCAGAAGAAGTGAGGACCGAAATGTCATTCCATCCTATTTTCCAAGGTAGATCCACTAATCCTTTGACTATCTATTTTGCTTCATAACTCCCTTCATAACCAATTTCAAAGAAAGATGTGGTTATTTCCCCTTCATCCAATTCAAGAGGATCTTCTGCATTATCATTGTACTGCAGACATCTTCTAACTGACTCTTCTATGATCCTTAGAGTGAGTTCACTATTGATTATCCCAGTTAGAATTTTCACTCCATCCTCTTCAACCACTTCAGCTGATTCCCAGAATGACCTGACGGGATTCTCGTAGATTGTTGGTCTTACTGTCATGGCATGTGCTACCCTTGTGGTAGATAAGAATCTTATCATATCTCTAAGACCTTTGGCTTCAGGCACATCAGGGTTTAGATAACCGCTGACGTTATGGAGCTTGCTCCATGTAAGATTTTCCATGTAATCTGCATAAGAGACATGTGTGTTAGTTAACAATTTTGACTTTAACTTTGATTTGATTTGTTAATATGACTTTGATTTGTTACACAATTTCCTTTTTCACTTTGCTCTATTTTTCGCAGTAAACATGATTATCATGGTTTTCAATATCATTTGAATTCCTATCAATTTATATGTTTATTGAGATCGAAAATGTGTATTACATCACATTAATGAGTTTGATTTTGGTGTTCTTCAATATTTTTCTGGTTCATTGTTCGATTTAGGGTAACAGTCCGAGACTTAGGTTTTGGTTTCAAAATCTGTTGAAGTTATACCTTATCTTCGAAACAACTGTGGTTCTGAATCAATGACAAGAATGTTTAAAGAAGAAACACAAAAAAATCTTTGAATGTTTGTGATGATGATGACGATTGGTGGTGGTGTACTGTAGGTTTACGCTCGTCTCACTATAAGTTCTCTCAAATTTGAAAAGTATTGAATGAGCCGTTTGAATTCCTTTAAATAGTCAAATAATACAATTTGAAATATCGTATAAGTTTACAAGCAGATACAGTCAACACTGTAGCAAATGCTGAAGGTTAGTTTGTTTAATTTTGATCATCCGCATTTGTTGACTGTAGCAAATGCGGAAGACAAACCTTTGACATTTAGAGTCCGCATTTGACTACTTTTGATCATCCGCATTTTTTATTGTAGCTAATGCAGAAGGCTTAATTTTTGACTGACTGACCGCATTACTCTACTGTTACAAATGCGGAAGTTTTGTTTCTTAATTTTTATTCTATCCGCATTTGTGTACTGTTGCAAATGCGGAAGTTAAACTTGAAATTTTGGCTTTCCGCATTTGTGTTATAGTAAATGCGAAAGAATAACATTGTATCAGTATTGTAACAAATGCGGTTGAGTTGCTTGTTTTACCATATCCGTATTTGTACGGTAGCAAATGCGATAGAACAAAGTCCATTTGTGCAACTACAAATGCGGTTGACAAGTCAACACAGCACTGTAGCAAATGCGATAGAGACCTGTTCATACGCATTTGTTGATTGTATCAAATGCGGTAGAGTAAATTTCACATTCACTTCACACACTAATGCGGTAGAGTAAAATCATTGTCCGCATTAGTTGCACTTCAAAAATTATTGTTACCCGCATTAGTTACATGCGTGGGTTACCTTCACCAGCATTAACTAATGCACTTACCTACATTACCTTTTGAACTTAATAAAAAGTTAATGTGATTGAATTGATTATTCATCTTATGAAGAGGTGTCCTTGATTGATTTTTCTTATGAAGTTGGCTGTTGAAGTTGTCAATTTTTGCTTGGATTGACTTGTATGTCACAACTAATACAAGTTTCCCAATTTTGACAAATCTTGGGCTAATCATGCTTCTAAGAATCTGCATAAGCTGAGATATAATGGTAAAACTTATTGCAACAACACCAACTAAAACTCTTTTTGTTTTGTTTTTCAAAATTAAGTTAATAAACAAAAAATTGGACTTACTCAAACCTTTTAAATTACTCCCGCTAAAGTTTATATCCATATTTGGATAGAAACTTTAAAGATTTAAATGTTTTTTTTAATATTAGTTTGATTAATATTAATAATGAAGAGAAAAATATCTTTGTTGGGATCATATCAATCTTACATTACACATGTGCATCCTTTATGATTAAATGGACATGATTATGAACTTGAAGATTGATGATATGTTTGTCCTCTTAAACTCATACCTGATTGATATTTTGATGCAAATGACTTTTGTCATGTTTTGGTTGATTTATTATTCAATGTGTACGTCACACACATAATCATGAAATGATCAACCCTCCTTATACAATGTGTGGTAGAACTTTTTCACAACTTTTCTTACCAGGTTACTTAAGTCATGAATTCTCATTTTCACTGATCCTCATTGGGATTCTTTTAATTTTATCCTTTTTCATGTTGATCCATACTGGGATTCTTTTCACTTCACTTTGGAAGGTGATCCATGATAGGATTCTTTTGTTCATTCACTTGGAATGTATTACTTTGTTGATTCATCCAATTTTTGGATGTGTTCCACATTGGGATTCTTTTGGATCATGACATTTGCACTATGTGCAAGTTTCATCAGGTGAGCCATAAAGTATCATTACCTGGTGTGTTTAGGCTACTACACACACATGCATACACATAAGCCAATACATACATGTACTTTGTGATGAGTGTTTCATAATTGAATATGTCATTAATTCATCATTGCATGTATCTTTTCTTCCAAGTTGAGCCTACCAACATATCTGGTAAGTCATTTTAGTCTTTTACATTTTGAAATTAAGCACAGTGAATGATATAACGACTGTAGTTATATCATTTTCTAGAATTCTTTTCTTCATAAAACTTGATTTCTCTTTGTGGTTTTTTTGATGTTTTAAATTGTTTTTGATGTTTTTCATAGCTTTTACTCAAGGTTAATCATGCGAATTGACTGAACCAGAAATTCAAACCTACTAGGTTCAAATGTCTTGGTAAACAAATCAGCTAATTGATTTTCTATTGGTATTTGAATCAATTTGATTAAACCTTTTTCAGCACAGTCTCTCAAAAAATGATAACTAATTTCAATATGTTTTGTTTTTGAGTACTGAACAAGATTATTAGTTATAAAGACAGCAGCTGTGTTGTCAATAGAAATTGGTGTATGCAAAAAGTTAAAACCATAATCAAACATCTGGATTTTGAATCTAGAGAACTTGAGAGCAACATGCTAAAGCAGCAATATACTCAGCTTCTGCTATGGACACAGACACATTTGTCTACTTCTTGCATTGCCAGGATACTAGTCTGGGACCAAGAAATTGACAACCGCCGGAAGTGGATTTTCTGTTGAAGTTGCATCCTCCATAATCACTGCTGTGTAGGCATAGAGATTAAATTCTCCTTCCTTTGGATACCATAACCAAGAGCTGGTTTGCCCTTCAGATATCTGAATATCCTCTTGACTGCATTCACATGTGATTCTTTTGGATGAGTTTGATATCTAGCACACACACAAACACCAAACATAATGTTAGGCCTACTGGTTGTTAGATACATAAGTGAACCTATCATTGATCGATAGTGAGTTTGATCCACTTATTTGCCTTCAGGGTCAGGTCCAATCTTCACTTTAGTATCTACATGAGCTTTGATAGACTGACAGTCAGCAAAGTGGAATTTCTTCAGCATGGTTTCTACATATTTTGATTGATTGATGAAGATTCCATCTGCTGTTTGCTGGACTTGCACCCCTAGAAAGAATATGAGTTCCCCCATAGCACTCATTTGGAACTTTGAATGCATAAGATCTTCAAATTCTTTGCAGAGTTGCTTGTTTGTCCAGCCAAATATAATGTCATCCATGTAGATCTGGACTAACAGCATGTGTTTTCCTCTTATTCTTCTAAAGAGAGTCTGATCAATCTTTCCTCTTTCATACCCATGTTCAAGAAGAAAGGATGATAGAGTCTCATACCACTTTCTTGGAGCTTGATGAAGACCATACAGAGCTTTGTCAAGCTTGTACACTCTGTGAGGGAAATCTGGATCTTCAAAGCCTAGTGGTTGACTTACATAGACTTCTTCAGCAATCTTTCCATACAAGAAGGCACACTTTACATCCATTTGATAAACAGTAAATTTCACGGACGCAGAATATGCAAGAAAGATTCTGATTGCTTCTAGTCTAGAAACAGGTGCAAACACTTCGTCGTAGTCAATTCCTTCTTCCTGAGTGTATCCCTGTGCCACTAGTCTTGCTTTATTTTTGATGACTATCCCTCTTTCATCAGTCTTATTTCTGTACAACCATCTAGTACCGATAGGGTATTGTCCTTCGGCAAGGTCTACCAGCTGCCATACTTCTTGTTTCTTGAATTGGAGCAATTCTTCCTGCATTGCTTCAATCCAACTATTCTCTTGAACCGCCTCTTTGATGTTTTTGGGTACTATTTGACATAGAAAGCAGGAGAACAAATAGATGTTTGCAATACTAGACTTGCTTCTTGTCACCCTCTCATTAAGATCACCAATAATGGTTTCAACTGGATGATTCTTATGGTTGGAATGGTGTCACCAATAATAGTTACATCAAGATTAGAGACATTCAGTTCATTATGGTTAGAGGCACATTCATCTTGTATTGTTGTTGAATTATGAAGATTGTCAACTTCTGTTTCAGTAACTGCTACGTCCTCAGCAGCACTGAGGTTGCTTGCATCATTTGAAGTACCTTGAGTTTCTTCTGGATGAGAAGCCTGTTTTTGATGTCTGATCTCATGTGACAAGTCATCTGAGTGAGATGGTACCAGGCTGGGACCTTCTTCAGAAGAAACACTAAGGTTTTGTGACAGATGTCTGATGGGATCAACATGAAAAGGAACTTCTTCATTCATATGTTCATCACATGTAGGTGGAATCAATGGATAATTATCTCTTCTTTCTACAGTTGATGAAGTGTCACCAGAATGTATATTTCCTGCATGAGACAAGTGAAATTGGTCAAATGAATTAGTAAATGTGTCAATATCAAACAAGCAATCAGGACCATTTGTAGATTTGGGAAATGAATGTTCCTTGAATTGAACATTTGTGGATTCATCTATAATGTTTAGTCTAGGATTGAACACTCTATAAGCCTTTGAGACGGAAGAATAACCTACAAAAATACTTCATCAGACTTAGATGAAAATTTTCCCAAATGATCATGGGTGTTTAATATTGAGACTGGACAACCAAATGATTTGAGGAATCCAATAAACGGTTTCCTATGAAACATCAGTTCATAAGGTGTCATGTTACTTTCTTTAACAATCAGAGTTCGATTTTGCATAAAGCACGATGTGTTAACTGCTTCTGCCCAGAAGGTGATTGACAGTTTAGCATCAGCTAGCATCGTTCTTGCTGCTTCAATCAGTGTTCTATTTCTCCTTTCAGCTACCCTATTTTGTTGAGGAGTTCTAGCTGCACTGAATTGATGAGCAATGCCTTTGGTTGCACAGAAGGAACTCATATTTTCATTTTTTAACTCTGTATCATTATCACTTCTTATTATTTTGACTTTGAGATCAAGTCGATTTTCAATTTTAGTGATAAATTCTTGAATAATTTGGGATGCTTCGTTTTTATGAAGTAGGAAGAACACCCATGTGAATCGAGAAAAGTCATCAATGATCACTAAACAATATTGTTTCTTTCCCAATACTCATACATGAGTTGGTCCAAAAAGATCCATGTGAAGTAACTTCAATGGAGTATTGTTAGTGTTCACCAGCTTGGTTTGTGAGACGATTTGTGTTGTTTTCCTTTGAGGCACGCCGAGCATTGATCAATAAAATTGAATTCTTTTTTAGGAAGACCAATTAAATGGTTTCCTTTGACTAACTTTTTCATATTTTTAAAGTTAGTGTGCCCCAAACGTCTATGCCAAAGCTGTGACTCATCAAATGATGCTTTAGACAAAAGACATGTTTCTTCCTTAGGTGATGCAGAACACAAGCTTAAGACATATTATTATTCTTCCTCGGAGTCTTTATGACAACCCATTCTTCAGGAATCTGAAATCCAGGTTTCAAAATGTAGCAGTGAGTGTCTGCAAAGTGAGTGGAATATTTTTTTTTGCAGATCTGAGACACGCTTAGCAGATTGAAATTCACTTGTTCACAGTAATTCACTGTGTCAAAGCTCAGCATTCCATTTGTCATAGATCCTTCTCCTGTAATTCTACCACCTTCTGTATCTCCACCGAATGACACAGTAGTTCCTTGTATGTACTTGAAATCATGAAGGAGGGAACAATCTCTAGTCATGTGTCGGGAGCATCCAGTGTCTATGTACCATAGGCTATTCGACCTGTGTGGATGAACCTAGAAACAAAAAGAACTAATTAGAATGAGGAACCCAAGCCATGATGGTCTTGGATTTCCCGTTCCTATTCATGATAGTCACCTCCTGGTATTTCCCTCTGAGTAGTGATTTAGATGGAGGTGATTTGGGAGACTTTTGGTAATGAATTGGTCGAGTAATCTCATCAACATCTACTTGGGATTCAGATGAATAATTAAATCGTTGGTATCTATTTTTTGGTAAAAGTTTAGCCCGAGTTTCATTATCAAAAGTTGGTTTTTTCTTAGGAAGGTCAAGTTTGTGTTTCATTGTGAGATGATTTCTTTGACCCTTCATTAAATCCTTCGAGTTATTTCTGTCATTTGTTGATCTAGGTGTCCCAGATTGAGTACTATGAAGATGAGGTCTGATAGAATGCATCACAGTAGATGTTTTTGAGATAGGCTTGTGTTGTGGATTTCTCAACCCCTTCTGATTAAAGTAACAATCAGATGTATTGTGATTTTTCACGTAATAGATTGAACAATACTTGTTGAAATAGCAATTTTTGGTGGAGTGATTGTTCATATCACAGATAGAACAATATTGATTGAAGAAGCATTTATCTGTCTTGTGATTGAACATGTCACAAATATCACAATGCAGTTGTTTGTTTCTTAAATTAGATTTTTCTTTATGTGACTCAACTGATACTTTCTTTTGATGATTCACTTTCTTTTCTTTAGGTGATGAATGAGAATCAGCCCTTTTAGTAGATTGTTTCACAACACTACTTTTGTTCAATTGTCTGGGCTGTTTCTGTCTCTTCAACCTACTTCTCACCTCTTTCTCAAACTGGTCAACATGTTCTTTGTTACAAATATCAAACCCAACTCCCTGCTTTTATTTTGATGACTGAGGGTCTGATGAATTTTATGTGTTGAACTCAGTTTTACAGTTGGTTTCTTTTCAGTGAAACCTTTTCTGATATGCTTGAATTTTGTGGAGATACAATCTCATTATCAGAACTACTCTCAGTAGTGGGTTTCACTATTTTGACATATTTCTTTTTGCCTTGTAAAACAGATTGTATGAATTTTATAAATGGTACAATTGCTTTTACAGGGCTTGATGGTTTCATGACATTCACTGTCTTGTCTGAGCACTCTTTGATTTTGATTGGGTGTCCTAACTTGATTTTATCCTTATTGGTTTCAAAATAAACATCAGGTTTGTTTTGAGGATTTGTCACTTGTTTCACTAGTGATTTAAGTTCCATAGTTTTTGGTTCGATTGATTCAGAGAGTGATACAGAGTCAGGCATGAAAGTGTAATTGTCATTGTATGGTAGAGGACATGAATTATACCCAATCCCTGACATGTTCTTTGGATCCTTTTATGAATCCAGCATTTCTTGTAGCTTGACTGAAGACATTTGAAACTTTTCAAGTTTCACTTTAATCATAGACTGTTGAGCTTTAGCTTGAGCTAACTTTTAGTAAGTAGCTCATTTTCAGCTGCAAGATTGTATTTCTCAGCATGCAATTTTTCTATGTCAGAAATGAGAGATTTGATTTTGATTTCAAACTTTTTAGTTCTCTCTTCATCATTTCTAACTTCACCTTTTCTTCTTTAATTTTATCTGCCGGTTTATGATTGTGTTCTCTATACTCTTGTAATTCATTTATGTATTTCTCACTACAAAGGTTAGTTTTTACCTCAGTAGGCATTGAAGATGGTCCATCATTGATGTGAGCCATAAGAGCATGATTCTGGAATTGAGGCTTGACTTCCTCAGCATACACACTCCAGTCACATATCCTATCTTGTTTGATCACAACGGCACTGGCAAAAGGCTGACTACTTGCATGGACTTGATTAGTCAGTTGTGGTTGATTCTGTTATGTTTGTTGGTGATGAGAATGATGGTACTGCTATTGTAGATTGTTTGGGTGATAGCTTGAATTGGGCTATGACGATGATTGACCAGGAGAGTTCCTTGAATGGTTGTTTCTTTTAGGAGCATTGCACTCTTTTGAGAAATGGCCAGTCATGCCACAGTTGAAGCATTTTACCTTGGATTTGTCATATCCATGTTTTGTGTTCTCATTCAGGCTCAACTTTCTTCCTTTTCTGAAGAATTTATTTTCTCTCATGGCAATCATTGCCATTTGCCACTGTAGATCCATCTCCTCAACATCATCGGGATCTATTTCTTCTAAATCTTCTTGTATTAGATGGGCAGAAGTGAGTCTTCCCCGAAGATATGCTTCAAAACTTGCAACAAAGGCATTGTAAGTTACCTTTTGCTCTTTTGATTTTAAGTCTTCTGGAGAGATTGGAGGAGTAGTGGAGACTTTTGGTGCTTGAGCTGAAGTTGAAGGGTGATTGAATGGTGGAGATGTAATGAACCCAGTATTGTTCATTTGATCTCTTGATGAGATGAAGTCATCTTCCTCTGTGATGAAAGCATTTTTTGTTTAATGTGATTCGGAAGGGAATTTGTAGGCTTCAATCACTCTTGGCCCACTCAGATTTCGGCTTCGTTCATCAAGTTCCAAAGCTTCAATCTTGGCTATCATAATGTCTAGAGTGGTACTCTCAAGATCAAGAGTATTTTTCAGCATTGTGACATTTTGCTTCCAGCTTTCAGGTAGATTGTGAAGCATTTTCTTGTTAAGTTCTTTAATGTTGTATGAAACACCCATAATTTCCAAGTCATTGACCAACTGTATAAATCTATGTAGTTGTTTTGATATGGATTCTCCTTTGGTCTGATGGAAGGTTTCATACTGATTGATCAGCTTGTCTTTGTTAATTTCAGCAACTTCACTACTACCTTCACACATAATTTTGAGAGCATCCCAAACAGCTTTAGCAGTTCCATATTTTTCCAATCTTTTCAGCACATCCATTTTGAGTGCTTGAGTCATAATAGAGTATGCTTTGAGATCAATTTTGATTTTCTTATAGTCATCTTCATCCAGAGTTAAGTCTTCAATTAGTATTCTAGCAGTATTGTACAGTGCAGCTTGAGCTATTGATAGAGTAATAGGAATATGTGGACCCTTACATATTGATATCCAAAAGTCAGGATCTACACCTGTGATATAATTTCTAAACCATATTCTCCATTGTTTAAACTCAGATTTGTGTTTAAGCATAGGAGGTTTAGGTGTATGACCTAATTCAATGTAACTGTTAGAATCCATGTTGATTTGTGTAAGTATAGATTTAGTTGATTTTAAGATTGATTATGTTTGATGAGTCCAACTTGTTCAAGCAGTTCTGTTTGAGGTTCAGAATGAGTGTCCTTGTTGTTTGACAGGAGTGTTTTTGCTGTTTGCTAAGTAGAGATGATAATATCTACTACTAGCAACTTGATTATGAGATCAATCAAGTTCTATTCAGTCTGTGCGCAGATCTGAAAGAGAATCGAGAGCCAAGGCTGTGATACCAATTGATTGGGATTGTGTAAGAGTGATATTCTTACTGAGAATCGAATATGATAATCAAGTCAATGATTGAGTGGCAGAAACAAACAATCAAAGAACATTCAAGCAAGAAAATTACTCATAAATGCTGTTTGTATTGATATATGAAAGTTGATAAGTTATAGAGAATAATTACAACAAAAATTCTCTATCTATCAGCAGTCACCTCAGTACGAGGTTAACTATTCTATTTATAGGCAGACAAGATGCCTTTACAAAATGACTAAACTACCCCTAACCTATTACATCAGAAACTAGTCAAAGTCTTGATCCGCATCTCTTCTTGTTCAACCGCATTGATAAATGCGGATGAGTTCATTTTGATTAGCATTTCTACTTGATCATCAGCATTAGTAAGTTCGTCATCGGCATTGGTTAATGCGGATGAACAAATACTTGTGCGCATTTGGTTGGACATCTGTATTTGTCAATGCGGATGATCAAAGTCTTGTCCGCATCTTCTTTTGTTCTTCCGCATTAGTCAATGCGGAAGAGTAACTTGTTCTTTAGCATTAGTATTATGTGTTCCGCATTAGTCAATTCGGAAGAGTAAACACTTGTCCGCACCGCATTAACTAATGCGGAAGATAACACTTGTTATTTTTCTTGCAGATCTTCATCCGCATTTCATCTTGGCCTTGTGGGATTCCAGCTGAGCAATCATCAATTCACCATTGAGTTGGCATGTATGATCCTTTTAGGGTGCAACATGCAGGCATATGATCATCGCTTGACCGAGTATGTTTAGGTCGGCGGTTGATTTGGTAGGAAGGTTGTATGATGAGTGGAGTGTGGTGGTGGCAGAAGCCAGCAAGAAGAGTGGTGGTGACCGGAATTGGAACGGGAAGCGATTTCGATGTGGCGGAGCCGCTCTAAGCAACAAAGGTGCACAGGTTGATGACAGATGTCTGGTCGCATCCGGTGCAGGGTCGAGGAGGTGTGTAAGTGTGGACGAGAGCACACCGGGGAGTGGCGAGTGGGATACAATGTCTGTTTCTATTGTGGAAGGACCGGACATGTGGCGAAGAACTACAGATTCAAGAGGTGTTATACTTGTGGCGAGGATGGCCACATGAGCAGGGACTGCAAGAAGTAGAGGTTTGAAAATTCTGGTGCAGGGAAAAAGATGATCGGGATTGAAGGGTAGAAGTGAGTGCCAGAGCTTTCACGATGACATAGGAGGAGGCTAGGACAGACCCCAATGTTGTGTGAGGTACTTTTCTTGTAAATCAAACCTTAGCCTCTGTGTTATTTGATTCTGGTGCTAGTAAAAGTTGTATTTCTTTTGCATTGTGTGCCAAATTGCCTGTTAGTAGTAAGAATAAAGATACGCCCTTCGATGTAGAAACTGTCATTAAGGTAAGTCTGTCAGGATTTCCAAGATGATAAAAGGTTGTGACATGGAACTAGAAGGTCACAAGTTTCCTGTTAGACCCTTTGTGATGACCTTAGGCAGGTTTGATGTAGTCCTAGGATTGGATTGGTTGGCAGACTACGATGAGAACATTGTGTTTGTCGCAAGAAGATGGTTCGATTGACGGCGCCTGACGGGACTACGATGACGGTTTATGGTGATCGAGTCATGACGATCCCAATGGTGATTTCGATGGCCGTGGTGGGAAAGTGCATGAGGCGTGGATATAGTGCCTACTTGGCCTACGTGAAGGATGTGGACACACCAACACCACAATTTTCTGACGTACCGATGGTGTGACACTTTCCAGATGTGTTTCCTGAAGACTTACCAGGAGTGCCACCTAACCATGAGATTGAGTTCTAGATTGACTTGATACCGGGTGCCCAAACTGTAGCTAAGGCACCGTATCGGTTGGCTCCGATTGAGATGAAGGATTTGATGGAGCAACTACAGGAGTTGTTGGATAAGAGGATCATTAGACCAAGTACTCGCCTTGGGGTGCACCGGTCTTATTTGTGAAGGAGAAGAACGGTAGCATGAGAATGTGTATATACTACCGTGAGTCGAATAAGCTGACGGTGAGGAATCGGTACCCCTTACCATGGATTGATGATCTTTTTGTTCAGCTCCAGGGTGCCAGTTGGTTTTCACGGATAGACCTTGGATCTAGCTACCATCACTTGAAAGTGAAGGAGTAAGATATTCCTAAAACATCTTTTCGCACGCGTTATGGACACTACGAGTTTCTCGTTATGTCTTTTGGATTGACCAACCCACTAGCTGCTTTTATGGAGTGAGGAGGAGCATGCCAGTCACATTCGAGAGGTGCTAGAGACCTTGAGAAGGGAGAAGTTATATGCCAAGTTCTCCAAGTGCGCATTCTGGCTACGCGAGGTTCAATTCTCGGGTCGTGTAGTGAATCCCGAGGGGATTATGGTGGACCAAGCAAAGGTGGAGGCAGTGATGCAATGGAAGACTCCAAAGACGCCATCCGAGATTCGTAGTTTCTTGGGCTTAGCAGGCTATTACAGAAGATTCGTTCAAGACTTCTCTAAGATAGCTTCTCTGTTCACTAAGTTGACCTGTAAGGATATAAAATTTGTATGGGGTCAAGATCAAGAGAAGGCATTTGAGGAGTTAAAGACGAGGTTAACTAAAGGTCTTGTCTTGTCGTTACCCAATGAAAGAAAAGATTGGTGGTTTACTCAGAGGTTTCCTACTCGTGGTTGGGATGCGTGTTGATGTAGAGAGGGAAAGTTATAGCCTATGCCTCCCGACAGTTGAAAGTTCATGAGATTAGTTACCCTATTCATGACTTGGAGCTAGCAGTCGTGGTCTTCGCGTTAAAGGTTTGGAGGCACTACCTATACGGGACGAAGTGCACCGTATTCACTAACCACAAAAGCTTGAAGTACTTCTTCGAGTAGAAGGACTTAAACATGAGGCAAAGGAGATGGTTGGAGCTCATAAAAGATTATGATTGTGAGATCCAATACCATCCGGGCAAAGGCAACGTGGTGGCGGATGCCCTTAGCCGAGAGGAAAGACCTAAGCTGATTCGGATTTAAGCATATCAGTTGGTTATGACCTCTGATGTCATGAATCAGGTCAAAGAGTTTCAAGATGAGACATTGAAAGAAAATCATCTTAACTCTGAAAGAATGAGAGGTCTGGTTGCGGAATTGGGTGAAAACACACTCGGTGTTAGGACCCGATTCGGGCGGATATGGATTCCTTGCTTTGGGGATCTAATGTGAAGATTATGGATGAAGCTCATAAGACTCGATACTCTATTCATCCCGGTTCTACGAAGATGTAACAAGACATGAATAAAGATTATGAGTTGCCGGGTATGAAGCGTGATGTTGCGCAGTATGTGAGTAAGTGCCTTGCTTGTTTACAAGTGAAGGCGGAGCATCAGAAGCCATATGGGAAGATCCAACAGTTGGATTTACTGGAGTGGAAGTGGGAACATATCACCATGGACTTTATAACGAAGCTACCGCGTACCGCACGAGTGTATGATACCATATGGGTGATAATTGATCGTTTGACGAAGAGTGCTCACTTCTTACCAATTCGTGAGACATATTCATCCGAGAGGTTGGCGAATCTTTTCATTAAAGAGATCATAACTCGTCATGGTGTGCCGGTGTCTATTGTGTCCGATCGTGACACCCGGTTTACATCTAAATTCTGGAAGAAATTCCACGATGCTATGAGGACGAGGTTACATAATAGTAAAGCGTATCATCCTCAGATGGATGGTCAGTTGGAAAGGATAATTTAGATGTTGGAAGATATGCTTCGGGCATGCGTTATTGACTTTGGAGGAAGTTGGGATGACCACTTACCGCTAGCTGAGTTCTCATATAACAATAATTATCATGCCAGCATTGGTATGCCCCCTTATGAGACATTATATGGTAGGAGATGCATAACGCATGTGTGTTGGGGTGATATTGGCCATAAAGAATTAGGGAGCATCGAGGTGGTCGAGGCTACGATTGACAAGCTGGAAAAGATCAAGGCCTCTTTGAAGACAACAAAAGATAGGCAAAGGTTGTATGCCGATAAGAGACGTAGACCGATTGAGTTCCAGGTGGATGATAGAATCGTGTTGAAGGTCTCACCTTGGAAAGGTATCATTCGGTTCAGAAAGCAGGGCAAGTTGAGCCCAAGGTACATAGGGCCTTTCCAAATTATTACTCGAGTAGGAGAGGTGGCCTATAGACTAGAGTTACCAGATGAGTTAAGTGGAGTTCACACGACATTCCATGTATCGCATGTGAGAAAGTGTTTAGCAGATGAGGATATGATGTACAACTGGAAGAGATCGAGGTACATGAATGGTTGTGTTATGTGGAGCAACCGGTGTGATCATTGATCGAAAGGAGAAGAGGTTAAGCAATAAAATGGTTCCTCTTGTGCATGTATAGTGGAAGCACAAGAAGGGATCTGAGTCTATGTGGAAGACGGAAGAGGAAATGAGACATCATTACCCACAATTGTTTAAGGAATAACAGGTTCTAGGGACGAAACCTCTATACGGAGGGTGGACTTGTAACACCCGGTTATTCTTTTAAAAGATTATGAAAGAAAGAATATAGTAAAGAAAAATAAAGATATACCACTTTACCCATGTTGAGGGGTAAAAAGTGTTAAAAGGACAAAATCTTTAAGAAGTTGGTGATAAAGGTGGCATGGCCGCCCACACTCTCTTCACACGTCATTTCATTTGGGTTTTAGAGAGAGAAAGAGCAAAAACTCTCGGGTGTTTGAAGAGGAGAAGAAAAAGATCGAATTCAAGGTAAGAATTCAAGATTTTTAGATGTTCTTAACTGCCTTAGCCTCGGTTATATGTTTATCTATGTTTGTATGTGTTTGGGTGTGTTTTTGGAGGGTTTCTAGGCAAGTGAACTCAATTGCAAATGGATTTTTGAAGAAGTCATACCCACGAGGCTGTTAAGGTGAGTTCTAGAACCCCCTTTTTACTTGTTTTAAACTGCTTTAGGGCTGGAAATGCATGTATGAATGTTTTATAAAAGTTGGGTTTCATACCCGTATGTGTGTATGTGCGTGTGTTTATGGGTGGGGTTTAATTTTGGGCTATGTTTGTGTTTGATGATGTTATGGTTGTGTTTCTAAGGCTTAGAATGTATGATTTAAGGTTAGAACATGATAGGTGATGATTTGGGGACTGTGTTATGATGTTAAGTATGAATTACACGGCTCATATGCCTAAACAGTGGCCCATGCGCCCAACCGAAAATAACTACCTAAGTGTCCCATGCACCCAAATCCTCATGCGCCCGAATAGTACTCATGCACCTAGAAATAGGCTGAAATTGACTAAGTGTTCATATGCCCAGACAACTCATGCGCCTAGGCACTCATGCTTCTGTATAGTGCTCATGTGCCTAGAATTACCCATAATAGACTAAGTGTTGCTCATGTGCCCCAATAGTGCCGATATGCATGAAAGTTACTCAACTGCCTAAGTGTTCCCCATGCGTCTGAAAGGCCAAGCGCCTGCATAGTGCTCATGTGCCTGCATAGTGCCCACGCGCCTAAAGACTTAGATTATTTTTCTTATTTTTTGGGAAAATGTAAAATGTAGGCTTTGACTTGGGATGTTCACGGGGGTAAAGTAAGTTACCTTTTTGAAGTCATATATGATGAGATGGGTGAAGTATGATGAGGTATGTATGATGATGTATGATTGATGCTTATGCATGATGGTATGCACGATGTATGTGATGTATGTATGATGGTGCATTGTATTGTGATGTTTGTATTTTTCATGTTGATGTTTCTTATTATGTATGATATTTTCCCCTAGCTTTACATTAATGTTAATGAATGAAATGAAAAGTATTATGCTTCGTAAAGTGGAAGATAATGAAAAGAGGAACGAAATAAAAGAATGCATGCATTAATGAGAGAGAAAGTTAAGAAATGCTTCCAAGCAAAATGTATGGAGGTGCAGGACTCTAAAATGCCGTAAGCTCAACTATGTGTGGTTTAGCTAACCTTAAGGATACAGGTTGGGGTCTAGTCTTTGTGACTGACCAGTGGTATAGTGAATACTCACCTCAGTGCTGGTGCTAGGCTATGTGCGTTATGGAAGTCATTTATGATCTTCGGCCCTGTACCCACTTTGTGCATATGTTTGGGTGTAGTGTAAAGTTGGGATCTTTGTTGCTTGCCCCGGCACTGGTGCCAGGCTGTGTGCGTTATGGAAGTCATTTATGATCTTCGGCCCAGTACCCGCTTTGGGCTTACGTTTGGGGTATAGCCGATGACACTGATCTCGAAAGAGATAAAGAAAGAAAGTGATGAACAATAAAGGAAGATAATAATGTTATTATCTATGTGTACGTCCGATGTGTGATCATGTACGAAAGTATAGTATGATTTGAAAGAAACTATAGATTGGTTTTAAACGAAAGTAAAGTATGTTTTATTTTAAAACTAGAATTCACTCAGCAACGTTAACTTTTATGTGTTTCCACTTGGTAGGTAAGGTTGTTGAGGATGGCACAGGGTGGCTACTTGGCTCTTTTTGGTTTGGCATTCTTTTGTTTAATGTTTTTGCATTATAATGTGATCAAACGAGTTTTGTAACGAATCTTGTATTAACTTGCAAAAGCAATTATATTTGATGAAAAGTTATTTTAAGGTTTGTACTGCAATATTTTGTTACAGTTAATGTAATTATACGTGATAGGATCAAATGAATAAATCTATGATGATTTGTAACACAATTCAATGAAATTCCCACAAAGTAATCAAATCAAAACAAGATATCAATAAAATTCAAGTTTTCATTAATATCAAGCTAAGACAATTACGAGTATGAACGCAGATTCGAATATCTTGTCTATACAATTCTATCTACCTGCAAATCTAAGCTATTTATACTGAAAACAAAAAGTAAAGGAAGTAACAAATTACACAAATAGTCCGTATACTATTACAAACTATCAAAAGACAAATAAAGACAACATGTTAATCTTTATTAGAGCACTTAACAATACTCCCTCTAAGATTGACATGGTCTTCAGTCTTCAAAATCTTCAAGCTTTGACTGCTAACTTTATCTTCAATTCTATCTTTAGCCTTGACTTCATCATTCGAAGTAATCTGCTGGTTCTTCTTTGACTTTGAACATTGGCTTCTGTTTGTACATATCTAATTCTTTCAAAGCTTTTGATATTGCAGACTTGAATTTACTTGCAAGAATGCCTTGTTCGGGTTTAGCTTCATTTGTTTTAATCTCCATCTTATCCATTCTTTCCAATGTATCTTTTGAAAGACATGAAATATCAATATTAGCATATAACTCAATAGGCTTGCTACTTTCCTTTGAGTACACTTCTAATACCCCTTTTCTTGATATTCTCATGAATTCAATATCTTTAATATCTTTCTTGACAATGTTGGCATACGCAAGAGCTTTTCTCAAAGATATTCTTTCCATGGCAGCATTCATCACATTGATAATAGAAATGAAATATTTCTTGTCTTGCTCAGCCACTTCAGGATATACTTTCTCAAATTTTTGAACTGACAAAAATGAAATATAACTTGGATGTAACAATTTTAGTTCAAAAACTCCAAATAAAGTAATCATGTCCTCATCCCATCTTTCTAGATTTCGGACTAACTTCAGCTCAAATTACTCAGTGTTATAAAACCATGTGAGAATTGGCTTTGAGTTTTGATTACCTTCAATTACTTTCAGTCCAGGAGTTGTAACTTTTTCAAAATATTTATCACAAAATTCTATCAAAGAATGTTTTTCTTCTCATTGGACTCCCTTAAGCTTCTTGTTTTTCTTCAGAGTAACAAAATACTCTTTGTCCTCTTGATCACATCTTGTGTTAAGAAAATTACTTGATCTATCCAATCCTCTCCTTAATAATTCTACAAACATCTTCCCACACTTTGAATCAGAAGGATTGATTAGAGGTAATCTATTCAGCTGTTTTAAATCTTGCACAGGAAGTTTTATGATACTGGAGTAAAAATGATAAACATCACATACAGCATTTATTCTCTTTATCAAAAATGCATCAAACACTTCATCATACTTCCATGCAATGATCTTTACTTGGTTGGTAAAATCTAGATCAATCATAGCATTCAACAGTTCAGCAACTGATTGGCCTTTTTGCAATATGTTTCTTACCAAGTCTCCGGTTGTTCTTCAACTATCAAGAATATGCCTTTGTTTAGTTGATGCTTTATAAGTTTGTCTTTGTGGATAATCAAACATTTCTATCAATTATTTTCTATGAGCATGAGCATCATAAAATCTTGACATTTGTTTTATCTCCTGCAGCTTCAACATTCTTGTTCTTTTTGTTATTTCAAGATACTGGGGGTTATTTGTATCAAGCACTATCATTTTCTTCATTTGTTTCTCAGTTTCTTGAAAGCTTCTGAGAAGATTTCTTATAGATACAGATTGTAATCTCTTGAGCTTCCTCCAAGGGTAATTTCTAGCTTGCAACCATGATCTAAGAGCAGGAATACTCATATCATCTGGATCAGGATGGTGCAACTCAGAACTAGACAGTTCTTCTACATTTATTACTTCTTTTGATCTTATCCATTCACCATGCTCTACAACTATCTCATTTGGATCTATTGAAGCAACTGACTCTGCATAGATACATTTCTCGTATTCATCATTAATCTGAGAAACAGTCTGTCCATCCAAATATACTCGATTGTATTTCATGTTCACAAGATAATTATATTTTTCTTCAAATTCTTGTGGTACTTCATCTTGTACTTGAATATGTTCTTTTGAAGAGAGATGTGACACAAATTCAGCTTCATCAATATCTTCATTATCTAGAACTTCATCATACCAATCATCATTGTATATTTCTTCAATATCATCTAATGCATCAATCTGTTCTTGAACATTTTGCTCTTCAATGGATTCTTCAGTTCTTTGAAGCTTCGAAGAGGATTCAGTTTGACCAATATCTTCTAATTCATTCACTTTCCTTTTGCCTTTTCGTTGCTCAAGATTTTCTTCAACCTGCATCTTAGTACTAATCACATGTACTGGTGATATAGATTTCTGAGCTTCTCTTTCCTTTAGCAATTCATCTTTGAGATTTTCATTTTCTTCACATAATTTCTTGAAGTTCTCCTCAAGACTATCATAATCTTTAATCATTACTTCAAAGTTCTTGATCACGTCTTCTTTATCTTTGGCAAAACTAACAATCTTTTCATCTTTTAATACATTTTCTTCAGACAACTTTAAATTTTCATCTTTGAGCTTTTGAATTTATTTTTCACAAGATCTGATTATCTCTTTTATTCTTTCATTTTCCACTTTCAACTCTTCAATCTCTTTTTCTTTGCTTAAATTTTCTTCTTTCAATTTTTCAATCTCATCAATGCCAACTATTTCCTCTGTTTGTATAGACACATTGTGTGACATACTAACAGGGATTTCTTCTGCTCCTTCATTTGAATCAATTTCAAATACTGGATTGAATAAAGTATCATTTATAAAGTCAGACTCAAATGTTTGATTTTGAGAATTTCTTTCTTGTACATCTTCCTCAACATTTTCTTCAATCATAGGTTGTGTCTCATTTGTAGTATCTTCTGCATTTCTTTCTTCATTTCCTTCTTGATTTGCCTCAGTGGCATCATCATTACCATCATCATCATTATCACTCTCTTCACTTGATGAAATTTCAGACACATCATCATCACTTTCTTCATCAACTTCTACATCTTCAATCAGATCATTTGGATCTATTGGTTCTTCTTCAGTTAGATGGAAGTGTGGCTGAGTAATATCAACATCATCCATTGATACATTCCTAATATAATCAAAAATTGGAATGTTTTGAGCACCAGTGATCATTGCCAGTCTTTTGTAAGCAATCTTTGACATGTGCTCTAATTGAATCTTTTCACCAATAACTTCTTCAACATACAGATCTGGATTTGCATCATTAATAAGAAGTTGAAGAAATCTTGGGTACATCAAATACTTATGCCTTAATCCCCTTTCCAGATTAAAAATAAATCCATTCATTATCCACTAAGCCATATTAAATCTTCTGTTTGTGGATAAGGCTATAATTGGAGATGCAATGTCTACAGGGAATGAATCCCAACCCGCACTTCTTTTTGACATGCAATGTTGAGAGATATAGCATAAAAGCTTCCAACGCCTAAATACACGAGCTCTGAAAAATTTCTTCTTAGGGAAATGATCTGGATGACCCATCTGTATAAAAACTTCTCTACATTCATTAAATGTATATTCTGATAAATCTTTAGGATCATTATCACCTAGTCTTAGAGCTTGTCTAATTGCTTCTTCAGAAACTTCAAGCATTCTTTCTGATGTGATGAAGGCTCTTAAAACTTTGTTTCCTTGATCATATCTTTCAACTTGAGCAGTTCTCCAGAATTTTTTAATCATTCTTCCATTTATCATGGGCCTTGCACACATGGCATACACATATTTTGTTCTAAGTAAAAATGTGACAATATCTTCATATCCAGTAGCTTCTCTGTTTTCATCATCTAAAAAAGCAACTACATTATGTTTTGGCTCAAATTTTAATTCTGTCATCTACAAAACAAAAAAAAATATTATGAGAACATTGAATATCGATTAATGAAATTTATTTCTACATATGACTTTTGATTTTGATCTTTAAATTTGACCTTTTTATTTTTACTTTTGAATTAAGATTTCAAATTGTAGAATATTAATCTTTATTCACTTTGAATTTATTATTTAACATTTCAATTTTGATTTAATTTTAATTTGTATTTATTTTTGTTCAAAGAATGACTGTCTGTTCATTTTCTTCTTCTTCGACTATGTAGAATCGACTGAGTTCATCATCAAAAAAAAATTTCATATTAAGATCAAAACAATACATCAACAGACTCGAAAATGTGTTCTTATCAATAATCTAGTATCAATTTTTGATATGATACTCATTTGATCAGATTAAACTTGGATTATATTGGTTCGAACGCCCAAATAGCATTCAACCATCTATGACAAAACACTAATTTAATCCAAAATTTATATATTTGAATCACAAACTTATGTTTATATATTCAAATACAATGTATACTCAAAGGATTTGATTCGATTTTTTATGAAATATGGATGTGATGATGCTCGACAGTCGCAGTTCGAGGGTTTTGTTCTAATATTTTGAAGTGTAATGAGAAATACGCATAAGTGTTCAATATATATAAGTTCAATTTTTAGGCGTATGAGCCCTGTTCGGACGTATGGTCCCTGTTTGGGTGTATGAAAACCTAGAATTCACTTATTTTGTTAGACGCATGAGCACTGTTATGCGTTTTAAGTCAGACGCATGGGAACTGTTCAGACGCATAAGCACTGTTTAGGCGCTTTTGCACTATTCAGTCGCATGGACTTTGTGAAATGTCTAACACTTGAAATTTTGAAACTATTTAGACGTATGAGACATGACAAACGTCTAACACAGAAACACTATTTAGACGCATGGGATTATCACAAACGCCCAACACTTGAAGTTTGCACATGTATTACAACTGTTTAGACGCATCGGAATGAATCAAACGTCCAACACGTATAATTTTCATTGATGTATTACAACTGTTTAGACGCATGGAAAACGTCCAACACTTGTGTAATCCTGAAAATTTCATCATGCTCCTATTGAGACGCATGTGCATTGTTTATGTGCATGAGTTGACTTCATGATTTAAACACTTGTGATTTCCAATTTCTTCACTTGCACACTTTTTACCATTTAGATCCCCAAATTTTGAACTTTTTGCATATTGCACTTTCAATTTATAAAATTTTTATTTTCTACTTCTTTTTAAATTTCTTTTGTCCCTTCATTTTAGTCTCAACATAAAATCAAATATCATCTGATTTTCAACTTAAAAATCATTTATTTGCAAAGATTATGTAGATTCATATTTTAATTTTCAAACACATTCTATTTTCAGTTTACACAAATACTTTGAACATAAAGCATCATCCTTTTAATTCAACATTTGAAATTTGGATTATGATTATTGAATATTTTTAAGAACAACTCTTTCAGATATTACTCCCCCTAAACTTTTAAGTTTGAAAAACTTATAAGTTCCTTATGAAAGAGAATAAGATCACACAGCAGATTGATACATTGCCTTCACACACAAAGAAATGCATAAAAGAAAAATGAAAATAGAATCAAAACCTAATATTAAGCATAGAATAAATGTCTGCAGAGAGATCATATTAATGAAAATCAGCACATTAAAATAAAATAAATGTGGAGAGTCATAGACAATGAATTTATCCTGATCAAGTGTGTTCCAGGTCAGTGATATCACAGCAAAGGAGACACAAGATCTAAGGACAGACAATGGGTGTTTTTAACACAATTATCAACTCACTTACTTTTCAATTCTTGGATTGATTAGTGTTGATTTAGATATGACATGATGTAAAGCATACAGAGACTAAGAGAGCTCAACTATGGTCATGAAAGGTAAGAAAGAACACATGCTCAACTTATTACCTCAAACATAGATATCACCAGAGTTCATGTTACTTAGTTAATAGAGGATGATCATGGATAACCATTTGATCAGCTCTGACTATTCATTTGAATAGGTTGTGCACATTGGCATCTTTTTGCATCAAAAAGAGAATCCAGGTCTGTAATGACTTACAACAGAGGATATCTCAGTACTTCACGTCTATGATGACTCATAACAGAGAAGTGAAATGATGCTTTGTAAAAGATCTCATGATTTCACATAGTTTCAACAAGTGTGAGAGATGTATCTTAACAAACATTCATCCTGATAAGCGAAAACAACTCAAAAGTACTCCCATGAATATACACAAGCATGTATGTTTAGTTTGATCACAAGAATTTACTTTTTCAGCATAATAGTCAGATATTGTCTACACATCATATCTGATCATGAGTAGACTTTAATAATATGTGAAGTATGCAACTGATCTCACTAATGTACTATCATTTCTCACATATTGCAAAACATAATCCTTTCTAAAAAAATCTATTTTTGTATTTTTGATATATATTTTTGTATTTGATTTTTCTATGAAAAACATAAAATCACACACAAAAAAAAAAATATAAACAGGCAATTAACAATGAGAGTATCACTTATTATGATCTTTTTATTTAGGAAGATCACATATGATTATAAGACCAATTGATTCTACTAAATACTCAAACCGTTCTGGTAGGAAGGCTTTAGTAAATAAATCTGCCAATTGTTTTTCTATTGCAATTTGAATCAATATGATTAATCCTTTTTCAGAGTTATCTCTAAGAAAATGATATCGAATTTCGATATGTTATGTTTTTGAATGTTGAACAGGATTAGCTGTTATGAACATAGCAGCTGTGTTATTAATATAAATCGGTGTTTTAAGAAAGTTGAATCCATAATCTAGTAATTGATTTTGCAACCAAAGGATTTGAGAACATCCTGCTGATGCAGCAATGTACTCAGCTTCTGTAGTTGAAACAGAGAAATTTGTTGTTTCTTACATTGCCATGAGACTAATCTGGGATCAAGAAATTGACACCCACCCGAAGTAGATTTTCTATTTTGACAGCATCCACCATAATCACTATCTGTATATCCATATAGTTCAAAGTTACCCTCGTAAGGATACCAAAGCCCTAAGGCTGGTTTACCTTTGAGATACCTGAATATCCTTTTGACAGCAATTAAGTGAGATTCTTTCGGGTCTGATTGATACCTGGCACATACACAAACAACATACATAATGTCTGGTCTAGATGCAGTAAGATACATCAAAGATCCAATCATTGATCTGTATAATGTTTGGTCAATAGATTTTCCTTTTGAAAAAAAAAGGTTCAATCTTGGTGTTAACATCTGCTGGAGTTCGTATGGACTGACAGTCTTGCAACTTCAATTTCTTTAAGAGCTTGTCAACAAACTTTTCTTGATTGATGAAGATTCCATCTGTAGTTTGATTGACTTGAAGTCCAAGAAAGAAGTTAATCTCTCCCATAGAACTCATTTGGAATCGAGATTTCATGATTTCTTCAAATTCATTGCCAATTTTGGACAGGTAGAACCAAGTATGATGTCATCAACATATACTTGTACACATAAAAGATCATTATTATCCTTCTTTATAAATAAAGTTGGATCAATTTTCCCTCGTGTGTATCCATGTTGGATTAAGTGTTGTGATAACATCTCATACCAAATTTTAGGGGCTTGATGAAGTCCATATAAATCTTTACTCAGTTTATATACTTGATGTGGAAATTGTGCATCCTCAAAGCCTAGAGGTTGCTTCGCAAACACATCATCAGTGATTTTGCCATATAGAAATGCACCCTTTACATCCATTTGATACACCTTGAATTTCATGAATGAAGTATAAGCCAGAAAAACTCGAATTGATTCAAGTCTTGCAACTGGTGCAAACACTTCATCATAATCTATACCTTCTTCCTGTGTGTATCCTTGTGCAACAAGTCTCGCTTTATTCCTTATTACAACACCACAATCATCAGTCTTATTTCTAAATAACCATTTCGTGCCAATTGCATTTTCTTCTTTAGGTAGATCCACCAAATTCCACACTTCTTGTTTGCGGAATTAAAGTAATTCTTCTTGCATGGCTTCTATCCAACCATTGTCCTTTAATGCGTCGGTAATATTTTTAGGAACAATTTGAGAAAGAAAACAAGAGTATAAGCATACATTTGCTTGTTCTGATTTACTCCTTGTTGTTCTCTCATTCAATGAACCAATAATCTGAGAATTGGATGATTCTTGTCAATGCGAGATGTAGTAATCTCATCACTTTGAACATTAACATCCAGATTTGTTTGATTGATGTTGGAAAACTAATATATCAAAGTAGAAGAATATGTATTGAAGTTTGGAACTTGAGTATGTGAATTGACGAAGTAATCAAAGTTACCTGTATCAACTACATCACCTTAAATGGATGACGTTCCAGACTCAGGTATCACAAACTCATTACCATCATTAGGAATATTTTGTGATTCTCCCTCATTAATTGACTCTGAATGATTTGAAACTGTAGTTTCATGGTTTTGTATTATTGAATCCTTGACAAATGACAAAAATGGGTAGTCTGAGCTTGAATCATCTGGGTCATCAGAATCTGAATCTTCACTGAAAGATCCAAGATCTCGTCTTGAGTTCTTCTTATCTGTAGAATTAAGACATTTGGTTGATCAAACAAATTAGATTGAAAAGAGTTTGATAATGAATCTAAATTAAATAACCATGCAGGACCATTTGAAACTGATGGAAAAGAATTTTCCAGAAATTTAACATTGAATGTTTCAAGAATTACATTTGTCCTAGAGTTGTAGACTCGATAGGCTTTTGAAATCGATGAATATCCAACGAAAAATCCATTTTGAGATTTTGCTTCAAATTTTCCTAATTGATCACTTGAATTAAGAATCATAACAGGACAACCAAATGATTTTTAAAAGTTTATGTTCGGTTTTGTGCCAAACATTAACTCATATGGAGTTTTCAGTTTATCTTTGACGATTAAGATTCGATTCTGAATGAAACACGCAGCAGATATTGCTTCATCCCAAAAAGTGATAGGGATTTTTGCATCAGCTAACATAGAACGAGCAGCTTTAATGAGTGTTCTATTCTTCCTTTCAGCAACTCCATTTTGTTGAGGAATTCTGGGAGCATTGAACTGATGAGTTATCCCTTTCTGTGCACAAAACATTTCAATGTTAGCATTTTTGAATTCCGTTCCATTATCACTTCTTATTATTTTCACTTTGCTTTCTAATTGATTTTCAACTTTAATGATAAATTCTTTTAGTAATTCAGTTGTTTCAAATTTGGCATAAAGAAAGAAAACCCATGAAAATCTTGTGAAGTCATCAATGATAACTAAACAATATGTTTTTCGTCCAATACTCTTGACGTTTGTTGGTCCAAAAAGGTCCATATGTAACATCTGGAGAGGTTTGGATGTTGAGTTCATAGGCTTGGACTTATAAGACGCTTAGTGTTGCTTTCCCTTCAAACATGCTGAGCAATGATCATTTGTTGCAAACTTCTTATATGGAAGTCCAATTACATGATTCCCTACTACAAGCTTGTTCATGTTCTTGAAGTTTGAATGACCGAGACGCCTATGACATAGCTGGCTTTCATCATTTGATGCCTTTGCAATTAGGCATGTTGTTTGAGTTGAAGGATCAACTTGAGACATATCCAATTTGTATACATCTCTGTCTCTCTCAGCTGTAACAATCACCCATGTTTGCTTATCTTGAAACCTGGCTTCAAAACATAACAGAATGAATCATCAAACAGAACAGAATAAGATTTGTCATATATTTGAGATACGCTTAAAAGATTAAAGTTCAACTGTGAACAAAAGTTGACTTTATCAAAGCTTATTATCCCATTGGATACTGTTCCTTCACCGGTTATTTTTCCTCCACCATCACCACCGGTGAGTTCCATCTTTTGACTTAAAGTCTTGTAACAAGGCAGTATTGCCTGTCATGTGCTGACTACACCCACTATCCACATACCATGTATTGATTGGTCTTTTTGGGCATACCTGCACTACAAGAAAGTTAAGTTGAAATATCTACCCAAGCCGAAATGGTCTTGGGCTTCCCAAATTTATCAACAATTGTAAGTTGTTTATAATGGAGATTTTTCAAATCAGGTTTATTTTTGATCAATTTACCAATTTTATTCTGAAAGTTATTTGATTTATTTTTGTGAACATTCATACCATTTGATTGATCATCTTTTGAAATGTATTGATGACTAACAATTTTATTATTCATCCTTACAGGTCTTGGAATGAAGTGTTCTTGCATGTTATGTTTTGAGGTCATATAATTGTTCTTAGGAAAAGATCTCAAACCTAGATTAGGTTGATTTATGTCTCTTGAAATCCATTAGTTTGATTTCTCAAATACTGTGGATTAGTAAATCCTTTGCTCATGTTTGGTTTTATAAAGTTTCTAGTGGGAGATCTATTTCTAAAGTAACAATTTTCAGTGTTGTGAGTCTTTTCATCACAATAAGTACAATATTTGTTAAAATAGCAATCTACTGTTGAATGATTTCTCATGTCACATATGTGACAGTACTTGTTGAAGTAGCACTGAGCAATATTGTGATTTTTCATATCACAAATTTCACAGTACTTTTGTGGAGTTAAAAACAACTTTTTGTTAACTTTTGACAATGATATAATGCTTGATAATTGGTGTCATATAGTTAAACTGTTGTCTTTCATTTTTCACAGTTTGATTTTGTGTCAGATTATTGTTCATTTGTTTAACATGAACTTCCTTCTTGAATGTATTAGAAACAAACCTTTTTGTTACAACGGAAGTCTTTGAATCTGAACTAGATTTCAGAGAGTTTGATTTGTTCATAATATTTGCTTTATTATTTGGAAGAGAATTCATATTTAACATACCTGCTGACACAAATTTAATTGGTTTTAGTTTTGATGTTTTATTTGTTGCTTTAATCAAATTTTCTGAACTTTTGTTTTGTTCAGATGTTGCTTTTGCAGATTTCTTTCTTCTTCTTTGATTCTTTGATTTAGAAGAACTTGGTTTATGTTCAGATTGAACATCATGAGAAGAAGATATCTTTTCTGATTGTAATTGTTTCATATTGATGGTGTTTGAATCTTCTGATGTTCCTATTTGTTGTTTATCCTTGTTTTGAACTCTGACTTCTTCTATTACATTATGAATTTGATCAGAAGATATATTTTGTTTTGGTTGTTTTGGTTCATATGATTTTATTTTGATTGGACGACCATTTTTGATTTTTTCTTCATCTTTTTCAACAAACACTTGAACATTTTCTTTTTCTTCTTTTGCATTCTTGTTTTTGATGTGGAAGATTTTAAGCTTTGCTTTATTTTCAGGTGAATGATCATGAGTATTGAAGTTCTCTGGTAGTGTGTTTGTGATAGATTCAGGCATAGGTTCATGAGTGAAACCTAATCCTGCCTTTTGTTTATCTTTTCTTTCACTGATTAGTTTTTCTACTATCATTTTTGAACTCTTTACTTTTGCCAGATCAACTTGAGTAGCAGCATGTGCTATTTTCTCTTGTTCAAGATTCTTAGTCATCTCTTCTAATTGTTTTGTAACAATTTCTAAATCTTTGAGTGTTTTGTTCCATGAATTTTGAAGAGAGATAATCTTTTGATGTGCAGTTTTATGATGAGATTTAAGTTGGTTATACATAGATTCCTCTTGTTTTAGCTTTTCACAGATTTTGAATGAATAGTTTCTGTAGCGTTCAACATGTTCAAAGCATGATTTGGTGCAAAGCTTTTCTCTTACTTCTCATGGTATTTCAGGAAATTTTGGAACTGTGGTTTCACATGTTGAATTAGAAGAGTTAACCTTTGGTTGAGCAGACTGAACCATTAGAGCTACTTCCTCTGTATCCTCTTTAGGATCAGACTTGTCACTCCAATCATAGTTATCTTCCTCTTCATCATTTTCCAATTTTGGGTCATTGTTTTCTGACCAATCTTCTTTTTGAATTTCTACAATAAGAGATAAACTTGATGTTAATTCATTTGTAAATTGATCTGCATATGCACTCCAATCATATCCATCTTTTATGCTGACTACTAGTGCTTTCTTTGTTTCATCTGATGATTTGGTTTCATCGTTAAGTTCTGGCATAGGAAGACTTTGATAAAGCTTTTGAAAAGTCTTCTGAGCTTGTTGAAACCTTTGATTATTTGAGATTGTTTGAGCACTTCCTCCATTATTTCTTGGAGCTTTGCATTCTCTTAAGAAGTGTCCATAACTGTTGCAGTTGAAACATCTAGCTTTTGACTTGTCAAATACAATAGTTTTGTTTGCACTAGGCTTGTATTTCTTGTTGACATAAGAATGTTTTTGAGTCCTATAGGCAATCATCACCATCTGCCAGTTCAGGTCCATCTCTTCAACATCTTCAAGATCCATCTCAGATAAATCATGCAAAACAAAATCTAGTTGAGTTAAATGGCTACGTTGTGTAGGATTCTATATGCCCAAGACACGTAGAATATTGATGCGGTTAGTACGTTACGATCCAAGTCGGGTTATACCCAATAACAAGCTTAGAAAATACCAATTAATATTCAATTGATGATATGATCATGCAATTAAATATTTACACCAATTTAGAAAATGGGTTTTCTAATAAGTTGCATATGAGAGGGAACAACTTATTAGGATATTTTGTTCAATAATATTATTTGATGTGTTATTTAAATTGGTTAGATGACACCAAATAATAATCAGAGATTATAACTTATAAGTTAAATGATTAATTGTATAAGTTATATAACTTGTACATACAATTAAATGGTTAATTGTATGTCTAGTTACAAGACCATTAAACTTATGTGTATGTGTTCAATTTAAAAAAAAAGGGGGGGAAACCCTTTTGGATCAAAACTTCCGGCCGCCCCCCTTTGTTTTATTATTGGACCTTTTGCCTTGAACACCACACACATTAACAAGTCTTGATTTCCTTGATCTCCATCCAATATCTTGACATGCAATAGACCAAAAACTCCTCACTCTCTCTCTCTAAACTTTTGGCCAGGCAGCAGCATTGGAGGAGTTTTGGAGTGATTTTGGTGTAGTGTTCTTCCTAACAAGAAGGTGTTTAGCAAAGGGCTTTGGGTATACAAGCTTGAGGACCTCTACACTTGAAGTCTTGGTCGATTTTAGCATCCAAAATCTCCTTTTCTTTGGTCGTTTTGCTGCTGAATAAGGTAGTTATCACAGCTCATTGAAGCTGTGATTTTATGTAGTTTAACATATGTTCATACCTTGTTCATTCACATATTAAAGATCCTTTTGATTTGGGTTTGTTTTTCCATCTTAAAACATCATTAAGAACATGAAATTTTCAGTTTATAAACATGTTATAATGCTATACTTCCGCTGCGTTTTTCAGAAAGTTTAAAAGGTTAAACTTGTTTATTTTGTGTTCTATCAAACCCATCAATGGCATCAAGAGCCGGTTATGTGGATCACTTGCTTGTTCTTAGTCTTTTAAATCGGTATTAAAGAAGCATTATCAACTTATTATAGGCTGATTTTGGGCTGCTATATTTTGTATGAATGATTCCCCAAACTTTCATGGTCATATCACACATGCTAGTGATTAGACCTTGAAAGATATATATTATGAAATGTTGATTGTTTGGACAATGTTTAAAACCCAAAATTTAAGTTTATGTTGGCTGAAATTTGGTGGTTTTAAGTGGGGTTTCATTATATGTTGGATGATATGATCATTGGATGTTAGTGTGCATAACCTAGCCTTTGGCCTTTTGATTGGATGATTGGAATGGTTGGTATTTATTCATTCAATTGGGTTGTAATTTTTATGTTTATTATTTGGGTTGTAATTATTTGTTCATTTGGTTATGTAATTAATAGATTAGGTGCATTTCTTTTATTAGAAAAAATGTATTAGTATACAATTTTGTAAAAGGAAGATTCACAAGATCAAGACCCAAAGATGGACATCAAAAACATGGACCTTGAAGTATTTGGATATGGATTCAAGTGGGAGTCCATGGACACATATAATGTGTCATTACAAACCCTTAGGAAAGACCTTATGATGACACTTGTGATGGCAAACAAGTGTTGTCAACTTAGTGGTTGTGGTTATGCACTCATGTTTGTATGTTTATTCTTGTTTGATTGTTTGGTTGATATTTTGTCATACATTACAAACTCATTAACAAAATTTTACAGCTGAAAATTGGTAGTTCTTAATCATTAAAAGTAATAAAAGGTTATTAAAATTATTGAATGATTTTAAAGATTAAAATTGGTTTTAATCAAAGGACCATAGGGTACCTTGTATTTGAAAGCATGCAAATACAAGTACATAGAGTTTTCTAAAACTTGTATTATGAAATCTCTAAAATTTTAAACAAGATCAACACCGTCCTTTTACACAACACTTGAGTCACTTGGGAACTCTTAGTAGGATAAAGGTCACCTAACCATTTTGAGGGAACTTGCGATTTGAGGTGAGAATGCCTTATTTGTGGGATAAAGGTCACGTAACCATTTATTTTGGCAAACTCACACGTAGGTGTAAGTAGGGTATCTTGATTTGCAAACCATGTCAAATGGATCACCTACGGTGTGGTTTCCAAATGGTGTTGATGGGATTAACATGCCGACTTTACATATGATGTTTCTAGTCGATACCATATTTCTAGAAGTTCCAAATGGTTGCAATCGTCAAACGTTGACCACCTTATTAATTTAAATCGTGGGATAAAGGTCACCTAACCACAATTTAAATGTAATGTTGGGATCTAGATTTTAATATAAAAATGACCTTAAAAGGCATTAATTATTAAAAATTGGCAATATCGAAAATACTAAAATAGATCTTTG
Source organism: Flaveria trinervia (assembly GCA_025506515.1). Classification (NCBI taxonomy): domain Eukaryota; kingdom Viridiplantae; phylum Streptophyta; class Magnoliopsida; order Asterales; family Asteraceae; genus Flaveria; species Flaveria trinervia. Next base: position 38,940,416 of record CM046445.1, read on the forward strand.
TTAAATTTTGTAGTTGGCCACAAATAATGACAATCATGATAACTCATCCGCGTCGAACCGGTCATTACGAGCGATCCTCCAAAAGGAATGTCTAAATCATAACAACTTTATTGATTGGTATCGAAACTTGAGAATCGTTCTCAAGCAAGAGAGAAGATCATATGTTTTAGACGACCCTATCCCCGATCAACCTACTAAGGATGATGAAGAGGCCTACAACTATTGGCTCAAGTAGACTGAGGACTCTGTCCAAGTGTCTTGTCTCATGCTAGCGAGCATGACTCCGGATCTCCAAAAGGAGTATGAACATCACAGAGCTTATGACATGATAACCCAGCTAAAGGAAACCTTCCAACAGCAAGCAAGGGTTGAGCACTTCGAAACGGTTCGAGCACTCCATGCATGTCGTATGGACAACAACCAATCTGTTTCATCTTATGTACTTAAGATGAAAAGTCATATTGACCGCCTCGAGAGGCTGAATTGTCCTATCTCGAAGGAATTGGCCACGGATTTGATCCTTAATGGCCTTACCAAGAAGTTCGAGACATTCGTGTTGAACTACAACATGAATGCTTGGGACAAAAGCATTGGTGAGCTTCACTCAATGCTCAAAACGGCCGAGGCGGCCATGGGTAAAAGGGTTTTACCCATTCTGACCATCAATGAAGGTGGGAACAAGAAAATGCCTTATCTCGCACCCAGGCAAATGTTGCCAAGGGTAAGGGACCCGTTTGGGGAAAGGGGAAAGGGGTGGTAAGGGTACCACCCAAACCATAAGAGAAGAAGCAAAAGGTTGCTACTAATGACCCATGCTTGAAGTGTGGGGAGATTAGACATTGGGCAAGGAATTGTCCCGTCCATCTCCAAGAGTTGAAAGCAAAGAGGGATGCCGGGCAGACCTCAGGTACAACATACATGATTCATATTGATCTTAATGTTACATCTTCAAACACATGGGTATTAGATACCGGGTGTCGAACTCATATTTGCAATTTGTTGTAGGGGTTCACAAGAAGTAGGGACTTCAATCATGGGGATGTAAGCCTCTTCATGGGCAATGGAACTAAAGTCTTAGTTGAAGCTCATGGGGACTACATCCTAAAACTTCCAACTGGCTTGGATATTATTTTGAAGAATGTTTTGTATGCTCCTACTTTGACTAGGAACATCATTTCTGTATCCCAATTAAGACATTATGATTATGTATTATCTTTTGTTGAAAATGATATTCATGTTTCTTTAAATGATGTGCTCTATTTTAAAGCTATTCCCATCAATGGGATTTATGAATTGGTTCATGAAAATACCTTATGTAGTACATTGTACCAAACTATCACCAAGAAACTCAAATTGGATTTGAATGATACCTATCTTTGGCATTGTCGTCTTGGTCATATAAACAAGAAACGCATACAAACACTTCAAAACAAGGGTCTTTTGAAAACAAATGAATGTGATTCATTTGATGTTTGTGAATCTTGTTTACAAGGAAAAATGACTAAGGAACCCTTTAGTGGAACTAACGAAAGGGCAAAAGATTTATTAGGAATCATACATTCGGATGTATGTGGTCCTTTTAAACCAATGACTAGGAATGGTGAAAGATACTTCATTACCTTTATCGACGATTATAGTCGCTATGGGTATGTGTACTTACTAAGGCACAAAGATGAAGCTTTTGAAATGTTCAAAATCTTCAAGAATGAAGTAGAAAATCAACTCAACAAGTCAATTAAAGTTCTCCGTACCGATAGAGGAGGTGAATACCTAAGTGATGTTTTTCAAGATCATCTTAGGAGTTGTGGGATTGTCTCACAACTCACTCCACCTAGAACACCACAACATAATGGTGTGTCTGAAAGGAGAAATCGAACCTTATTGGATATGGTTCGATCTATGATGGCTAAAAGCACATTACCTCTATCATTTTGGGGTTTCGCTTTGCTCTCCGCGGCCCGTATTCAAAATATGGCCCCAACAAAAAGGTGGAGAGGACACCTTTTGAGATATGGCATGGAAGAGTTCCATCCCTATCATACTTAAGGGTCTAGGGTTGTGAGGCTTATGTTAAGACTCCCACCCCAACAAATTAGAAGTCCGATCCACCAAGTGTATCTTTGTTGGATATCCTAGAGATTCTATGGGATATTATTTCTATGGTCCACTCGAACAAAAGGTGTTTGTTGCCAGAAAGGGTGAGTTCTTAGAAGCAACGTTCCTTGTGGAAGGAGCTAGCAGTAGAACAGTGGATCTTGAGGAAGAAAAAGAACCATAACCCGATGCACGTTTGGTTGAAACCACCACTCAACATGAGGATGTTGAGGAGGATCAAGGGGTTGATCAATACACACAGGACGTTCGCAGAAGTGGTAGAACTAGTAATCCACCTGAAAGATACGGATTTTTCATGGATGGATGCTATGTGATAGATTCAGATGAACCAACCACATACCATAATGCAGTGTCCAATTCGGATTATGACAAATGGCTTGAAGCCATGAACGTTGAGATACAATCCATGTATGACAATCAAGTTTGGGAACTTGTTGTACCACCTCTTAATTCCAAGATAGTTGGAAGTAAGTGGGTTTTCAAGAAGAAAACCAATATGCATGGAAACTTGGATACTTATAAAGCTAGACTTGTAGCAAAGGGTTTCACTCAAACTCAAGGGGTTGATTATGATGAAACCTTCTCACCTGTTGCAATGCTAAAATCTATAAGGATACTGTTTGCCATAGCTGCTCATTACGATTATGAGATTTGGCAAATGGATGTCAAAACCGCTTTCCTAAATAGATATCTTGAGGAAGATGTCTATATGGTTCAGCTTGAAGGTTTTGTCGATCCAAAACATCCTAATAAAGTATGCAAGTTAAAGAAATCAATCTATGGATTAAAACAAGCATGGAGAAGCTGGAATCACCATTTTGATGAGGAGGTAAAGAAATTTGGCTTCATTAAAAACACTAATGAGGCTTGTGTGTATAAGAAGGCTAGTGGGAGCACAGTAACTTTCCTAGTATTGTATGTTGATGACATACTGCTATTTGGAAAGGACATTCCAACCTTGGAAGGTGTAAAAACCTGGCTTGGAAGTTGTTTTTCCATTAAGGATCTTGGAGAAGCCACCTATATTCTGGGAATAAAGATCTATAGGGATAGATCAAGGCGGTTGATTGGTTTAAATCAAAGTGCGTATATTGATAAAGTCTTGAAAAGGTTCAAGATGGAGAACTCTAAGAAAGGTACCGTACCTATTCAAAGAGGAACGATATTGAGTACGACTCAATGTCCTAGCTCAAAGGATGAGCAAGATAAAATGAAGGCAATCCCATACGCATCTGCTATTGGATCCATCATGTATGCGATGATATGCACTCGACCGGATGTGTCATGCGCCTTAAGCATGACAAGCCGTTACTAGCAAAATCCTGGAAACAGTCATTGGATGGCTGTTAAGAACATACTTAAGTACCTAAGGAGGACAAGAGATATGTTCTTAATCTAAGGATCTGGTGATGAGGAACTCGTTGTAAAAGGTTACATGGATGCGAGTTTCCAAACCGATCATGACGTTTCACGATCACAATCGGGATACATTTTCATTCTGAATGGAGGAGCAGTCCCTTGGAAGAGCTCCAAGCAGGATGTGATGGCTCTATAACCTACAGAATCAGAATACGTTGCCGCCTCATTGGCAGCTCAAGAAGCTGCATGGTTGAAGAAATTCATTGCCGATCTAAGGGTTGTCCCTTCCATTTAGGACCCCCTAGAGATCTTTTGTGACAACGAGGGTGCGGTTGCTCAAATCAAGGAACCCCGTGCTCATCAAAAGACTAGGCAATTGAGCGGAGATTCAACTACATACTAGATGAAGTTGAAAAAGGAAAGATATGTATTCGTAAAGTTCACACGGATCACAACATTGCGGATCCTCTCACGAAGCTCCTTGAAAAGGCAAAGCATGAAGGTCATACTTGTGCCATGGGATTTCGATATTCTAGTGATTGGATTTGATCTGTAAATTTTGTATTTGGATATACGGAACTCTTTATTATTTGAATAAATATATTTGGTTATAATGTTTCAATTAATGTTCCAATTTAGCATGTTTAATCCATGAGTAAATAGTTAACTCTAAATGTCCGTAGTCGTTCAGACTTGTGGGAACAAGTATTGAGGATAAGACTATTATGAACTTGGATTGGTTGATATTTATAAGGATGAATACAGAGCAATGGGTTGCTACCAAGTTCATAGATATTTGTGGGATACAAATATTGGACTAACCCGCATCTCAAATTTTACTACATGGAACCTTATTGATTTATCATAAGTAAATTTGAGTAAAGGCGAATTGGTATCCTCAGACCTGAGATACATATTGGGTTTTGATATTCACCAAGTGTTATACCTTGAGCTTATTCTTCACTGTCCTGAAATTGTGGACAGTGCATAAGGGTATGTTCAGGTATGACACGAGGTGTTTGTGAAAAATGTATGTGGTCAAGATGGAATTTGTTCCTCTTATTCGTTGAGAGTTAGATGTCTAAGGCCTGATTCAGTTAAATCAACAAGGAATGATCATTCTGTGTCCTTGGATTTAACATGACATCTATAAGAAAAGGATAGATGATTAATTCACCTAAATCATTTCAAGTTGGATACGTAAATGGAATGATGTTATTGAATGGCCATAAGTCATGTGTATTAAGGGTAGTAAACCGTTGTTAGGCGGTATTTACTGCTTGCATCAATCTTCTATGAATCTTGGGCAAGTGGGAGATTGTAGGATTCTATATGCCCAAGACACGTAGAATATGGATGCGGTTAGTATGTTATGATCCAAGTCGGGTTATACCCAATAACAAGCTTAGCAAACACCAATTAATATTCAATTGATGATATGATCATGCAATTAAATATTTACACCAATTTAGAAAATGGGTTTTCTAAATAAGTTGCATATGAGAGGAAACAACTTATTAGGATATTTTGTTCAAAAATATAATTTGATGTGTTATCTAAATTGGTTAGATGACACCAAATAATAATGAGAGATTATAACTTATAAGTTAAATGATTAATTGTATAAGATATATAACTTGTACATACAATTAAATGGTTAATTGTATGTCTAGTTACAAGACCACTAAACTTGTGTTTATGTGTTCAATTAAAAAAAAAAGGGGGGAAGCCCTTTTGGATCAAAACTTCGGCCGCCCCCCTTTGTTTTATTATTGGACCTTTTGCCTTGAACACCACACACATTAACAAGTCTTGATTTCCTTGATCTCCATCCAATATCTTGACATGCAATAGACCAAAAACTCCTCACTCTCTCTCTCTAAACTTTCGGCCAGGCAGCAGCATTGGAGGAGTTTAGGAGTGATTTTGGTGTAGTGTTCTTCCTAACAAGAAGGTGTTTAGCAAAGGGCTTTGGGTATACAAGCTTGAGGACCTCTACACTTGAAGTCTTCGTTGATTTTAGCATCCAAAATCTCCCTTTCTTTGGTCGTTTTGCTGCTGAATAAGGTAGTTATCACAACTCATTGAAGCTGTGATTTTATGTAGTTTAACATATGTTCATAGCTTGTTCATTCACATATTAAAGATCCTTTTGATTTGGGTTTGTTTTTCCATCTTAAAACATCATTAATAACATGAAATTTTCAGTTTATAAACATGTAATAGTGCTATACTTCCTCTGCGTTTTTTCAGAAAGTTTAAAAGGTTAAACTTGTTTATTTTGTGTTCTATCAAACCCATCACCTTGATATGCTTGAAAGCTGGCCATAAAAGCAGTAAATGTAGTTTTGGACTCTTCATCCTCTAATAGGATGTTAATCACATTTTTAACTTTGCTAGATTTAGCAGAGTTAGATGATGAAGAAGTCTCCGTCTGAATATTTGATGATTGGGACTGTGGTTTAGGAGGAGATTGAGAATGAGACTGAGTTGTATATGCAGGTGCACTGGTAAATGATGAGTCGGTGAAAAATCCTACTCCAACAAACAGATCGCCTTCTTCTTCAGGACTTTTCTTACTCTTTTCCGTGAATGCATTTTCTATGGTTGTTGCAGGAGAAGCAACAAACTTATATTGAGACATTGATGCTGCTCTATCATTATTCCTTGAGCTTTCATCAATCTCCACTCATTCTATTTTTGCAATAAGAAGATTTGGATCCATTAGAAACTTTTCAGTATGCTTTAGAAGAGTTACAGTTTGTTTCCATGATGATGGTAAAGCATTGAGTAGTCTGAGATTTAAATCTTCAAGATCAGGTTTGATACCAGCTGTTGACATCTCAGTTATGAGTTGAACAAATCTGTTCATCATCTGATTTATAGTCTCTCCAGACAAGTGTTGAAACAATTCTAATTTTCTTTTCAGCTTTTGTTTCTTTAGATTTTGAATCTCCTTACCTCCTTCACAAATGATCTTCAATGCTTTATATAGTGTATATCCAGTTTGATATGCATCAAGCCTTGTAAGAACTTAGAAAGGTAGTCCTTTACACATCAATAAATAGACTTTAATATCATTTTTAACTCTTTTCAGATCATCTCCTTGAAGATCATCTTCTTGATAAGGTTCTCGAGAATCTTTAGTATACACAAATCCCGTGTCTGGTCCATCAGTTGTTATAGGAATGTATGGTCCTTTTTCTATAGATTTCCAGAGATCAGTGTCAATGGAATTAAAGTGTTGTTATAGTCTAAGAGACCAATTTTTGAAATCAGCTCTATTTTTATGTTTTGGAACTCTGTTTTCAGAATCTTCTGATTTTACCATTCTTATATTTTTGTTGTTTTCTTATATTTTGATTTTTTTTAAAATTGAAAGAGTTTTCAAAGAATTTCCATAAAAAAATCTAAAGTATCAAGGTTAAAACGTCTGAACAGTATTCAAACGTCTCAGCAGTTGATGCGTCTAAGTTGAGAAACGTCTAAGGGAATGCCTTAGAAAATTTTCCAAAACATCTAAGTATTAATGCACCTGGAAGGTTTAAAAGCGTCTAAACAGTTGTCAAACGTCTGAATAGTTGTCAAACGCCTAAACAGTTGTCAAGCGTCTAAACAGTTGTCAAATGTCTAAACAGTTATCAACTCAACAAAGGTGTTACGTCTGAGATTCTTCTCTTCAACAGTACTCAAACGACTGACTAAGAACATCTACACAGTGTTAATGCATCTAACAATTAAACAAATTTAGTCAATCTCAGCTCATGCGACACATTCATCATCTTCAAATGAATGTAACAAACTCAAATCTTCTAAATTCTTCAAATGTTGATGAATTCGGTTGAAACGTTTCAATTAGACGAGTTTTATACCGATAACATTCTTCTTAATATCAGTTTCTTCAATTTCAACCACAAATTCCTCAATTTTAAGAATTTCAGTTCGAAACTTCAAACCTATTTCGAACAACAAATTCAACAAATTGCTTGAATTTGATTAATAGATCTGCTAATTGTGATTCAAATCATGTTTCTGATGATGAAACACAACTAAAATTCACAAATTTTCAATTAAATTGTATCTCAATCACAGATTCAGTGAGAATTTTAGGTTTTCAAATTCGATGAACTTAAAAAGAAAATCAGTCACTAATAGCTTACCAACAGCTCTGATACCATTTGATAGGATCAAATGAATAAATATGTGATGATTTGTAACACAATTCAATGAAATTCACACAAAGTAATCAAATCAAAACAAGATATCAATAAAATTCAAGTTTTCATTAATATCAAGCTAAGACTATTACAAGTATGAAAGCAGATTCGGATATCTTATGTATACAATTCTATCTACCTGCAAATCTAAGCTATTTATACTGAAAACAAAAAGTAAAGGAACTAACAAATTACACAAATAGTCCCTATACTATTACAAACTATCAAAGGACAAATAAAGACAACATTTTAATCTTTTTTAGAGCACTTAACAATATGTTTTATGTGCGATGATTGATTAACTATGAGCGTCCCGAGAACGATGACTTACAACAACGACTATTAAAAGTGTATTATTATTAAACATCATGATTCAAAACACACATCTAAAAATAACATAAGTCATCCAAACTTAACAAAATATTGAAAACGTTGACACAGGAATAATAAATATCTTTTGATTATTAATCTAGGTCCAACCCAAGATTGCAACAATCTTCCAAAACAAGCGAAGCATTACCATTTCCTGAAACATGTTAAAAATAAAGGAGTCAACATAACATTGGTAATCTTTCCATTTTTGTTTGTGACCTCTCCTAGTTTTATTTAACTATTGTTAATCCTCATTATTTCTTGTAAGACTTTGGTTGTTATTAATACAATCATGAGGATTCGTTTGTAAAATTTTGTGGTAATTAAATGTCGGATAATTAATAATAATAGTAATAATAATAATAATAATAAAATAATAATAATAATATAATAATAATATTATTATTATTAATATTAAGAGTAATCTTATAAATATATAAAAAAATTGAAACCCTGGGAATTAAAGGAAAATTTCTATGTTAAAATTAATAATATCATTCCAAAATTTAAGTATTAAAACTTTATTAACCAATTTTTCTAAGAAAATTAAAAGAAAAATAGTTTCATTTGATTCTTGGTTAAAAAGGATTTTCATATTATTAATAATAATATTTAAACATTTTCTGAAATTTAAAATTGGTTAGAAACCCCTTAAAAAGTATTGGTAGGGGGTTGGGGTCGAACCCGGGACCTCCTGCCTAACAACACTTGTTTTTAACCGGTTGGGATATGACCCAACTGGTGTTATGAAATGGTGTCTTTTGTATAAAACCCATTTCCTAGCAAATCCCCAATTTTCAGACTTAGAACCCTAGAATCTTTTTGACTCAAATCGAGCATCAAAACATGGTTTGCAGGATTGATATAAGTCACTTAACACTTTGTTTTCTCTCAAACTCTCCTAGAACAACACTCGGGTAAAGATATAATTAGTAAGAGTTGATCACAATATAGTAAGTAATAAAGAACGCAAGAAGTAATTTTCAAGGTACTTTTATATATTGCTTCTCAACTCAATAATACAAGACTCTTACAAGTAGTGTGGAATGAGTTACAAAGAGAACCTATATATAATACTACCTAGAGTCGGGTATACTTTGATACCAGCTGGGATCCGATAGCTAAAGTCTATAATACAAGACTATAGTTTAAGGATCTCGGATAAAGTCTTATCTAAGATTTGGTAGTGAGGACATGTCCCTGACTTACCTTTTATCACCAACTAAAGTTGGTAACCTGTACTATCATAAAAGATGAACAGTGGAATAAAGTATGGTCGACTGCATGGCTCTTTGAGAAAACACCATACAGTATCAGAGGTCTACAGCAGAGTGTCAGAGACCACCCTTATGTCCACTCGTTCATAGCAGTGTCTTCCAAAGGTTAAATGGCTTCGGAAGAGTAAGTACTTCCGAAGCCACTTATACTTCAGAAGAGACTACTTCTTCAAAGACTTGGAGACTTCTTCTTATCATCATACTTCAGAAGTAGACTTCAGGTTTTTCTTATAAGACTTGATCTTCGAAAGCATGCTCTTTTCTTAGGAAGTAGAGTTCTATCTTTGGAACTTTATCTTTCACTTTGTCTTAAGAAGAACTCTACAACCTTCGGAAGTTCCATGCTAAGCTTTGGAAGCCCTTGCATGTAGTACCAATATTATCTAAGTGAATTGGTTTTGATTGCACCGGCCTTCTTCTAGATCCAACAAACACTCCCTAGGCTGATGCTACCAAGACTTCACTTGTTTCTGCTTCTTAAAACTTTCAGCACCAAGGATAGTAGAAATTGTATGTTTCCTTGTTCTTCCCTGATGTGGTGCTAAGAAGTTTGTACAGATCCTTGGTAGACAGGAAGTCCAGTATGTCACCTTGGATGACATGTACCCTCTGTTGTTGCCCTCTGAAAAGTGTTAATGAATGGGAACTGTAATCATATTCCTATCTAACTATAGGTTCCAATTCTGGACCTTCCACTATCTCTAGAAAGGCAGCGCCCTTGGTGGGAGATCTTTCCTTGTCTTCCTGTCTTCTTTACTTCAACTCTTCTTCAATCTTGGCTTTTGCAGTTAGCTCGGCTAGATGAAGACTGCTGAGATGATTTCTTATGAGTGCAGCAGTTTTAGAGTTAGAGGGGTTGGAGAATGGCTTCTCTGCTAACTCAACAATATCAAACCTGCTGGAGTTAGTAGAGAGGTTGCATTAAGTCTATTGACTTCGCCATTCTCCCTTTCCACAACAAAGTTATGAGAAGTTTCGTAGAACCTTCACTAGATTATTTACTTTCGAGGCATAAGAGATTGACTGGAAATTTTTGTCCTCTTTCTTGGTATCCATTAGAGTCACCAGTTTCCTTCTAAGTTTCTTCTCTACATCATTTAATGAATCTGAGTTAAGGCCTAGAAGTTTAGCTGCCTGGTCTAATGTTCCTCTAGGTAAATCAAAAATTAATCTCTTGTGAAAGAACAAGAGGATCCATCAACATAGGTAATGTTGACAGAATCTTCATCACATGAGGCTTCACTCAAAGTTGTGTAGTTGATGAGCTTGGTCTTGATTACCTTGAGCTCCTCAAGAGAGAGATGTTGAGAAGGCTGAGGGGATGGTTTGGATGGTTGTTGTGTAGGTTGAGGTTCAGAGGTTTTGGGAAGAGCTTTTGGTTGGAGGATGGGATGTTTAGGTGGTTGGGGTGATGAGATGGATGTGGGCAAAGATGTGGGTTCAGGGGTGAAGGGTTTGTTTTAATGGTGAAAGGTAAGGGTGGGGGTTTAGGTTGTGGTTGGGTGGTTGCAGTGAAGGTCATCCCCTTTACCCTTCTGTACATCTCTTTCGTCTTTCCCAACCAGATGTCAACCTTGATTTCACTAACAATCCGTTGGAGTGTCTTTTCAGACATGGGACCCACCTGCCTTCCAGAGAAGCCATGGGCCCGAATATAGTCTTTCATCTAGGCCTTTTCATTGAGCTTTCTCGTTGCAGTGACCCTAGCTTTTTCCTCCTCTTCTTCTTCCCCTTTGTCTTTTTCTTGCAGTCTTTCTTCTGTCTCTCTCCATTTGATCCTGCTCTTTGTTGTAGAGCAAGAGGATCATCTCATGATTGTGTGGAGAGAGTTCTTGAAGATTAAAGCCTCTAGAGATTAGGAAATTTATCCTGTCTCTCCTCAGCTGCAATTCAGCTTCCTTCTGTTCTTCTTTTTCTTTCTCCAAGGCAACCTGGTTTTCTCTTCAAGTTTCAGCTGGGTTGCCTACTCCAGATCCACCAACTCCTTTAGTGGTAGCAGGAATGTTTCTTCATTGGCAGCTCTATTTGGATAAGTTGGTCAATGATCTCTTCCCTTCTCTTATTGTTGACAGCCTCCTGATTGGCTACAGCTGCTTTTGTACTGGTAGGTAGCAACTTCTCAATTGGAAGTTTTTCTTTGTTCTTGAGTTTCTCAATCTTCTCCTCTTCCTGAAGCTCTTTCGCGGTCATCTTTATTTTTCCTTTATCTTATGAAGAGCCAGACTGTGATGGTTCTTGGAGAGTGGATTCTGATTGTGAGAGAGGCAGAGATGGTTTCTGGGATGGAGGTAGATTCAGAAAGTCCTTGTTGTTAACCTCATATGCCATTTAAAGGATTGCATCTGTGATGATCAGTTCCTTGGACATTTTAAACAGTCCTTCTACAGCCTCCATTTCAGCTTTGAAAGATTCAGCTTGTTTTTCCGAGGCTTTAACTTTAGCTTCGGAAATTGGAGGAGATGTAGATTCTATCCCAACTATTTTAGTTGCTGGGCCATCAGTCCCTATTTCCCTGTCGAATTGAATCTTAGCTTCCATGTGGACCTTAGGTTGACCAACTTCTTCCACAGTGGTAGAAGGTGCAGTAAGTCTTTGAAACTCTTCAACTCCGTAGTAGAGCATTGAAGCATCAGGGTTTGGCTGGTTAGTGGAGGATCTCAACAGAAACTTGGTGAAGAGTCTGTAGAGATCATTGAGCATCTTTGCATCAATCTGAAGTATAACTTGAGATGGCTCAGACATAGTGATGATAGGAGTAGAAGAGGTTGAAGTTTACGTTTGAGACTGTGGGTCCTCAAGTGTTTGTCTCTGAACATTCTCTCCCTTTTTGGTAGCATCATCCTAAGAGCTAGATGAGCTGGAGGAAGAAGTCAATGAGACTTGAACAGGTACATGCCTAACAGACCTCTCTCTCTATTTCTCAACTAGTTTGTCCTTGAGATTGTCAATCTCAAGTTGCTGAGTGGTGGACCTTGCTTCTAAAGTCCTAACCAAAGATTCAAGGTTTGAGACTTTAGATAGAAGGTCTCTAATGAGGAGTTGCATACTTCCCTCATCTTCTTTTGAAGAATCATGGGGAGATGAGGTAACATACCTAGTATGGTCAGCCTCATCACCAGATGTGGTTTCTTGGCACCCTGGTTTCTCGTGCTCAATGATGTCTCTTTCAAAGTCATCAAAAGGCTCAGGTGTTGCAGATTCAGTCTGAGAAATGTTACCACTGTCCATAAGGTCCATTGAGGCACCTTCTGTAGTGGCAGCTAAATCTGCATGAGTCCCCTTCACATTAGTGGGACTCACCTCAGTTATACGTTGCTAATGGGGGCTAGAGATAAAGGATTTCTTCGGGCTCTATTGATCTTGAAGAGGGTGTTGTAAATTAACTTCATTGCGGTGGAGGTTAGTCTTTTTGGATGGAACAGGAGGGGCTTGTTCAATCAGGGTAGATTAAACAAGGGTTCGTTTGGGGCGTCTTTGGTATGTGATGGTGATGGATGGTGAAGGTAGTGTTGGCATTGCGGTGGAGGTTAGTGGTGTGGGTTTATCACCTGTGAGGTAGGCAGGGATGTCACCAGGAGCTATGCGCTCAATGATACCTGGAAGTAGAGTAGTGTATCTTCCAGTGAAGTTGGTGGACACCTTCTTCAAAGTCTTGAAGATAGTATGCCTCATCTGAGGGACAGTCAGAGTAGCTACACATACAAGCATACTCTAGTCCAACTCACAGTTGATTATGTGTTTAATGAATCTAGGATATATAAAGAATGTTTCCCGTTGTAGATTCCCAATCAGATTGGTGAACACAAATCCCGAGTAATTGAATCCCAGGACTCTCACCAATCCATGAACTAAGCATCGTAGTTCATATGGGATTTGATCCCATGCCCCATACTTGTTTGACAGGCAGTGGAGAACAACGTGCAGGAGAAACTTGCAGTTGTAGGAGAAGTTGAACTTGTAGACTGTCGACCTGCTTAAGTCTCCACCATATCCCATTAGGATGTAAGTGCTATCCAAATCTGCCGTAGGGAATTCAGTAGGAGCTCCTTCATCATGAAGCTCTAGATGCTCCCTAATGAGTTGTTCAGTGATGATCAACTCATGTCCACAAATGCTAGACCTCATACACAAATCCCATTTAGGGTTTTGGCTAGACCATTTCCCTGAAATTCAGCCATTTGGTTCGAGTAAATAGTGGGGTTAACGGTAAGGGCTGTGTAGTAAGATGAATGGGTGAGAAAGGAAATGATTTCTGAGAAGTCAGCATCTATTGACGAATCAAGAAGTGAGACTTGGTTGTGCTGAGGATTAAGTCCCATTGGAGAAAGATGAATGTAGATGATTTCAAGCTTGGGTAAAGTTGGCGAGGAGAAAAATTTCTAGGGCAGTAAAAATTGCAAGGAAGAAGATGAAATTGAATAGTGGAGATTATTTAAAAGAGGGTGGAAAGGCGGTAATGGGGGTAAGGATAAGGTGATGTGATGGTTTAGTGGATGAATTGACAGTGGCGGTAAGGTTAAAATCAGTTAAATAATCCGACATCATTAACAAAATCTTTGCTTTTTACAGCGTGGGGCCCAAGAGATTTACGTTACACAGTAGAATCTTCCTTCCGAATGGAAAACATTTCCGAAGGTAATTTGTCTTCCGAAGGCAATTCTTACTTTCGGTGAAAAACTTTGCTTCCAAAAGTCAGGATTGCTTTCCAAATGGGGAGTGTGTAAGTCTCGGAAGTAGATCTGATACGCAATCAATCGCTTCTTCCGAGACCAAAGACTCTTCCGAGAAGAAAATTATCCTTTGAGAAATTATGCGTCGGAAGATATAAAAAATAACTTCTCAGGGTTAATTTCTCTTTGGAAGAAATTTACACTTAGAAAATTTTAGAAAGACCTTTTGTAACAGGGCTTAAATTGTATTGACATAAGACCTTACATATTAAAAGGTTTTCAAAAGAGGTGATCTAATCAATGTTTATCATCGCAATAGCTGTTATGAGATACTTAAATCTTTGCTCATCAAAAGCTTTGGTGAACAAATCAGCATATTGTTCATTTGAGTCAACTTTGATTAGTTTAATCAGATTTTTCTCATGAATATCTCTAATGAAATGGTACCTCATGTTAATATGCTTTGTCTTGGAGTGCTTCACTGTATTTTTAGTAATGCAGATAGCACTGTTGTTGTCAATATGGATAGGAGTACTCATAAAGTTGAATCCATAGTCTAACATCTGATTCTGAATCCATAGCAGTTAAGCACAGCAGCTAGCAGTAGCAATGTATTCAGCTTCAGCAGTTGATGTAGAGACACATGATTGTTTCTTGCATTGCCATGAGATGATCCTTCCACCAAGAAATTGACATCCTCTTGATGTTGATTTTTTGTCAAAATGCAGCAACCATAGTCACTGTTAGAGTATCCATAGAGATTAAAGTCCTTGTTTCTGGGATACCAAAGACCTAGTTCAGGTGCTCCTTTGAGGTATCTAAGGATTCTCTTAACAACAGCTAGGTGAGACACCTTTGGAGCGGCGTGATATCTTGCACAGATGCAAGTAGCAAACATGATATCAGGTCTACTAGCAGTAAGATACATAAGAGAACCAGTAATTGCCCTATACTGATGTTGATCAGTATCCACCCCCTGAAGGTCAGGACAAAGATTATGGTTTCTGGGTATGGGTGTCTTGGCAGGCTTGCAATCATTCATTTCAAATCTTTCTAAGATGTCAGAGACATACTTAGAATGATTAATGAAAAACCCTTCCTTTGTTTGCTTTACCTGAATCCAAAGGAAAAAGTCCATTTTTCCCATGGAACTCATCTCAAAATTTTTCATCATAATCCTCTCAAAGTCCTTACACATTTGGTCATTTGAAGAACCAAATATGATGTCATCGACATAGACTTGAACGAGGAAGATGTCCTTTCCAGACTTTCTAATGAAGAGAGTCTTGTCAATGGTACCTCTAATGTAGCCATTCTTTAGAGGAAACTGAGACAAAGTCTCATACCACAGCCTAGGTGCTTGGTGTAGCCCATATAGAGCTTTATCCCATTTACACACATAGTTGGGGTGCTGTGGGTCTTCAAATCCTAGAGGTTGGCATACATACACGTCCCTATCTATATCCCTATATTGAAAGGCACACTTGACATCAAGTTGTTAGACAGTGAAGTCCTTGGATGCAGCATAAGCAAGGAAGATCCTAACTGCCTCAACTCTTGCAACTGGTGCAAAGACATCGTATAATCAATTCCTTCCTCTTGGGTGTATCCTTAAACAACAAGTCTTGCTTTGTTCTTGATGATCAAGCCTCTATCATCTCTTTTGTTTCTCAAAACCCATTTAGTGCATATTGGTACTTGACCAGATGGTAGCGGACATAGGTTCCATACCTTCTATCTCTTGAATTGAAGCGGCTCCTCTTGCATTGATTCAAGCCAGCTACTATCTTTCAAGGCATCTTCTACCTTCGTGGGTTCCATCTGAGATAGAAAGCATGAGTACAAGCAGACATTCCCATGATGAGTCTGTCCTCTTGTTCTCACTCCCTCAGTGACATCCCCTATGATGTTCTCAGCAGGATGAGTGTTGTGAATCCTAAGGCGAGGAGTCACTTCGAGTTGTAGAGATAGGTCCAGGTTGGACATATTCTGCTCAGGAACTGGAACACTTTGTCTAGCTGCTGTTTCAAAATCATTCAATGAGGACTGACTGAATGAGTGAGAAACATCATCCATGGTTGGCTGTGAAGTAGTATTAACAGTTTCCTATTCCTTCAAAACACTACTTCCTTCTGCCTGGTGTTGTGGTGGATCACCTGATGAGTTTTGAGGCTCAGTAAGTGATTCACTTGTAGAAGCTTCACTATTCTTTGATATAGTTAGACTATCAGATCTGTGAATGGTGGAAGCTTGTTGTATTGCAGCTCTTGGAGAACTTGGACTAGGCCTGGGTAGCTCAAACATTTGATCATCAGCAGTAGTATCAGCATCAATTTGAGAACCTATTCCAACTGAAACATTTTCACAAGATGGTTTAGAATAGTTTGGAAAACAATTCTATATCAAAGATATGATCAGGGCCATTCCCCCTAACACAAGAAGTGTGCTCATTAACAACTATATTGGATGAATCCTCAAATTGTTGATTCTTAATGTTGTATACTCTATAAGCTTTGGAACTAGAAGTGTACCCAACAAAGATAGCATCATCCGACTTTTTAGCAACTTTTGCTAAATTGTCTTTTATGTTATGTATGGTACACCTGCTGCCAAAGGACCTTAGAAAGCCAATAAATGGTGGCCTCTTGTTCCATAGCTCATAAGGGGTTTTTCCATGGGGCTTAACTACAAGAACTCTGTTCTGCTCATAGCATGCAGTGCTGACTGCCTCTACCCAGAATGTAAGAGGTAGTTTTGAATCTTCTAACATAGTTCGAGCAACCTCAATAAGTGTCATGTTCCTCCTCTCAGCAACACCATTTTGTTGAGGAGTTTTGGGAGCACTATATTGTTTGGCAATCCCTTTTGAGTTACAGAATGAGTCAAGAACGAAGTTCTTAAACTTAGTCCCTTGATCAGTTCTAATAATTTTAACCTTGTGATCAATTAGATTTTCTATTTTAAGAATAAAATATTTTATTGTTTCAGCAGTTTCATCTTTAGTTCTTAAAAAGAATACCCATGTGAATCTTGTAAAATCATCAACAATCACAAGGCAATATGATTTCCTTCTAATGCTCATTATACTTGTGGGACCAAAAAGATCCATGTGCAATAAGTGTAATGGAGTAGTGATAGAGTTAACACATTTGGATGTATGAGATGTCCTATGTTGTTTCCCTTTCAGGCATGCAACACAGTTATCTTTGCAGAAAAACTCCTTTTTAGGCAAACCATATACCAAGTTATTTTTAGCAAATTTATTCATTGTCTTAAAATTTACATGACGTCCTATGTTGTTTCCCTTTCAGGCATGCAACACAGTTATCTTTGAAGAAAAACTCCTTTTTAGGCAAACCATATACCAAGTTATTTTTAGCGAATTTATTCATTGTCTTAAAATTTAAATGACACATATGTTTATACCATAGTGTAGACTCATCACTGTCAGCTTTGGAAAGAAAGCATGATACTTCACGTATTGGGGAAGCATTGTTCATATCCAGCTTATACAAATCCCTTTTCCTGGGAGATCTAAGAAGCACTAATTCAGGAGGAATTGTCATCCCTAGTTTGAGGATAATGCACTCATGTTCTGTGAAAAGCATTTGGTGCTTTTGATCACAGAATTGAGAAACACTTAACATATTGTGTTCAAGCTGTTTGACAAAGTGAACTTATCAACCTTTAATTTAACATTGGATATACTCCATCTGCCAGAAATATTTCCTCTGGCCTCACCTCCAACTTGGACAGGACCTCCATCATAGTTTTGAAACTGTTGAAGGGGAGATCTGTTCCCTGTCATGTGCCTGGAGCATCCACTGTCTACTATCTAGACATTGTATTTCTTGTCATATGGATGTCCCTTCACACAAGATGAGATTGTTAGTTTTGTTTGGAAGCCCAAGCCTTGCTAGTCTTGGGTTCTAACAAAGATATTGACATAATTGAACCAAAAGATATGCATGGGGGTTCAATAGAGGTCTTTGAAGAAGTGGTTTGGGCTGCAACATCTTCCTAGATCTTCTACTCCACCCTTTGGTTGATCGTGGAGGATGAGCTTGTTGAAGCTTTTGTAGCATGGCCATCTTCCGAAGCTTTTATCTTTTCGAAAGAAGCCTTCACCACCTTTTCTTCCGTAGCAGTCTTCTTCTGGGATGGTTTCAAAGGAGATTACTTGTTCTTCTGAACCTTAGTAGCTTTTGCTTCTGAAGCCATTTTCCCTTTGGAAGAAAGAGTTTCTTTCGAAAGCAACCTTGCTTCCGAAACTAGCTTTCCCTTTTTCATCAGTTGAGCCATTTGAAAAGGTCCAAATGTGAAACCTTCCCTGACTCCTTTTCTAACATTATTTGCATAATGTGTGCTTGCAGGATTGTAGTAACAGTCTTTTGCCATGTGGTTTTGCAGACCACACATTATACATGCAATGTTAGTCTTTTAGGAATGAGAGGGTTGCAGTTTCTTGGGCTTCTTTTCTTCATCTTCAACTTTTCCCTTTAACTTCTGATCCTTTGGCAGGACATGATTCCTAGTATTACACTCCTTTCATGAATCAGAAGTACCTAACACTTGGAATCTAGATAAGATAAAGACACCTTTCTGCTTTGGATCAATCTTCAGCTTGGACTCGGCCACCTTCTTGGTAGTTCTTCTAGCAGCTTTAGCTCTGCTTCTTCTGGCCTTAGTGGTTAGGATTTGATCTTCACAGGAGGAGATGGGTACATCTACCTGTTCCTTCCCTATGGGGGCCACTATTGTTACTTCATCCTTCAACTCTATTGAGGAAAGTTCAGCAGTAGTAACCTCTTGCTCCTCAGTACCACATCTAGGCTGTCTAATAAACTCATAGGAATGTAGTGGAGCAATTTCATTGGTTCCCAACCTTTCTTTGTTTTGATAACAGAGTTTGGAATGGGAGGATGATGCAAGAATAGCTTGGAAGTTCTGCTCAGAAATAGCATGCTTCCTGGCCTGAGCCTTAGCAGTGACAAGCTGGGCTTGAGCCTTAGACAATTTGGATATCAGATCCTTGAATTGAGTCTTGTAGTTGGTTGTAACACCTGGTTGTTTTAAAGTCAAGGAAAAGAAGAATAAAGTGGAAGAAAAGCAGAAAAAGGAATAAAACCCAAGTCTAGGGGTAAAAAGTGTCCAAACGGACAAAATGTTTGAAAAGTGGGTGTAAAAGGGGGTATGGCCGCCCATATGTCACATACACCTCTGATTTTCGGGTTTTTGAGAGAGAAAGAGCAGCAAGATCTCGGTTTTGAAAGAAGTTGTGGATTCCTGTTTTTGGGGAATTAGGTGAAACTACACTCGGTGTTAGAACCCGATTCGGCCATGTGTGGATTCCTCGTTTTGCGGATCTACGGGTAAAGATTATGAACGAAGCTCACAAGACCGGATACTCTATCCACCCCGGTGCCACAAAGATGTACCAAGACATGAAGAAGGATTATTGGTGGCTGGGTATGAAGCGTGACGTGGTGGAGTATGTGAGCAAGTGCCTTACTTGTTTGCAAGTGAAGGCGGAACATCAAAAGCCGTATGGAAAGATCCAACCTTTGGATATACCGGAATGGAAATGGGAGCACATCACCATGGATTTCATTATAAAGCTGCCACGTACTCCGAAAGGGTACGATGCCATATGGGTGATTGTGGACCGTCTGACGAAGAGTGCTCACTTCCTACCGATCCGCGAGACATATTCATCGAGAGGCTGGCTGACGTGTTCATCAAGGAGATTATAACCCGTCATGGTGTGCCGGTGTCCATTGTGTCTGATCGTGACACCCGGTTTACATCTAAATTCTGGAAGAAATTCCACGACGCCATGGGGACGTGTTTACATATTAGTACAGCTTATCATCCCCAAACTAATGGTCAGTGAGAGAGGACCATTCAGACGTTGGAAGACATGCTTCGGACATGTGTCATTGATTTTGGAGGAAGTGGGATGACCACTTACCGTTAGCTGAATTCTCGTACAACAATAGCTATCATGCTAGCATTGGCATGCCACCATACGAGATGCTATACGGTAGGAGATGCAGAACACCTTTTTTGTTGGGGTGACATTGGTCAGAAAGAGTTGGGAAGCGTCGAGGTAATCGAGGCTACGACTGAGAAGCTTGAGAAGATCAAGGCCTTCATGAAGGCAGCCAAAGATGGACAGAAGTCGTATGCCGATAAACAACGCAAACCGATTGAGTTCCAGGTGGGTGACCGGGTTATGTTGAAGGTCTCACCTTGGAAAGGTATTATTCACTTCCGAAAGCGGGGGAAGTTGAGCCCGAGATACATAGGCCCTTTCCAAATCATTGCTCTAGTAGGAGAGATAGCCTATAGATTAGAGTTGCCTGATGAGTTAAGTGGAATTCATCCGACGTTCCATGTATCTCATCTAAGAAAGTGCTTAACCCATGAGGGAATGATTGTTCATCGAAAGGAAAAGAGCCTTTGGAATAAAGTGGTTCCCCTTGTGCGTGTACAGTGGAAGCACAGGAAGGGATCCTAGTCTACGTAGGAGACTGAAGAAGAGACGAGGAAGCATTACCCACAATTCTTTGAGGAATAACAGGTTTCGGGGACGAAACCTATATAAGGGGGTGGACTTGTAACACTCGGTTGTTTTAAAGTCAAGGAAGAGAAGAATAAAGTGAAAGAAAAGCAGAAAAAGGATTAAAACCCCAGTCTAGGGGTAAAAAGTGTCCAAAAGGACAAAATGTTTGAAAAGTGGGTGTAAAAGGTGGTATGGCCGCCCATATGTCACATACACCTCTGATTTACGGGTTTTTGAGAGAGAAAGAGCAGCAAGTTCTCGGTTTTGAAGGAAGAACAAGAATGAGTTCGAATTCAAGGTAAGAATTCATGCTTTTATGGTGTTCTTGGCTGGTAAGTCAATGTGGATGAGCATTTGACTAAGTATGGAAATGCGGATGAGCAAGTAAGTCAATGCGGATGAAGTAAGTCAATGCGGGTGAGCATTTGACTAAGTATGGAAATGCAGATGAGCAAGTCAATGCGGATGAAGTGAGTCAATGCGGGTGAGCATTTGACTAAGTATGGAAATGCAGAAGAAGTAAATCAAAAGCGGATGAACTATAGCAAATGCGGATGAACTATAGCAAATGCGGATGACTATAGGAAATGCGGATGAACACTTAGAAAAATTCCAACTTTTAGGGGGAAAGAGGTAATGTAGGCTTTGACCTAGGAGAACCCCAGGAGTTGTGAAAGTTGACCTTTGGGGTCATAGATGGTGTGTAGGGCATGTAATGATGTGTGCTTATGCATGATGATGATGTTGCATGGTTATAAAAAGCATGATGTATGTATGTATGTATGATGCCCTACAGGATGATGTATGAATGATATGTTTATGTTCCTTGTGATGTTGTATGATTATCTTTCCTATGGCTTTAGATGTTATGAATGAATGAATGAACGAAGTATTAAGTAATGTAAAGTGAAAGATAATGAAAGAGGAACCTGATGATGAATGCATGCATTAATGAATGAATGAATGTAAGAAAGGCTTGAAAGCAAATGTATGGAGGTGCACACCCATTGTAGGTGTTAGCTCAACGGTGTGCTCGTTAGCTACCCCAAAGGATGCACATTGGGGTCTTGCCTTGTGATTGACCATATGGATGAACCATTGTTGCGTGTCTTAGGTACTGTGACCACCTGGTGCGGGCACCACCGATGAAGGTCTTTTATATGCTTAGGTCCAATATCATGAGCATGAAAGGCATAACATATAACAATGGTATACCTGGACTTTACCTTAGGTACTGTACTTGGTGCTGGGCACCACCGATGAAGGTCTTTTTTAGGCTTAGGCACAGTATCAGGAGAATGAAGGGTGAAGTTCACGGTGATGATGAAGGTAAGGAATGAAATGATGAATGAATGAAAGTATGAACGAATGAATGATGAACATAATAATGATATTATCTGTATGTACGTACGATGTATGATAAAAAAACGAATGTAAAGTATAATATGACTTTAATGAAAGGATGGTTTTATGAAAGAAAAGTATGTTCTGCTATATAACAAGAACTCACTGAGCAACGCTGACTTTTATGCATTTTCCAGTTGGTAGGTGAGCATTGCTGAGGATGTCACAAGGCGGCTGCTCAGCTCTTTTGGATGGCATCCATTTAATTAAAGCTTTTGTGATGTAATACAACAATATATTTTGTAACCGACAAACGGTGCATTATTTTGCAAAAGTTTTTATGACGAAAGGAAATATCATTTATTCTATGTTTCCGCTGAAATGTTTTGATGATTATATGCTAAGTATATGTTTTATGTGTGATGAATTACCAGCTGCAAGCGTCCCGGGAACGAGGCCTTACAAGTTGGTATCAGAGCCAAAGTTTAAGTGAAATGGGTAAATTTCAAAATAAACCTTAACTTAAACTGAGAATGGGACGGGAGGGAATGGGATGCCAATCTGAGTAGCTGCGTGCCATCTGGTATTTTCGTAAAGATAACTGGTTTTATGTGCGCATGGTATGTGGTTATGTGTTGTATGTAGATTTAAATGCTGATGTAGTCAGGACAGGTAATGCTTGGGGTGGGAAGAGTAAAGTAAGTGGCTAATCACAACTAGCCACTGTAATTAGGGACTTACTATACTTTCCATAAACTGAGCCATTTCCTGGAATGACCGTATTAGTGTTTCAATCATTCAGTGTGGGTTAGTGGATGGCCGGTGGTAGATCATCTAAAGCTTCATTAGGTGGAGGACGTGGTGCCGAGCCACGGGTTACGAGAGGAAGGCCTAGGGCCGAAAAGGTGGTTCGTAAAGAACCAGAAACCCCTCATCAGGAAGGTGGGGATGAAAGTGCTAATCTGAGAGCCTTAATGAAGGAGGCTGTCTGGAGGAAGTGCATCAAGTCATGCAGACGATCCTACCGTCTGTGGTGACCAAAGCGATAAAGGCAGTTAGAGAAAGGGAAAGAAGGGAAAGAAGTGGACCACGAGCGAAAGAAGACAGCCTGAGACTGAGACGGTTCTCTCTGATGAAGAAGAAGTGCCTGGCCGGAGGCGGCACGAGCCTGTAATTATGGGGTGTTTATGAGATGCAAGCCCCTTACTTTTGATGGTAACGACACTGCTGTTGCTGCTCACCGGTGGGTGAGGGAAATGGAGGCTGTACTTGATATCAGCGAGTACCGAGAAGACCATAAAGTTAAGTTCGCTACCCACTCTTTTGTGGACTCGACTCTGTGCTGGTGGGACAATATAGTCCAAGCTGAAGGTAGTCGGGCGATCGGCAGAATGAGATAGTCGGAGTTGAAGAAGTTGGTGATCGAGGAGTTTTGTCCTCACCGGAAATGGACAAGGTCGAGAGGGATTTTCTGCAACTGGAGGCGGGAACGATGACACACCAACAGTACACCACCAAATTTAATGAGATGGCACGTCTGGTGCCGGATCAGGAGACACATCTATCTTGGAAGATCAAGAGGTACATTCAGGGACTGCCAGTAGATATTCGCACGCACATGATTGCCGCCCGACCAAGCACGTTTAGGTCGGTGGTGGATTTAGCAGGGAGGTTATATGACGAAAGGGGTCTTGTAGTGGTGACTGAAGTTTGTCGGAAGGGTGGAAGTGATAGAAACTGGAATGGGAAGAGGTTGGTCAGGGTGATGCCTTGACGGGTAAAAACAAGGCAAGGGTGGATGGTTGCCGTGTGGTCACGTCGGGTACGAGTACAAAGAAGTGTTCTAGGTGTGGGAGAGAGCATAGTGGGGAATGTATGTTTGGGTCAAACTTGTGCTTTAAATGTGGGAAGGCGGGGCATATGGCCACGGACTGTTATACGGCCCGATGCTTTAACTATGCTGAAGAGGGTCATTTGAGTTGGGACTATAAGAAGCCAATGGCCGAGGGTTTCGGGGCGAAGAAAACTAGAGGTGAAGGACCATGGGCGAGGGCCAGGTCATTCATGGTGACATAGGAGGACGCTAGGACGGACCTTGATGTTGTGTCCGTACGTTTCTGGTGAACCAAACTTTAGCTTCTGTGTTATTTGATTCGGGGGCCAGTAAAAGTTTTATTTCTGCTGCTTTTTGTGCTAAGCTGCCTGTTAGTAGTAGACGAGTTGATGCGCCCTTTGATGTTGAAACTGCCATAGGTAAGTCTACCAGGATTTCTGAGATGTTGGAGGGCTGTGATGTGGAGCTAGAAGGTCATAAGTTTCATGTTAGACCGTTTGTAATGACCTTAGGTGGTTTCGATTTGGTTCTTGGGATGGATTGGTTAGCAGACATGGAGGCGAACATTGTGTGCCGTAAGAAAATGATTCGTTTGACAACACCCGACATGAGTTCGGTAACGGTTTATGGTGATTGAGTCACGACAATTTCGAAAGTGATTTCGATGGCGGTGGCAGGAAATTGTATGAGGGGTGGATGTAGCGCCTACTTGGCCTATGTAAAGGATATGGATACACCAACACCACAACTATTCGATGTACCTGTTGTGTGTGACTTTCCAGACATATTCCTAGAAGACTTACTAAGAGTGCCACCTGACCGAGAGATCGAGTTCCAGATTGACTTGATACCGGGTGCCCAACCTGTTGCCAAGGCACCATGTCGATTGGGCCCGACAGAGATGAAAGAGTTGATGGGGCAGTTGCAAGAGCTGCTTGACAAGGGGTTTATCAAACCGAGTATCTCTCCTTGGGGTGCTCCGGTCCTGTTTGTAAAGAAGAAAGACGGTAGTATGAGGATGTGTATTGACTACCGTGAGTTGAACAAGTTGACAGTCAAGAACCGATACCCCTTACCGAGAATAGATGATTTGTTTGATCAGCTTCAAGGTGCCAGTTGGTTTTCAAGGATCGACCTTCGATCGGGCTATCATCAGCTTAAAGTGAAGGAGTCAGATATCCCTAAAACAACTTCTCGCACACGCTATGGTCACTACGAGTTTCTTGTCATGTCGTTTTGTTTGACTAATGCGCCAGCTACTTTTATAGATCTTATAAGCCACGTGTGTCGGCCGATGTTGGACAAATCAGTAATTGTGTTCATTGCTAATATCCTGATTTATTTGAAAAGTGAGATTGAGCATGCCAGTCACATGCGGGAGGTTTTGGAGACGTTGAGGAGGGAGAAGTTGTATGCAAAAATCTCCAAGTGCGCGTTCTGGTTGCGCGAAGTTCAGTTTTTAGGTCATGTGGTGAATCCCTACGGGATTATGGTGGACCCGGCGAAAGTGGAGGCGGTTATGCAATGGAAGTCACCAAAGACGCTATCCGAGATTCATAGTTTCTTGGGTTTGGCGGGCAACTATATAAGATTCATTCAAGACTTTTCCAAGATCGCTTCTCCACTAACCAAGTTGACCCGAAAAGATGTGAAGTTCGTATGGGATCAAGCACAAGAGAAGGCATTTGAAGAATTGAAGGCGAGGTTGAGTCAAGCTCTTGTTCTGTCATTACCCGATGGGAGCGAAGATCTGGTGCTTTATTCTCATGCTTCCTACTTGGGTTTGGGGTGCGTGTTAATGCAGAAAAGGAAGGTTATAGCCTATGTGTCCCAACAGTTGAAGGTTCATGAGGTCAACTACCCTACTCATTACTTGGAGCTAGCAGCCGTGGTCTTTGCACTAAAGATTGGAGGTACTATCTTTACAGTATAAAGTGCACCATTTTCACTAACCACAAGAGCTTGAAGTACTTCTTCAAGCAAAAGGATCTGAACATGAGGCAGAGAAGATGGTGAAGCTCATAAGAGACTATGATTGAGAGATCCACTACCATCCGGGCAAAGGCAATGTGATGTAGCAAGTCAAAGAGTTTCAAGATGAGGCACTGAAAGAAGACCATCTTAACTCTGAAAGAATGAGAGGTCTTGTTGGGAATTGGGTGAAAACACACTCGATGTTAGAACCCGATTCGGCCATGTGTGGATTCCTTGTTTTGGGGATCTACGGGTAAAGATTATGGATGAAGCTCACAAGACCTGATACTCTATCCACCCTGGTGCCACAAAGATGTACCAAGACATAAATAAGGATTATTGGTGGTCGGGTATGAAGCGTGACGTGGTGGAGTTTGTGAGCAAGTGCCTTACTTGTTTCCAAGTGAAGGCGGGACATCAAAAGCCGTATGGGAAGATCCAACCTTTGGATATACCGGAATAGAAATGGGAGAACATCACCATGGATTTCATTACGCAGCTGCCACGTACTCCGAAAGGGTACGATGCCATATAGGTGATTGTGGACCGTCTGACGAAGAGTGCTCAATTCCTACCGATCCGTGAGACATATTCATCCGAGTGGTAGGCTGACCTGTTCATCAAGGAGATTGTAACCCGTCATGGTGTGCCGATGTTCATTGTGTCTGATCGTGACACCCGGTTTACATCTAAATTCTAGAAGAAATTCCACGACACCATGGGGACGAGGTTACATATTAGTACGGCTTATCATCCCCAAAGTAATGTTCAGTCAGAGAGGACCATTCAGACGTTGGAAGACATGCTTCGGGCATGTGTGATTGATTTTGGAGGAAGTTGGGATGACCACTTACTCTTAGGCGAATTCTCGTACAACAATAGCTATCATCCCAGCATTGGCATGCCACCATACGAGATGCTATACGGTAGGAGATGCAGAACACCGTTTGTTGGGGTGACATTGGTCAGAAAGAGTTGGGAAGCGTCGAGGTAACCGAGGCTACGACTGAGAAGCTTGAGAAGATCAAGGCCTTCATGAAGGCAACCAAAGATAGACAGAAGTCGTATGCCGATAAACGACGCAAACCAATTGAGTTCCAGGTGGGTGACGGGTTATGTTGAAGATCTCACCTTGGAAAGGTATTATTCGCTTCTGAAAGTGGGGCAAGTTGAGCCCGAGATACATATGCCCTTTCCGAATCATTGCTCGAGTAGGAGAGGTAGCCTATAGACTAGAGTTTCCTAATGAGTTAAGTGGAATTCATCCAACATTCCATGTATCTCATCTAAGAAAGTGCTTAGCCGATGAAGGCGTGATTGTTCCACTGGAGGATATTGAGGTAGATGAACGGCTCAATTATGTGGAGCAACCAGTGGCAATCATTGATGGAAAGGAAAAGAGCCTGAGGAATAAAGTGGTTCCCCTTGTGCATGTACAGTGGAATCAGAGGAAGGGATTCGACTCTATGTAGGAGACTGAAGAAGAGATGAGGCAGCATTACCCACAATTCTTTGAGGAATAACAGGTTTTGGGGACGAAACCTATATAAGGGGGGTGGAGTTGTAACACCCGTTGTTTTAAAGTCAAGGAAGAGAAGAATAAAGTGAAAGAAAAGCAGAAAAAGGATTAAAACCCCAGTCTAGGGGTAAAAAGTGTCCAAAAGGACAAATGTTTGAAAAGTGGGTGTAAAAGGTGGTATGGCCGCCCATATGTCATATACACCTCTGATTTTCGGGTTTTTGAGAGAGAAAGAGCAGCAAGTTCTCGGTTTTGAAGGAAGAACAAGAAAGAGTTCGAATTCAAGGTAAGAATACATGCTTTTATGGTGTTCTTGACTGGTCTTATCCTCAGGTTTATGCTTATGTGTGTTTGTATGTGTTTGGGGTATGTTTTTAGTGGGTTTCTAAGCGGTTGGATTCAATTTGCAAACGAGTATGGGGGAAGCCATACTCAGAAGCTACAAATGTGAGTTCTAGGGCCCCTCTTTTACTGGTTTTTAACTGATTTTGGGACTGGAAATGCATGAATGTATGTTTTTATATAGCTGGGTTACGGACCCGTGTGCCTGAATGTGTGTATGATGATGTTAGGATGTGATGTGTGACTACGTGCATGCTTGATGATGTCTGATTGTGTTTCTAAGGCTTAGAGAGTAAGAATTAAGCTTAGAACATCATGAATGGTGTATGGAAATTGAAAATGATGTTTTAGATCCACTTGATAAGTTTCTAAATCTGTCTAAGTGTGTGGAAGTCAATGCGGATGAGCATTTGACTATGTATGGAAATGTGGATGAGCATTGGCTAAGTGCAGGAAATGCGGATGAGTATTTCACTGCGTATGGAAAAGCAGATGAGCAAGTAATTCAATGCAAATGAAGTGGATCAATGCGGATGAGCATTTGACTAAGTATGGAAATGTGGATGAGCAAGTAAGTCAATGCGGATGAGCATTTGACTAAGTATGGAAATGCGGATGAGCAAGTAAGTCAATGCGGATGAAGTAAGTCACTGCGGGTGAGCATTTGACTAAGTATGGAAATGCGGATGAGCAAGTCAATACGGATGAAGTGAGTCAATGCGGTTGAGCATTTGACTAACTATGGAAATGCGGAAGAAGTAAATCAAATGTGGATGAACTATAGCAAATGCGGATGAACTATAGCAAATGCGGATGACTATAGGAAATGCGGATAAACACTTAGAAAAATTCTGACTTTTTGGGGAAAAAGAGGTAATGTAGGCTTTGACCTAGGAGATCCCCGGGTGTTGTGAATGTTGACCTTTGGGGTCATAGATGGTGTGTAGGGCATGTAATGATGTGTGCTTATGCATGATGATGATGTATGAATGATATGTTTATGTTCCTTGTGATATTGTATGATTATCTTTCCTATGGCTTTACATGTTATGAATGAATGAATGAACGAAGTATTATGTAATGTAAAGTGAGAGATAATGAAAGAGGAACATGATGATGAATGCATGCATTGATGAATGAATGAATGTAAGAAAGGCTTGCAAGCAAATGTATGGAGGTGCACACCCATTGTAGGTGTTAGCTCAACGGTGTGCGGGTTAAATACCCCAAAGGATGCACATTGGGGTCTTTCCTTATGATTGACTATATGGATGAACCATTGTTGTGTGTCTTAGGTACCGTGACCACCTGGTGCTGGGCACCATCGATGAAGGTCTTTTATAGGCTTAGGTCCAATATCATGAGCATGAAGGGCATAACATATAACAATGGTATACCTGGACTTTACCTTAGGTACTGTGACCACTTGGTGCTGGGCACCACCGATGAAGGTCTTTTTTAGGCTTAGGCACAGTATCAGGAGAATGAAAGGTGAAGTTCACGGTGATGATGAAGGTAAGGAATGAAATGATGAATGAATGAAAGTATGAACGAATGAATGATGAACATAATAATGATATTATGTGTATGTACGTACCATGTATGATCACAAACAAATGTAAAGTATAATATGATTTTAATGAAAAGATGGTTTTATGAAAGAAAAGTATGTTTTGCTATAAAACTAGAACTCACTCGCAACACTGACTTTTATACATTTTCCAGTTGGCAGGTGAGCATTGCTGAGGATGGCACAAGGCGGTTGCTCAGCTCTTTTGGATGGCATCCATTTAATTAAAGCTTTTCTGATGTAATACAACAATGTATTTTGTAACCGACAAACGATGCATTATTTTGCAAAAGTTTCTATGACGAAAGGAAATACCATTTATTCTATGTTTCCGGTGCAATGTTTTGATGATTAAATGCTAAGTATATGTTTTATGTGTGATGAATTACCAGCTGCAAGCGTCCCGGGAACGGGGCCTTACAAGTTGGTATTAGAGCCAAAGTTTAACTGAAATGGGTAAATTTTCAAAATAAACCTTAACATAAACTGAGAATGGGATGGAAGGGAATGGGATGCCAATTTGAGTAGTTGCGTGCCATCAGGTATTTTCGTAAAGATAACTGGTTTTATGTGCGCATGGTATGTGGTTATGTGGTGTATGTAGATTTAAATGCTGATGTAGTCCGGTCAGGTAATGCTTGGGGTGTGAAGAGTAAAGTAAGTGGCTAATCACAACTGGCCACTGTAATTAGGTACTTCCTATACTTGCAATAAACTGAGCCGTTTCCTGGAATGACCATATTAGTCTTTAAATCTTTTAGTGTGAGTTAAAGGATGGCCGGTGGTAAATCATCTAAAGCTTCACGAGGTGGAGGACGTGGTGCCGAGCCACGGGTTACGAGAGGAAAGCCTAGAGCCAAAAAGGTGGTTCATGAAGAACCAGAAACCCCACATCTGGAAGGTGGGGATGAAAGTGCTAATCCGAGAGCGTCAGTGAAGGAGGCAGTCGTGGAGGAAGTGTATCATGTCATGCAGACGATCCTACCGTCTATGATGACTGAAGTGATAAAGGCAGTTAGAGAAGGGGAGAGAAGGGAAAGAAGTGGACCCACGGGCGAAAGAAGATAGCCCGAGACTGAGACGGTTCTCTCTGATGAAGAAGAAGAAGAGCCTGCGCCGGAGGCGGCACGAGGCTGTAATTATGGGGTGTTTATGAGATGCAAGCCTCCTTCTTCTAATGGTAACGGCACTGCTGCTGCTGCTCACCGGTGGGTGAGGGAAATGGAGGTTGTACTTGATATCAGCGAGTACCGAGAATACCATAAAGTTAAGTTCGCTACCCACTCTTTTGTGGACTCGGCTCTGTGCTGGTGGGACAATATAGTCCAAGCCGAGGGTAGTCAGGCGATCGGGAGAATGAGATGGTCGGAGTTGAAGAAGTTGGTGATCGAGGAGTTTTGTCCTTATCGGGAAATGGACATGGTCGAGAGGGAGTTTCTGCAACTGGAGGCGGGAACGATGACACACCAATAGTACACCACCAAATTTAACAAGATGGCATGTCTGGTGCCGGATCAGGTGACACCTCTATCTCGGAAGATCAAGAGGTAGATTCAAGGACTGCCAGCAGATATTCGCAGGCACATGATTGCCGCCCGACCAAGCAAGTTTAGGTCGGAGGTGGATTTGGCAGGGAGGTTATATGACGAAAGGGGTGTGGTGGTGGTGACTGAAGGTTGTCGGAAGGGTGGAAGTGATAGAAACTGGAATGGGAAGAGGTTTGGTCGGCGTGATGCCTTGACGGGTAAAAAGAAGGAAAGGGTGGATGATTGTCGTGTGGTCACGTCGGGTGCGAGTACAAAGAAGTGTTGTAGGTGTGGGAGAGAGCATAGTGGGGAATGTAGGTTTGGGTCAAACTTGTGCTTTAAATGTGGGAAGACGGGGCACATGGCCAGGGACTATCGTACGCCCCGGTGCTTTAACTGTAGTGAAGAGGGTCATATGAGTTGGGATTGTAAGAACCCAAGGGCCGAGGGTTTCGGGGCGAAGAAAACTAGAGGTGAACGACCAAGGGCGAGCACCAAGGCATTCACGATGACATAGGTGGACACTAGGACGGACCCTGATGTTGTGTCCGGTACGTTTTTGGTGAACCAAACTTTAGCTTCTGTGTTATTTGATTCGGGTACCAGTAAAAGTTTTATTTCTGCTGCTTTTTGTGCTAAATTACCTCTTAGTAGTAGACGAGTTGATGTGCCCTTTGATGTAGAAACTACCATAGGTAAGTCTACCAGGATTTCTGAGATGTTGGAGGGCTGTGATGTGGAGCTAGAAGGTCATAAGTTTCCTGTTAGACCATTTGTAATGACCTTAGGTGGTTTCAATTTGGTTCTTGGGATGGATTGGTTAGCAGACTTGGAGGCGAACATTGTGTGCCATAAGAAGATGATTCGTTTGACAACACCCGACGGGAGTTCGGTAACGGTTTATGGTGATCGAGTCACGACAATTCCGAAAGTGATTTCGATGGAGGTGGCGGGAAAGTGTATAAGGCGTGGATGTAGCGCCAACTTGGCCTATGTAAAGCATATGGATACGCCAACACCACAACTATTCGATGTACCCGTTGTGTGTGACTTTCCAGCCGTATTCCCAGAAGACTTACCAGGAGTGCCACTTGACCGAGAGATCGAGTTCAAGATTGACTTGATACCGGGTTCCCAACCTGTTGCCAAGGCACCGTATCGATTGGCCCCGACAGAGATGAAAGAGTTGATGGGGCAGTTGCAAGAGCTGCTTGACAAGGGGTTTATCAGACTGACTATCTCTCCTTGGGGTGCTCCGGTCCTGTTTGTAAAGAATAAAGACGGTAGTATGAGGATGTGTATTGACTACCGTGAACTGAACAAGTTGACAGTGAAGAACCAATACCCCTTACCGAGAATAAATGATTTGTTTAATCAGCTTCAAGGTGCCAGTTGGTTTTCAAGGATGGACCTTCGATCGGGCTATCATCAGCTTAAAGTGCAGGAGTCGGATATCCCTAAAACAGCTTTTCGCACGCGCTATGGTCACTACGAGTTTCTTGACATGTCCTTTGGTTTGACCAATGCCCCAGCTGCTTTTATGGATATGATGAACCGTGTGTGTCGGCCGATGTTGGATAAATCAGTAATTGTGTTCATTGATGATATCCTGATTTATTCGAAAAGTGAGATTGAGCATGCCGGTCATATTCGGGAGGTTTTGGAGACGTTGAGGAGGGAGAAGTTGTATGCAAAATTCTCCAAGTGCGCGTTCTAGTTGTGTGAAGTTCAGTTTTTGGGTCATGTGGTGAATCCCTATGGGATTATGGTGGACCCGGCGAAAGTGGAGGCGGTTATGCAGTGGAAGTCACCAAAGACGCCATCCGAGATTCGTAGTTTCTTGGGTTTGGCGGGCTACTATAGAAGATTCATTCAAGACTTTTCCAAGATCGCTTCTCCACTAACCAAGTTGACCCGAAAAGATGTGAAGTTTGTTTGGGGTCAAGCTCAAGAGAAGGCGTTTGAAGAATTAAAGGCGAGGTTGACTCAAGCTCTTGTTCTGTCATTAACCGATGGGAGCGAAGATCTGGTGGTTTATTCTGATGCTTCCTACTCGGGTTTGGGGTGCGTGTTAATGTAGAAAGGGAAGGTTATAGCCTATGTGTCCCGATAGTTGAAGGTTCATGAGGTCAACTACCCTACTCATGACTTGGAGCTAGCAGCCGTGGTCTTTGCACTAAAGATTTGGAGGCACTATCTTTACGGTACGAAGTGCACCATTTTCACTAACCACAAGAGCTTGAAGTACTTCTTCGAGCAAAAGGATGTGAACAGGAGGCAGAGAAGATGGTTGGAGCACATAAAAGACTATGATTGCGAGATCCACTACCATCGGGGCAAAGCCAGTGTGGTGGCGGATGCCCTGAGCCGAAAGGAGAGACCCGAGCCGATTCGGGTGAAAGCATATCAGCTGATCATGACCTCTGATGTGATGAAACAAGTCAAAGAGTTTCAAGATGAGGCACTAAAAGAGGACCATCTTAACTCTAAAAGAATGAGAGGTCTGGTTAGGGAATTGGGTGAAAACACACTTGGTGTTAGAAACCGATTCGGCCGTGTGTGGATTCCTCATTTTCGAGATCTACGGTAAAGATTATGGACGAAGCTCACAAGACCCGATACTCTATCCACCCCGGTGCCACAAAGATGTACCAAGACACGAAGAAGGATTATTGGTGGCCGGGTATGAAGCGTGACGTGGTGGAGTACGTGAGCAAGTGCCTTACTTGTTTGCAAGTGAAGGCGGAACATCAAAAGCCATATGGGAAGATCCAACCTTTGGATATACCAGAATGGAAGTGGGAGCACATCACCATGGATTTCATTATGAAGCTGCCACGTACTCCGAAAGGGTACGATGCCATATGGGTGATTGTGGACCATCTAACGAAGCGTGCTCACTTCCTACGGATCTGCGAGACATATTCATCCGAGAGGCAGGCTGACCTGTTCATCAAGGAGATTATAACCCGTCATGGTGTGTCAGTGTCTATTGTGTCTGATCGTGACACCCGGTTTACATTTAAATTCTGGATGAAATTCCACGACACCATTGGGACGAGGTTATATATTAGTACGGCTTATCATCCCCAAACTGATGGTCAGTCAGAGAGGACCATTCAGACATTGGAAGACATGCATCAGGCATGTGTGATTGATTTTGGAGGAAGTTGGGATCACCACTAACCATTAGCCAAATTCTCGTACAACAATAGCTATCATGCTAGCATTGGCATGCCACCATACGAGATGTTATACGGTAGGAGATGCAGAACACCTGTTTGTTGGGGTGACATTGGTCAGAAAGAGTTGGGAAGCGTCAAGGTAACCAAGGCTACGACAGAGAAGCTTGAGAAGATCAAGGCCTTCATGAAGTCAACCAAATATAGACAGAAGTTGTATGCCGATAAACGACGCAAACCGATTGAGTTCCACGTGGGTGACCGGGTTATGTTGAAGGTCACGCCATGGAAAGGTATTATTTGCTTCCGAAGCGGGGCAAGTTGAGCTCGAGATACATAGGCCCTTTTCGAATCATTGCTCGAGTAGGAGAGGTAGCCTATAGATTAGAGTTGCCTGATGAGTTAAGTGGAATTTATCCGACATTCCATGTATCTCATCTAACAAAGTGCTTAGCCGATGAAGGCATGATTGTTCCACTGGGGGATATCGAGGTAGACGAACAACTCAATTATGTGGAGCAACCAGTGGCAATCATTGATCGAAAGGAAAAGAGCCTGAGGAATAAAGTAGTTCCCCTTGTGCGTATACAGTGGAAGCACAGGAAGGGATCCGAGTCTACGTGGGAGACTGAAGAAGAGATGAGGCAACATTACCCACAATTCTTTGAGGAATAATAGGTTTCAAGGATGAAACCTATATAAGGGGGTAGACTTGTAACACCCAGTTGTTTTAATGTCAAGGAAGAGTAGAATAAAGTGAAAGAAAAGCATAAAAAGGAATAAAACCCAAGTCTAAGGGTAAAAAGTGTTCAAAAGGATAAAATGTTTGAAAAGTGGGTGTAAAAGGTGGTATGGCCGCCCATATGCCACATACACCTCTGATTTTCAGGTTTTTGAGAGAGAAAGAGCAGCAAGTTCTCGGTTTAGAAGGAAGAACAAGAAAGAGTTCGAATTCAAGGTAAGAATTCTTGCTTTTATGGGGTTCTTGGCTGGTCTTATCCTCGGGTTTATGCTTATGTGTATTGGTATGTGTTTGGGGTATGTTTTTAGTAGGTTTCTAAGTGGTTGAATTCAATTTTCAAACGAGTTTGGAGGAAGCCATACTCAGAAGCTACAAAGGTGAGTTCTAGGACCCCTCTTTTACTAGTTTTTAACTGATTTTGGGGCTGGAAATGCATGAATGTATGTTTTTATATAGCTGGGTTTCGGACCCGTGTGCCTGAATGTATGTATGATGATGTTATGATGTGATGTGTGACTACGTTCATGCTTGATGATGTCTGATTGTGTTTCTAAGGCTTAAAGGGTAAGAATTAAGCTTAGAACATGATGAATGGTGTATGGAAAGTGAAAATGATGTTTTAGATCCACTTGATAAGTTTCTAAATCTGTCTAAGTGTGTGGAAGTCAATGCGGATGAGCATTTGACTATGTATGGAAATGCGGATGAGCATTGGCTAAGTGCAGGAAATGCGGATGAGCATTTGACTGCGTATGGAAATGCGGATGAGCAAGTAAGTCAATGCGGATGAAATGGATCAATGCGGATGAGCATTTGACTATGTATGGAAATGCGGATGAGCAAGTAAGTCAATGCGAATGAGCATTTGCCTAAGTATGGAAATGCGGATGAGCAAGTAAGTCAATGCGGATGAAGTAAGTCAATGCGGGTGAGCATTTGACTAAGTATGGAAATGTGGATGAGCAAGTCAATGCAGATGGAGTGAGTCAATGCGGGTGAGCATTTGACTAAGTATGGAAATGCGGAAGAAGTAAATAAAATGCGAATGAACTATAGCAAATACGGATGACTATAGGAAATGCGGATGAACACTTAGAAAAATTCTGAGGCTTTGACTTAGGAGATCCCCGGGAGTTGTGAAAGTTGACCTTTGGGGTCATAGATGGTGTGTAGGGCATGTAATGATGTGTGCTTATGCATGATGATGATGATGATAATGTTGCATGGTTATGCATGATGTATGTATGTATGTAAGATGCCCTGAATGATGATGTATGAATGATATGTTTATGTTCCTTGTGATGTTGTATGATTATCTTTCCTATGGCTTTACGTGTTATGAATGAATGAAGTATTATGTAATGTAAAGTGAAAGATAAAGAAAGAGGAACATGATGATGAATGCATGCATTAATGAATGAATGAATGTAAGAAAGGCTTGCAAGCAAATGTATGGAGGTGCACACCTATTGTAGGTGTTAGCTCAACGGTGTGCGGGTTAGCTACCCCAAAGGATGCACATTGGGGTCTTTCCTTGTGATTGACCATATGGATGAACCAATGTTGCGTGTCTTAGGTACTGTGACCACTTGGTGCTGGGCACCACAGATGAAGGTCTTTTATAGGCTTAGGCATAGTATATGTTTTATGTGTGATGAATTACCAGCTGCAAGCGTCCCGGGAACAGGGCCTTACATTGGTGTGTTCATGTTTTAAAAGAGAAACTGTTTTCTCTATCTCCTCAATTTTCTTTTGATAGTCAGATTTAGCTCTTTTAAAATCAGATTTTAAGATGTTTAAAGACACAATATCCGATCTGATTTCCATATTGTAATCCTGATAAAGTTTAACTTTAGCAATACAGGCTGGAGTACAGAGATGTTCATATACCTGAGTATCGTCTGTTCCAGCCATGAGAGCTTGAGCAGGAGTCACATCCGGTACCATGAAGCTCTAGTCAACTTCTTGAGCTATTGTAGCTGTTTCAGTTGACTTCTCAGCGGGCTTTGAGGTTGAGGGATGTGTGGAGGACTGTGGGGTTCTCAGATTGGTCTTGGGAGCCTTGCATTCCCTTGAAAAGTGACCCAGTTGGTTACAGTTGTAACACTTTGCCTTGGTCTTGTCAAACCCAAACTTGCTGGTAGTTGGGTTTTGAGGGAAATGCTTTCCAGTTCTCTTAAAGAACTTCTTCACTCTATAAGTTAAAAGAGCCATCTGTTGGACAATATCCACGTACTCTACATCATCTGGACTGAAACACTCAAGATCATCAAAGCAGTATTGAAAATCACCAGAGTGTCCACTTCCTGACACAAAGGCACAACTTTCCTCAAAGGAGTTGTGTTGAGCCTGTTGAGACCTTGGAGTCTCAGGATAAGTGATGTATGGTCAAGGAGAGCAGGATGGCTGCTGGTAGGTCAGGTAATGCTGAGGTTGTAGGGGTAATGAGCCTCAGCAACCATTAAAGTGTTGCTACAAGGAAGACTCATGGGTCTACTTGTATGGTGGCCCTTCTTACTCTCCATCTCTAGGCGATATCCATGGAGGATGCCATAGAGTTCAGTCATGGTGAGAGTGTTCAAGTTCTCTATCCTCTTGATAGAGACAAAGTAAAATGTCCACTCATTTAGAAGAGCACTCATGAACTTTCTAGTAAGATCTCTAAGTTCGGGAGTGATCTTCATAGACTGAAGAGAAGAGATAAGATCCATGTACCTGAAGTACTGTTGGCTGAGAGTCTTCCCAGCAATATGAGTGAAGTTCTCAAACTGCTGCTTCTTCGAGTCCTTCTTCGAGTCGTTGGACCTTGAGTACATCTGAGCAAGTGCATCAAACAATTCTTTGGCAGTCTTGCAATGCTCAAATCCCACCATAATGAAGTTCGGTATTGCAGTCATGAGAATGGTCATAGTATTGTTTTCGATGTCCATCTTCTTTCTGTCTTCTTCAGAATAGTCCTCAATAGCCTTTTCTATCATGGCACCGTTTCCATAAGGTGATGCCACCTTTGGCTTATACGGGCCATTGATAATGGAGTTCCAAATCTTGCTGTCTTGGTATCTGATGAAGCCTTCCATTCTCCTGCTCCAAGATCTGAAATTTTCAGGAATAATGATGGGAGCCTTTGTCATGGTTCCCATCTCTACCTCGGACTTGTTAAGGGCCATTTTGAGTGAGTGGGTTGTAGGGAGGAGTGAAAAACAAGGTGATTTGGATGGTTAGATCATGCAATCAAGAGCCCAATAGCTCTGATACCAATTGCAGGATCGATATAAGTCACTTAACATTTTGTTTTCTCTAAAACTCTCCTAGAACAACACTCGGGTAAAGATAGAATCAGTAAGAGTTGAACACAATATAGAAAGTAATAAAGAACGCAAGAAGTAACTTTCAAGGTACTTTTATATATTGCTTCTCAACTTAATAATACAAGACTCTTACAAGCAGTGTGGAATGAGTTACAAAGAGAACCTATATATAATACTACCTACAGCCGGATATACTTTGTTACCAGCTGGGATCCTAGAGCTAAAGTCTGTACTACAAGTCTATAGTTTAAGGTATCTCAGATAAAGTCTAATCTGAGATTTGGTAGTCAGGACATGTCCCTGACTTACCTTTTGTAACCAACTAAAGTTGGTAACTTGTACTATCATAAAAGGTGAATAGTGGAATAAAGTGTGGTGCTATTTGAGAAAACGCCATACAATACTAGAGGTCTGTAGCGGAGTGTCAGAGACCATACTTGTGTCCACCGGTTTATAGCAGTGTCTTCCGAAGGTTAAATGGCTTCAGAAGAGTAAGTACTTCCGAAGCCAATTCTACTTCGAAAGAGACTGCTTCTTCCAAGACTTGGAGACTTCTTATTATCATCATACTTTGGAAGTAGTCTTCAAGTTTTTCTTCTAAGACATGATCTTCAGAAGCATGCTCTTTGCTTTGGAAGTAGAGTTATGTCTTCGAAAGTTTATCTTTTAGTTTGTCTTCTGAAGAACTCTATAACCTTCGGAAGTTCCATGCTAAGCTTCGAAATCCCTTGCATGTAGTACCGAAACTATCTAAGTGAATTGGTTTTGGTTGCACAAGCCTTCTTCTTGATCCAACATGGTTGATGATCAAATCTACCATGGGGCTTTTGTTCCTGCAGGACCGGTGAATGGTATGCACTTACAACACAACAACATAATGAGGAGAGTTGCTAAGAACACTTAACATATCAAACAATGAACTATTTAACCTTTGGTAAAGATGCTAAGAACACAAGTAAATAAGAGACAAAAGAAGATCACAAAACACACAAGTAATTGGTTTTCAAAAATGTTGTATATTGCCTCTCAAGTTCTATTACAAATGTTACAAAAGCATACGAGAAATTTACAAGTACTTGAGATACATATACTACATCCTACATCCGGCCATACTTTGAAGGCCAGCTGGATACAATTGACTAGACAACAAACAAAATCAAATATAAAGTCAAAAAGCAGATTGTCTGTTGACTACTGACCATGACATGCCATAGCTCACATCCTAATATATTACAAAGAGGAAAAAAGTAAATAAAGTAGAAAGCACATACTCAAGACCTCAATGTACATTTACTAAAAGTATGGACCTTTTACCAACTTATGTAAAATTGGTGTCTCATCAGAGTTGCAGCGGAAAGGGGTCCAATTTTATGTAAAAGGTACACTAGATAAAGCATCTGTTCAAAAGTCTTTGGAAGAAATCTGTCTTCAAGTGTTGATGTTGAACCCTGAAAGGATCATACATGCCAATTCAATTGGTGAGTTGACAGTTGTTCTGCTGAGATTCCCCAAGTCCAAGAATTAATGCGGATGAAGATTCTATGATAGAAGAACCAAGTGTGGCTAACCGCATTTGTATATGCGGAAGTCATAAAACAAATGCTAACAAGTGTTTATTCCTCCGCATTAACAAATGTGGATAGCTTAGAAGAATATGCGGACAAGGTTGACTCTTCCACATTTACAAATGCAAACAAGTCAGACTAATGTGCCAAGTTATTATTCTTCTGCATTAACAAATGCGGATGAATTATTTACTAATGCGGCTGCATCAGAAGAAATGCTGATGAAGTCCAACTCATCCGCATTTGTCAATGCGGATGAACCAACGGAAATGCGATTCAAGACTTAGACTAATTCTGATGTATAGGTTAGGGGAAGTTTAGTCATTTTGTAAAAAGACATCTTGTCAGCCTATAAATAGAATAGAAAACCTCGTACATGAGGTTATAGAACATAGACAATTAGAATATTTTGTATCACACCTTCTTTAGGTGTATTATTACTGTTCTTGCTAAAACCCTAGCATTTATTGTAATCAATCACCTTCATCAATATATACAAAATATTTTTGAGTTTATTCTTGCATTAAATGTTTATTGATTGTTTGTTTCTGTCATTCAAGCTGTGACTTGATCACCATATTCGATCCTAAGTGAGATTCTCATTATCACAACCTAGTCAATTGGTATCAGAGCGTTGCCTCTCAGTTCTTTTTCAGATTTACCCTAGATCCTAATAGAATATGATTAATCTGGTGATCGAGTTGGTAATAGAGTGTTCTATCATCTCTATTTAGTAAACAAGCAGATAATACTCATCAACAGTTACCGTTTAAGCTCTTTCTTTCAAGAACACAAGAATAGTCTTCATTCTCGAAGCTGTGAAAAGTTGATATAGCAAACATGAACAACAAGAAACTCAGAAAAGTAACATATCTGATTCTGAAACCTGTTTTGGACAATTTGGACAAGTTGGACTAATTGAACCTAAAACTCATCTAATCTATACTTAAACAAGTTAATACTACCTCTTAAAAATGGATTCTCACAGTTTTTCAAAACTTGGCCATACACCTAAACCTCCAATGATTCAACACAAATATGAGTTTTAGCAGTAGAAAATCAGATTCAGGAATTACATTACAAGTGTACATCTTGAATTTTGGATCTTAATATGCAAAGGGCCACACATCCCTGTCACACTATCTACAGATCAAGCTGCAATCTACAAAACAGCATGAATACCCATTGGAGATCTAACTCTTGATGATGAAGATTACAAGAAAATCAAGATTGATCTGAAAGCCTACTCTATCCTTACTCAAGCACTCAAAATGGATGTGCTAAAAAGATTGGAGAAGTATGGTACTGCCAAAGCAGTATGGGATGCATTGCTAATTATGTGTGAGGGATGCAGTGAAGTTGCAGATATTAACAAGGATAAACTTGTTAATCAGTATGAAACATTTCATCACTCCAAAAGGGAGTCAATATCTAAGCAACTGCACAGATTTGTATTGTTGGTAAATGACTTGGAAATCATGGGTGTCACTTACAAAGTCAAGGAGTTAAACAAGAAAATGTTGCACAGTCTTCCAAAGACCTAGAAACAAAATGTGACCGTGTCAAAGAACACTCTTGATCTTGAGAGTACTACTCTGGACATAATGATAGCAAAGATAGAAGTACTAGAGTTAGATGAAAGAAGTAGAAACTTGGGAGGACCCAAAGTGATTAGGCATACAAATATCCATCAGAATCTCACTCTATGGAAAATGCCTTCATTACTGAGGAGGGTGATTTCATCTCTTCAAGAGATCAACTGAAAACCACCTGGTTCACTACAACTCCACCAATTAATCATCCATCAACATCATCCCAACCAACATGATTTACCGTAACTCCTTTAAACATTGCTGATGAAACAAAGTCTAAGACCAAAAGGCAACTTACAATGCCTTTGTTTCAAGTTTTGAAGCCTACTTAGGAGGAAGACTCACATCAGCACATCTGATCCAGGAAGACCTAGAAGAAATGGATCCAGATTATGTAGAAGAAATGGATTTGCAATGGCAATGGCCGTGATTGCTATGAGAGCAAAGATTTTTTTCAGAAAAGGAAGAAAACTCAACCTTAATGTAAACACAAAGCATGGATAGGACAAATCCAAAGTGCAATGCTTCAACTATGGCATGACTAGCCACTTCTCAAGAGAATGCAATGCCCCCAAAAGAAACAACTTTCAAAGAAATTCTCAAAGTTAGTCATCCTCACAGCCAAACTCAAGCTTTTAATCCTCCAATCATGAGCAGAAGTATCATCATCCACAACAACATCAATCATATCAAAATCAACCTCAACTGACAAACCAAGCTTATGGAAATAGTCAGTCAATTGCAAATGCTCTCGTGATTAAGCAAGATGGAGTATGTGATGGAGCATGTATGTAGAGGAAGTCAAGCCTCAATTTCAAAATCATGCACTTATGACTCACATCAATGATGGTCCATCTCCATGTCTTCAGAGGTAAAATCTAACCTATGTAGTGAAACATACATTACTGAACTGCAAGGTTATACAGAGCATAACCATAAACTTGCAGACTAAATAAAAGAGGAAAAAGTTAAGTCAAAGATACTAAAGAGAGAAATAAAAGGATTTGAAATCAAAATAAAATCTCTTATCTCTGACATTGAAAAATTACATGGTGAAAAGTACACTCTTGTAGCTGAGAATGAGCAACTGACTGAAAAGTTGGCTCAGTCTAAGGCTGAACATACACTTACTGAAGTGAAACTAGAAAAGTTTCAACTGTCTTCAATCAAGCTGCAATAGATGCTTAATTCTCAAAAGGATCCTAAGGACATGTCTGGGATTGGGTATAACTCTTGTCCTCCACTATACAATGACAACTACACTGTCATGCCTTACTCTATTACACTCAATAAGAAAATTGAACCTAATACTATTGAACCAAAAACAATAGTAAAACATATCACAAATCCTCAAAAACAACCAAATGCTTACACTGAAACAAATGAGGATAAAATCATATTAGGACACCTAATTAAAATCAAAGAGTATTTAGACAAGACAGTGAGTGTCATCAAACCCCCCAAGTCCAGTTAAAGCAATTGTTCCATTGGTGAAATTTAGACCTTTTGTTTTAAAAGGTAAAAAGAAATTTGTGAAGTCAGTGAAGCCCACTGTTGAATGCAGTTCTGATAGTGAGATTATATCTCCAAACATTTCAATCAAATCAGACAAGGTTTCATTGCTAAAGAAACAAAAGAAATCACTAATGTCAACGTGTAAACCTCTGTCAGACCCTTAATCTTTAAAATTAAGACATGGAGTTGGTTTTGACATATGCAACAAGGAGCACGTTAATCAATTTGAGAAAGAGGTAAAGAAAGGATTGAAGAAACAAAAACAGCCCAGAAAATCTAACAAAAGGGCTGATTTTGATTCATCCCCTAATCAAAAGAAAGTGGCTCAGCAGCAAATGAGAAAATCAGCTGAGCCCCACAAATCAAAATCTAATTCAAGAAACAAAAAAATGTACTGTGATATATGTGATATGTTCAATCATAAAACAGAAGAGTGCTTTTACAATCAATATTGCTTTATCTGTGAGATGAACAACCACTCAACTAAAAACTGTTATTTTAACAAATATTGTTTGGTCTGTGATATGAAAAATCACAATACATCTGATTGTTACTTCAATCAGAAGAGAGTGAGAATTGCTCGGAACAAACCTATCTCAACATCATCATTTGGTAAACACCACGTCAGGAGTCATTTGCCCACCAATCAATCTAGGATATCTAGATCACACAATGATAGGAGTAACACAAAAGAAATATGGAATAGTTAAAGAAACAACCATTAAATTGTTAAGCAAAAGTCTGATCTTTCAAAACCTAAAATGATTTTTGATAACCAGAAATGGTTTAAATTCTTCAAAAACATAAAGATCAAACATAAAATTACATTTTTATTTCATAAAGCATCGAAGCGGAAACATTTAAAAATGACATTTAATTTCAATATAGAAGCTTTTGCAAAATAATACATCGTTAATAAGTTACAAAATACATTGTTGCATTGCATCACAAAATCATTATATAAATGGATGCCATCCCAAAAGAGCTGAGTAGTCTCCTCGTGCCATCCTCAGCAATCATTACCTGCCAACTGGAAACACATCAAAGTCAGCGTTGCTGAGTGAGTTCTAGTTTTATAAAATGAACATACTTTTCTTTCATTAAAACCGTTCTTTACTTTCATGCGATCATACAACATACGTACACATAGATAATATCATTATTATCTTCATCATTCATTAACTTCCGTTCATTCATTCATCTTACTTTTATTCGTTCGTTCATCTTACATCTTTCTCTTTCGTCATCACCATGAACTTTACCCATCATGCTCATAATATTGGGCCTAAGCCTATGGTAGACCTTCATTCACGGTGCATAGCACCTCTGGCCAC
The DNA here is from genome assembly GCA_025506515.1 of Flaveria trinervia. Classification (NCBI taxonomy): domain Eukaryota; kingdom Viridiplantae; phylum Streptophyta; class Magnoliopsida; order Asterales; family Asteraceae; genus Flaveria; species Flaveria trinervia. The sequence continues at coordinate 38,984,338 of CM046445.1, forward strand.
AGTACCTAAGGTAAAGTTCAGGTATACCATCGTCATATGCTATGCCCTTCATGCTCATGGTACTAGACCTAAGCCTATAGACCTTCATCTGCGGTGCCCAACACCAATGGTCACAGTACCTAACGCACGCAACAATGGTTCAAACATATGGTCAATCACAAGAAAGACCCCGATGTGCATACTCCCGGGGTAGCGAACCCGCACACCGTTGGGCTAACACCTTTTAATGGTGTGTCCTGACATACAGTGCTTGCAAGACTTTCTTTACCTTCATCATTCATTAATGCCTTCATTCTTACTTCATGTTCCTCTTTTCTTATCTTTCACTTACAGTACATAATACTTTCACTTCATTCATTAACATTCATCGTAAAGCCACGGAAAGATAAACATACATCATAACAAGAACATGACATACACAAGCATCAACTGAAGGGTATGTTAGAACACTAAACCATAGTTTAAGCTTTTAAACTTTCAGAAAACGCAGCGGAGGTTTAGTATTATAACATGTTTATAATCTGAAAATTTCGTGTTCTAAAAGCTGTTTTAAGATGAAAACAAAAACCCAAATCAATAGGATCTTTAATATGTGAATGAATAAGCTATTAGCATATGAAAAACTACATAATATCATAGCTTCAATGAGCTGTGATAACTACCTTCTTCCAGCAGCAAAAACGACCCAGGAAGAAAGGTTTGGATGCTCAAATCTTGGCCAAGACTCCAAGGAAGAAGCCCTCAAGTGTGTTTACCCCCAAGCTCCTTGCAAGACCACTTCTTGTTAGGAAGAACACCACCAAAATGAACACAAAATCGTTCTCCAAGAGCTTGAATGCTGCTGCCTTGTTCCGTAACAAGAGAGGAAGAGAAGAAAGATTTTTGGTTCTTGCATGCAAGAATGAGATTGTGTATGTGAGAGAAGATAGACAAGACTAGTTAATATGTATATTTTCAAGGCAAAAAAATGGTCCAAAATGGATGCATAAGGGGAAACGGCCAAGGGATTTAAAATTGGCTTCCCTCCTAAAATCTCACACATTAAAATGTTAACTAGTCTTATCCTTAGAAAATACAATTAACCTTTTATTTGTATTGTCCATACACTCCCTTTTATTAATATGTGATGTTATCCAACTTACTTAAATAACATTACAAATAATATCATTGAACAAAATATCCTAATAAGTTGTTCCATCTCATATGCAACTTATTTAGAAAACCCATTTTCTAAATTGGTGTAACTATTTAATTGCATGATCATATCATCAATTAAATATTAATTGGTGTTTGCTAAGCTTGTTATTGGGTATAACCAGACTTGGATCATAACGTACTAACCACATAAATATTCTAAGTGTCTTGGGCACATAGAATCCTTCAATCTCCCACTTGCCCAAGATTCATAGAAGATTGATGCAAGCAGTAAATACCGCCTAACAACGGTTTACTACCTTAATACGCATGACTTATAGCCATTCAATAACATCATCCCTTTCAAGTACCCTACTTGAAATGATTTAGGTGAATCAATCATCTATCCTTTTGTTACAGATGTCATGTTAAATCCAAGGACACAGAATGATCATTCCTTGTTGATTTAACTTAATCAGGCCTTAGACATCTAACTCTCAATGAATAAGAGGAACAAATTCCATCTTGACTACATACGTTTCTCACAAACACCTCGTGTCATGCCTGAACATACCCTTATGCACTGTCCACTATTTCAGGATAGTGAAGAATAAGCTCAAGGTATAACACTTGGTGAATATCAAAACCCAATATGTATCAGGTCTGAGGATACCAAATGATATTCGCCTTTACTCAAATTTACTTATGATCAATCAAAAGGATTCCATGTAGTGAAATTTGAGATGCGGGTTAGTCCAATATTTGTATCCCACAAATATCTATGAACCTTGGTGGCAACCCATTGCCTTATATTCATCCTTATGAATATCAACAATCCAAGTTCATAATAATCTTACCCTCACACTTGTTCCCACAAGCATGAACGATTATCGACATTCAGAGTAAACAATTTACTCATGGATTAAACATGCTAAATCGGAACATTATTGAAATATTATAACCAAATAATTTTATTCAAATAATAAAGAGTTCCTCATATCCAAATATAAAATTTATAGATCAAATCCAATCGTTAGAATATCGAAGTCCCATGGCACAAGTATGACCTTCATGCTTTGCCTTTTCAAGGAGCTTTGTGAAAGGATCCGCAATGTTCTGATCCGTGTGAACTTTGCGAATACATATCTTTCCCTTTTCAACTTCATCTCGTATGTAGTTGAATCTCTGCTCAATGTGCCTAGTCTTTTGATGAGCACGAGGTCCTTGATTTGAGCAATCGCACCCTCGTTATCACAAAAGATCTCTAGGGGGTCCTGAATGGAAGGGACAACCCCAGATCGGCAATGAATTTCTTAACCATGCAGCTTCTTGAGCTGCCAATGAGGCGGCGACGTATTCTGATTCTGTAGTTGATAGAGCCACCACGTCCTGTTTGGAGCTTTTCCAAGAGACCGCTCCTCCATTCAGAATGAAAATATATCCTGATTGCGACCGAGAATCATCACGATCGGTTTGGAAACTCGCATCCGTGTAACCCTTTACAACGAGTTCCTCATCACCAGATCCATAGATTAAGAACATATCTCTTCTCCTCCTTAGGTACTTAAGTATGTTCTTAACAGCCATCCAATGATTGCTTCCAGGATTTTGCTGGTAACGGCTTGTCATGCTTAAGGTGCATGACACGTCTGGTCGAGTGCATATCATCGCATACATGATGGATCCAATAGCAGATGCGTATGGGATAGCCTTCATTTTATCTTGCTCATCCATTGAGCTAGGACATTGAGTCGTACTCAATATCGTTCCTCTTTGAATAGGTACGGTACCTTTCTTAGCGTTTTCCATCTTGAACCTTTTCAAGATTTTATCAATATACGCACTTTGATTTAAACCAATCAACCGCCTTGATCTATCCCTATAGATTTTATTCCCAGAATATAGGCGGCTTCTCCAAGATCCTAATGGAAAAACAACTTCCAAGCCAGTTTTTACACCTTCCAAGGTTGGAATGTCATTTCCAAATAGTAGTATGTCATCAACATACAATACTAGGAAAGTTATTGTGCTCCCACTAGCCTTCTTATACACACTAGCCTTCTTATATCCACAAGCTTCTCCATGCTTGTTCCAATCCATAGATTGATTTCTTTAACTTGCATACTTTATTAGGATGTTTTGGATCGACAAAACCTTCAGGCTGAACCATATAAACATCTTCCTCAAGATATCCATTTAGGAAGGCGGTTTTGACATCCATTTGCCAAATCTCATAATCATAATGAGCAGCTATGGCAAACAATATCCTTATAGACTTTAGCATCGCAACAGGTGAGAAGGTTTCATCATAATCAACCCTTGAGTTTGAGTGAAACCCTTCGCTACAAGTCTAGCTTTATATGTATTCAAGTTTCCATGCATATCGGTTTTCTTCTTGAAAACCCACTTACTTCCAACTACCTTGGAATTAAGAGGTGGTACAACAAGTTCCCAAACTTGATTGTCATACATGGATTGCATCTCAACGTTCATGGCCTCAAGCCATTTGTCACAATCCAAATTGGACACTGCATCATTGTATGTGGTTGGCTCATCTGAATCTACCACATAGCATCCATCCATGAAAAATCGTATCTTTCAGGTGGATTACTAATTCTACCACTTCTACGAATGTTTTGTGTGTATTGATCAACCACTTGATCAACTTCAACATCCTCATGTTGAGTGCTAGTTTCAACCAAACGTGCATCGGTTATGGTTCTTGATCCTCCTCAAGATCCACTGTTCTACTGCCAGTCCTTCCATAAGGAACTTTGCTTCTAAGAACTCACCTTTCTGGCAACAAACACCTTTTGTTCCAGTGGATCATAGAAATAATATCCCATAGAATCTCTAGGATATCCAATAAAGATACACTTGGTGGATCGGACTTCCAATTTGTTTGGGGTGGGAGTCTTAACATAAGCCTCACAACCCCAGACCCTTAAGTATGATAGGGATGGAACTCTTCCATGCCATATCTCAGAAGGTGTCCTTTCCACCTTTTTGGTTGGGGCCATATTAAAATACGGGCCGCGGAGAGCAAAGCGAAACCCCAAATTGATAGAGGTAATGTGCTTCTAGCCATCATAGATCGGACCATATCCAATAAGGTTCGATTCCTCCTCTCAGACACACCATTGTGTTGGGGTGTTCCAGGTGGAGTGAGTTGTGAGAAATCCCATAACTCCTAAGATGATCTTGGAAAGCATCACTTAGGTATTCACCTCCTCTATCGGTACGGAGAACTTTAATTGACTTGTTGAGTTGATTTCCACCTCATTCTTGAAGATTTTGAACATTTCAAAAGCTTCATCTTTGTGTCTTAATAAGTACACATACCCATAGCGACTATAATCGTCGGTAAAGGTAATGAAGTATCTTTCACCATTCCTAGTTATTGGCTTAAAAGGACCACATACATCCGAATGTATGATTCCTAATAAATCTTTTGCCCTTTCGTTAGTTCCACTAAAGGGTTCCTTAGTCATTTTACCTTGTAAACAAGATTCACACACATCAAATGAATCATATTCATTTGTTTTTAAAAGACCATTCTTTTGAAGAGTTGTATACGTTTCTTGTTATATGACCAAGACGACAATGCCAAAGATAGGTATCACTCAAATCCAACTTGAGTTTTTTGGTGTTAGTATGGTACAATGAACTATTTAAAGCATTTTCATGAACCAATTCATAATACCATTAATGGGTAGCTTTAAAATAGAACATATTATTTAAAGAAACATGAATATCATTTTCAATAAAAGATAATACATAATCATAAAGTCTTAATTGGGATACAGAATAATGTTCCTAGTCAAACTAGAGAGCATACAAAACATTCTTCAAAATAACTTCCAAGCCACTTGGAAGTCTTAGGATGTAGTCCCCACGAGCTTCAACTAAAACTTTAGTTCCATTGCCCATGAAGAGGCTAACATCCCCTTGTTTGAAGTCCCTACTTCTTGTGAACCCCTGCAACAAATTGCAAATATGAGTTCCACATCCGGTATCCAATACCCATGTGTTTGAAGATGTAACATTTAGATCAATATGAATCATGTATATTGTATCTGGTCTGCCCGGCATCCCTCTTGGCTTTCAACTCTTGGAGATGGACAGGACAATTTCTTGCCCAATGTCCAATCTCCCCACACTTGAAGCACGGGTCATTAGTAGCAACCTTTTGCTTCTTCTCTTGTGGTTTGGGTGGTACCCTTACCACCCCTTTCCCTTTTCCCCAAGTGGGTCCCTTACCCTTAGCAACCTTTGCCTTGGGTGCGGGACGAGGCCTTTTATTGTTCCCACCTTCATTGATGGTGAGAACGGGTAAAACCCTTTTACCCATGGCCGCCTCGGCCGTTTTGAGCATTGAGTGAAGCTCACCAATGCTTTTGTCCCTGCATTCATGTTGTAGTTCAAGACGTATGTCTCGAACTTCTTGGTAAGGCCATTTAGGATCAAATCCGTGGCCAATTCCTTCGAGACGGGACAATTTAGCCTCTCGAGGCGGTCAATGTGACTTTTCATCTTAAGTACATAAGATGAAACAGATTGGTTGTCGTCCATACGACATGCATGGAGTGCTCGAACCGTTTCGAAGTGCTCAACCCTTGCTTGCTGTTGGAACGTTTCCTTCAGTTGGGTTATCATGTCGTAAGCTCTGTGATGTTCATACTCCTTTTGGAGATCCGGAGTCATGCTCGCTAGCATGAGACAAGACACTTGGAAGGAGTCCTCAGTGTATTTCAGCCAATCGTTATAGGCCTCCACATTATCCTCGGAAGGTTGATCGGGGATTGGGTCGTCTAAAACATATGATCTTTTCTCTTGCTTGAGAACGATTCTCAAGTTTCGATACCAATCAATAAAGTTGTTATGATTTAGATGTTCCTTTTGGAGGATCGCTCGTAATGATTGGTTGGACGCGGATGAGTTATCATGATTTTCATTATTTGTGGCCATCTACAAAATTTAACAAATATCTATTTTAGTATTTTCGATATTGTTATTTTTAATAATTAATGCCTTTTAAGGTCATTTTTATATTAAAGTCTAGAACCCAACATTACATTTAAATTGTGGTTAGATGACCTTTATCCACACGATTTAAATTAATAAGGTGGTCAACGTTTGACGATTGCAACCATTTGCAATTTCTAGAAATATGGGATCGACTTGAAACATCATATGTAAAGTCGGCATGTTAATCCCATCAACACCATTTGGAAACCACACCGTAGGTGATCCATTTGACATGGTTTGCAAATCAAGATACCCTACTTACACCTACGTGTGAGTTTGCCAAAATAAGTGGTTAGGTGACCTTATCCCACAAATAAGGCATTCTCACCTCAAGTCACAAGTTCCCTCAAAATGGTTAGGTGACCTTTATCACACTAAGAGTTCCCAAGTGACTCAAGTGTTGTGTAAAAGGACGGTGTTGATCTTGTTTGTAAAAAAAGTTTAGAGGTTTCAAAATTCTAGTTTAGAAAACTCTATGTACTTGTATTTGCATGCTTTCAAATACAAGGTACCCTATGGTTCTTTGATTAAAACATATTTTAATTTAAAATCATTAAATCATTTTAATAACCTTTTATTAACTTTTAAGAACCATCAATTTTCAGCTTGTTAAGTTTGTTAATGAGTTTGTTATGAATATCCAAATATCAACCAAACAATCAAACAACAAACAATCAACCAAGCATAAACATAAACAACCATATGTGCATATGTGCATAACCATAGCATCTAAAGTGGTCCACACTTGTTTGCCATCACAAGTGTGGTCCATAGGACATTCCTAAGGGTCACAAACAAAACATATAGAAAACTTCCAAAAGCCTCTCACTTGAAACCGCATCCAAAATGCTCCATGTTTCTTTCATGACCTTCCTTTGTGCTTCCAATGTGTATGTCTTCATATTACAAGATATAAGTCCTAATACAAGATATCTAGTAAAATGAAAATACACCTAATCTATTTATTACAACCCAATAGTAAAAAATTACATTTGAAACAAAGCACAAACAACAAATAATACAACCCAATTGAATGAATGAATACAACCATCACAAACATCCAAACAATCACAAGGTCAATGGCTAGGTATGCACTAAAACAAGCATCTATCATATCCTCCAAAAAAAAATGAAAAACCCACTTAAAACCACGAAATTTCAGCCAACATAAACTGAAATTTCGGGTTTTATTTTGTCCAAACAAAACAAATAACAAACATGTATATCTTTCAAAGTTTAATCACAAGCATGTGTGATATGACTTTGAAAGATTGGGGTTTCATATCATATGAACTTAGCAGCCCAAAATCAGCCTATACTAAGCTTATTATCATTCTTTAAAACCAATTTTAATGACAAAACAAGCAAGTCATCCACATAACCGGCTCTTGATACCATTGAAGGGTATGTTAGAACACTAAAACATAGTTTAAGCTTTTAAACTTTCAGAAAACGCAGCGGAGGTTTAGGATTATAACATGTTTATAATCTGAAAATTTCGTGTACTAAAAGCTGTTTTAAGATGAAAACAAAAACCCAAATCAATAGGATCTTTAATATGTGAATGAATAAGCTATTAGCATATGAAAAACTACATTATCACAGCTTCAATGAGCTGTGATAACTACCTTCTTCCAGCAGCAAAAACGACCAAGGAAGAAAGGTTTGGATGCTCAAATCTTGGCCAAGACTCCAAGGAAGAAGCCCTCAAGTGTGTTTACCCCCAAGCTCCTTGCAAGACACCTTCTTGTTAGGAAGAACACCACCAAAATGAACACAAAATCGTTCTCCAAGAGCTTCAATGTTGCTGCCTTGTTCCGTAACAAGAGAGGAAGAGAAGAAAGATTTTTGGTTCTTGCATGCAAGAATGAGATTGGTATGTGAGAGAAGATAGACAAGACTAGTTAATATGTATCTTTTCAAGGCAAAAAAAATGGTCCAATTGGATGCATAAGGGGAAACGGCCAAGGGATTTAAAATGGCTTCCCTCCTAAAATCTCACACATTAAAATGTTAACTAGTCTTATCCTTAGAAAATACAATTAACCTTTTATTTGTATTGTCCATACACTCCCTTTTATTAATATGTGATGTTATCCAACTTACTTAAATAACATTACAAATAATATCATTGAACAAAATATCCTAATAAGTTGTTCCATCTCATATGCAACTTATTTAGAAAACCCATTTTCTAAATTGGTGTAAATATTTAATTGCATGATCATATCATCAATTAAATATTAATTGGGGTTTGCTAAGCTTGTTATTGGGTATAACCCGACTTGGATCATAACGTACTAACCACATCAATATTCTAAGTGTCTTGGGCACATAGAATCCTTCATCAACATCATACTGGGCAACATCATACATACATAACATGCATAATCATGCAACATCATCATCATGCCCAACATGCTCTCTAAGGACTCAACCGTCATCTTACATGAACTTAGGGGAACCTTTACGTCAAAACTTACATTAGCACTTCCCCAAAAGTCAGAAGTTAAACTACACTTTTCCTTAGGTGCAACAGCCCTATTAGGGCGTTTGGACACCCTTCAGTCGCATGGCCTCCATGCGACTGAGCATCATGCGAATGGACCAATGTGGATGAACACCCATGTGGATGAACACCCATTTGTGCGAATGAAACTAGTGTGGATGGACTCCATGCGGATGAGTCCCATGCGAATGGACCTAATGCGGATGGAACTAATGCGAATGAGCATTTATGCGACTGGGCTCCCAATCGTGCGAATGAACTCTCAGTCGTGCGAATGGACATCAATCATGTAAATGAACCCCAATCGCACCTCAATCGGCCGTATGGACTCCATTCGCTCGCCTAGCCCTAGCTGGTGCAGAATGTAGTTCATCCCGAACCTAATCTGCCATTTTCGACCTCCAAGTTCATCTAAACCCATTCTAAGCCCAAATCAACCATCCTAAACCTTAGGAATGCATACCACAACACCATTCAAGCACACAAAAGCTCAAACACAAGACCCAAACGAATCATACACACCATACACATACGCATATGAGTCAAACACATACACACTCAAAAACCCGATTTTTAGATGTATTCCAGCCCCAAATCATTCAAAAATGTGTAAAAGAGGGGTCCTAGAACTCACACAAACGACTAGAACGAGAAGAGCTTCGATTTGACCAGCTTCTCAACGATTTTTCTCACTTGAACCAACCCGAACCATCTTTTCTTTCCTTTTCCTTTCTTTTCTCTTCTCCTTTTTCTTTTGGTTGAAACTGTGACTGCGGGGAAAGGGTTATGGCTGCCCTCTCCCTACAAATATCACCACATGCCCAACTTTCTCTTGTTTTCGAGTTTTGTCCTCGGCTTTGGACTTTATTTCTTTTCTTCTTTATTCGTCGGCTTCAAAATAAATAAATCATGGGGTACCAGTCTACCCCCCTTAAATAGGTTTCGTCCCCGAAACCTGTTATTCCTCGAACAAGCGTGGGTAATGTTGTCTAATTTCTTCCTCAGTCTCCCACGTTGACTCGGATCCCTTCCTGTGCTTCCACTGTACACGCACAAGAGGAACCATTTTATTTCTCAGCCTTTTCTCCTTTCGATCGATGATTGCCGCTGGTTGCTCCACATAATTGAGCCGTTCGTCTACTTCGATATCTTAAAATGGAACAATCATATCTTCGTCTGCCAAGCACTTCCTTAGATGAGATACGTGGAAGGTCAGGTGAATTCCACTTAACTCATTTGGTAATACCAATCTATAGGCCACCTCTCAACTCGAGCAATGATTCGGAAAGGGCCTATGTATCTTGGGCTCAACTTGCCCCACTTCCTGAATCGGATGATACCCTTCCAAGGTGAGACCTTCAACATAAACCAGTCACCCACCTAGAACTCAATCGGTCTGCGTCGTTTGTCAGCGTACGACTTCTGTCTATCTTTGGTTGCCTTCATAAAGGCTTTGATCCTCCCAAGCTACTCAGTCGTAGCCTCGATCACCTCAATGCACCCCAACTCCTTCTGACCAATATGACCCCAACAAACAGGTGTTCTGTATCTCCTACCATATAGCTTCTCATATGGTTGCATACCAATGATAGCATGATAGCTGTTATTGTATGAGAATTCAGCTAACGGTAAGTGGTCATCCCAACTTCCCCCAAAATCAATCACACATGCCCGAAGCATGTCTTCCAATGTCTGGATGGTCCTTTCTAACTGACCATCAGTCGGGGGATGATAAGCCGTACTGATGTGTAACCTCGTCCCCATCGCGTCGTGGAATTTCTTCCAAAATTTGGATGTAAACCGGTTGTCAGGATTAAACACAATAGACACCGGCACACCATGATGAGTTACAATTTCCTTAATAAATAGATTAGCCAACCTCTCGGATGAATATGTCTCGCGAATCGGTACCAAGTGAGCACTCTTCGTCAAACAGTCGACAATCACCCATATAGCATCATACCCTTTCGGAGTACGCGGCAACTTCGTAATGAAATTCATGGTGATGTGCTCCCACTTCCATTTTGGTATATCCAAAGGTTGGATTTCCATACATCTTCTGATGCTCGGCCTTCACCTATAGACAAGTAAGGCATTTACTCACATACTCCACCACGTCGTGTTTCATACCCGGCCACCAATAATCTTTCTTCATGTCTTGATACATCTTTGTGGCACCTGGATGAATGGATTATCGAGTCTTGTGAGCTTCAACTAAAATCATCACCCGTAGATCCCCAAAACGAGGAATCCATGTTCTCCCGAATCGAGTTCTAACACCAAGCGTGTTTTCACCCAATTCAGGGACCAGACCTCTCATCCTCTCAGAGTTAAGATGATCTTCTTTCAGTGCCTCATCTTGAAACTCTTTGACTAGCTTCATCAGATCAGAGGTCATGATCAGCTGGTATGCCTTCACCCGAATCGGCTCGGGCCTCTTTTTCCGACTAAGGGCATCAGCCACCACGTTGGCTTTGCCCGGATGGTAATGGATCTCACAATCATAATCCTTGATATGTTCTAACCATCTCCTCTGCCTCATGTTCAGATCTTTTTCCCTAATGAAGTACTTTAAGCTCTTGTGGTTAGTGAAGATGGTGCACTCATTCCGTACAGATAGTGCCTCCAAATCTTTAGTGCAAAGACCACGGCTGCTAGCTCCAAGTCATGAGTAGATAATTGACCTCAAGAACCTTCAACTGCCGGGATGCATAAGCCATAACCTTGCCTCTTTGCATTAACACGCACCCCAACACCGAATAGGAAGCATCAGAATAAACCACTAGATCTTCGCTTCCATCAGGTAATGACAGAACAAGAGCTTGAGTCAATCTTGCCTTTAATTCTTCGAATGCCTTCTCTTGAGCTTGACCCCATACAAACTTCACATCCTTCCGAGTCAACTAAGTTAGTCGTGAAGCAATCTAGAGAAGTCTTGGATAAACCTCCTATAGTAGCCCGCCAGACCCAAAAAGCTACGAATCTCGGATGGCATCTTAGGAGACTTCCATTGCATCACAGCCTCCACCTTAGCCGGGTCCACCATGATCCCATCAGGATAGTGCCTCCAAATCTTTAGTGCAAAGACCACGGCTGCTAGCTCCAAGTCATGAGTTAGATAATTGACCTCAAGAACCTTCAACTGCCGGGATGCATAAGCCATAACCTTGCCTCTTTGCATTAACACGCACCCCAACACCGAATAGGAAGCATCAGAATAAACCACTAGATCTTCGCTTCCATCAGGTAATGACAGAACAAGAGCTTGAGTCAATCTTGCCTTTAATTCTTCGAATGCCTCTCTTGAGCTTGACCCCATACAAACTTCACATCCTTCCGAGTCAACTAAGTTAGTCGTGAAGCAATCTTAGAGAAGTCTTGGATAAACCTCCTATAGTAGCCCGCCAGACCCAAAAAGCTACGAATCTCGGATGGCGTCTTAGGAGACTTCCATTGCATCACAGCCTCCACCTTAGCCGGGTCCACCATGATCCCATCAGGATTCACCACATGACCCAAGAACTAAACTTCACGCAACCAAAATGCACACTTGGAGAACTTGGCGTATAGCTTCTCCTTTCTCAACGTCTCCACAACATCCCGAATGTGGCCGACATGCTCATTCTCGCTCTTCGAATAAATCAGGATATCATTAGTAAACAAAATCACTGATTTATCCAACATAGGCTAACACACATGATTCATCAGATCCATAAAAGTAGCTGGCGCATTGGTCAAACCAAAAGACATGACAAGAAACTCGTAGTGACCATAGCGCGTGCAAAAAGCTGTTTTAGGAACATCCTGCCCATGAAGAGGCTAACATCCCCTTGATTGAAGTCCCTACTTCTTTTGAACCCCTGCAACAAATTGCAAATATGAGTTCCACATCCGGTATCTAATACCCATGTGTTTGAAGATGTAACATTAAGATCAATATGAATCATGTATATTGTACCTGAGGTCTGCCCAACATCCCTCTTGGCTTTCAACTCTTGGAGATGGACAGGACAATTTCTTGCCCAATGTCCAATCTCCCCACACTTGAAGCACGGGTCATTAGTAGCAACCTTTTGCTTCTTCTCTTGTGGTTTGGGTGGCACCCTTGCCACCCCTTTCCCCTTTCCCCAAACGGGTCCCTTACCCTTTGCAACCTTTGCCTTGGGTGCGGGATGAGGCCTTTTCTTGTTCCCACCTTCATTGATGGTGAGAACGGGTAAAACCCTTTTACCCATGGCCACCTCGGCCGTTTTCAGCATTGAGTGAAGCTCACCAATGCTTTTGTCCCAAGCATACATGTTGTAGTTCAACACGAATGTCTCGAACTTCTTGGTAAGGCCATTAAGGATCAAATCCGTGGCCAATTCCTTCGAGACAGGAAAATTAAGCCTCTCGAGGCAGTCAATATGACTTTTCATCTTAAGTACATAAGATGAAACAGATTGGTTGTCGTCCATACGACATGCATGGAGTGCTCGAACCGTTTCGAAGTGCTCAACCCTTGCTTGCTGTTGGAACGTTTCCTTCAGTTGGGTTATCATGTCGTAAGCTCTGTGATGTTCATACTCCTTTTGGAGATCCGGAGTCATGCTCGCTAGCATGAGACAAGACACTTGGACGGAGTCCTCAGTGTATTTCAGCCAATCGTTATAGGCCTCCTCATTATCCTCGAAAGGTTGATCGGGGATTGGGTCGTCTAAAACATATGATCTTTTCTCTTGCTTGAGAACGATTCTCAAGTTTCGATACCAATCAATAAAGTTGTTATGATTTAGACGTTCCTTTTGGAGGATCGCTCGTAATGATTGGTTGGACGCGGATGAGTTATCATGATTTTCATTATTTGTGGCCATCTACAAAATTTTACAAAGATCTATTTTAGTATTTTCGATATTGTTATTTTTAATAATTAATGCCTTTTAAGGTCATTTTAATATTAAAGTCTAGAACCCAACATTACATTTAAATTGTGGTTAGATGACCTTTATCCCACAAATAAGGCATTCTAACCTCAAGTCACAAGTTCCCTCAAAATGGTTAGGTGACCTTTATCCCACTAAGAGTTCCCAAGTGACTCAAGTGTTTTGTAAAAGGACGGTGTTGATCTTGTTTAAAATTTTAGACATTTCATAATACAAGTTTTAGAAAACTCTATGTACTTGTATTTGCATGCTTTCAATACAAGGTACCATATGTTCCTTTGATTAAAACCAATTTTAATCTTTAAAATCATTAAATCATTTTAAGAACCTTTTATTACATTTTAATGATTAAGAACCATCATTTTTATAACTTGTTAAGTTTGTTAATTAGTTTGTAATGCATGTCAAAATTTCAACCATACAATCAAATAACAAACATTCAAAGAAGTATAAACATACAAACATGAGTGCATAACCATAACCACTAAGTTGACAACACTTGTTTGCCATCACAAGTGTCATCATAAGGTCTTTCCTAAGGTTTGTAATGACACATTTATATGTGTCCATGGACTCCCACTTGAATCCATATCCAAATACTTCAAGGTCCATGTTCTTGATGTCCATCTTTGGGTCTTGATCTTGTGCATCTTCCTTTTACAAAATTGTATCCTAATACATTTTTTTCTAATAAAATAAATGCACCTAATCTATTAATTACATAACCAAATGAACAAATAATTACAACCCAAATAATAAACATAAAAATTTACAACCCAATTGAATGAATAAAACCAACCATTCCAATCATCCAAATCATAAGGGCCAAAGGCTAGGTTATGCACACTAACATCCAATGATCATATCATCCAAACATATAATGAAACCCCACTTAAAACCACCAAATTTCAGCCAACATAAACTGAAATTTTGGGTTTTAAACATTGTCCAAACAATCAACATTTCATAATATATATATTTCAAAGTCTAATCACTAGCATGTGTGATATGACCTTGAAAGTTTGGGGAATCATTCATACAAAATATAGCAACCCAAAATCAGCCAATAATAAGAGATAATACTTCTTTAAAACCGATTCTAAAGACTAAGAACAAGCAAGTTATCCACATAACCAGCTCTTGATGCCATTGATGGGTTTGATAGAACACAAAACAAGTTTAACCTTTTAAACTTTCTGAAAAACGCAGCGGAAGTATAGCATTATAACATGTTTATAATGTGAAAATTTCATGTTCTTAATGATGTTTTAAGATGAAAAACAAACCCAAATCAAAGGGATCTTTATATGTGAATGAACAAGCTATGAACAAAAAGTAAGTGACATATAATCACAGCTTCATAAAGCTGTGATGAACTACCTTTTCTCCAGCCAAAATGTCGACCAAGAAGGTTTGAATGAAGAACTATCACATTGCTTTAAAGGACAATGGATGGGTTGAAGCCATGCAGCTTGAGCTACTTCAGTTCAACAAGCAGTAAGTGTGGGAACTGGTTCCTCTACCCCGAGGTAAGTGTGCAATAGGCACTAAATGATGTTTTAGGAATAAAACAGATGAAAATGGGCTTATTGTTAAGAACAAGGCCAGACTGGTTGTTCTGGGGTTTGCACAGGAAGAAGGTATTGATTATGATGAAACCTTTGCTCCTGTAGCCAGATTGGAGGCAATTAGATTGTTCTTAGCCTATGCTGTATTCCATAATCTTAAAGTTTTTCAAATGGATGTTAAAAGTGCATTTTTATATGGTAAAATAAAAGAAGAGGTTTATGTGTGTCAACCACCAGGTTTTGAGGATAATAAACATCTAGATTGGGTATACAAGCTTGATAAGGCTCTTTATGGGTTGAAACAAGCTCCTAGAGCCTGGTATGAGACATTATCAAATTTTCTTCTTCAAAATAATTTCACTAGAGGCTCTATAGATAAATCTTTGTTCATTAAGAAGGTGGATCAGCATAAGCTACTTGTTCAAATTTATGTTGATGATATTATTTTTGCATCCTCTAATCCCCAGTTGTGTGATGATTTTACCAATTTAATGCAAAGAAGTTTGAAATGAGTGCAATGGGAGAATTACAGTTCTTTCTAGGATTGCAAATCAAACAAAATCATCAGTCTAAATATACAAAAGATCTTTTGAATAAGTTTGATTTACAAAACTGTAAGCCCTGTTCTACTCCCATGTGCCACACCACTCAACTGGATGCAGATCAGAAAAGTAAAGCTATTGATAAAACACTTTACAGATGTATGATTGGGTCCTTGATGTACTTAACAACTTCTAGACCAGATATCATGTTTGCAACTTATGTTTGTGCTAGATTTCAGGCTGCTCCTAAAGAGTCTCATTTGATTGCAGTCAAGAGGATCTTTAGATATCTGCAAGGTACACAATCTCTAGGTTTATGGTATTCCACTGGACACTCTTGCAAATTAGGTGCTTTTTCTGATAGTGACTATGCAGGGTGTAAGTTAACCAGAAAGTCAACTTCTGGTGGATGTCAATTCCTAGGCAACTGTTTGATTTCTTGGCAGAGTAAGAAACAAACATCTGTTGCTGCATCCACTGCTGAAGCAGAGTACATTGCTGCTGCAAGTTGTACATCTCATGTACTCTGGCTTCAAAACCAACTTTTGGATTATGGCATTACAGAGACTAAGACTCCATTATTAATGGACAGTGCTTCAGCTCTTTGCATTGTCAAGAATCCTGTCTAGCATTCTAGGACCAAACATATAGAGATCAAACACCCTTTTATTAGGGATTGTTTTGAAAAAGGTCTGATTGATCCAAAGTTTGTGCCTAGTGCTGATGAGCTTGCAGACATTTTTACTAAGCCTTTGGATAGTTCAACTTTCTAAAACCTAGTGTTAAGGCATGGTATGCTGCAGCTAGAATAAGTGACAACTACTGATGATCTCAGTAAACAGATGATCATTAGTAAACATCTCACAAATATGTATTGATTCTATTAAAAGAAACTGATGCAGTTATAACTACTAATGTTAGTAAAAACAGGTAAGTACTGATGTCCTATGAAATACTGAAAACAGCTAAAAAGTCTGATGAGTAAGTGTTGAGGACAGTATGAAACAGCTGAAAAGCTAAGAATTGACGAAAACTACTGATGGGAATTTTCTCTTCAGTCGTTTTACAACTGTTGTTTCATCTTAAACAATGAAGCAAAACCAATGTCTTCAGTAGTTTCACAACTACTGATGACTAACACCAAGTCTTCAGTCGTTTTACAACAACTGATGATAAAACCATGTCTTCAGTAGTTTCACAACTACTGATGATTAACACCAAGTCCTCAGTTGTTTCCAACATCTGAAGCCAAAACCATGGTTTTTAGTAGGTTTATAACTGCTGATACCTAAAACCAAGACTTCAGTTGTTTCAACCTCTGAAGGTTAATACCATGTCATCAGTCGTTTAAAACTACTGATGATTAAAACCAAACCCTTCAGTTGTTTTATAACCCATACCCTATAAATACCTAATCCTACAGAGCTTCATTATCTCAAACCTAACGTTCAAAAACTCCGAACCTTCTCTCACATTCATGGCGACCATGCAGCTTAAACCAAGACACAACTGTGTTGCCTACCTTACCAAATCACCCTTTTGGACGAAGTTTGATACTGCTATTGATCTAATGGTCCATTCTCCATACAAAATGGCCTTCCTTATCAATCCTACCATTTATGCCGAATCCCTAAATCAGTTATGGACGAATGTCACCCTTACCACTAGGGAGAATGACACCGAGTCTCTCCAGTTGTTCGTCAACTACCGTAAGGTGGTCATCACTCCGGCAATCCTTCACCAAACCCTACAACTGGATGATGCCACCTTCCCCGCTGGATATTCAAAGGGCACCACTGATCTATCCTTTGCCCACCATGGATACCAGGGTAACCTCAGCGCTTCTACCATCCTAAAGAAGCATTTCCATGACGCGGAACGCCTTATTTTTCATATGGTGAATGTCTGCCTAGCCCCTAAGACTTCTTCTTAGGATCAAATGTCAACCAGGTGGCAGCAGGTATTCTTCTCTGTCCTTGAGCAACAAAGCTTAACTTTTTCTACAATAATATTTCTTGAACTTAAGGATATGGTCTCAAAACCTATTGCTAACTGATGGATATTATATCCACGATTCATAATGGCCATTATAGAGAACCAGCTGAAAGCTGAGGGACTTGTTGGCCTTGGAGTCCCTGCCATGGCTGTATTGCCTGAGGTATACTCCAGGCACAACTCAGACCAGTCACTCAAACAAGCTGCCAAGCTGCGAAAACCCACGCAGCTGGAACCCACAACCACCACCTCCAAATCCATAGTCCCCACCAAACCCAAACACAAGAATCCCAAAACGGCTACTCAGGGAAATGAGTCCCCTGAGGATGTCCCTGCAACACAAACGCAGGATATATCTACTGGTCATAATCCCCCAGTAGCTATAAGTACTCACCCAACCTCCACCGCTCAGGTTTCCTCTCAACAGGAGCCTGCAGCAACCACATTCGGGGCACCTATACATCTGGAACCTTCCTCATTTGAGGAGGTTGCCATTGAAACGCACCACTCTCCCCGGGTGCATACTGCTTTCACACTATCTCCCACTGCAACCGCCCCCCAAAGTCCTATCATAATAGTTGCAAAAGTGCTGACTCAGTTGCATTCCTCACCCCCTCCCCAGATACCAATCGAAACTGGGATAGCCTCAACAATTGAGGGGGAGGATCAAAATGCTTATGATAACCCACAACATAGGGGTTAGACTGTTCCATCTCCAAGTGTAGAAACGGAGATTAGAACATCTGGTGAGGCTGCCACTTCTCCTGCTTCAGCATATGATCAGGATGCAGTTGGTAACATCCATAAGACCTCACCAGAGGCAACTGCCAATGAAGGACATAGT
This sequence comes from Flaveria trinervia, assembly GCA_025506515.1. Taxonomy (NCBI): domain Eukaryota; kingdom Viridiplantae; phylum Streptophyta; class Magnoliopsida; order Asterales; family Asteraceae; genus Flaveria; species Flaveria trinervia. The sequence continues at coordinate 39,002,880 of CM046445.1, forward strand.
CCTAAGGCAGGAAGTCCCCAGTACCAAGAACAAGGGGCACATGCTGATACTGACCTACACTCAGAGCATGTACATCCTGATTCTATTAGGAGGTCAGGTGATTCAGCAAACACTGATGATGACCTGAGCTTCTTCTATGCTGTTTTAGCCCAAAATACCATCCTAGAGAATGAGGTAAGCAGACTTAAAGAGCTGATTGCCAAAATGTCTCAGGATCTAAGTCCATCTGCCCCAATACACCAACAGATGGCACCTTCCTCTGAAGGTCTCATATACACAGAGCCACTCTAAAACACTCCGCCACCTGCCTCCACTTCTGGCACTATCTCTCAGGGACAGAACCCCCTTGAGCAAATAGCTGCTATCCTTCAAAATTCCTTACCTCTAATCACACCAATTATCACTCATATAGTGATTAAAACCCTTGATGAGAGGCTTCCCTCGGTTATCCAACCCTTGCTGGATGAAGTTGTGAGCAAAAGGATTCTGACAATCAAACCCTTGCAACCAATGCAACCAAAAAGGGGGAGATTCAGTCAGTGAAAGCAAAAAGAAAGAGGATTGAAGATGGGAAAGAGAAAGAAAAAGAGATAGAGGTGGAAAATGAGAAGGAGTTGGGTGTAGAGACTGAGAAGGAGAAGGAGAAGGAAGCTGAAATGGAGAAAGTGACTGAAAGTACTAAAGACTTTCATGTCACATACAAGAAAAGGAAGAGTGGAAAGAAGGAGAAGGAGTTGGAGAAAATGGTGACGGAGGCTGATGCCCAACACAGCCGATCAATGGATACATCATTGATCAGCTGTTTAGGCAAGGTCATGACACTGAAAAACTTGACTCATAAATTAGAAGATTGGAGATTGAAGAAATCCAAGCAAGATGGGCAAGTTACAGTGTGTTGGAAAGGGAAAGGCTGGAAATCATGATCAGGTTCATAGCTAAGTATCTTGGAAGATCATTGATTGAAATCAAGTCATGGTCCAGGGAAAACATCTTGGCAATAACCACCAAGATCTATTCGTCTGAAGTATGTACCAAAGGGCTGGTCATTGAAGCCTTGAATGAAGCTGGTGCTGGGAGCAGGACTAAACTGGTCAAACAATCTAAAGCCTCACTTACATCCAAAATACTAGAACAGCCTGTCAAAATTCCCACACCAAAACCACCACAACCACAACCCACTAAACCAATTCCCTTACCCACAAAACCAATAGCCGATGATGTACCCCAGAAGAGGAAGAGAAGGGTACTGAGGCTAGAAGAGGAAGAAGAAGATAATGATGAAGATGAAGAAAAGCTGCCAATCTTAGCTGTTATACAGTTGCCTAAGGCCATAAGTCACCCTCCAACAATTACTCCTGAATCTCAAAGGCAAATTGTGAAGTGAAGTTAGAAGAAGAAGAGCGTCACAAACAACAAGATGAGGAACTGTGGAGAAGATTCGACAAAGCATACGCTGCCACATCTTTAATCATCAATATGAAGAAACATGCTCAGAGATTATACACTCTTAGACATACCTTTCAATATCAAAAAGAGAGAGTGAGGATTTGGCCTGATCCCAGGGTGTCTCATAGGATTCAAAAGAAAAATATTCCACAGAGATACATTGGCCAAGTAAAGAAGATTGTAGATGAAGTGATCTCACTGGCCTTTGTAGTATCACCTTGGGAGATCCTAGATGACTTCAAGAAAGCCTATAAAGCTAATCTGACCCCACAAAAGATGTTGGAGAATAAAGTGGTGAAAAAGGGGTTAGTGTATAGGAGGCTTGAGGAAGTTAGAAAGAATGAGCTCCAGTTGTTCTTAGAGGGTATTCACCTTGATGAATTCGCATATAGAGTCATAACAACTGTGGAACTAAAAAATGGGAAGCAGGTCAAATACCTCTCTGAGTATTATGGGCCAGAGTCACTCTTTGAAGGACAAGCAGAAGAGCTTACCATGGAGGAACAAGTAACCTTCCTTGAGGCCTATACAAGGGAGTCTTACAGACTCATAGTTGGGAAGTAGATCTCATGGATGGGGTAACAGCTCTGTGTCCTGTTCCCCAAGACAGAGTTCCCATCCATCCTTTGTCAAACAGATCATTGAGATTTCTTCCCAGGCCTATGCTTACAAGGGTCACTTCTGCGCTGATCTAGAAGACAAAAAGACCAATCTTTCTACCATAATAAGTGGGACATCTTCAATAAGCTTAAAGGTTTTGGCTGCATTGGTTCAAGGGAAGTTTGTTGACCAAAAAAACCAATGAGCCAGATCAGAAAAACCTTTAAGTCCCACAAGACATCATAACAACTGCAAAAGACTTGATCAGCTGTTTGACAAAGTCTGAAGATCAACAGCTGAGGACTAAAGTACTGAAGACTTCAACAGCTGAAGACCAAAGTCTGAAGATCAACAGCTGAAGACTAAAGTACTGAAGACTTCAACAGCTGAAGACCAAAGTCTGAAGATCAACAGCTGAAGACTAAAGTACTAAAGACTTCAACAGCTGAAGACCAAAGTTTGAAGACCAATAGCTAAAGACTAAAGTACTGAAGACTTCAACAGCTGAAGACCAAAGTCTAAAGATCAACAACTGAAGACTAAAGTACTGATGATCAACAGCTGAAGTACAAAGACTAAAGACAACAACTGAAGTTCAAGAAGTCCAAGTACTGAAGCCTTCAGAGTTTGTCACAATAGCTGAAGAAGCATTCTTCAGTTGTTGTGATGGTTTCGTTTCAGTAGTTTTCTTTTCTATTTTAGTGCTTGTAAAACAACTGAAGAGCATGTTCTTCAGTCGTTGTTTCAGTAGTTTTCTTTTTAGTAGTTGTAGTGATAGTTAACACATGGTATTTTTGTAAGAAGATGTCAGCTGTTTGACATCTTTAGTAGTTGCGTTAACTTTCAATAGTTAAATAACAGTTAGATGTCACTGTCAAGTGACATCAGTTGACGTCAGCTTTCCTTATAAAAGGAAAGATGACCTAATTGTAACAGTGCGCGAAAAGCCGAGCCGAAGCGTGTATTGAATGAATATATTCCTTTTGACAGAAATTCTCTCTCTATAACAAACACTGTTTCATTGATAAATTTCATTTGTTCTTGTTTAAATTTGTTAATTCGTTGGCTCATTCCGCTGCAAATCCAATCTAATTGATCAAACTAGATGCTGAGATCCTAACAAAGATAAAGAAGACGTGATAAAGAACTTTGAAGTAATGATTAAGATTATGATAGTCTTGAGGAGAAATTCAAGAAATTATCTGAAGAAATTGAAAATCTCAAAGCTGAATTGCTAAAGGAAAGAGAAGCTCAGAAATCTATATCACCAGTACATATGATCAGTTCTGAGATGCGGGTTGAAGAAAATCTTGAGCAATGAAAAGGCAAAAGGAAAGTAAATGAATTAGAAGATATTGGTCAAACTGAATCCTCTTCTAAGCTTCAAAGAACTGAAGAATCCATTGAAGAGCAAAATGTTCAAGAACAGATTGATGCTTTAGATGATATTGAAGAAATATACAATGATGATTGGTATGATGAAGTTCTAGATAATGAAGATATTGATGAAGCTGAATTTGTGTCATATTTCTCTTCACAAGAACATATTCAAGAACAAGATGAAGTACCACAAGACTTTGAAGAAAAATATAATTATCTTGTGAACATGAAATACAATCGAGTATATTTGGATGGACTGACTGTTTCTCAGATTAACAATGAATACGAGAAATGTATCTATGCAGAGTCAGTTGCTTTAATAGATCCAAATGAGATTGTTGTTGAGCATGGTGAATGGACAAGAGCAAACGAGGTAATAAATGTAGAAGAATTGTCTACTTTCTGAGTTGCACCATCCTGATCCTAATGATATGAGTATTCCAGCTCTTAGATCATGGTTGCAATCTAGAAATTAGCCTTGGAGGAAGCTGAAGAGATTACAATCTATATCTTTGAGAAATCTTGTGAGAAGGTTTCAAGAACTGAGAAACAAATGAAGAAAATGATAGTGCTTGATACAGATAACCCTCAGTATCTTGAAATAACAAAAAGAACAAGAATGTTAAAGCCTCAGGAGATAAAACAAATGTCAAGATTTGATGATGCTCATGCTCATAGAAAAGAATTGATAGAAATGTTTGTTGATCCAGAAAGACAGACTTATAAAGCATCAACTGAACAAAGGCATATTCTTGATACTTCAAGAACAACCGGAGACTTGGTAAGAAACATAATGCAAAAAGGACAATCAGTTGTTGAACTGTTGAATGCTATGATTGCTCCAGATTTTACCAACCAAGTAAAGATCATTGCATGGAAGTATGATGAAGTGTTTGATGTATTTTTGATAAAGAGAGTAAATGTTGTATGTGATGTTTATCATTTTTCCTCCAGTATCATAAAACTTCCTGTGCAAGATTTAAAAGAGCTGAATAGATTACCACTGATCAATCCTTCTGATTCAAAACGTGGGAAGATGTTTGTAGAATTATTAAGAAGAGGATTGGATAGATCGAGTAATTTTCTTAACACAAGATGTGATCAAGGGGACAAAGAGTACTTTGCTACTATGAAGAAAAACAAGAAGCTTAAGGGAGTCCATTCAGAAGAAGAACATTCTTTGATAGAATTTTGTGATAAATATTTTGAAAAAGTTACAACTCCTGGACTGAAAGTGATTGATGGTAATCAAAACTCAAAGCCAATTCTCAGATGGATTTATAACACTGAGACATTTGAACTGAAGTTAGTCCGAAATCTAGAAAGATGGGATGAGGACATGATTACTTTATTTGGAGTTTGTGAACTAAAACTGTTAGATCCAAGTTATATTTTATTCTTGTCAGTACAAATATTTGAGAAAGTATCTCCTGAAGTGGCTAAGCAAGATAAGAAATATTTCATTTCTATTATTAATGTGATGAATGCTGCCATGGAAAGAATATCTTTGAGAAAAGCTTTTGCGTATGCCAACATTGTCAAGAAGATATTAAAGATATTGAATTCTTGAGAATATCAAGGAAAGGGGTATTAGAAGTGTACTCAAGGAAAATAACAAGCCTATTGAGTTATATGCTAATATTGATATTTCATGTCTTTCAAAAGACACTTTGGAGAGAATGGACAAGATGGAGATTAAAACAAATGAAGGTAAACCCGAACAAGGCATTCTTGCAAGTAAATTCAAGTCTGCAATATCAAAAGCTTTGAAAGAATTAGATATTTACAAACAGAAGCCAATGTTCAAAGTCAAAGAAGAACCAGCAGATTACTTTGAATGATGAAGTCAAGGTTGAAGATAGAATTGAAGATAAAGTTAGCAGTCAAAGCTTGAAGAGTTTGAAGACAGAAGACCATGTCAATCTTAGGGGGAGTATTGTTAAGTGCTCTAAGAAAGATTAACATGTTGTCTTTATTTGTCTTTTGATAGTTTGTAATAGTATAGGGACTATTTATGTAATTTGTTAGTTCCTTTACTATTTGTTTTTAGTATAAATAGCTTAGATTTGGACGTAGATAGTAACGAATACACAAGATATTCGAATCTGCTTTCATACTTGTAATCGTAATTATCTTAGCTTGATATTAATGAAAACTTGAATTTTATTGATATCTTGTTTTGATTTGATTACTTTGTGTGAATTTCATTGAATTGTGTTTACAAATCATCACAGATTTATTCATTTGATCCTATCATCATTGGCGAGACACTAATCAATCACAAATATAACATAGTATCTATTGTTTAAATCAAAACCAAAACCTAACAGGTGACCATACGAATGACACTTGAAACCAATCCACTCCAGCACAAAACTCATCCTAAACACTCCACAACCTAAATTCAAACACTCATGCCTCGAAAAACAACCGACACAATCAAAATAACAACTTTCGATTAAAAAAATACTTAATTGACCATCTAGACAACGAATCGAGGTGCAAAAAACCAGGAAACTACTCTTATTTACTCAATAAAAACAGGGAATCAAAATACACTATAGAAGAGAAAATAATCAGATGACAAACAAGAAACGCAAAGTGTAATCAAGGAAAAAGATGTCAAATCAAGATTACACGACCAAGTATTCATAAAAGATAACCGAATACATTGAAAAATTACTAGTTATAACCAAACATAAATCATCAATACTTCTCGTACGGATATCTTCGGATTTCTCTAACAACCTCCAATGCTTTGGAGTTTTGATTCTCAAACCTTCTAAAGACTCTCAGGAACCGATCTAAACAAATATTATTATGATATTCATTGATATTACAATAATCAATCACAAAGATAACATAGTATATATTGTTTAAATCAAAACCAAAATCAAACAGGAAAACATACGAATGACACTTGAAATCAATCCACGCCAGCACAAAACTCATCATGAACACTCCATAACCTGAATTCAAACACTTATGCCTCGAAAAACAACCGACTCAATCAAAATAACAACTTTGGATTCCAAAATTCATAAGAGACCATATAGACAACGAATCGAGGTGCAAAAAACCAGGAAACTACTCTTATTTACTCAATAAAAACGGGGAATCGAATTACATTATTAAAGAGAAAGTAATCGATGTCACACAAGAAACGCAAAGTTTAATTAAGGGAAAAGATGTAAAATCAAGGTTACATGACCAAGTATATAAGATTTACTTGTATTTTTATCAAAATTGTGCAACTATGGTGTGGTTTATCAAAGAATTCATCAAAGATAACCGAATACATTGAAAAATAACTAGTTATAACCAAACATCAAAGAACAATACTTCTCGCATGGATATCTTTGACTTTCTCTAACAACCTCCATTCCTTCGGAGTTTTGATTTTGAAACCTTCTAAAGACACTCAGGAACCAATCTAAACAAATATGATTATGATAATCGATGTAGTGACACTAATCAATCACAAATATAACATATTATCTATTGTTTAAATCAAAACTAAAACCAAACAGGAAACCATACGAATGACACTTGAAATCAGTCCACTCTAGCACAAAACTCATCCAGAACACTCCACAACCTCAATTCAAACACTCTTGCATCGAAAAACAACCGATTCAATCAAAATATCAACTTTGGATTCAAAAATACTTAATTGACCATCTAGACAATGAATCAAGATGCAAAAAACAAGGAAACTACTAGTATTTACTCAATAAGAACAGGGAATCAAGTTACACTAGCGAAGATAAATTAATCAGATGTCAAACAAGAAACGCAAAGTTTAATCGAGGAAAAAGATGTCAAATAAAGGTTAGAGGACCAAGTATATAAGATTTACTTGTATTTTCATCAAAATTGTGCAACTATAGTGTGGTTTGTTAAAGTTTGCATCGAAGATAATGAATACATTGAAAGAGAACTAGTTATAACCAAACATCAAACAACAATACTTCTCGTATGGATATCGTTGGCTCTCTCTAACAACCTGCAATGCTTTGGAGTTTTGATTCTTAAACCTTCTAAACACACTCAGGAACCAATCTAAACAAATATGATTTTGATAATCGTTAGCGTGACACTAATCGATCACAAATATAACATAGTATCTATTATTTAAATCAAAACGAAACAGGAAAACATACGAATGACACTTGAAATCAATCCGCTACAGTATAAAACTCATCCTGAACACTCCATAACCTTAATTCAAACACTCAAGCCTTGAAAAACAACCGACTCAATCAAAATACCAACTTTGGATTCAAAAATACTGAATTGACCATCTAGACAACGAATCGAGGTGCAAAAAACATGGAAACTACTCTTATTAACTCAATAAGAACAGGGAAACAAATTTCACTAACAATGATAAAGTAATAAGATAATCGAATACATTGAAAAATAACTATTTATAACCAAACATCAAACAACAATACTTCTGGAATGGATATCGTTGGCTTTCTCTAACAACCTCCAATGCCTTGGAGTTTTGATTCTTAAACATTCTAAACACACTCAGGAACCAATCTAAACAAATATGATTATCATAATCATTGGCGTGACACTAATCAATCACAAATATAACATAGTATCTATTGTTTAAATCAAAACCAAAACCTAACAGGTGACCATACAAATGACACATGAAATCAATCCACTACAGCACAAAACTCATCCTGAACACTCCACAACCTTAATTCAAACACTCATGCCTCGAAAAACAACCGACAAAATCAAAATAACAACTTTGGATTCGAAAATACTTAATTGACCATCTAGACAACGAATCGAGGTTCAAAAAACCAGGAAACTACTCTTATTTACTCAATAAAAACAAGGAATCAAATTACACTATAGAAGAGAAAATAATCAGATGACAAACAAGAAACGCAAAGTGTAATCGAGGAAAAAGATGTCAAATCAAGATTACATGACCAAGTATTCATAAAAGATAATCGACTACATTGAAAAATTACTAGTTATAACCAAACATCAAACATCAATACTTCTCGTACGGATATATTTGGATTTCTCTAACAACCTCCAATGCTTTGGAGTTTTGATTCTCAAACCTTCTAAACACTCTCTCGAACCGATCTAAACAAATATTATTATGATAATCATTGAAATGACACTAATCAATCACAAATATAACATAGTATCTATTGTTTAAATCAAAACCAAAACCAAACAGGAAAACATACGAATGACACTTGAAATCAATCCACGCCAGCACAAAACTGATCATGAACACTCCATAACCTGAATTCAAACATTTATGCCTCGAAAAACAACCGACCCAATCAAAATAACAACTTTGGATTCAAAAATCCATAAGAGACCATATAGACAACGAATCGAGGTGCAAAAAACCTGGAAACTACTCTTATTTACTCAATAAAAACGGGGAATGGAATTACATTATTAAAGAGAAAATAATTGATGTCAAACAAGAAACGCAAAGTTTAATCAAGGGAAAAGATGTCAAATCAAGGTTACATGACCAAGTATATAAGATTTGCTTGTATTTTTATCAAAATTGTGAAACTATGGTGTGGTTTATCAAAGAATTCATCAAAGATAACCGAATACATTGAAAAATATCTAGGTATAACCAAACATCAAAGAACAATACTTCTCGCATGGATATATTTGACTTTCTCTAACAACCTCCATTGCTTTGGAGTTTTGATTCTCAAACCTTCTAAACACACTGAAGAACCAATCTAAACAAATATGATTATGATAATCGATGGTGTAACACTGATCAATCACAAATATAACATATTATCTATTGTTTAAATCAAAACTAAAACCAAACAGGAAACCATACAAATGACACTTGAAATCTGTCCACTCTAGCACAAAACTCATCCGGAACACTCCATAACCTCAATTCAAACACTCTTGCATCAAAAAACAACTAATTCAATCAAAATATCAACTTTGGATTCAAAAATACTTAATTGACCATCTAGACAATGAATCACGATGCAAAAAACAAGGAAACTACTAGTATTTACTCAATAAGAACGGGGAATCAAGTTACACTATCGAAGATAAAGTAATCAGATGTCAAACAAGAAACGTAAAGTTTAATCAAGGAAAAAGATGTCAAATCAAGGTTAGACGACCAAGTATATAAGATTTACTTGTATTCATCAAAATTGTGCAACTATAGTGTGGATGATCAAAGTATTCATCAAAGATAACCAAATACAATGAAAAATAACTAGTTATAACCAAACATCAAACAACAATACTTCTCGCATGGATATCATTGGCTCTCTCTAACAACCTCCAATGCTTTGGAGTTTTGATTCTCAAACCTTCTAAACACACTTTGGAACCAATCTAAACAAATATGATTTTGATAATAATTAGCGTGACACTAATCAATCACAAATATAACATAGTATCTATTATTTCAATCAAAACCAAACAGGAAAACATATGAATGACACTTGAAATCAATCCACTATAGTACAAAACTCATCCTGAACACTCCACAACCTTAATTCAAACACTCAAGCCTTGAAAAACAACCAACTCAATCAAAATACCAACTTGGATTCAAAAATACTGAATTAACCATCTAGACAACGAATCGAGGTGCAAAAAACATAGAAAGTGCTCTTATTTACTCAAAAAATTCGGGAATCGAATTACATTATTGATGAGAAAGTAATCAGATGTCAAACAAGAAACACAAAGTTTAATCGAGGAAAAAGATGTCAAATCAAGGTTATGTAGATACATATGTACCTAGTTTGTGAGCTTAATGTAAAATGTCTTTCATGTCCTACATATATGTAACAGAATGGGTATGAACTATGTGGTTTATGCTTATAATGTTTAATATTTCATTGATTATTGTGTGTTAACGCATATTGAACTAACTATATAGGTTTGTGGTTGTTTACATAGTTCTTAGTCAATAATGATTGAGAAATGTGTTTAGAGTTAATCGTGTGAAGTTCTAATGCGAATGGACCATGCTAATGGACCATACACATGAAACACTAGAGTATGCTGACAACGAGGGAAATGTAGTCCCCAATCTGGGTGACTCTCAGCATTATCCAGTGTATGCTGACATGGATAGTGATGATAAGCTTAATGATGTAGACGAGATAGAGATTGAAGACGTCATAGCCCAACATTATCCAGAGTATGCTGACAACAAGGGAAATGTAGTCCCCAATCTAGGTGACTCTCTTGTCAGTGATACATTTGAAACACTGGATAAGATGGAGCAAGAGTCGGAGAAGAATAAGGATCAAGCCCAAGCCTCGGACACCAATGTAAACATCAAAAAGGCTGAATGGGCGGCATGTTTTGCAGAGATTAGAGCCCAACGTAGTGCGCCAAGGCGACGTGCCTACACCAAGCTCTATAAAGTGAACAAGCATCTCAAGGTGTGAGGGAAGATTATAGCGTGGGCCTATTTTGAAGATCTTAATGTTTATGCTATCAAGAGGGAGAAGGGTACAGAGTACTTTGATTCCCACACGATCTAAAGACACTACCTGGTTTTAAGCTTAACCAGCTGGCCAAATTGAAACTGTTATATGCTGACCCAAGAAAGATGTCAGGCTGGTTTGAAGCTGCTTTGAAAAGAGAGTTCCACACCACGTGGGTCAACTTCAAACCTCAACAACCAACGAGGTGTATGAGAAGGTCTGAAGTTGATGCCATTACTGGAAAGCCAAAAATAGTGCTAAAGTGGAGTCCTCCACGCACGATGTCAAGAATCCCTCTAAGGGAAATGCCATAGGACTTCACTCCACACTTCAAGTGGTGGTACTATGACTGGAGAACAGTGAGGCGGTCATCGTTCTGAACATAGATGGAAATATGGAAACCATCAAGGTATTTGACCTAATGTGGCTAACTAATTTGTCTTCTAATGATGTCTAAACTTTATACAAGTGGCCACTGTTCTATGATGCTCAAGACATTGTATAAGCCCTCCAGTTCCAAAATGTGATAAGACTCTACTTTGCATTCAAAATACATGCAGGAGTTACAAGGGAGGAGAAGTACAATAAATATGAAGAGCTGATGAAGAATGTTAGACAATAGAGTAAACTAGGTCCAAGTGGGAGTTTGTAGATACATGTGTACCTAGTTTATGAGCTTAATGTAAAATGTCTTTCATGTCTAAATATATGTAACAGAATGGGTACGAATGAAGTACAATGTGTGGTTTATGCTTATAACGTTTAATATTTCATTTATTATTGTGTGTTAACGCATATTGAACTAACTATATAGGTTTGTGGTTGTTTACATAGTTCTTAGTCAATAATGATTGAGAAAAGTGCTTAGACTTAATCGTGTGAGGTTCTCATACAAATGGACCATGCTAATGGACCATACGCATGAATACTTCATGCTAATGAATCAGTCGCACGACTAAACTAAGAGACTAGATCAGTCACACGACTGTAACATGAGATTGACTCAGTCGCACGACTGAATCTTCAGTTGTGCGGATGGATCAACCGCATGCTTCAATCGCATGACTGAACCATGCGAATGGCTCAGTCGCACGAATGGAAAACCCTAACCTATAATACCACATAATTCGTGGAAAAACTAAACAATTCGATACCTACGCACTAAATCGTACCCTACCCATCAAGAGACCCTAGAACACTTGTTCCAAGTTCATAGATCGCAGTAAATCGTCCTACTATCATTCTTAACATTTAGTTTCATTCTTGGATTGATTTTACTCGCGTTCTCAATGATTGGATCGCCAATCAAATAGGATTCCGCACTATTTGAGTTGGTATACATGTTAATCAATTAGTACTCCGTACCGGAAACGGTCCTAACAAGTGGTATGAGAGCATAGGCTCTTGATTTGTGTGTGATTCAATCAATTTTTATATAAAAATCACGTTTTTCACTCAAAAACGTAATCTTTTTGTTTCAAACAGTGTTTTCGACATCTCCATCTCAAAAAGTTAACGTTTTCCCGACGTACGACAATTAAGGTTAGCGAAAAATTCGTGGTTTTGCTTTAAAGTACCTAAAGTCCTCAAATTTTCAAAAACCAGCAGCTCCAGTCGCCCGATTGACTCAATCGCACGACTGAACCCATTCGCACCACTCATATTCACGATTGGCTCAGTCGTCCATCCATTCGTACGACTGAAGATCTTTGTTCTCATTGTTCAGTTGCACCTGTCCAATCGCCCTATTGAACCTTCTACATTAGTTCAGTCGCACGATTTAACCATCCGCATTGGTCAATCGCACGAATAGCCCAATCACATTTTTTCATTCCCACAAGTACAATAGTTTGTTTAAAGTCTAAAGTAAATAGCAATGGAAGATCAGTATTCAGCATTCATCGTAGGTAGAGATTCATGGATCCAGAATCTATTGCTTCTGGAAAATGAAGTGGGGAATCGCAATAAGCCCCCTAAGCTCATAACGTTAGATGACTACCCACAATGGAAGCAAAGGTTCGAGATCTATCTAAATGGTGTAGACCCAAATCTGTGAGAATCAATACAGATAGGATATAGCATGCCGGTCGGTGCAGATGGAGTTAAACTTACCTTAGGAGGGATGACTAATAGACAAAAGGTTAAGTATAATGCAGAGAAGAAGGTGTACGCTATGTTAACTCAGTCCATTCCTAAGGATATATTCCATCAGTTCTCTCAGAACAAGCAAGCATAGAAGCTATGGGATGCTCTAGAAAAACGGTATGAAGGGAATGCCTCATTAAAAGCTCTAAAGGCTAAAGTGTTGAAAAAGGAGTGTGATAACATCTCGTCGATGGGAAAGGAGAGCTTGGATGTCGTTATCGACCGTTTCTACCACTTGATGATTGAGCTGCACACTCATGGAGTTGTTACATCCATGGAAGACAAGGTATCGAATTTTGCAGATGGATTGCCAGAAAAGTGGGTCTCCTTTGTGTCAACCCTCAGGCAGAATGATATGCTGGTGAAGTTGGATATCAACGATTTAATATGGAAGCTGAGAGAGGAAGAGTTGAGGATGAAGTACAGGTCTTAAAAGCTGTCATATGATCAGAACCCGTCACTTTACAACTCCACTCCTAAAGCAAAAATGTCTGGAGCACCACTTCAAATGGCATTTGTATCTAGTTCAGCCGCTCTATCTCAAGCTACTACTTCAGGATCATACACGTCAGGGTCATCGTGCACCCAACACATAGCCCCTAAAGCCAATGCTACCAGATTGAAGACCAAGAATCCCGGTAATGTGAATGTAGAGGTAGCAAAGGAGCATATGGATCTCCTAGCAGCTGTAGTTCATTCCTATGACAATCTAGTCGCGGGAAAGATTGGAAACTGCCATCTGGTAGATGAAGACTATGAACAAGTAGATGAGACTGAGCTAGAGAGGATGGATATCATGTGGGCATTGGCAAGTGTTATCCGGAGAGCTAAGAAGTATGTTAAAAATACCGGACAGAACTTGATTGCCACAAAGGATACAACCTTTGGTTTTGACAAAACCAAAGTGACTTGTTTTAACTATAGAGAGAAGGGGCCTTTTAAGCGTGAGTTTGTGACACCCAAGAAGACAGGAAATGGTAATTCATTCTCATCCTTCAATCGTCAAGATAAACCCACAAGTAGTCTTGCATCATCAAGCAAGGATTCTAAAGCCTTGATGGCTCACGATGACGAAGGGCAAGATTGGAGCTTTCGGTTTGTTTCTCCGGGAGAATCCAACATTGCATGCGTTGAGGATTTGGATGACGATTCTGCAAGCGTAGGAGATATCGCAGTTGAACTCGTGATGTCAAATAATGAATAAACTGCAAATGTGGTAAGTTACCTCAATGATGAAGGCCAAAGTTCAACTTGTTCAGAATCACCTACACCAGAAAAGTTAGACTCTGCGATGATGGATGATTCAACAGAATCTTCTCAAGTAAGTTCCACTAACCAACTTTTCAATAATCATGCTTGTTTTGATTGTAATAAATTCAGGAAAAGCATAGATTTGAAATTTTCTAGGTTATTAGATCATAATGATAGCCTAGTAAATGACTTGCCACTGTGCACTGAAGGAAATCGTATTTTAAAATTAAATGAGCACAGTTACAATAAGAAAATAGAACTGTTAAATAAACAACTTAGGGAAACTGAAGTTGTGGCTTTTAACCAAGCCAATGATATTAAGTTCTATCTAAACTCCCTAGAAGAAGCTAAGAACCAAGAAGCAATTTTGAAAGTCGAAGTAAAGTCATTAAAACAAAAACATCACAATTGGACTAGTTTTTCTCACATAGTTCAGCACTTAGTGAGAGAACATAACAACAGGGAGGGGTTGGGTTACAAAGTGGTACCACCACCACATGAGACCTTTTTGAATGCTAAAAGCAAAACAATTAATAACAACCCAATCAACCATCATGTGGTGTCCACTTCTCTTGTAAGTGATCTGGATTCCACAAGTAATCCCATTGAATCTGTCACTAAACAAAAGGAGACTACTTTAAAGTCAAAAGGTAAAATGCCTATTGATAATCTGGATGAACAAATTGAGAAGGTTAAGGTAAAGTCTGGTTCAAACACATCTACGTCAGAACCCAAAAAGACTAAACAAGTTAACCAAACACATGCATCATGTCTAAGTTTGGATAAAAAAAGAGTAAAGATGTTAAGAAGGTTCAAACAATTAATTTTGTTAAACAAGATAAAACATCTAAAAAGAAGTGTCAAAACTCAACCAAGTCAAAGGCACACGAGTGTCACATACTTCTCCACAGAAACATCCATACCAGCATGTCGAAAGTAGATCTTGCTATAACTATGGAAAGTATGGACCATCGCGTCTAACTGTCCTTACTATCAAACACCTAGGAAGAAAGTTGAACTTCATGATCCTAAACCTAGTTCTTCTAAAAGGAGCTCCATGACTCCACCAAGAAGAGTTAGTGAGCATAAAGTTCAAACCATAAGCCAATCGTCTGTTTATCACAAACAGGCCTTACACAAAACTGGCCTATGGAAAGAAAAGTCTAGTTCAATGTCTGGTAATAACAACAAGAAGATGAATGATCTTCCCTCACCCTCTAATGGACAATGGGTGGAATTTATGATGTGTGATGCCTCTAGGACACCCAAGCCGGTTAAGGCTTGGGTCCCTAACCTTCACTAATGTTTTCAATTGAAAGTGCAGGGTGTTCGCTATGGTGCTGAAACAAACACTTGGATTGTAGATAGCGGAGCATCCAGGCACATGACTGGGAACCTAGCACTCCTATCAAACGTCAAACAAGTAAAAGGAGGTCATATTTCATTTGCTGGAAACAAAGGAGGTTATATCACAGCTCAAGGGGAAGTGGGGAATCAGAAAGTGAAATTTGACAAGGTAAACTATGTTCAATAACTTCAAAATAATTTGCTTTGTGTCTCCCAAATCTGTGAGAAAGGATTTAAAGTAGTATTCGACAACAAGAAATGCTATGTTCTGGAAAAGGACTACGTGATCCCAGAGGACCAAGTCTTAATGTTAGCTTCAAGATATAACGACCTTTATGTCTTGGATCTTTCAAAGGCCTCCACTAAGTATCATCAAGTTCAGTGCTTTTTGTTCAAGGCTACTGAGAAAGATTCGATCTCCTGGCATAGGAGAATAGGACACATCAATCCACGGAAGATGAACCACTTGATCCAGAATGATCTAGTACGAGGTGTAAATGTCAAAAACTTCCAACTACTGGATTTTTGTGTCGCCTTCAAGAAAGGCAAACAAACTAAGAAGTCTCATAAGGCAAAGAAAGTTCATTCCATAGAACTGCCTCTTGAGCTTCTTCACATGGATCTTTTTGGTCCAGTCAGTATAAGGTGCATCGCCAGGCGACTTGTACTGTTATGTAGTTACAGATGACTACTCAAGATTCTCTTGGATAATGTTTCTAAAATCTAAATCCGAGACATTTGAGTCATTCAAAGAGTTAGTAACTACTTTAGAGTCTCTCTACAAGCTGAAGGTAAGACAAGTACGCTTAGACAATGGTACCGAGTTCAAGAATCAGTGGATGGAGGCTTTCTGCAAAGAAAAGAGAATTGTGCACCAGTTCACTTCTGCCGACACCCCACAAATGAACGGAGTTGTTGAGAGAAAGAATTGTAGCTTGATAGAGACAATAATGACAATGCTAGCAGACTCGAAACTACCCATCCAATTTTGGAATGAGGCAGTTGCCAATGCATGTTACACTTTAAATCAAGTCCTGGTGGTCAAATGTCATGGTAAGACATGTTACGAGCTACTACAACGACGTAAGCCAAATCTAGAGTACCTCGAACCATTTGGTGCTCCTTGCACCCTTTTGAAGAAAAATCAGGAAGGAAAGTTCAATGAGAAGGCTGAAGAAGGAATCTTCCTAGGATACAACATACCGAATAAGAGAGTTTACAATAACTCAACGGGTCAAGTAGAAGTGTTGTGTAACGTGGACGTTCAGAGATACACCACCCCCTAGCTGAAGAAGGACCCGCATTCTTTTTCGACTATGATGGATTCTTTAAGTCCTTCAACATCCCTCTCTCTAATTCTAAAGATGAGTTAGCTACCAAGATGATGTATGAGGTCTTAAAGACACCACCTGTAGACTCAACAACATCCGTATCTCAAGGTCAGTCTTCAAGTAACTCAGGGGGAGCATTAGTGTTAAGTGATTTTTCTTCTGGCAATGAAGAAGTGGAAAATGTTCAAGTGGATCAAGAGGAACAGGTTCCAACTACTACAAGTACACACGCATCAGATGTTGATGCCTCTGACACTTTGGAACCCCATACTCCCACTGCCTCAGATACAGAAGCTGTGGTTCACAATGTAGATAATGAGGTAGTTGTACCCACTACTCCTGGATCTCGTTTATATGTTTATCATCCTCTGGACAATGTCATAAGGGATGTACAATCAGGAGTATAGACAAGAAATCAGCTATATTCAGCTGATTATGCCTCAGTCATGGAAAAAGGGTACCTTCACGATGGTGCTTATCGATGTTTTTTGTCTCAATTTGAGGCCAAATATGTAAGTGATGCCTTAAACGATGAGGCTTGGGTGAGTGCCATGCAAGAACTTCTTCAATTCAAGATGTTTGGCTTATGGACTCTAGTGGACAGACCTAAAGGTGCTAAGGTCATTGGCACTAAATAGGTCTTAAAATGCAAGAAGGATGACCAAGTGGTCATTATCAGAAACAAGGCTTGGCTTGTAGTTCAAGGATTTCGACAAGTCGAAGGAATTGATTACAACGAAGTGTTTGCACCCGTGGCAAGAATGGAAGTCATCCGTATCTTCCTAGCCTATGCATCGTATATGAAGATTAAAGTCTATCAGCTCGATGATAAAAGTGCATTCCTTCATGGTGAAATCCGAGAAACAGTGTACGTCAGTCAACGCGAGGGATTCGAGGATCTGTATCATCTAGACAGAGTTTACAAGCTGGACAAGGCTCTATACGGGCTTCTTCAAGCCCTAGAGCCTGGTACTAGAAACTCTCGACTCATCTTGTGAAACACGGGTTTCGAAGAAGAGTGATTGATTGTACATTGTTTATCAAAGAGAAAGATGGTGACTTACTGCTTGTACAGATCTATGTTGATGACATAATCTTCGGTTCCAAGAACGAACACTTATGTAAAGAATTTGAAGCAGTAATGAAGGCTGAGTTTGAGATGAGTGCTATGGGAGAGATGAAATTCTTTCTCAGGTTAGAGATGGATTAGACACCACATGGAATATTTCTACATCAGACAAAGTATGTAGGCGATATTCTCAGTCACTTTGATATGGAGAATGCTTTCGCAGCTGGGATTCCACTCGCTACAAACCATAATATAGCGCCCGACGAGAATGGTGATCAGGTGGATGCTACCATGTACTGAGGCATGATTGGATCTCTCATGTATCTCACTGTCTCACGACCTGACATCATGTATGCAACGTGTCTCTACTCAAGATATCAAGTGAAACTGAAAGTCAACCATCTAATTGGAGTCAAAAGGATATTTCGTTATCTGAAGGGTACCCCAACACTCGGCCACCCATAGGGGTAAAAGGTGTCCAAAAAGACAAAATGTTTGAAAAGTGGGCGTAAAAGGTGGTATGGCCGCCCATATGTCACATACACCATTGATTTTCGGGTTGTAGAGAGATAGAGTAGCTGGGAGCAGCAAATTCTCGACTATGAAGAATAACAAGAAGAAAGAATTTGAATTCAAGGTAAGAATTCATGCTTTTATGATGTTCCTGACTGGTCTTATCCTCGAGTTTATGCTTATGTGTGTTTGTCTGTGTTCGGGTATTTGGGTTTCTAAGCAATTGAATTCAATTTGCAAACAAGTTTGGAGGAAGCCATACTCAGAAGTTGCAAAGGTGAGTTATAGGACCCCTCCTTTACTCGTTTTTAACTGATTTTGTGGCTGGAAATACATGAATATATGTTTTTATTTAACTGGGTTTTGGACCCGTATGCTTTAATGTGTGTATGATGATGTTATGATGTGATGTGTGACTATGTTCATGCTTGATGATGTATGATTGTGTTTCTAAGGCTTAGAGGGTAAGATTTAAGCTTAGAACATGATGAATGGTGCATGGGAATTGAGTATGATGTTTTAGACCCACTTGATAAGTTTTTAAAATCTGCCTAAGTGTTTGGAAGTAAATGCGGATGAAAAGGGTTAATGCGGATGAACATTAACCAATGGGTAAGTCAATGCAGATGAAGTCAATGCGGATGAAGTCAATGCGGATGAACATTGACTAAGTGCAGGAAATGAGGATGAGCATTTGACTAAGTCTAGGAAATGCGGACGAGCAAATTAAGTCAATGCGGATAATGTCAATACGGATGAGCATTGACCAAGTGTGGGAATGCGGATGAGCAAAGTAAGTCAATGCAGATGGGGTCAATACGGATGAGCATTGGTTAAGTATGGGAATGCGGATGAGTTAGGAAAATGAGGATAGAGCAAGTTAATGTGGATGAAGGAAACCAATGCTCACACAGTAAGTTAATGCGGATGAACTATAGCCAATGCGGATGAATGTAGGATATGCAGATGACTATAGAAATGCGGATGAACACTTAGAAAAATTCAGACTTTTTGGGGAAAAAGGAGTAATGTAGGCTTTGACCTAGGAGATTCCAGAGGGTTATATAAGTTGACTTTTGGGGTCATAAATGGTATGTTGGGCATGTAATGTTATGTGGTTGATGTTTATGCATGATGATGATGTTGCATGGTTATGCATGATGTATATTATGTACGTATGCTGCCCTGCATGATGATGTATGAATGATATGTTCCTTATATGATGTGTGATTATCTTTCCTATGACTTTACGTGTTATGACGATGAATGAACGAAGTATTATGTAATGTAAAGTGAAAGATAACGAAAGAGGAACATGATGATGAATGCATGCATAATGAATGAATGAATGAATGTAAGAAGGCTTGCAAGAAAATGTATGGAGGTGCACACCCTAAGTAGGTGCTAGCTCAACGGTGTGCGGGTTAGCTACCTGAAAAGATGCACATTTGGGTCCAATCTTTGTGATTGAACATATGAATGGGATCCTTGCCGCTTGCCCAAGGTACTAGAGTCTGCTTCATGCATAATGTTCGAGGTCTATGAAACACCTCAGGCCTAGTTACCCGCTTCGTGCACAATGTTCAGGGTATAGCATATGGCATTGATCCGGAATGAAAGAGAAAAGATAAATGTTGAATGTAATTACCCTAGGTACTAGAGTCAGCTTCGTGCACAATGATCGAGGTCTATGAAAGACCTCATGCCCAGTTACCCGCTTCGTGCATAATGTTCGGGGTAATGTACATGTCACTAGAAGTAATGAATGAATGAATGAAGTATGAACAAAAGAATAATAAGGATAATAAATGTATTATCTGTTTCTACGTACTATTTATGAACACAAATGAATGTAAAGTATAGTATGGTTTTGAAAGAAAGCAAAGAATGGTTTTAGGAAAGAAAAGTATGTTTTATTATCAAACTAGAACTCACTCAGCAACGCTGACTTTTATGCATTTCCCAGTTGGCAGGTAAGCATTGTTTAGGATGGCACGAGGTAGCTGCTCAACTCTCTTGGATTGCATCCATTTATATAAAGCTTTTGTGATGTAATACAACAAAGAAATTTTGTAATTGTCAAACTATGCATTATTTTGCAAAAGTTTTTATGATGAAATGAAATGTCATTTGTTCTATATTTTCGTTGAAAGGTTTTATGAATGATTAAATATAAAGTATATGTTTTATGTGCAATGATTTACCAGCTGTGAGCGTCCCGGGAACAGGACCTTACATATTTTAATCAAAATTGTTCAACTATAGTTTGTTTTATCAAAGTATTCATCAAAGATAACCGAATACATTGAAAAATACTAGTTATAACCAAATATCAAACAACAATACTTCTCGCGTGGATATCGTTGGCTTTATGTAACAACCACCAATGCTTTGGAGTTTTGATTCTCAAACCTTTTAAACACACTCAGGAACTAATCTAAACAAATATGATTATGATAATCATTGGCGTGACACTAATCAATCACAAATATAACGTGGTATCTATTGTTTAAATCAAACCAAAACCAAAACCAAAACCAAACAGGTGACCATACGAATGACACTTCAAATCAATCCACTCCAGCACAAAACTCATCCTGAGCACTCCACAACCTGAATTCAAACACTCATGCCTCGAAAACAACCGCCTCAATCAAAATAACAACTTTGGATTCAAAATTACTTAATTGACCATCTAGACAACCAATCGAGGTGCAAAAACCAGGAAACTACTCTTATTTACTCAATAAAAACGGGGAATCAAATTACACTATTGATGTTAAGTGCTCTAAGAAAGATTAACATGTGGTCTTTATTTGTCTTTTGATATTTTGTAATAGTATAGGGACTATTTTTGTAATTTGTTAGTTCCTTTACTTTGTGTTTTCAGTTTAATAGCTTAGATTTGCAGGTAGATAGCAACGAATACACAAGATATTCGAATCTGCTTTTCATACTTGTAATTGTCTTAGCTTGATATGAATGAAAACTTGAATTTTATTGATATCTTGTTTTGATTTGATTACTTTGTGTGCATTTCATTGAATTGTGTTATAAATCATCATAGATATATTCATTTGATCCTATCAAATGGTATGAGAGATGTTGGTATGCTGTTAGTGATTGATTTTCTTTTTAAGTTCATCGAACTTGAAAACCTAAAAATCTCACTGAATCTGTGATTGAGATACAATTCAATTGAAAATTTATGAATTTCAGTTGTGTTTCATCATCAGAAACATGATTTGAATCACAATTAGCAGATCTATTCATCAAATTCAAGCCAATTTACTAAATTTGTTATTCGAAAATGACTTGAAGTTTCGAACTGAAATTTCAAAAATTGAGTGATTTGTTGTTGAAATTGAGGAAATTGATATTAAGAAGAATGTTTATCGACATAAAACTTGCTTAATTGAAAAGTTTCACTTGAATTCATCAACATTTGAAGAATTTAGATGATTTGAGTCTGTTATATTCATATGAACATGATGAATGTGACGCATTAGGGTTGATGTTTGCTGAAAAATTGTCTAAGTGTTACGCGTTTGACTACTGTTTAGTCGCAACAACACTGTGTAGACGTTTTCAGTTCAGATGTTTGATCACTGTTCGAGTGTCCAGACGTATCATTGTTGAGAAGTTTTTGAACTATTTAGACGTTTGATAACTGTGTAGGCGCATCACACTATGTAGACGCATCAACACTGTGTATACGCATTACAACTGTTGAGACGCATCAATTTTAGACGCATCAATTTTAGACGCATCATATTTAGACGCATCAATTTTAGACGTTTTTGGAAAAAATTTCTAAGGCATTCCCTTAGATGTTTATCAACTTAGACGCATCAACTGTTGAGACGTTTGAATACTGTTCAGACGTTTTAACCTTGATACTTATAATTTTTTTAAAAGACAATTCTTTGAAAAACTTTTCCAAATTTTTTAAAAAAAAATTCAAAATATAAGAAAACAACAAAAATATAAGAATGGTAAAATCAGAAGATTCTCAAAACAGAGTTCCAAAACTTAAAAATAGAGCTGATTTCAAAAATTGGTCTCTTAGACTAAAATAGCATTTTAATTCCATTGACACTGATCTTTGAAATCTATAAAAAAAGGACCATACATTTCTATAATAACTGATGGACCAGACATAGGATTTGTGTATACTAAAGATTCTCCAGAACCTTATCGAGAAGATGATCTTCAAGGAGATGATCTAAAAAGAGTTAAGAATGATATTAAAGCCTATTCATTGATGTGTAAAGGACTACCTTTGGAAGTTCTCACAAGGCTTGATGCATATCAAACTGGATATACACTATATAAAGCATTGAAGATCATTTGTGAAGGAGGTAAAGAGATTCAAAATTTAAAGAAACAAAAGCTTAAAAGAAAATTAGAATTATTTCAACATTTGTCTGGAGACACAATAAATCAAATGATGAATAGATTTGTTCAACTCATAACTGAGATTTCAACAGCTGGTATCAAACATGAACTTGAAGATTTAAATCTCAGGCTACTCAATGCTTTACCATCTTCATGGAAACAAACTGTAACACTACTAAAGCATACTGAGAAGTTTCCAATGGATCTAGATCTTCTTATTGCAAAAATAGAATCAGTGGATATTGATGAAAGCTCAAGAACAATGATAGAGCAGCATCAATGTCTCAATATCAGTTTGTTGCTTCACCTGCAACCACCATAGAAAATGCATTCATGGAAAAGAGTGAGAAAAGTCCTGAAGAAGAAGGAGACTTGTTTGTAGGAGCAGGATTTTTCACTGACTCATCATTTACCAGTGCACCTGCATATACAACTCAGTCTCATTCTCAATCTCCTCCTAAACCACAGTCACAATCATCAAATATTCAGACAGAGACTTCTTCATCATCTAACTCTGCTAAATCTAGCAAAGTTAAAGATGTGATTAACATCCTACTAGAGGATGAAGAGTCCAAAACTGCATTTACTGCTTTTATGGCCAGCTTTCAAGCATATCAAGGTAGCCATACAACTCAACTAGATTTTGTTTTACAGGATTTATTTGAGATGGATCCTGAAGATGTTGATGAGATGGACCTGAACCGGCAGATGGTGATGATTGCCTACAGGACTCAAAAACATTCTTATGTCAACAAGAAATACAAGCCTAGTGCAAACAAGACTGTCAGATTTGACAAGTCAAAAGCTAGATGTTTCAACTGCAACAGTTATGGACACTTTTCAATAGAATGCAAAGCTCCAAGGAATAATGGAGGAAGTGCTCATTCAAGCACAAATAATCAAAGGTTTCAACAAGCTCAAAAGACTTTTCAAAAGCCTTATCAAAGTCTTCCTATGCCAGAGCTTAAAGATGAAACCAAATCATCTCATGAAACAAAGAAAGCACTAGTAGTCAACATAAAAGATGGATATGATTGGAGTGCCTATGCAGATCAATTTACAAATGACTTAACATCAAGTTTGTCTCTCATTGCAGAAATTCAAGAGGAAGATTGGTCAGAAAACAATGACCCAAAAGTGGAAAGTGATGAAGAGGATGATAACTATGATTGGAGTGACAAGTCTGACCCTAAAGAGGATACAGAGGAAGTAGCTCTAATGGTTCAGTCTGATCAACCAAAGGTTAAATCTTCTACTTCATCATGTGAAACCACAGAGAAGTAAGAGAAAAGCTTTGCACCAAATCATGCTTTGTACATGTTGAACACTACAGAAACTATTCATTCAAAATCTGTGAAAAGCTAAAACAAGAGGAAACTTATGCATAATCAACTTAAATCTGATCATAAAACTGTAGATCAAAAGATTATCTCTATTCAAAATTCATGGAACAAAACATCAAAGATTTAGAAATTGTTACAAAACAACTAGAAGAGATGACCAAGAATCTGAACAAGAGAAAATAGCACATGCTACTACTCAAGTTGATCTGGCAAAAGTAAAGAGTTCAAAAATGATAGTAGAACAACTAATCAGTGAAAGAAAAGATAAACAAAAGGCAGGGTTAGGTTTCACTCATGAACCTATGCCCAAATCTATCACAAACACACTACCAGAGAACTTCAATACTCATGATCATTCACCTGAAAATGAAGCAAAGCTTAAAGCCTTCCAGATCAAAACCAAGAATGCAGAAGAAGAAAAGGAAAATGTTCAAGTGTTTGTTGAAAAAGATCAAGAAAAAATAAAAATGGACATCCAATCAAGATAAAATCATATGAACCAAAACAACCAAAACAAAATATCTCTTTTGATCAAATTCATAAGTAATAGAAGAAGTCAGAGTTCAAAACAAGGATAAACAACAGATAGGAACATCAAAAGATTCAAACCAATCAATATGAAACAATTTCAATCAGAAAAGGAATTTTCTTCTCATGATTTCAATCTGAAAATAAACCAGTTCTTCTAAATCAAAGAATCAAAGAAGAAGAAAGAAATCTATAAAAGTAACATCTGAACAAAACAAAAGTTTAGAAAATTTGATTAAAGCAACAAATCAAACATCAAAACTAAAACCAATTAAATTTGTGTTAGCAGGTATGTTAAATATGAATTCTCTTCCAAATAATAAAGCAAATATTATGAACAAATCAAACTCTGATCTGAAATTTAGTTCAGATTCAAAGACTTCCGCTGTAGCAAAAAGATTTGTTTCTAATACATTCAAGAAGGAAGTTCATGTTAAACAAATGAACAATAATCTGACACAAAATCAAACTGTGAAAAATGAAAGACAACAGCTTAACTATATGACACCAAAAGCAAACATTATGTCATTGTCAAAAGTTAACAAAAAGTTGTTTTTAACACCACAAAAGTACTGTGAAATTTGTGATATGAAAAATCACAATACTGCTGAGTGCTACTTCAACAAATACTGTCACATATGTGACATGAGAAATCATTCGACAGCAGATTGTTACTATAAAAAATATTGTACTTATTGTGATGAAAAGACTCACAACATGTAGATTGTTACTTTAGAAATAGATCTCTCACTAGAAACTTTGCAAAATCAAACATAAGCAAAGGATTTGCTAATCCACAGTATTGAGAAATCAAACTAATGGATTTCAAAGAGACATTAATCAACCTAATGTAGGTTTGAGATCTTTTCTTAAGAACAACTATATGAGCTCAAAACATAATATGCAAGAACACTTTATACCAAGATCTGTAAGGATGACTAATAAAAATGTTAGGCATCAATACATTTCAAAAGATGATCAATCGAATGGTATGATTGTTCACAAAAATAAATCAAACAATTTTCAGAATAAAATTGGTAAATTCATCAAAAATAAACCTGATTTGAATAATCTCCATTATAAACAATTTACAATTATGATAAATTTGGAAAGCCCAAGACCATTTCGGCTTGGGTAGATATTTCAACTTAACTTTCTTGTAGTGCAGGTACGCCCAAAAAGACCAATCAATACATGGTATGTGGATAGTGGGTGTAGTCGGCACATGACAGGCAATACTGCCGTGTTACAAGATTTTAAGTCAAAAGATGGAACTCAGGTCGCCTTTGGTGGTGATGCTGGAGGAAAAATAACTGGAGAAGGAACAGTATCCAATGGGATAATAAGCTTTGATAAAGTCAACTTTTGTTCACAGTTGAACTTTAATCTTTTAAGCATATCTCAAATATGTGACAAATCTTATTCTGTTCTGTTTGATAATTCATTCTGTTTTGTTTTGAAACCAGGTTTCAAGATAAGCAAGATTGGGTGATTGTTACAGCTGAGAGAGACAGAGATGTATACAAATTGGATATGTCTCAAGTTGATCCTTCAACTGAAACAACATGCCTAATTGCAAAGGCATCAAATGATGAAGCCAGCTTTGGCATAGACGTCTCGGTCATTCAAATTTCAAGAACATGAACAAGCTTGTAGCAGGAAATCATGTCATTGGACTTCCATCCAAGAAGTTTGCAACAAATGATCACTGCTCAGCATGTTTGAAGGGAAAGCAACACAGAGCGTCTTATAAGTCCAAGCCTATAAACTCAACATCCAAACCTCTTCAGATGTTACATATGGACCTTTTTGGACCAACAAACGTCAAGTGTATTGGACGAGAATCATATTGTTTAGTTATCATTGATGACTTTACAAGATTTTGATGGGTTTTCACTCTTTATGCCAAATTTGAAATAGCTGAATTATTCAAAGGATTTATCATTAAAGTTGAAAATCAATTAGACAACAAAGTGAAAATAATAAGAAGTGATAATGGAACAGAATTCAAAAATGCTAACATTGAAATGTTTTATGCACAGAAAGGGATAGCTTATCAGTTCAGTGCTCCCAGAACTCTTCCACAAAATGGAGTTGCTGAAAGGAAGAATAGAACACTGATTGAAGCTGCTCGTTCTATGTTAGCTGAGGCAAAAATACCTATCACTTTTTGGGATGAAGCAATATCAAGTGCATGTTTCGTTCAGAATCGAATCTTAATTGTCAAAGATAAACTGAAAACTCCATATGAGTTAATGTTTGGTAGAAAACCGAACATAAATTTTTTAAAATCATTTGGTTGTCCTGTTATGATTCTTAATTCAAGTGATCAATTAGGAAAATTTGATGCAAAATCTGATAATGGATTTTTCGTTGGATATTCATCAGTTTCAAAAGCCTATCGAGTCTACAACTCCAGGACAAATGTAATCCTTGAAACATTCAACGTTAAATTTATGGAAAATTATTTTCCATCAGTTTCAAATGGTCCTGCATGGTTATTTGATCTAGATTCATTATCAAACTCTTTTCAATCCAATTTGTTTGATCAATCAAATTGTCTTAATTCTATAGATAAGAAGAACTCAAAAGGAGATCTTGGATCTTTTAGTGAAGATTCAGATTCTGATGACCCAAATGATTCAAACTCAGACTACCCATTTTTATCATTTGTCAAGGATTCAACAATTCAATACCATGAAAATACAATTTCAGATCATTCAGAGTCAATTAATCAGGAAGAATCACAAAATATTCCGAATGATGGTAATGAGTTTGTGATACCTGAGTCTGGAACATCATCCATTTCAGGTGATGTAGTTGATACAGGTAACTTTGATTACTTTGTCAATTCACCTACTCAAGTTCCAAACTTCAATCCACATTCTTCTACTTTGATACATGAGTTTTCCAACTTGAATCAAACAAATCTGGCTGTTAATGTTCAATGTGATGAGATTACTACATCTCGCATTCACAAGAATCATCCAATTTCTCACATTATTGGTTCATTGAATGAGAGAACAACAAGGAGTAAATCAGAACAAGCAAACGTATGCTTATACTCTTGTTTTCTTTCTCAAATTGTTCCTAAAAATGTTACCAAAGCATTAAAGGACAATGGTTGGATAGAAGCCATGCAAGAAGAATTACTTCAATTCCCTAAACAAGAAGTGTGGAATTTGGTGGATCTACCTGAAGGAGAAAATGTAATTGGCACGGAATGGTTATTTAGAAATAAGACTCATGATCGTGGTGTTGTAATAAGGAATAAAGCGAGACTTGTTGCATAAGGATACACACAGGAAGAAGGTATAGATTATGATGAAGTGTTTGCACCAGTTGCAAGACTTGAATCAATTTGAGTTTTCCTGGCTTATGCTTCATTCATGAAATTCAAGGTGTATCAAATGGATGTAAAGGGTGCATTTCTATATGGTCCAATCACTGATGATGTGTTTGTGAAGCAACCTCCAGGCTTTGAGGATGCACAATTTCCACATCGAGTATATAAACTGAGTAAAGCTTTATATGGACTTCATCAAGCCCCTAGAATTTGGTATGAGATGTTATCACAACACTTAATCCAACATGGATACACACGAGGGAAAATTGATCCAACTTTATTCATAAAGAAGGATAATAATGATCTTTTATGTGTACAACTGTATGTTGATGATATCATATTTGGTTCTACATGTCCAAAATTGTGCAATGAATTTGAAGAAATAATGAAATCTCGATTTCAAATGAGTTCTATGGGAGAGATTAATTTCTTTCTTGGACATCAAGTCAAGCAAACTACAGATGGAATCTTCATCAATCAAGAAAAGTTTGTTGACAAGCTCTTAAAGAAATTTAAGTTGCAAGACTGTCAGTCCATACGAACTCCAGCAGATGTTAACACCAAGATTGAACCTGATCCAAAAGGAAAATCTATTGATCAAACATTATACAGATCAATGATCTTTAATGTATCTTACTGCATCTAGACCAGACATTATGTATGTTGTTTGTGTATGTGTCAGGTATCAATCAGACCCGAAAGAATCCCACTTAATTGCTGTCAAAAGAATATTCAGGTATCTCAAAGGTAAACCAGCCTTAGGGCTTTGGTATCCTTACGATGGAAATTTTGAATTATATGGATATACTGATAGTGATTATGGTGGATATTGTCAAGATAGAAAATCTACTTTGGGTGGGTGTCAATTTCTTGGTCCCAGATTAGTCTCATGGCAATGCAAGAAACAAACAAATGTCTCTGTTTCAACTGCAGAAGCTGAGTACATTGCTGCCTCAGCACGATGTTCTCAAATCCTTTGGTTGCAAAATCAATTACTAGATTATGGATTCAACTTTCTTAAAACACCAATCTATATCGATAACACAGCTGCTATGTTCATAACAGCTAATCCTGTTCAACACTCAAAATCAAAACATATCGAAATTCGATATCATTTTTTTAGAGATAACTCTGACAAAGGATTAATCATATTGATTAAAATTGCAATAGAAAAACAATTGGTAGATCTATTTACTAAAGCCTTCCTACCAGGACGGTTTGAGTACTTAGTAGAATCAATTGGTCTTATAAATCATATGTGATCTCCCTAAATCAAAAGATCATAATAAGTGATACTCTTATTGTGAATTGCCTGTTTATATTTTTGTGTGTGTGTGTTTTTATTTTTTTCATAGAAAAATCAAATACAAAAATATATATCAAAAATACAAAAATATTTTTTTTGGAAAGGATTATGTTTTGCAATATGTGAGAAATGATAGTACATTAGTGAGATCAGTTGCATACTTCACTCATTCATAAAGTCTAGACATGATCAGATATGATGTGTAGCTAATATCTGACTATTATGCTGAAAAGTAAATTCTTGTGATCAAACTAAACATACATGCTTGTGTGTATTCATCTAAGTACTTTTGAGTTGCTTTAGCTTATCAGAATGAATGTTTGTTAAGATACATCTCTCACACCTGTTGAAACTATGTGAAATCATGAGATCTGTTACAAAGCATCATTTCACTTCTCTGTTATGATTCATCATAGACCTGAAGTACTGAGATATCCTTTGTTGTAAGTCATTACAGACCTGGATTCTCTTTTTGATGCAAAGAGATGCCAATATGCACAACCTATTCAAATGAATAGTCAGAGCTGATCAAATGGTTATCCATGATCATACTCTATTAACTAAGTAACATGAACTCTGGTGATATCTATGTTTCAGGTAGTAAGTTGAGCATGTGTTCTTTCTTACATTTCATGACGATAGTTGAGCTCTCTTAGTCTCTGTATGCTTCACATCATGTCATATCTAAATCAACACTAATCAATCCAAGAATTGAAATGTAAGTGAGTTGATAATTGTGTTAAAAACACTCATTGTCTGTCCTTAGATCTTGTATCTCCTTTGCTGTGATATCACTGACCTGGAACACACTTGATCAGGATATATTCATTGTCTATGACTCTTCACATTCATTTTATTTTAATGTGCTGATTTTCATTAATATGATCTCTCTGCAGACATTTATTCTATGCTTAATATTAGATTTTGATTCTATTTTCATTTTTTTATGCATGTCTTTGTGTGTGAAGGCAATGTCTCAATGTGCTGTGTGATCTTATTCTCTTTCATAGGAAACTTATAAGTTTTTTCACACTTAAAAGTTTAGGGGGAGTAATATCTGAAAGAGTTGTTCTCAGAAAATATTCAATAATCATAATCAAAATTTAAAATGTTGAATTGAAAGGATGATGCTATATGTTCAAAGTATTTGTGTAAACTGAAAATAGAATGTGTTTGAAAATTACAATATGAATATACATAATCTTGCAAATAAATGATTTTTAAGTTGAAAATCAGATGATATTTGATCTTATGTTGAGACTAAAATGAACGGACAAAAGAAATTTAAGAAGAAATAAAATAAAAAATTTTATAAATTGAAAGTGCAAAATGCAAAAAGTTCAAAATTTGGGGATCTAAATGGTAAAAAGTGTGCAAGTGAAAAAATTGGGAATCACAAGTGTATGTACATAAACAGTGCACATGCGTCTCAATAGGAGCATGATGAAATTTTCAGGATTATACAAGTGTTGGACGTTTTCCATGCGTCTAAACAGTTGTAATACATCTATGAAAATTACAAGTGTTGGACGTTTGATTCATTCCCATGCGTCTAAACAGTTGTAATACATCTGAAAATTTCAAGTATTGGGCGTTTGTGATAATCCCATGCGTCTAAATAGTGTGTTAGACGTTTGTCATGTCTCATACGTCAAAATAGTTTCAAAATTTTAAGTGTTAGACGTTTTACAAAGTCCATGCGACTAAATAGTGCTTATGCGTGTGAACAGTGCTTATGCGTCTGAACAGTGCTTATGCGTGTGAACAGTTCTCATGCGTCTGACTTAAAAGGCACAACAGTGTTCATGCGTCTAACAAAATAAGTGAATTCTAGGTTTTCATACGCCCAAACAGGTACCATACGTCCGAACAGGGCTCATGCGCCTAAAATTTCACTTATATAAATTGAACACTTATGCGTATTTCTCATTTACACTTGTATTTGAATACATAAACGTAAGTTTGCGATTCAAATATATAAATTTTGGGTTAAATCAATGTATTTCTATAGTCGTTTGAATGCTATTTGGGCGTTTGAACCAATATAATCCAAGTTTCATGTGAACAAATGAGTATCATATCAAAAATTGACGCTGGATTATTGATAAGAACTAATTTGCGACTCTGTTGATGTATTATTTTTAATCTAAAAGTGAAAAAGATTTGTTCATGATGAACTCAGACTATCTTCATAGTCGAAGAAGAAAAAGATGAACAGATCGTCATATTTTGAACAAAATACAAAATTAAAAAAAAACTAAAAAGAAAAATTGATCTATTAGAAAATAAATTCAAAATGAATAAAGTTAATTTTTTACAACTTGAAATCTCAATTCAAAAGTAAAAATAAAAAGGTCAAATTCAAAAGTCAAAATCAAAAGTCATATGTGGAAATAAATTTCATTAAATCAATACTCAATGTTTTCATAATTCTTTTGTTGTGTTTTGCAGATGGCAGAATTAAAATTTGAGGCAAAACACAATGTAGCTGCTTTCTTAAATAATGAAAACAGAGAAGCTACATGATATGAAGATATTATCAGTTTCTTACTAAGAACAAAATATGTGTATGCCATGTGTGCAAGGCCTATGATAAATAGAAGAATGATTAAAAAGTTCTGGAGAACTGCTCAAGTTGGAAGAGATGATCAAGGAAATAAAGTCTTAAGAGCCTTTATCACTTCAGAAAGAATGCTTGAAGTTTCTGAAGAAGCAATTAGACAAGCTTTAAGACTGGGAGATAATGATTCCCTAAGAAACAATTTTTCAGAGCTCGTGTATTTAAGCATTGGAAGCTTTTATGCTATATCTTTCAACATTGCATGTCAAAAAGAAGTGC
Organism: Flaveria trinervia; assembly: GCA_025506515.1. NCBI lineage: Eukaryota > Viridiplantae > Streptophyta > Magnoliopsida > Asterales > Asteraceae > Flaveria > Flaveria trinervia. The sequence continues at coordinate 39,035,206 of CM046445.1, forward strand.
GGGTTAGGATTCATTCCCTGTTGACATTGCATCTCCAATTGTAGTCTTATCCACAAACAGAAGATTTAATATGGCTAAGTGGATAATGAATGGATTCATTTTTAATCTGGAAAGAAGAGTAAGGCATAGGTATCTGATGTACCCAAGATTTCTTCAACTTCTCATTAATGATGCAAATCCAGATTTGTATGCTGAAGAAGTTATTGGTGATAAGATTCAGCTAGAGCATATGTCAGGGAGTGTGTACAAAAGACTGGCAATGATCAATGGTGCTCAAAACATTCCAGTTTTTGATTATATCAGGAATGTATCAATGGATGAAGTTGATATTACTCAGCCACACTTCCATCTAACTGAAGAAGAACCAATAGATCCAAATGATCTGATTGAAGATGTAGAAGTTCATGAAGAAAGTGATGATGATATGTCTGAAGTTTCATGAAGTGAAGAAAGTGATTTATGATGATGATGACAATAATGATATCACTAAAGTAAATCAAGAAGGAAATGAAGAAGGGAATGTTGAAGATACTGAAAATGAGCCACGGGCTATGATTGAAGAAAATGTTGAGAAAGCTGTAATAGAAAGGAATTGTCAATATCAAACATCTGATTCTGATTTTATCAATGATATTTCATTCAATCAAATATTTGAAATTGATACAAATGAAGGAGCAGAAGAAATCCCTGTTAGTATGTCACTCAATGTGTCTATACAACAGAGGAAATAGTTGAAGTTGATGAGATTGAAAGACTGGAAGAAGAAAATGTAAACAAAGAAAAAGAGATTGAAGAGTTGAAAATTGAAAATGAAAGAATGAAAGAGATAATCAGGTTCTTGTGAAAAAGAAATTCAAAAGCTCAAACATGAAAATTTAAAGTTGTCTGAAGAAAATGTGTTAAAAGATGAAAAGATTGTTAGTTTTGCCCAAGATAAAGAAGATGTGATAAAGAACTTTGAAGTTATGATTAAAGATTATGATAGTCTTGAGGAGAAATTCAAGAAGTTATCTGAAGAAAATGAAAATCTAAAGCTAAATTGATAAAGGAAAGAGAAGCTCAGAAAACTATATCTTGAGTACATGTGATTAGTACTGAGGTGCATATTGAAGACAATCTTGAGCAAAGAAAAGGCAAATGGAAAGTAAATAAATTAGAAGATGTTAATCAAACTGAATCCTCGTCTAAATTTCAAAGAACTAAAGAATTGGTTGAAGAGCAAAATGTTCAAGAACAGATTGATGCTTTAGATGATATTGAAGAAATATATAATGATGATTGGTATGATGAAGTTCTTGAGAATGAAGATATTGATGAAGCTAAATTTGTGTCACATTTCTCTTCACAAGAACATATACAAGAACAAGATGAAGTACCACAGGATTTTGAAGAAAAATATAACTATCTTGTGAACATGAAATACAATAGAGTGTATTTAGATGGACTAACTGTTTCTCAAATTAATGATGAATACGAGAAATGCATCTATGCTGAGTCAGTTGCTTCAATAGATCCAAATGAGATAGTGGTTGAGCATGGTGAATGGATAAGAACAAAAGAGGTTATAAATGTAGAAGAACTATCTAGTTCTGAGCTGCACCATCCTGATCCTGATGATATGAGTATTCCCGCTCTTATATCATGGTTGCGAGCTAAAAATTACCCTTGGAGGAAGCTGAAGAGATTACAATCTGTATCTCTGAGAAATCTTGTAAGAAGCTTTCAAGAAACTGAGAAACAAATGAACAAAATGATAGTGCTTGATACAGATAACCCTCAGTATCTTGAGATAACAAAACGAAGAAGAATGTTAAAACCTCCGGAATAAAACAAATGTCAAGATTTGATGATGCTCATGCTTATAGAAAAGAATTAATGGAAATGTTTGCTGATCCAGAAAGACAGACTTATAAAGCATCAACTGATCAAAGGCATATTCTCGATAGTTCAAGAACAACCGGAGATTTGGTAAGAAATATATTGCAAAAAGGACAATCAGTTGCTGAACTGTTGAATGCAATGATTGCTCTAGATTTTACAAACCAAGTAAAGATCATTGCATGGAAGTATGATAAAGTGTTTGATGCCTTCTTGATAAAGAGAGTAAATGCTGTATGTGATGTTTATCATTTTTACTCCAGTATCATAAAACTTCCTATGCAAGACTTAAAAGAGCTTAATCGATTACCTCTGATCAATCATACTAATTCAATGCGTGGGAAGATGTTTGTGGAATTATTAAGACGTGGATTGGATAGATCAAGTAGTTTTCTTAACACAAGATGTGATCAAGAAGACAAGAAGTATTTTGTTACTTTGAAGAAAAACAAGAAACTTAACGGAGTTCAATGAGAAGAAGAACATTCGTTGATAGAATTCTGTGATAAATATTTTGAAAAAGTTACAACTCCTGGACTAAAAGTGATTGACGGTAATCAAAACTCAAAGCCAATTCTCAAATGGTTTATAACACTGAGATATTTGAGCTGAAGTTAGTCCGAAATCTAGAAAGATGGGATGAGGACATGATTACTTTCTTTGGAGTTTTTGAGCTAAAACTGTTACATCCAAGTTATATCCCATTTTTGTCAGTACAAAAATTTGAGAAAGTTTCTCCTGAAATGGCTGAGCAAGACAAGAAATATTTCATTTCTATTATCAATGTGATGAATGCTGCTATGGAAAGGATTTCTTTGAGAAAAGCGCTTGCGTATGCCAACATTATTAAGAAATATATTAAAGATATTGAATTCATGAGAATATCAAGGAAAGGAGTCTTAGAAGTGTACTCAAAGGAAAGTAACAAACCTATTGAGTTATATGCTAACATTGATATTTCATGTCTTTCAAAAGATACATTGGAAAGAATGGTCAAGATGGATATTAAAACAAATGAAGCTAAACCAGAACAAGGCATTCTTGCAAGTAAATTCAAGTCTGCTATATCAAAAGCTTTGAAAGAGTTAGATATGTACAAACAGAAGCCAATGTTCAAAGTCAAAGAAGAACCAACAGATTTCTTTGAATGATGAAGTCAAGGCTGAAGATAGAATTAAAGATAGAGTTAGCAGTCAAGCTTGTAGATTTTGCAGACAGAAGACCATGTTAATCTTAGGGGGAGTATTGTTAAGTGCTCTAAGAAAGATTAACATGTGGTCTTTATTTGTCTTTTGATATTTTGTAAAAGTATAGGGACTATTTATGTAATTTGTTAGTTCCTTTACTTTGTGTTTTAAGTTTAAATAGCTTAGATTTGCACGTAGATAGCAACGAATACACAAGATATTCGAATCTGCTTTTCATACTTGTAATTGTCTTAGCTTGATATGAATGAAAACTTGAATTTTATTGATATCTTGTTTTGATTTGATTACTTTGTGTGAATTTTATTGAATTGTGTTACAAATCATCACAGATATATTCATTTGATCCTATCAATTGAAGAGAAAATAATCAGATGTCAAACGAGAAACGCAAAGTTTAATCGAGGAAAAAGATGTCAAATCAAGGTTACACGACCAAGTATTCATCAAAGATAACCGAATACATTGAAAAAAAACTAGTGATAACCAAACATCAAACATCAATACTTCTCGTACGGATATCTTTGGATTTCTCTAACAACCTCCAATGCTTTGGAGTTTTGATTCTCAAACCCTCTAAACACACTCAGGAACCATTCTAAACGAATATTATTATGATAATCATTGGAGTGACACAAACAATCACAAATATAACAAAATATCTATTCTTTAAATCAAAACCAAAACCAAAGAGGAAAACATACGAATGACTCCTGAAATCAATCCACTACAGCACAAAACTCATCATGAACACTCCACAACCTGAATTCAAACACTCATGCCTTGAAAAACAACCGACTCAATCAAAATAACAAGTTTGGATTCAAAAATACGTCATTGACCATATAGACAACGAATAAAGGTGCCAACAACCAAGAAACTACTCTTATTTAGTCAATAAAAACGGGGAATCGAATTACATTATTGAAGAGAAAGTAATCAGATGTCAAACAAAAAACGCAAAGATTAATAAAGGGAAAAGATGTCAAATCAAGGTTACATGACCATGTATATAAGATTTACTTGTATTTTAATCAAAATTATGCAACTATTGTGTGGTTTATCAAAGTTTTCATCGAATATAACTGAACACATTGAAAAATTACTAGTATAACCAAACATCAAACAACAATACTTCTTGCATGGATATCGTTGGCTTTCTGTAACAACCACCGATGCTTTGGAGTTTTGATTCTCAAACCTTTTAAACAGACTCAGGAACTAATCTAAACAAATATGATTATGATAATCATGGCGTGACTCTAATCAATCACAAGTATAACATTGTATCTATTGTATAAATCAAAACCAAAACCAAACAGGTGACCATACGAATGACACTTCAAATCAATCCACTCCAGCACAAAACTCATCCTCAACACTCCACAACCTGAATTCAAACACTCATGCCTCGAAAACGACCGCCTCAATCAAAATAACAACTTTGGATTCAAAAATACTTAATTGACCATCTGGACAACGAATCGAGATGCAAAAAACCAGGAAACTACTCTTATTTACTCAATAAAAAGGGGAATCAAATTACATTATTGAAGAGAAAATAATCACATGTCAAACGAGAAACGCAAAGTTTAATCGAGGAAAAAGATGTCAAATCAAGGTTACACGACCAAGTATTCATCAAAATAACCGAATACATTGAAAAATAACTAGTTATAACCAAACATCGAACAAAAATACTTCTCGCATGGATATCTTTGGATTCTCTAACAACCACCAATGCTTTGGAGTTTAGATTCTCAAACATTCTAAACACACTCAGTAACCATTCTAAACGAATATTATTATGATAATCATTGGAGTGACATAAACAATCACAAATATACAAATATCTATTCTTTAAATCAAAACCAAAACCAAGAGGAAAACATACGAATGACACTTGAAATTAATCCACTACAGCACAAAACTCATCATGAACACTCCACAACCTGAATTCAAACACTCATGCCTCGAAAACGACCGCCTCAATCAAAATAACAACTTTGGATTCAAAAATACGTCATTGACCATATAGACAACGAATAAAGGTGCCAACAACCAAGAAACTACTCTTATTTAGTCAATAAAAACGGGGAATCGAATTACATTATTGAAGAGAAAGTAATCAGATGTCAAACAAAAAACGCAAAGATTAATAAAGGGAAAATATGTCAAATCAAGGTTACATGACCAAATATATAAGATTTACTTGTATTTTAATCAAAATTATGCAACTATTGTGTGGTTTATCAAAGTTTTCATCGAATATAACCGAATACATTGAAAAATACTAGTATAACCAAACATCAAACAACAATACTTCTTGCATGGATATCGTTGGCTTTCTGTAACAACCACCGATGCTTTGGAGTTTTGATTCTCAACCTTTTAAACAGACTCAGGAACTAATCTAAACAAATATGATTATGATAATCATTGGCGTGACTCTAATCAATCACAAGTATAACATTGTATCTATTGTATAAATCAAAACCAAAACCAAACAGGTGACCATACGAATGACACTTCAAATCAATCCACTCCAGCACAAAACTCATCCTCAACACTCCACAACCTGAATTCAAACACTCATGCCTCGAAAACGACCGCCTCAATCAAAATAACAACTTTGGATTCAAAAAAACTTAATTGACCATCTGGACAACGAATCGAGATGCAAAAAACCAGGAAACTACTCTTATTTACTCAATAAAAAAGGGGAATCAAATTACATTATTGAAGAGAAAATAATCACATGTCAAACGAGAAAAGCAAAGTTTAATCGAGGAAAAAGATGTCAAATCAAGGTTACACGACCAAGTATTCATCAAAATAACCGAATACATTGAAAAATAACTAGTTATAACCAAACATCGAACAACAATACTTCTCGCATGGATATCTTTGGATTTCTCTAACAACCACCAATGCTTTGGAGTTTTGATTCTCAAACATTCTAAACACACTCAGTAACCATTCTAAACGAATATTATTATGATAATCATTGGAGTGACATAACAATCACAAATATAACAAAATATCTTCTTTAAATCAAAACCAAAACCAAAGAGGAAAACATACGAATGACACTTGAAATTAATCCACTACAGCACAAAAATCATCATGAACACTCCACAACCTGAATTCAAACACTCATGCCTCGAAAAACAACCGACTCAATCAAAATAACAAGTTTGGATTCAAAAATACGTCATTGACCATATAGACAACGAATAAAGGTGCCAACAACCAAGAAACTACTCTTATTTAGTCAATAAAAACGGGGAATCGAATTACATTATTGAAGAGAAAGTAATCAGATGTCAAACAAAAAACGCAAAGATTAATAAAGGAAAATATGTCAAATCAAGGTTACATGACCAAGTATATAAGATTTACTTGTATTTTAATCAAAATTATGCAACTATTGTGTGGTTTATCAAAGTTTTCATCGAATATAACCGAATACATTGAAAAATACTAGTATAACCAAACATCAAACAACAATACTTCTTGCATGGATATCGTTGGCTTTCTGTAACAACCACCGATGCTTTGGAGTTTTGATTCTCAAACCTTTTAAACAGACTCAGGAACTAATCTAAACAAATATGATTATGATAATCATTGGCGTGACTCTAATCAATCACAAGTATAACATTGTATCTATTGTATAAATCAAAACCAAAACCAAACAGGTGACCATACGAATGACACTTCAAATCAATCCACTCCAGCACAAAACTCATCCTCAACACTCCACAACCTGAATTCAAACACTCATGCCTCGAAAACGACCGCCTCAATCAAAATAACAACTTTGGATTCAAAAAAACTTAATTGACCATCTGGACAACGAATCGAGATGCAAAAAACAGGAAACTACTCTTATTTACTCAATAAAAAAGGGGAATCAAATTACATTATTGAAGAGAAAATAATCACATGTCAAACGAGAAAAGCAAAGTTTAATCGAGGAAAAAGATGTCAATCAAGGTTACACGACCAAGTATTCATCAAAATAACCGAATACATTGAAAAATAACTAGTTATAACCAAACATCGAACAACAATACTTCTCGCATGGATATCTTTGGATTTCTCTAACAACCACCAATGCTTTGGAGTTTTGATTCTCAAACATTCTAAACACACTCAGTAACCATTCTAAACGAATATTATTATGATAATCATTGGAGTGCCATAAACAATCACAAATATAACAAAATATCTATTCTTTAAATCAAAACCAAAACCAAAGAGGAAAACATACGAATGACACTTGAAATTAATCCACTACAGCACAAAACTCATCATGAACACTCCACAACCTGAATTCAAACACTCATGCCTCGAAAAACAACCGACTCAATCAAAATAACAACTTTGGATTCAAAAATACGTCATTGACCATATAGACAACGAATAAAGGTGCCAACAACCACGAAACTACTCTTATTTAGTCAATAAAAACGGGGAATCGAATTACATTATTGAAGAGAAAGTAATCAGATGTCAAACAAAAAACGCAAAGATTAATAAAGGGAAAATATGTCAAATCAAGGTTACATGACCAAGTATATAAGATTTACTTGTATTTTAATCAAAATTATGCAACTATTGTGTGGTTTATCAAAGTTTTCATCGAATATAACCGAATACATTGAAAAATTACTAGTATAACCAAACATCAAACAACAATACTTCTTGCATGGATATCGTTGGCTTTCTGTAACAACCACCGATGCTTTGGAGTTTTGATTCTCAAACCTTTTAAACAGACTCAGGAACTAATCTAAACAAATATGATTATGATAATCATTGGCGTGACTCTAATCAATCACAAGTATAACATTGTATCTATTGTATAAATCAAAACCAAAACCAAACAGGTGACCATACGAATGACACTTCAAATCAATCCACTCCAGCACAAAACTCATCCTCAACACTCCACAACCTGAATTCAAACACTCATGCCTCGAAAACGACCGCCTCAATCAAAATAACAACTTTGGATTCAAAAATACTTAATTGACCATCTGGACAACGAATCGAGATGCAAAAAACCAGGAAACTACTCTTATTTACTCAATAAAAAAGGGGAATCAAATTACATTATTGAAGAGAAAATAATCACATGTCAAACGAGAAAAGCAAAGTTTAATCGAGGAAAAAGATGTCAAATCAAGGTTACACGACCAAGTATTCATCAAAATAACCGAATACATTGAAAAATAACTAGTTATAACCAAACAACGAACAACAATACTTCTCGCATGGATATCTTGGATTTCTCTAACAACCACCAATGCTTTGGAGTTTTGATTCTCAAACATTCTAAACACACTCAGTAACCATTCTAAACGATATTATTATGATAATCATTGGAGTGACATAAACAATCACAAATATAACAAAATATCTATTCTTTAAATCAAAACCAAAACCAAGAGGAAAACATACGAATGACACTTGAAATTAATCCACTACAGCACAAAACTCATCATGAACACTCCACAACCTGAATTCAAACACTCATGCCTCGAAAACGACCGCCTCAATCAAAATAACAAGTTTGGATTCAAAAATACGTCATTGACCATATAGACAACGAATAAAGGTGCCAACAACCAAGAAACTACTCTTATTTAGTCAATAAAAACGGGGAATCGAATTACATTATTGAAGAGAAAGTAATCAGATGTCAAACAAAAAACGCAAAGATTAATAAAGGGAAAATATGTCAAATCAAGGTTACATGACCAAGTATATAAGATTTACTTGTATTTTAATCAAAATTATGCACTATTTGTGGTTTATCAAAGTTTTCATCGAATAACTGAACACATTGAAAAATTACTAGTATAACCAAACATCAAACAACAATACTCTTGCATGGATATCGTTGGCTTTCTGTAACAACCACCGATGCTTTGGAGTTTTGATTCTCAAACCTTTTAAACAGACTCAAGAACTAATCTAAACAAATATGATTATGATAATCATTGGCGTGACTCTAATCAATCACAAGTATAACATTGTATCTATGTATAAATCAAAACCAAAACCAAACTGGTGACCATATACGAATGACACTTCAAATCAATCCACTCCAGCACAAAACTCATCCTCAACACTCCACAACCTGAATTCAAACACTCATGCCTCGAAAACGACCGCCTCAATCAAAATAACAACTTTGGATTCAAAAATACTTAATTGACCATCTGGACAACGAATCGAGATGCAAAAAACCAGGAAACTACTCTTATTTACTCAATAAAAAAGGGGAATCAAATTACATTATTGAAGAGAAAATAATCACATGTCAAACGAGAAACGCAAAGTTTAATCGAGGAAAAAGATGTCAAATCAAGGTTACACGACCAAGTATTCATCAAAATAACCGAATACATTGAAAAATAACTAGTTATAACAACACATCGAACAACAATACTTCTCGCATGGATATCTTTGGATTTCTCTAACAACCCCTCCAATGCTTTGGAGTTTTGATTCTCAAACCCTCTAAACACACACTCAGGAACCATTATTATGATAATCATTGGAGTGACACAAACAATCACAAATATAACAAAATATCTATTCTTTAAATCAAAACCAAAACCAAAGAGGAAAACATACGAATGACACTTGAAATTAATCCACTACAGCACAAAACCTCATCATGAACACTCCACAACCTGAATTCAAACACTCATGCCTCGAAAAACAACCGACTCAATCAAAATAACAACTTGGATTCAAAAATACGTCATTGACCATATAGACAACGAATAAAGGTGCCAAAAACCAAGAAACTACTCTTATTTAGTCAATAAAATGGGAATCGAATTCATTATTGAAGAGAAAGTAATCAGATGTCAAACAAAAAACGCAAAGATTAATAAAGGGAAAAGATGTCAAATCAAGGTTACATGACCAAGTATATAAGATTTACTTGTATTTTAATCAAAATTATGCAACTATTGTGTGGTTTATCAAAGTTTTCATCGAATATAACCGAATACATTGAAAAATTACTAGTATAACCAAACATCATCAACAATACTTCTTGCATGATATCGTTGGCTTTCTGTAATAACCACCGATGCTTTGGAGTTTTGATTCTCAAACCTTTTAAACAGACTCAGGAACTAATCTAAACAAATATGATTATGATAATCATTGGCGTGACTCTAATCAATCACAAGTATAACATTGTATCTATTGTATAAATCAAAACCAAAACCAAACAGGTGACCATACGAATGACACTTCAAATCAATCCACTCCAGCACAAAACTCATCCTCAACACTCCACAACCTGAATTCAAACACTCATGCCTCGAAAACGACCGCCTCAATCAAAATAACAACTTTGGATTCAAAAATACTTAATTGACCATCTGGACAACGAATCGAGATGCAAAAAACCAGGAACTACTCTTATTTACTCAATAAAAAGGGGATCAAATTACATTATTGAAGAGAAAATAATCACATGTCAAACGAGAAAAGCAAAGTTTAATCGAGGAAAAAGATGTCAAATCAAGGTTACACGACCAAGTATTCATCAAAATAACCGAATACATTGAAAAATAACTAGTTATAACCAAACATCGAACAACAATACTTCTCGCATGGATATCTTTGGATTTCTCTAACAACCACCAATGCTTTGGAGTTTTGATTCTCAAACATTCTAAACACACTCAGTAACCATTCTAAACGAATATTATTATGATAATCATTGGAGTGACATAAACAATCACAAATATAACAAAATATCTACTGTTTAAATCAAAACCAAAACCAAAGAGGAAAACATACGAATGACTCCTGAAATCAATCCACTACAGCACAAAACTCATCATGAACACTCCACAACCTGAATTCAAACACTCATGCCTTGAAAAACAACCGACTCAATCAAAATAACAAGTTTGGATTCAAAAATACGTCATTGACCATATAGACAACGAATAAAGGTGCCAACAACCAAGAAACTACTCTTATTTAGTCAATAAAAACGGGGAATCGAATTACATTATTGAAGAGAAAGTAATCAGATGTCAAACAAAAAACGCAAAGATTAATAAAGGGAAAAGATGTCAAATCAAGGTTACATGACCATGTATATAAGATTTACTTGTATTTTAATCAAAATTATGCAACTATTGTGTGGTTTATCAAAGTTTTCATCGAATATAACTGAACACATTGAAAAATTACTAGTATAACCAAACATCAAACAACAATACTTCTTGCATGGATATCGTTGGCTTTCTGTAACAACCACCGATGCTTTGGAGTTTTGATTCTCAAACCTTTTAAACAGACTCAAGAACTAATCTAAACAAAATGATTATGATAATCATTGGCGTGACTCTAATCAATCACAAGTATAACATTGTATCTATTGTATAAATCAAAACCAAAACCAAACTGGTGACCATACGAATGACACTTCAAATCAATCCACTCCAGCACAAAACTCATCCTCAACCTCCACAACCTGAATTCAAACACTCATGCCTCGAAAACGACCGCCTCAATCAAAATAACAACTTTGGATTCAAAAATACTTAATTGACCATCTGGACAACGAATCGAGATGCAAAAAACAGAAAACTACTCTTATTTACTCAATAAAAAGGGGAATCAAATTACATTATTGAAGAGAAAATAATCACATGTCAAACGAGAAACGCAAAGTTTAATCGGAAAAAGATGTCAAATCAAGGTTACACGACCAAGTATTCATCAAAATAACCGAATACATTGAAAAAACTAGTTATAACCAAACATCGAACAACAATACTTCTCGCATGGATATCTTTGGATTTCTCTAACAACCTCCAATGCTTTGGAGTTTTGATTCTCAAACCCTCTAAACACACTCAGGAACCATTATTATGATAATCATTGGAGTGACACAAACAATCACAAATATAACAAAATATCTATTCTTTAAATCAAAACCAAAGAGGAAAACATACAATGACACTTGAAATTAATCCACTACAGCACAAAACTCATCATGAACACTCCACAACCTGAATTCAAACACTCATGCCTCGAAAAACAACCGACTCAATCAAAATAACAACTTTGGATTCAAAAATACGTCATTGACCATATAGACAACGAATAAAGGTGCCAAAAACCAAGAAACTACTCTTATTTAGTCAATAAAAATGGGGAATCGAATTACATTATTGAAGAGAAAGTAATCAGATGTCAAACAAAAAACGCAAAGATTAATAAAGGGAAAAGATGTCAAATCAAGGTTACATGACCAAGTATATAAGATTTACTTGTATTTTAATCAAAATTATGCAACTATTGTGTGGTTTATCAAAGTTTTCATCGAATATAACCGAATACATTGAAAAATTACTAGTATAACCAAACATCAATCAACAATACTTCTTGCATGGATATCGTTGGCTTTCTGTAACAACCACCGATGCTTTGGAGTTTTGATTCTCAAACCTTTTAAACAGACTCAGGACTAATCTAAACAAATATGATTATGATAATCATTGGCGTGACTCTAATCAATCACAAGTATAACATTGTATCTATTGTATAAATCAAAACCAAAACCAAACAGGTGACCATACGAATGACACTTCAAATCAATCCACTCCAGCACAAAACTCATCCTCAACACTCCACAACCTGAATTCAAACACTCATGCCTCGAATACGACCGCCTTAATCAAAATAACAACTTTGGATTCAAAAATACTTAATTGACCATCTAGACAACGAATCAAGATGCAAAAAACCAGGAAACTACTCTTATTTACTCAATAAAAAAGGGGAATCAAATTACATTATTGAAGAGAAAATAATCACATGTCAAACGAGAAACGCAAAGTTTAATCGAGGAAAAAGATGTCAAATCAAGGTTACACGACCAAGTATTCATCAAAATAACCGAATACATTGAAAAATAACTAGTTATAACCAAACATCGAACAACATACTTCTCGCATGGATATCTTTGGATTTCTCTAACAACCACCAATGCTTTGGAGTTTTGATTCTCAAACATTCTAAACACACTCAGTAACCATTCTAAATGAATATTATTATGATAATCATTGGAGTGACATAAACAATCACAATATAACAAAATATCTATTGTTTAAATCAAAACCAAAACCAAAGTGGAAAACATACGAATGACACTTGAAATCAATCCACTACAGCACAAAACTCATCATGAACACTCCACAACCTGAATTCAAATACTCATGCCTCGAAAAACAACCGACTCAATCAAAATAAGAACTTTGGATTCAAAAATACGTCATTGACCATATAGACAACGAATAAAGGGGCAAAAAACAAGAAACTACTCTTATTTACTCAATAAAAACGGGGAATCAAATTACATTATTGAAGGAAAGTAATCAAATGTCAAACAAGAAACGCAAAGTTAATCAAGGGAAAGATGTCAAATCAAGGTTACATGACCAAGTATATAACTTTACTTGTATTTTAATCAAAATTATGCAACTATAGTGTGGTTTATCAAAGTTTTCATGGAATAAGAACGGGGAATCAAGTTACACTATCGAAGATAAAGTAATCAGATGTGAAACAAGAAACGCAAAGTTTAATCGACGAAAAAGATGTCAAATCAAGGTTAGAGGACCAAATATATAAGATTTATTTGTATTTTCATCAAAATTGTACAACTATAGTGTGGTTTCTCAATGTTTTCATCGAAGATAACCGAATACATTGAAAAATAAGTAGTTATAACCAAACATCAAACAACAATACTTCTCGCATGAATATTGTTGGCTTTAGGTAACAACCACCAATGCTTTGGAGATTTGATTCTCAAACCTTCTAAACACACTAAGGAACCAATCTAAACAAAATATGATTATGATAATCATTGGAGTGACAACAATCAATCACAAATATAACACAATATCTATTATTTAATCAAAACAAAAACCAAATAGGAAAACATACGAATGACACTTGAAATCAATCCACTTCAGCACAAAACTCATCCTGAACACTCCACAAGCAGAATTCAAACACTCATACCTCGAAAAATAACTGACTCAATCAAAATAACAACTTTGGATTAAAAAATACTTAGTTGACCATCTAGACAACGAATCGAGGTGCAAAAAACCCAGAAACTACTCTTAATTACTCAATTAAAACGGGGAATCAAATTACACTATTGAAGAGAAAATAATCGTATGTCAAACAAGAAACACAAAGTTTAATCTTGGAAATAGATGTCAAGTAAAGGTTACACGACAAAGTATATAAGATTTACTTCTATTTTAATCAAAATTGTGCAACTATGGTGTGGTTTATCAAAGAATTCATCAAAGAAAACAGAATACATTGAAAAATAACTAGTTATAACCAAACATCAAAGAACAATACTTCTTGCATGGATATCTTTGACTTTCTCTAACAACCTCCATTGCTTTGGAGTTTTGATTCTCAAACCTTTTAAACGCAATCAGGAACCAATCTAAACAAATATGATAATGATAATCATTGGAGTGACACTAATCAATCACAAATATAACATAGTATCTAATGTTTAAATCAAAACCAAAACCAAACAGGATACCATACGAATGACACTTGAAATCAATCTACTCCAGCACAAAACTCCTCGTGAACACTCCACTATCTAAATTCAAACACTCTGCCTCAAAAAACAACCGATTCAATCAAAATAATAACTTTGGATTCAAAAATACTTAATTGACCATGACAACGATTCGAGTGCAAAAAACAAGGAAACTCATCTTATTCACTAAATAAGAACGGGGAATCAATACACTATCAAAGAAAATGTAATCAGATGTCAAATAAGAAACACAAAGTTTAATCGAGGAGAAAGATCAAATCATGGTTCGCCGACCAAGCATATAAGATTTATTTGTATTTTCATCAAAATTGTACAACTATAGTGTGGTTTATTAAAGTTTTAATCGAAGATAACCGAATACATTGAAAAATAAGTAGTTATAACCAACATCAAACAACAATACTTCTCGCATGGATATCATTGGATTTCTCAAACAACCACCAATGCATTGGAGTTTTGATTCTCAAACCATCTAAACACAATCAAGAACCAATCTAAAAAAATATTATTATGATGATCATTGGAGTGATAGTATCTATTGTTTAAATCAAAACCAAAACCAAACAGGATAACAAAGACACTTGAAATCAATCCACACCAGCACAAAACTCATCGTGAACACTCCACTACCTGAATTCAAACACTCTTGCCTTGAAAAACAATTGACTCAATCAAAATAACTACTTTGGATTAAAAAATACTTAATTGACCAACTAGACCACGAATCGAGACACAAAAAATGACGAAACTCCTCTTATTAACTCAATAAGAACAGCGAAACAAATTACACTACTGAAGACAAAGTAATTAGATGTCAAACAAGAAACGCAAAGTTTAAACAAGGAAAAAGATCTCAAATCAAGGTACACAACCAAGTATATAAGATTTACTTGTATTTTAATCAAAATTGTGCAACTATAGTTTGGTTTATCAAAGTATTCATCAAAGATAACCGAATACATTGAAAAATTACTAGTTATAACCAAACCTCAAAAAACAATACTTCTTGCATGGATAACGTTGGCTTTCTCTAACAACCTCCAATGCTTTGGAGTTTTGATTCTCAAACCTTCAAAACACATTCAGGAACCAATCTAAACGAATATGATGATAATAATCACTGGCGTGACACTAATCAATCACAAATATAACATAGTATCTTTTGTTTAAATCAAAACCAAAACCAAACAGGATACCATACGAATAACACTTGAAATCAATCCACTCCGGCACAAAACTCTACCTGAACACTCCAGAACCTGAATTCAAACACTCATGCCTTGAAAAACAACCGACTTAATCGAAATAACAACTTTGGATTAAAAAATACTGAATTGACCATCTAGACAACGAATCAAGGTGCAAAAAACCAAGAAACTACTCTTATTTTCTCAATAAAAATAGGGAATCAAATACATTATTGAAGAGAAAGTAATCACATGTCAAACAAGAAATGCAATGTTTAATCGAGGAAAAAGATGTCAAATCTGATGGGTTTGCAAGAACATAAAACTAAGTTTAACCCATTACACTTACTGAAAACGCAGCGGAATAACAACATATTATTGACTTACTTATAAGCTAAAAATATGTTCTTTAGGTGACTATTTAAATGTATAAAGCGAACCCAAAAACAAAGGATCTAAGTATGTGAATAAGCAAGCTATGAACACATAAAACAAGCATAATAGACAACCATTAACAAGCTGCCATTTCTACCTTTCAGCAGTTGAAAACAATACTTCCAAAAGGGCTGCTGAAACCGTGGATTGATGAAGATGGAGTTGTCAAAATCGGCCAAGACTCCAAGAAGAGGAGGTCCTCAAGCTAGTATACCACAAGCACTATCACGAAACACCTTAGTTGCTAGGATTGAACACCAAAAACCGAAGGGAGACTCTCCTGAAAGGAACTTCCAGCCGATTCTTTTGCAAGAACAATTAGAGCTTTCTTGTGTTCTTCTATTGCATGTATGAGAGAGAGAGTGAGATGGAGTGAATTAGTATCAAATGTGTGTGTGTTTTCAAGGTTGTCAAAAGCACTCAAGGGGATGGCAAGCCCAAGGGCGGCCGAATCCCTTTACACACATTTGATTCCCCCCCCCCCCCAAAATTTTAGAAGGAAAATATTAACACATTAAACAAGTCATCTCCTTTTAAAATTTGTTCATTCAATAAACCTTTTTATTAGAATAACATATATACACTCACTAATTATTTGATGTTATTTAAATAACTTAAATAACATTACAAACAATATATATATATATAAACAAAATATCCATATAAATTGTTTAATCTCATATGCAACTAATTTAGAAAACACATTTTCTAAATTTGGTGTCATTATTCAATTACATGATCATATCATCAATTGAATATTAATTGGTGTTTGCTAAGCTTGTTATTGGGTATAACCCAACTTGGATCATAACGTACTAACCACATCAATATTCTATGTGTCTTGGGCACATAGAATCCAACAATCTACCACTTGCCCAAGATTCATAGAAGATTGATGCAAGCAGTAAATACCGCCTAACAACGGTTTACTACCCTTAATACGCATGACTTATAGCCATTCAATAACATCATCTTATTCAAGTATCCTACTTGAAATGATTTAGGTGAATCAATCATCTATCCTTTTGTTTCAGATGTCATGTTAAATCCAAGGACACAGAATGATCATTCCTTGATGATTTAACTTAATCAGGCCTTAGACATCTAACTCTCAACGAATAAGAGGAACAAATTCCATCTTGACCACATACGTTTCTCACAAACACCTCGTATCATACCTGAACATACCCTTATGTACTGTCCATTATTTCAGGGCAGTGAAGAATCAGCTCAAGGCATAATACTTGGTGAATATCAAAACCCAATATGTATCTCAGGTTGGAGGATACCAAATGATATTCGCCTTTACTCAAAATTACTTAAGATCAATCAACAAGATTCCATGTAGAAAATTTGAGATGCGGGTCAGTCCAATATTTGCATCCCATAAATATCTATGAACCTTGGTAGCAACCCATTGCTCTATATTCATCCTTATGAATATCAACCAATCCAAGTTCATAATAATCTTACCCGCACACTTGTTCCCACAAGTATGAACGACTACAGACATTTAGAGTAAACAATTTACTCATAGATTAAACATGCTAAATTGGAACATTAATTGAAACATTATAACCAAATAATTTTATTCAAATAATAAAGAGTTCCACATATCCAATACAAAATTCACAGATCAAATCCAATCACTAGAATATCGAAGTCCCATGGCACAAGTGTGACCTTCATGCTTTGCCTTTTCAAGGAGCTTCGTGAGAGGGTCCGCAATGTTCTGATCCGTATGAACTTTGCGAATACATATCTTTCCTTTTTCAAATTCATCTCGTATGTAGTTGAATCTCCGCTCAATGTGCCTTGTCTTTTGATGAGCACGAGGTTCCTTGATTTGAGCAATCGCACCCTCGTTATCACAAAAGATCTCTAGGGGTTCCTGAATGGAAGGGACAACCCCAAAATCGGCAATGAATTTCTTTAACCATGCAGCTTCTTGAGCTGCCAATGAGGCAGCGACGTATTCTGACTCCGTAGTTGATAGAGCCACCACATCCTGTTTGGAGCTTTTCCAAGAGACCGCACCTCGATTCAGAATGAAAATATATCCCGATTGTGACCGAGAATCATCACGATCGGTTTGGAAACTCGCATCCGTGTAACCTTTTACAACGAGTTCCTCATCACCAGATCCATAGATTAGGAACATATCTCTCGTCCTCCTTAGGTACTTAAGTATGTTCTTAACAGCCATCCAATGACTGTTTCTAGGATTTTGCTGGTAACGACTTGTCATGCTTAAGGCGCATGACACGTCCGGTCGAGTGCATATCATCGCATACATGATGGATCCAATAGCAGATGCGTATGGGATAGCCTTCATTTTATCTTGCTCATCCTTTGAGCTAGGACATTGAGTCGTACTCAATATCGTTCCTCTTTGAATAGGTACGGTACATTTCTTAGAGTTCTCCATCTTGAACCATTTCAAGATTTTATCAATTTACGCACTTTGATTTAAACCAATCAACCGTCTAGATCTATCCCTATAGATCTTTATTCCCAGAATATAGGCGGCTTCTCCAAGATCCTTAATGGAAAAACAACTTCCAAGCCGGGTTTTTACACCTTCCAAGGTTGGAATGTCATTTCCAAATAGTAGTATGTCATCAACATACAATACTAGGAAAGTTATTGTGCTCCCACTAGCCTTCTTATACACACAAGCCTCATCAATGTTTTTGATGAAGCCAAATTTCTTTACCTCCTCATCAAAATGATGATTCCAGCTTCTCGATGCTTGTTTCAATCCATAGATTGATTTCTTTAACTTGCATACTTTATTAGGATGTTTTGGATCGACAAAACCTTCAGGCTGAACCATATAAACATCTTTCTCAAGATATCCATTTAGGAAAGCGGTTTTGACATCCATTTGCCAAATCTCATAATCATAATAAGCAGCTATGGCAAACAATATCCTTATAGACTTTAGCATCGCAACAGGTGAGAAGGTTTCATCATAATCAACCCCTTGAGTTTGAGTGAAACCCTTTGCTACAAGTCTAGCTTTATAAGTATCCAAGTTTCCATGCATATCTGTTTTCTTCTTGAAAACCCACTTACTTCCAACTACCTGGGAATTAAGAGGTGGTACAACAAGTTCCCAAACTTGATTGTCATACATGGATTGCATCTCAACGTTCATGGCCTCAAGCCATTTGTCATAATCCAAATTGGACACTGCATCATGGTATGTGGTTGGTTCATCTGAACCTACCACATAGCATCCATCCATGAAAAATCCGTATCTTTCAGGTGGATTACTAGTTCTACCACTTTTGCGAATGTTTTGTGTGTATTGATCAACCATTTGATCATCTTCAACATCCTCATGTTGAGTGCTAGTTTCAACCAAACATGCATTGGGTTGTGGTTCTTGATCCTTCTCAAGATCCACTGTTCTACTGCTAGTTCCTTCCATAACCTTTTGTTCCAGTGGATCATAGAAATAATATCCCATAGAATCTCTAGGGTATCCAATAAAGATACACTTGGTGCATCGGACTTCCAATTTGTTTGGGGTGGGAGTCTTAACATAAGCCTCACAACCCAGACCCTTAAGTATGATAGGGATGGAACTCTTCCATGCCATATCTCAAAAGGTGTCCTTTCCACCTTTTTGGTTGGGCCCATATTTAAAATACGAGCCGCGGAGAGCAAAGCGAAACCCCAAAATGATAGAGGTAATGTGCTTCTAGCCATCATAGATCGGACCATATCCAATAAGGTTTGATTCCTCCTCTCACACACACCATTGTCTTGTGGTGTTCCAGGTGGAGTGAGTTGTGAGAGAATCCCACAACTCCTAAGATGATCTTGGAAAGCATCACTTAGGTATTCACCTCCTCTATCGGTGCGGGGAACTTTAATT
Source organism: Flaveria trinervia (assembly GCA_025506515.1). Classification (NCBI taxonomy): domain Eukaryota; kingdom Viridiplantae; phylum Streptophyta; class Magnoliopsida; order Asterales; family Asteraceae; genus Flaveria; species Flaveria trinervia. The sequence continues at coordinate 39,055,453 of CM046445.1, forward strand.
GACTTGTTGAGTTGATTTTCCACCTCATTCTTGAAGATTTGGAACATTTCAAAAGCTTCATCTTTGTGCCTTAATAAGTACACATACCCATAGCGACTATAATCGTCAGTAAAGGTAATGAAGTATCTTTCACCTCCTAGTCATGGCTTAAAATGACCACATACATCCGAATGTATGATTCCTAATAAATCTTTCGCCCTTTCATTAGTTCCACTAAAGGGTGACTTAGTCATTTTACCTTGTAAACAAGATTCACACACATCAAATGAATCATATTCATTTGTTTTTAAAAGACCATTCTTTTGAAGTGTTTGTATACATTTCTTGTTTGTATGACCAAGACGACAATGCCAAAGATAGGTATCACTCAAACCTAATTTGATTTTCTTGGTGTTAGTATGGTACAATGAACTATTTAAAGCATTTTCATGAACAAATTCATAAATACCATTAATGGGTATAGCTTTAAAATAGAACATATCATTTAAAGAAACATGAATATCATTTTCAATAAAAGATAATACATAATCATAAAGTCTTAATTGGGATACAGAAATAATGTTTCTAGTCAAACTAGGAGCATAAAAAACATTCTTCAAAATAACATCCAAGCCACTTGGAAGTTTTAAGGTGTAGTCCCCACGAGCTTCAACTTGGACTTTGGTTCCATTGCCCATGAAGAGGCTAACATCCCCTGAATTGAAGTCCCTACTTCTTTTGAACCCCTGCAACAAATTGCAAATATGAGTTCCACATCCGGTATCTAATACCCATGTGTTTGAAGATGTAACATTAAGATCAATATGAATCATGTATATTGTACCTGAGGTCTGCCCGGCATCCCTCTTGGCTTTCAACTCTTCGAGATGAACAGGACAATTTCTTGCCCAATGTCCAATCTCCCCACACTTGAAGCATGGGTCATTGGTAGCAACATTTTGCTTCTTCTCTTGCGGTTTAGGTGGCACCCTTGCCACCCCTTTCCCTTTCCCCCATACGCGTCCCTTACCCTTGGAAACCTTTGCCTTGGGTGCGGGATGAGGCCTTTTCTTGTTCCCACCTTCATTGATGGTGAGAACGGGTAAAACCTTTTACCCATGGCTGCCTCGGCCGTTTTTAGCATTGAGTGAAGCTCACCAATGCTTTTGTCCCAAGCATTCATGTTGTAATTCAACACAAATGTCTCGAACTTCTTGGTAAGGCCATTGAGGATCAAATCCATGGACAATTCCTTCGAGACGGGACAATTCAGCCTCTCGAGGCGGTCAATATGACTTTTCATCTTAAGTACATAAGATGAAACATATTGGTTGTCGTCCATACGACATGCATGGAGTGCTCGAACCGTTTCGAAGCGCTCAACCCTTGCTTGCGTTTGGAACGTTTCCTTCAGCTGGGTTATCATGTCATATGCTCCGTGATGCTCATACTCCTTTTGGAGATCCAGAGTCATGCTCGCTAGCATGAGACAAGACACTTGGACAGAGTCCTCAGTGTACTTGAGCCAATCGTTGTAGGCCTCCTCGTCATCTTCAGTAGGTTGATCGGGGATAGGGTCGTCTAAAACATATGATCTTCTTTCTTGCTTGAGAACGATTCTCAAGTTTCGATACAAATCAATAAAGTTGTTATGATTTAGACGTTCCTTTTGGAGGATCGCTTGTAATGGTTGGTTTGACGCGGATGAGTTATCGTGATTTTCATTGTTGGTGGCCATCTACAAAATTTAACAAAGATCTATTTTAGTATTTTCGATATTGCTATTTTAATAATTAATGCCTTTTAAGGTCATTTTTTATATTAAAGTCTAGAACCCAACATTACATTTAAATTGTGGTTAGGTGACCTTTATCCCACGATTTAAGTTAATAAGGTGGTCAACGATTGACGGTTGCAACCATTTACAACTTCTAGAGGTATGGGATCGACTTTATACATCGTATCTAAAGTCGGCATGTTAATCCCATCAACACCATTTGGAAACCATATTGTAGGTGATCCATTTAACATGGTTTGCAAATCAAGATACCCTACTTACACTTACGTGTGAGTTTGCCAAAATAAGTGGTTGGGTGACCTTTATCCCACAAATAAGGCATTCTCACCTCAAGTCACAAGTTCCCTCAAAATGGTTAGGTGATCTTTATCCCATTAAGAGTTCCCAAGTCACTCAAGTGTTGTGTAAAAGGGCGGTGTTGATCTTGTTAAAAAAAAATTAGAGATTTCATAATACAAGTTTTAGAAAACTCTATGTACTTGTATTTGCATGCTTTCAAATACAAGGTACCCTATGGTCCTTTGATTAAAACCAATTTTTAGTCCTTAAAATCATTAAATCATTTTAATAACATTTTATTACCTTTTAATGATTAAGAACCATCATTTTTATAGCTTGTTAAGTTTGTTAATTAGTTTGTAATGCATATCAAGATATCAACCATACAATCAAATAACAAACATACAAACAAGCATAAACATAAACAACCATAATGTGCATAACCATAGCTACTATTGTGACCACACTTGTTTGCCATCACAAGTGTGGTCATAAGGTCTTTCTTAAGGGTTGAAAATAACACAAAATGAGATCAATATAGACTCCCACTTGAACTTGCATCCATATGCTTCAAGTCCTTCTTTTGTGTCTTCTTCTTGTGCTTCCTTCCCGAGCATCTTCTTTTACAAAATATATATCCTAATACATATTTTCTAGTAAAATAAATTACTCCTAATCTATTATTACATCCCAATGAATAAATAGACAAAATACATTTTAAACAAACACAAGTTTATTTACAACCCCATTGAATGAATACAACCAAATAAAACATTCAATCCAAACCATAACAACACAAGGTCTAAGCTAGGTTATGCACCAACAAGAGAACAACCATAAACATCATTCAACAATCTAAATAAACCCCATCAAACCCAAAATTTTCAGCCAACATAAACTGAAAATTTGGGTTTGTTTGTCCAAACAAAGAACATCCAAAAAATATCAACCAATTGACATTTCCATCTTTTAAAGTTTAATCATAAGCATGAAGATATAACTATGAAAGACTTGGGGTTTACAAAATCAGCCAAAATCAGCCTCTAATAGGTTGATAATAACTTTCTAAAACCGATTTTAAAGAACAAGAACAAGCAAGTTATCCACATAACCGGCTGTTGATGCCATTGATGGGTTTGCAAGAACATAAAACTAAGTTTAACCCATTAAACTTACTGAAAACGCAGCGGAAATAACATATATTGACTTACTTATAAGCTGAAAATATGTTCTTTAGGTGACCATTTGAATGTATAAAGCAAACCCAAAAACAAAGGATCTAAGTATGTGAATAAGCAAGCTATGAACACATAAAACAAGCATAATAGACAGCCATTAACAAGCTGCCATTTCTACCTTTCAGTAGTTGAAAACAATACTTCCAAAAGGGCTGCTGATACCGTGGATTGATGAAGATGGAGTTGTCAAAATCGGCCAAGACTCCAAGAAGAGGAGGTCCTCAAGCTAGTATACCCCAAGCACTATCACAAAACACCTTAGTTGCTAGGATTGAACACCAAAAACCAAAGGAGACTCTCCTGAAAGGAACTTCCGGCCGATTCTTTTGCAAGAACAATGAGAGCTTTCTTGTGTTCTTCGATTACATGTATGAGAGAGAGAGTGAGATGGAGTGAATTAGTATCAAATGTGTGTGTGTTTTCAAGGTTGTCAAAAGCACTCAAGGGGATGGCAAGCCCAAGGGCGGCCGAATCCCTTTACACACATTTGATTTCCCCCCCCCCCCAAATTTTAAAAGGAAAATATTAACACATTAAACAAGTCATCTCCTTTTAAAATTTGTTCATTCAATAAGCCTTTTTATTAGAATAACATATATACACTCACTAATTATTTGATGTTATTTAAATAACTTAAATAACATTACAACAATATATATATATATATATATATATATAAACAAATATCCATATAAATTGTTTAATCTCATATGCAACTAATTTAGAAAACACATTTTCTAAATTTGGTGTTATTATTCAATTACATGATCATATCATCAATTGAATATTAATTGGGGTTTGCTAAGCTTGTTATTGGTATAACCCGACTTGGATCATAACGTACTAACCGCATCAATATTCTATGTGTCTTGGGCACATAGAATCCATCAAAATCAAGGTTACACGACCAAGTATGTAAGATTTACTTTTATTTTAATCAAAATTGTGCAACTATAGTGTGGTTTATCAAAGTTTTCATGAATATAACCGAATACATTGAAAAAAACTAGTTATAACAAACATCAAACAACAATTCTTCTTGCATGGGTATCATTGGCTTTCTATAACAACCCCCAATGCTTTGGAGTTTTGATCCTCAAACCTTTTAAACACACTCAGGAAGCAATCAAACAAATATGATTATGATAATCATTGGCGTGACACTAATCTATCACAAATATAACATAATATCTATTGTTTAAATCAAAACAAAACCAAACAGGTGACCATACGAATGACACTTCAAATCAATCCACTTCAGCACAAAACTCATCGTGAACACTCCACAACCTAAATTCAAACACTCATGCCTCGAAAAACAACCGCCTGAATGAAAATAACAACATTGGATTCAAAAATACTTAATTGACCATCAAGACAACGAATCGAGGTGCAAAAAACCAGGAAACTACTCTTACTTACTCAATAAAAATAGGGAATCAAATTACACTATTGAAGAGAAAGTAATCAGTTGTCAAACAAGAAATGCAAAGTTTAATAGAGGAAAAAGATGTCAAATCAAGGTTACACGACCAAGTATTTATTAAAGATAACCGAATACATTGAAAAAAACTAGTTATAACCAAACATGAAACAACAATACTTCTCGCATGGATATGTTTGGTTTTCTCTGACAACCTTCAATGCTTTGGATTTTTGATTCTCAAACCTTCTAAACACACTCAGGAACCAATCTAAACAAATATGATTGTGATAATCATTGGAGTCACACTAATCAATCACAAATGTAACACAGTATCTATTATTTAAATCAAAACCAAAACCAAACAGGAAAACATACGAATGACACTTGAAATCAAACCACTTCAGCACAAAACTCATCCTGAACGCTCCACAAGCTGAATTCAAACACTCATGCCTCAAAAAACAAAACTCAATCAATATAACAACTTTGGATTCAAAAATACTTAATTGACCATCTAGACAACGAATCGACGTGCAAAAAACCAGGAAACTATGCTTATTTTCTCAATAAAAATGAGGAATCAAATTACACTATTGAAGAGAAAATAATCAGATGTCAAACAAGAAACACAAAGTTTAATCGAGGAAATAGATGTCAAGTAAAGGTTACATGACAAAGTATATATGATTTACTTCTATTTTAATCAAAATCGTGCGACTATGGTGTGGTTTATCAATGAATTCTTCAAAGATAACTGAATACATTGAAAAATAAATAGTTATAACCAAACATCAAAGAACAATAATTCTTGCATGGATATCTTTGACTTTCTCTAACAACCTCCATTGCTTTACAGTTTTGATTCTGAAACCATATAAACACACTCAGGATCCAACCTAAACAAATATGAATATGATAATCGATGGAGTGACACTAATCAATCACAAATATAACATATTATCTATTGTTTAAATCAAAACTAAAACCAAATAGGAAACCATACAAATGACACTTGAAATCAATCCACTCCAGCACGAAACTCATCGGGAACACTCCACAACCTCAATTCGAACACTCTTGCATCGAAAAACAACCGTTTCAATCAAAATAACAACTTTGGATTAAAAAATACTTAATTGGCCATCTAGACAATGAATGAAGATGCAAAAAAACGAGGAAACTACTTGTATTTACTCAATAAGAACAGGGAATCAAGTTACACTATCAAAGTTAAAGTAATCAGAAGTCAAACAAGAAGTGCAAAATTTAATCGAGAAAAAAGATGTCAAATCAAGGTTAGACGACCAAATATATAAGATTTACTTGTATTTTCATCAAAATTGTGCAACTATAGTGTGGTTTATAAGAGTTTTCATCAAAGATAATGTTGGATCCTGTATGCCCAAGACACATAGAACATTGATGTGGTTAGTACGTCATGATCCAAGTTGGGTCATACCCAATAACAAGCTTAGCAAACACCAATAAATATTTGATTGATGATATGATCATGCAATTAAATATACGCACCTAATTAGAAGATGGGTTTTCTAATTTAAAGAAATGAGAGATAGAACAAATTATATTGATAATTTGTTCATGAATTATTATTATTTACATTGTTATTTAAATGGTTAAATAACAAAAAATAATATGTGTACTTATGTTATATAATCAAAAGGGTTTTATTATATAACATGTTAACATCTTAATGTGTTAGTTGTTTTAATATTTTAGATTGTATGAGTTATATAATTAAAAGGTTAATTATATATCTTATCAATTAACTAATCACATTATAATGTATACTTATGTTATTTAACTAAAAGGCTTAGTTATATAACTTGTACACACCTTTTTAAATATGTAACATGACCTCACCACTTCTAATGTGTTACAAAGTAATTCAAATGGGAGGGAATGTGGTTTTGAATCCAGATTTTTGGCCCCTTCAGGTTGTATGGCCTTCCCATTTGTCTTGAAAAAGGTACGCTCATTATGATAGTGGTTGAGTGCAAGTCTCAACATCCTATCTCTCTTATTTGCACAAATGAACTTCTAGAGAAAACTCCATATGCTCTCTATTTTCACAGCTGAAAAAGGTGTTTTAGAACCCCTTTTGGTCGTTTCTTGGGTCCTCTCATGACTCAAGTTATGCTCCTTCATTTGTGCAAGAAAGGAAAAAGGATTTCCTCTCTTCTCCCAAAGTTCTCACGGCTAAAAACGGTTTTCAGCAGGCCTTTGGGCGTTTTTGGTGCTTGAAATCCTAGCAACCATGATGTTTGCTTAGAGGCTTGTGGGTATGGACACTTGAGGACTTCTACCATTGAAGTCTTGGCCCTTTTCAGACTCATTTCGTCCTTCTCTTTGGTCGTTTTTGACAGCATCCAGAAAGGTAGTATTATGGTATGATAATGTCATGTTTTGGGTGTTCTTGTTCATATTGTATGCTTGCTTTTCACATAATAAAGATCCTTTTGTCTATGGGTTTGTTGGTTTTCACATGATAATGGTAATTTTCAGAAACTTTAACATGTTTAAAGTAGTATATTCTGCTGCGTTTCATATGTTTAAATCGTTAAACAAGTTGTAAATGGTCCAACAAACCCCTTCAATGGCATCTAGAGCTGGTTATATGGAAACTAGCATCATTATCCTTGTAAAATCGGTTTTAAGGATGTTTATCAACTCATTAGAGGCTGATTTTGGTTGACTTAATAAACCCCATGTCTTTCAAAGTTATATCTTCATGCTTATGATTAAACTTTGAAAGATAGGAATGTCAATTGGTGATATGTTTTTGGTTTTGTTTGTTTGGACAAACAAACCCTAATTTTCAGTTTATGTTAGCTGAAAATTTGGGGTTTTATGGGGTTTATTTTGTTTGTTGAATGATGTTTGTGATTGTTAATTTGGTGGTGCATAACCTAGCTTAGACCTTGTGTTGTTTTGGTTTGGTTGCTTGTTTGTTTTGGTTATTTTGTTCAATTGGGTTGTAAGTTTTGTGCTTGTAATTTATCTCTTTATTCATTGGGATGTAATAATAGATTAGGAGTATTTCTCTTTTACTAGAAAATATGTATTAGGATATATATTATGTAAAAGAAGATGCTCGGGAAGGAAGCACAAAAGGAAGACACAAAGCGGACTTGAAGCATACGGATGCGACATCAAGTGGAGATCCATTGTGATCTCAATTTTGTGTTGTTGATAATGAAGGATTTGATCTGCCCAAGATTCATATTAAATTGATGTGGCTAGTGTGATATGATCCAAGACGGGTCATACCCAATAACAAGCCAAACAAACACCGAAAGATAATTTATTTGTTGATAAGATCATACAAATAAGTAGTGACACCAATTTAGAAAATTGGATTTTCTAATATTGCTTTTGTAAATGAACATTATTATGTGGATAATTGTTCATGAGATATTATTTGTTTTTTCATTATTTAGTTTTACTAATGATAACAAATAAAAGAGTGTTTAATTTATAAAGTTTAAAATTAGTTTTCAACTTTATAAACAAAAGATTAAACTGTGTTAGTTATGTTTAAAAGTTTAAAAGGATGGGACCCTTTTGTCTTATATTTTGGCCGTCCAAAAGGGCCTTTGGGTTCCATTTTTGTCTTGTAAATTGGAGACTTAAAGATACTAACACACTCCAACTAATCAACGATTCACTCTCACATGCAAAAGACTTTTGCTCTCTCCATCTCTCTCTCTCTCTCTCTCGCGGTTTTGGAAGAAAAAGGAGCAGAATTTTCAGCTTTCAAAAGGGGTTTTGGTTGCTGAAAATTTGGTGTCAAGATTCCTATCAATCAAAGGTGTTAGGACAAGCTTGGGGTATCACCACTTGAGGGCTTCGACTTTGAAGTTTCAGCCAAGTTTTCATTTTCTTTCACCTCTCTAATCTCGAAATCCAGCAGCTACAAAGGTTGTAGTTTCATCATCTCATGTTTATCTTTTGTATGCACTTGTATAATGATCCATGGCATGGGGTTCTTTATTAAATGGTTTAATATCATCTTATTAACATGTTTTAAAACATATATATATTCCGCTGCGTTTTCATATAAACAAGATTATATGAGCTTTGATAAACTTGTTAAAACCCCTACAATGGCATCAAGAGCCACTTATACATATGCATACATGTATTTCCTCCCTAGTTCACGTTTTTGTGGTGCTTGACACCAAAAAAAATCCGTGAGTTAGGGGCTGGATTTTGACCCCTTTGGTGTTTTAAAGATGCTACTTTATGCATATAAGGATCTTTTTAACTCTAGATTATTAGATGTTTATTTATATGTTCTTAACCCATTTGTTCTTGGTTTATGTTGGCCAAGAACATGGGCTATAAGGGGCTGCCAAAATCGATTATCTTGTGTATGTTTGATCATGTTGTTGTTGATTATGCATAACAAAGCCTAGACCATTTGGATTGAATGATTGGTTGTCATGTTATATTCATTTGGTCATGTAATAATTTAATTTTGTTTCAAGTCTTGTTTTGTAATCTATTCATTCATATGGTTTGTAATAAATAGATTAGGAGTTTATCTTTACTAGAAAATATGTATTAGGATATATATATGTAAAGAAGATGCTCGGGAAGGAAGCACAAAAGGAAGACACAAAGCGGACTTGAAGCATACGGATGCGACATCAAGTGGAGATCCATTGTGATCTCAATTTTGTGTTGTTGATAATGAAGGATTTGATCTGCCCAAGATTCATATTAAATTGATGTGGCTAGTGTGATATGATCCAAGACGGGTCATACCCAATAACAAGCCAAACAAACACCGAAAGATAATTTATTTTTTGATAAGATCATACAAATAAGTAGTGACACCAATTTAGAAAATTGGATTTTCTAATATTGCTTTTGTAAATGAACATTATTATGTGGATAATTGTTCATGAGATATTATTTGTTTTTTCATTATTTAGTTTTACTAAATGATAACAAATAAAAGAGTGTTTAATTTATAAAGTTTAAAATTAGTTTTCAACTTTATAAACAAAAGATTAAACTGTGTTAGTTATGTTTAAAAGTTTAAAAGGATGGGACCCTTTTGTCTTATATTTTGGCCGTCCAAAAGGGCCTTTGGTTCCATTTTTGTCTTGTAAATTGGAGACTTAAAGATACTAACACACTCCAACTAATCAACGATTCACTCTCACATGCAAAAGACTTTTGCTCTCTCCATCTCTCTCTCTCTCTCTCTCTCGCGGTTTTGGAAGAAAAAGGAGCAGAATTTTCAGCTTTCAAAAGGGTTTTGGTTGCTGAAAATTTGGTGTCAAGATTCCTATCAATCAAAGGTGTTAGGACAAGCTTGGGGTATCACCACTTGAGGGCTTCGACTTTGAAGTTTCAGCCAAGTTTTCATTTTCTTTCTTTCACCTCTCTAATCTCGAATCCAGCAGCTACAAAGGTTGTAGTTTCATCATCTCATGTTTATCTTTTGTATGCACTTGTATAATGATCCATGGCATGGGGTTCTTTATTAAATGGTTTAATAATCATCTTATTAACATGTTTTAAAACATATATATATTCCGCTGCGTTTTCATATAAACAAGATTATATGAGCTTTGATAAACTTGTTAAAACCCCTACAATGGCATCAAGAGCCACTTATACATATGCATACATGTATTTCCTCCCTAGTTCACGTTTTTGTGGTGCTTGACACCAAAAAAAATCCGTGAGTTAGGGGCTGGATTTTGACCCCTTTGGTGTTTTAAAGATGCTACTTTATGCATATAAGGATCTTTTTAACTCTAGATTATTAGATGTTTATTTATATGTTCTTAACCCATTTGTTCTTGGTTTATGTTGGCCAAGAACATGGGCTATAAGGGGCTGCCAAAATCGATTATCTTGTGTATGTTTGATCATGTTGTTGTTGATTATGCATAACAAAGCCTAGACCATTTGGATTGAATGATTGGTTGTCATGTTATATTCATTTGGTCATGTAATAATTTAATTTTGTTTCAAGTCTTGTTTTGTAATCTATTCATTCATATGGTTTGTAATAAATAGATTAGGAGTTTATCTTTACTAGAAAAATGTATTAGGATACATATTTTGTAAGGATGCTCAAGATCAAGACTTGAAGAAAAGATGGACAAAGAGAATGCTTGAAGATGTGGTTTCAAGTGGGAGTTCTTTTTGTCAACCATGTGTCATGTTCTTAACCCTTAGGACAAGACCTTTTGACACACTTGTTTTGGCTAAACAAGTGTGTTCAACTTGGTATGCTTTGTTATGCATATATGAATTGTTTGGTTATGCTTGGTGGAATGCTTATGATGTTGTTTTGTTTTGAATATTTGGATGTGATTAACAAACCATCAACTAGAACAAGCTATAACAAGAAATTGGTTCACAAATCATTAAGCAAAATAGAATGGTTCTATAAAAGGAGTTAATGGTTTGCAAAATAAAATGGGTTTTATTTAAAAGAACCAAATGGGTACCATATGGTTGAATGCATACAATCATATGGTACATGGTCTTTTCTAAAACAAGAATTGTGAAATTATAAATCCCTTTTGAAAACAAGTTAAACACCATCCTTTTACACAACACTTAGGTTACTTGCAAACTCTTAGTGGGATAAAGGTCACCTAACCACTTTGAGGGAACTTGTAACTTGAGGTGAGAATGCCATGTTTATGGGATAAGGTCACCTAACCACTTATGTAGTAAACTCACACGTGTGTGTAAGTAGGACGACTTGATTTATAAAATATATTGAATGGATCACCTAAAATGTGTTTTATAAAAGGTGTTGATGGGGTAAACATGCCGTTATAAACATAAGATGTTCAAACGATCCCATACCACTAGAAGTTGCAATGGGTTGCATTTGTCATTTATGACTACCTTGTTTATTTAAATAATGGGATAAAGGTCACCTAACCAATATTTAAATATACGTTGGATTCTAAAAATTTTTTTTTGTTATTAATAGTCTATGAGAGGTAAAGGGTATTATAAATGAAATATATAATTATATCAACGATTACTAAATTGGAACTTTGTAAAATCTGTAGATGGCCGACAACAACAACGCTAATAACGATGTACCAAACCAAAACAACCAATCCCTTAGGGCGATTCTTCAAAGGGATCGTCTAATACCTAACAACTTCGTGGATTGGTACCGCAACTTGAGAATTGTTCTCAAGCAAGAAAAGCGGCCTACATCTTGATGATCCCATCCCCGATGAACCTAACGAGGAGGATGTGGAGGCCTATAATGATTGGGTTAAAAATGGGAAGACTCCGTCCAAGTCTCTTGCTTAATGTTAGCAAGTATGACACCCGAACTCCAAAGGAGTATGAGCTCCATGGAGCCTATGACATGATCACTCAGTTGCGGGAAACGTTCCAGCAACAAGCTAGAGTGGAGCGCTTCGAAACGGTTCGAGCGCTTCATGCATGTCGGATGGAAGAATCCCAATCAGTTTCATCTTATGTTCTTAAGATGAAAAGCCACATCGACCGCCTTCAAAGGCTAAATTGTCCTGTCTCAAAGGAGTTGCCACGGATTTGATCCTTAATGGCCTAACTAAAAGGTTTGAGGCATTCGTCATGAATTACAACATGAACGGATGGGAGAAGAGCATAAATGAACTTCATTCGATGCTCAAATCAGCTGAGGCAGGAATGGGTAAAAGGGTTTTACCCGTTCTCACCATTAATGAAGGTGGGAGAAGGAAGAGGTCTCTACCCCCTCCTAAGGCAAATGTTGCCAAAGGAAAGGGGCACGTTGGAGGAAAGGGGAAGATGGTTGTTAGGGCGGAACCTTCGAAGCCCAAGGAGAAGAAGCAAAAGGTTGCTGTAAACGACCATGCTTCAAATGTGGTGAGATAGGGCATTGGATGAGAAATTGTCCAGTCTATCTCAAAGAGTTAAGAGAAAAGAGGGATGCAGGGCAAACCTCAGGTATAATTTACATGATACATGTTGAGCTAAATGTTATTTCTTCTAACACATGGGTATTAGATACCGGATGTGGAACTCACATTTGCTATTTATTGCAGGGGTTCAAATGAAATGAGCATTATGCAAAAGGGGAAATAAGTCTATTCTTGGGCAATGGTGCAAAGGTTCACCTTGAAGCCCAAGGAGACTACATTTTGAAGCTTCCAAGTGGTTTGGAAGTCATTTTATATAATGTATTATATGCTCCTAGTTTGACTAGGAACATAATTTCTGTTTCCCGTTTAAGACAATATGATTATGATTTCAAGTTTGTTGACAATGATATTCATGTTTCTTTAAATCATGTATTTTATTTTAAAGCTATACCTTGTAATGGTATTTATGAATTGGTTCATGAAAACGTAACATATGATAGCTCCATGTACCAAGCAACCACCAAAACACTCAAATTAGATTTGAATGATACCTACCTTTGGCATTGTTGTCTTGGTCATATAAACAAGAAACGTATACAAACACTTCAAAAGAATGGTCTTTTAAAAACAAATGAATGTGATTCATTTGATGTATGTGAATCTTGTTTACAAGGTAAAATGACTAAGGCACCCTTTAGTGGAACTAACGAAAGGGCAAAAGATTTATTAGGTATCATACATTCGGATGTATGTGGTCCTTTTAAGCCAATGACTAGGAATGGTGAAAGATACTTCATTACCTTTACCGATGATTATAGTCGCTATGGGTATGTGTACTTATTAAGGCACAAAGATGAAGCTTTTGAAATGTTCAAAATCTTCAAGAATGAAGTAGAAAATCAACTCAACAAGTCAATTAAAATTCTCCGCACCGATAGAGGTTCGATCTATGATGGCTAGAAGCACATTACCTCTATCATTTTGGGGTTTCGCTTTGCTCTCCGCGGCCCGTATTCTGAATATGGCCCCAACCAAAAAGGTGGAAAAGACACCTTTTGAGGTATTGCATGGAAGAGTTCCATCCCTATCATACTTAAGGGTCTGGGGTTGTGAGGCTTATGTTAAGACTCCCACCCCAAAGAAATTAGATGTCCGATCCACCAAGTGTATCTTTGTTGGATATCCTAGAGATTCTATGGGATATTATTTCTATGATCCACTGGAACAAAAAGTGTTTGTTGCCAGAAAGGGTGAGTTCTTAGAAACAAAGTTCCTTATGGAAGGAACTAGCAGTAGAACAGTGGATCTTGAGGAGGATCAAGAAACACAGCCCGATGCACGTTTGGTTGAAACTAGCACTCAACGTGAGGATGTTGAGGATGATCAAGCGGTTGATCAATACACACAAAACGTTCACAGAAGTGGTAGAACTAGTAATCCACCTGAAAGATACGGATTTTTCATGGATGGATGCTATGTGGTGGATTCAGATGAACCAACCACATATCATGATGCATTGTCCAATTTGGATTGTGACAAATGGCTTGAGGCCATGAACGTTGAGATGCAATCCATGTATGACAATCAAGTTTGGGAACTTGTTGTGCCACCTCTTAATTCCAAAGTAGTTGGAAGTAAGTGGTTTTCAAGAAGAAAACCGATATGCATGAAAACTTGGATACTTACAAAGCTAGACTTGTAGCAAAGGGTTTCACTCAAACTCAAGGGGTTGATTATGATGAAACCTTCTCACCTGTTGTAATGCTTAAGTCTATAAGGATATTGTTTGCCATAGCAGCTCATTATGATTATGAGATTTGGCAAATGGATGTCCAAACCGCTTTCCTAATGGATATCTTGAGGAAGATGTCTATATGGTTCGGCCTGAAGGTTTTGTCGATCCAAAATATCCTAATAAAGTATGCAAGTTAATGAAATCAATCTATGGATTGAAACAAGCATCAAGAAGTTGGAATCACCGTTTTGATGATGAAGTAAAGAAATTTGGCTTCATCAAAAACGCTGATGAGGCTTGCGTGTATAAGAAGGCTAGTGGGAGCACAATAACCTTCCTAGTATTGTATGTTGATGACATACTACTGTTTGGAAACGACATTCCAACCATGGAAGGTGTAAAAACCTGACTTGGAAGTTGTTTTCCCATCAAGGATCTTGGTGAAGCCGCCTATATTCTGGGAATAAAGATCTATAGGGATAGATCAAGACGGCTAATTGGTTTGAATCAAAGTGCATACATTGAAAAAATCTTGAAAAGGTTCAAGATGGAAAACTCTAAGAAAGGTACTGTACCTATTCAAAGAGGGACAATATTGAGTACAACTCAATGTCCAAGCTCCAAGGAGGAACAAAATAGAATGAAGGCAATCCCATATGCATCTGCTATAGGATCCATCATGTATGCAATGATATGCACTAGACCAGACGTGTCATGAACTTTAAGCATGACAAGTAGATACCAGCAAAATCCTGGTGATAGTCATTGGATGGCTGTCAAGAACATTCTGAAGTACCTAAGGAGGACTAAGGACATGTTCTTGATCTACGGGTCTGGTGAAGAGGAACTTGTTGTAAAAGGTTACACGGATGCGAGTTTCCAAACCGATCGAGATGATTCACGATCTCAATTGGGGTACATCTTTATTCTGAATGGGGGAGCTGTTTCTTGGAAAAGCTCAAAGGAAGAATTCGTAGCGTTGTCCATTACAGAGTCAGAATACGTGCCCGCTTCAATGGCAGCACAGGAAGCTGCATGGCTGAAGAAATTCATAGCCGATCTAGGGGTAGTCCCTTCCATTCAGGATCCCCTAGAGATCTTTTGTGACAACGAGGGTGCGATTGCTCAAATCAAGGAACCTCGTGCTGATCAAAAGACTTGGCACATTGAAAGGAGATTCAACTACATAAGGGATGAAGTTGAAAAAGGAAAGATATGTATTCGCAAAGTCCACACTGATAAAAACGTTGCGGATCCACTCACAAAGCTCCTTGAAAAGGCTAAGCATGAAGGTCATGCTTGTTCCATGGGACTTAGATATTCAAGTGACTAGGTTTGATGTTGTATTTTGTATTTGGATATTGGAACTAATGTTATTTGACTTAATTATATGGTTATAATTTCATTTGTTCTTCTATTTTAGCATGTTTAAATCCGTGAATAAATGAATTATTCTCAACGTCCGTAGTCGATCAAACGTGTGGGAACAACTATGAATGTAAGACTATAATGAACTTGGATTGGTTGATATTCATAAGGTATGAATATAGAGCAAGAGGTTGCTACCAAGGTTCATTGATATCTATGGGATATAGAAATTGGACTGACCCGCTCTCAATTATTTCTGCATGGAATCTTTCTGATTAGTCATAAGAGATTTTGAGTAAAGGCGAATATCATTGTATCCTCAGACCTGAGATACATATTGGGTCTTGATATTCACCAAGTATTGTACTTTGACTTAGTCCTTTGCTGTTCTGAAAAGGCAGTACATAAGGCTGAGTTCAGTATGACATGAGGTGATTGTGAGAGACATATGTAGTCAAGATGGAATTTGTTCCTCTTATTCATTGAGAGTTAGATGTCTAAGGCCTGTTAAAGTTAAATCATCAGAGAATGACAATTTTGTGTCTCTTGGATTTAACATGACATCTACAACAAAAGGATAGATGATAATTCACCTAAAACATATTCAAGTAAGGTACTTGAAAAGGATGATGTTATTGAATGGCACTTAGTCATATACATTAGGGGTAGCAAACCGTTGCTAGGTGTTATTTGCTGCTTGCATCAATCTTCTATAAATCTTGTGCAAGTGGGAGATTGAAGGATTTGATCTGCCCAAGATTCATATTAAATTGATGTGGCTAGTGTGATATGATCCAAGACGGGTCATACCCAATAACAATCCAAACAAACACCAAAAGACAATTTATTTGTTGATAAGATCATACAAATAAGTAGTGACACCAATTTAGAAAATTGGATTTTCTAAATATTGCTTTTGTAAATGAACATTATTATGTGGATAATTGTTCATGAGATATTATTTGTTTTTTCATTATTTAGTTTTACTAAATGATAACAAATAAAAGAGTGTTTAATTTATAAAGTTTAAAATTAGTTTTCAACTTTATAAACAAAAGATTAAAGTGTGTTAGTTATGTTTAAAAGTTTAAAAGGATGGGACCCTTTTGTCTTATATTTTGGCCGCCCAAAAGGGCCTTTGGGTTCCATTTCTGTCTTGTAAATTGAGACTTAAAGATACTAACACACTCCAACTAATCAATGATTCACTCTCACATGCAAAAGACTTTTGCTCTCTCCATCTCTCTCTCTCTCTCTCTCTCGCGGTTTTGGAAGAAAAACGAGCAGAATTTTCAGCTTTCAAAAGGGGTTTTGGTTGCTGAAAATTTGGTGTCAAGATTCCTAGCAATCAAAGGTGTTAGCACAAGCTTGGGGTATCACCACTTGAGGGCTTCGACTTTGAAGTTTCAGCCAAGTTTTCATTTTCTTTCACCTCTCTAATCTCGAAATCCAGCAGCTACAAAGGTTGTAGTTTCATCATCTCATGTTTATCTTTTGTATGCACTTGTATAATGATCCATGGCATGGGGTTCTTTATTAAATGGTTTAATAATCATCTTATTAACATGTTTTAAAACATATATATATTCCGCTGCGTTTTCATATAAACAAGATTATATGAGCTTTGATAAACTTGTTAAAACCCCTACACATAACCCTTAGGAAAGACCTAATGACCACACTTGTGATGGCAAACAAGTGTGGTCACAATAGTAGCTATGGTTATGCACATGTGGTTGTTTATATTATGCTTGTTTGATTGTGATTTTGTGAATGATTGTGTGATATTTGGATATGATAAACAATCTTAATAAAATGATCTTAACAAGCTAATATAAAAATGGCTCTTAATCATTAAGTGTTAATAAATTGTTATTAAGGATTAATTATTTCATAATAAAATGGTTTTATTAAAAGAACCATAGGGTACCAAGTATTTGTAAGCATGCAATTACACGGTACATAGAGTTTTCAAAGTCGAGAATTAATGGAAACTTAAATCCCTTTGGTAGCAAGTCTATCACCATCCTTTTACACGACACTCGAATCACTTGGGAACTATTTGTGGGATAAAGGTCACCTAACTACTTGTAGGGAACTTGTATCTTTGAGGTGAGTCTAACGTACTTGTGGGATAAAGGTCACCTAACCGCTTGTATGTGAAAACTCACACGTGTGTGTAAGTAGGACAACTTGAATTGGAAACCATGTAATTAGGGTCACCGAAGCATGGCGTACAATGGTGTTGATGGGATTAAACATGCCGACTAAACATATGATGTTTTACCCATCCCATAAGACTAGAAGTTGCAATAGGTTGCAATTGTCAACTGTGACTACCTTGTTAATTTAAATAATGGGATAAAGGTCACCTAACCATTATTTAAATGTAACGTTGGATTCTAGATTTTAATTGTTAATTGTCTATGAGACATTTAAGGGTATTAACGATTAAAATAAATTTATGAGAAATACTAAAATGAACTTTGTCAATTATTGTAGTGATGACCGCTAACTATAACGCTACCACCCTGATCGTCCCTGAGATCTATTCTTGAGAGGGATCGTCCTAACCATAATTACCTTATGGACTCAATTTCGAAACTTGAGAATCGTTCTCAAGAATGAGTAAAGGCCTATGTCCTTGACGATCCCATACCTCACCAACCAACGCTGTTGATGTTAAGGCTTTTTGACGATTGCCTTAAGCACATTAACGATTCTATGCAAGTATCCTACCTCATTTGGGAATATGATTCCTGAACTCCAAAAGGGTTTGGAGCATCATGGGGCATATGACATGATAATCTAGTTGAAGGAAATGTTCCTTTGCAAACTTTAGTAGATTGCTTCGAAACGGTTCGAGCACTTTATGCATGTCACATGGAAGAAACCCAATCGATATCATCTTATATATTCTTAAGATGAAAAGCCACATTGATAGCCTCAAGATGCTTAACTATCCTGTCTCAAAGTATTGGCCAAGGATTTGATCCTTGATTGCCTGACTAAAGGTTTAAGACATTCATAATAAACTGTAATATGAACGGGTGGGACAAGAGCATCGGCGAACTTCACGCAATGCTCGAAGCAACCGAGGCAGGGATAGGTAGAGAGGTTCTACCTATTCTCTCGATCAATGAGAAAGTCTATAAGAAATGGCCAATCTCGATCCTAAGGCAATTATTTCCAAAGGAAAGGAATACATCAAAGCAGAGGTTAAAGCGAAACCTCGAAAAACCTAAGCTTATGAAGCCTAAGGTCACGGAGAATGATCCATGCTTTGAGTATGGAGAGATAGGACAATGAAAAGGAATTGTGCCTCCTATCTCAAGGAGTTGAAAGACAAGAGGGATGTTGGGCAAACCTCAAATACAATTTCCATGATTCACACATTGTATTAAATGTCATTTCTTCAAACACATGGGTATTGGATACCGGATGTGAGACTCATACTTGCAAATGTTGCAAAGGGGTTCAAAAGAAATGTGCGCTTCAAGGAGGGAAACTCTATTTTGAGACTTTCAAATGGTTTGGAAGTTGTTCTCAAAACATTTTGTATGCACCTAGTTTGACTAGGAACACAATTAATGTTTCCTATTAAAACAACATGATCATGATTTAAAGTTTGTAAATAATGGTATTAAGTTTTATGGATGATGTATTTCATTTTAAGGATATGCCCTTTTAATGATATCCACGAATTAGTTCATGATAATTCGTCCTATAATAACTCATTATACACATTAAGCACCAAGAAACTTAAAATGGGTTTAAGGTATTATTATCTTTGACATTGTTATCTTGGTCAAGAAACAAGAATTGGATTCAAATACTTCAAAAGAATGGTCATTTGGAAACAAATGAAAATATTTCATTTGATAAGTGTGAACCAAAAGACTTATTAGGAATGATACATTTGGATGTATGTGGTCCTTTTAAGACAATGACAAAGATTGGTGAAAGATACTTCATTACTTTTACCGACGATTATAGTCGCTATTATTGTGTGCACTTGATGACACATAAGTATAAAACTTTTGAAATGTTCAAAATCTTCAATAATGAAGTAGAAAATCAACTCTACATAACTATCTATGTTCTTCATTCTGATAAAGGAGAAACTGAACCCTATTTGGATATGGTTCAATTTATTATGGCTATGAGCTTACCATGTTTATCATTGCTCTTTAAGGCTCATATTATGAATATGACCCGGACTAAGAAAGTGTAGATTAGTTGAATATCCTAGAGACTGTATATGATACACTTTCTTCGACTCAAAAGAGCAAAAGTATTTATTGCTGGAAAGGCTAAGTTCTTGGAAACCGAGTTCCTTATCGAAATAATGATATATAGAACTGTGGAACTTGATAAGGATCAAGATCCACAAGCCGATACACTTATGGTTGACACTAGCTATCAACAAGTGGTTGTTGATGATAATCAAGAGGTTGATCAATACACACAAAACGTTCACAAATCTGGTAGAGTTAGTATTCCATCTAAGAGATATGGATATTCCAAGAATGGATGCTATGTGGTTGACCCCTGTAGGCTAACCATATACCAAGATACTATGTCCAATTTGGATTGGGACAAATGGCTGGAAGCCATGAACGTAAGGATGCAATCAATGTATAACAACCAAGTTTGGGAATTGGTTGACCCTCCACTAAACTCCAAACCGGTTGGATGCAAGTGGGTTTTCAAGATGAAAATAGATATACATCGAGACTTGAATACTTATAAGTCAAGAATTATAGCATAAGGTTTCCATCAAACTCAATTGGTTGATTATGATGAAACTCTTACGCCCGTGGCAATGCTAAAGTCAATTAGGATATTATCTGCCATAACTGCATATTCTGAATATGAGTTTTGGCAAATGGATGTCGAAACCGCTTTTCTTAATGAACATCTCAAAGAGACTGTCCATATAGTTCAGCATGATGGTTTTGTCGATCCATGACATCCTAATAAAGTATATAAGTTAAAGTGATCAATGTGTGGATTGAAACGAGCATCGAGAAGGTTGTGTATATAAGAATGCCGGTGGGAGCATAGTTACATTTTTTAGAATTGTATGTTGATGACATACTACTATTTGGAAATAATATTCCAACCTTGGAAGGTGCTAAAACCTAGCTTGGAAGATGTTTTTCATATAAGATCTCGTTTAAGCCACCCATATTTTGGAATAAGGATCTATAAGGATAGATCGAGGTGGTTGATAGGGTTAAACCAAAGTGCATGTTGGACCAAAAGAACCAATTAGCCAGATCAGAAAAACCATTAAGTCCCATAGACATCAAAGCAACTGAAGTGGTCTACAACAACTGAAGACAAAGTCTCAAGATAAAGTCTGAACACAAAGTCTGAAGACAACAGCTGAAGACAAAGTCTCAAGACAAAGTCTGAAGACAAAGTCTGAAGATAAAGTCTGAAGACAAAGTCTGAAGACAACCTGAAGACAAAGTCTGAAGATAAAGTCTGAAGACAAAGTCTGAAGACAAAGTCTGAAGACAACAGGTGAAGACAAAGTCTGAAGACAAAGTCTGAAGACCAAGTTCTCAGAAGTTGTCACAACAGCTGAAGTAGTTCTCTTCAGTAGTTGTGATGGTTTACATTTCAATAGTTTGTAATCAGTAGTTTTATATTGTGTAAAACATCTGAAGTTCTTACACTTCAAATGTTATAACTTCAGTAGTTGTAATGTTAGCTTATACTTAGCTTTTAGTGAAGGTGTCCTCAGTTGTTGTGGATATCTTAAGTAGTTTAGTTTACTTTCAGTTGTTTGTATAAATCAATTAGATGTCACTATCAAGTGACGTCAGCTGATGTCACATTCCTTATCAAAGGAATGTTGACCTAATTTCCTTGTACGGGAAACTTGTGCATGAATGAAAACATTCTTTTTGCAGAAAACTCTCTCTCTATAACTGTTACTGTTTGATTGAATATTCATATTACTCTTGCTATAATTTAGTCTAATTCGTGTGCTATTCCGCTGCAAATATCAATCTAATTGATCAAACTAGATCTCGATTCCTTTCAAACGGTATCATAGTCTGTTAATCATTGATCGATTTAACAATTGATCATTGAAACTACTCTTTTGATATCTAAGTTTGATCAAATTAGCAAATTTGCAAGAATTGGTTATAGAGTTTGTTTCTCTGCTGCTTCCGGCGAATTAATTTGAGATTCATCTTGTTTTAAACTGTGTTGTTGAGTTTTTGAGCTAGATCTGTTAAAATCTCATTAAACCTGTTTGAATTGGTGAAAATGGCTACATCAATCAATGATCCTCACAATACTGGTTCCTCAACAAAGCCTCCGATGCTTGTTAGGAGTGAGTATAACATATGGCAATGTCAAATGCTTCATCACCTGTCTGTTAACATTCAAGTTGTTGGAAATCTGTGGTTCATGGACCATATAAGCCTATGGTGAGTAATCCGGAAACCAATGAGATGGTTCCGAAGAAGAAAGAGCAATACTCAGATGAAGAGCTGAAACTGTTTGAAATTGATGCTAAAGACCATGGAATTCTGGCCATGGCACTACCTAATGAAATCTATTCTGGACTTATGCATCATGAAACTGCTCATGACCTCTGGGTTGCTTTGAGAGAACAATTTGGAAGAACAGATGAGGTCTTGGCAAACAATAGAGAGATCCTTGTCTAGCAATATGAGACATTCTCTCATAGAAAAGGTGAGTCACTAACTCAACAGTTTGAGCGATTTTCCTGTTTCATATCTGAATTGAAAATGGTTAAACATGAAGATACAAACAGTCAGATGAACAACAGATTCCTCAGATCCCTGCCTGAGAGATGGGACACATATACTATTGTCCTACGCTCCAGTGCAAATCTGGAAAATCTATCTCTCACCCAACTTCATGCGAAACTACTAACATTTGAAAGAGAGATAGATCAGAAAAGGAAACTGGCTTCATCTGGAAAGCTCACTGATGATTTTGTACTAGAGAATACTGCTCTGGTTGGTCATGAGTCAGAATATGCTGCATCAAAAAGTTCTTATAATGAGCATATAGATTTCTCTTCAAACAGTGGAGATCGTGCTTTTGTTAGTGTTGATAGTAACTCAGGGTGTAATATTGATAATTTGTGCTTTTTGAAGGATGATTTGAAAGGAATTTCTCATGATGATTTGGAAGAGATGGAAATTCTGAGCCAAATGGCATAAGTTAATATCAGATCTCAAAAATTTTACAAAAGAACAGGTAGAAAATTTCCTGGTCTCTCTGGAAAAACCAAAGTTGGTTTTGACAAGAGCAAGTTGAGGTGTCACAAGTGCCATAGACTTGGACATTTTGCAAGAGAGTGTAATCATCTCGATCTAACTCTTCTGCACCCTTTGTGACCTTTCCAGGCAATAGTTCACAAATCAAAGGGCAACATTGTACCAGTTCTGGTCATCATTCACCAATTCAATCATCTCTTGCATATTTTGTTCCTCAAGGTCAAATGCCATATCCTTATCCTTGTTTTTACATGCCTCAGTCCAATCAGGTTCCAGTTCCCATAGCTCAACAACCACATGCCCTACTTGAGCCTTAACCATCTCAATCAAGTCAATAATCTCAATCTTAATCACATCAAAGCTTTTTCACTCCTGGAGTTGTTGACTGGAGTAGCTTAACAGATGATCTTTCTGGTTATTCTGAACAAGTGTTTTCTGGTGCTAGTCAACATGGTGGTGAAAATCCTTTTGGAAATCTACTCTTATGGCCCTGGAGTCTACTGATGGTTCATGTTCAAATGCTTCATCATCATAGGTACCACAAGTATCTTCTGAGGCTAAGGCCAAGTTATGTTCTGAGTCATGCATAGCTGCTTTTGCCTCAATTAGAGAAGCAAATGTAGCTTTAATTAATCAAAATCTTGACCAAGAGAAAGTGATTTCCAAAAGAAAAGTTGAGTTTGAGTCGGTTTTAAACAAAAAAGATGATGAGATTTACAAATTAAAATGCCAAATCACTGATGAAAAGGAAAAGGTAGAGGTCATCTTAGAAAATCATAAGAATCTCAAAGAAACACTTGCAGTTACTCAGGTAGAGTGTGAACGCTGGGTAACATCTTGCAAGGGGTTTGAAATGCTTCTCAGTAAGCAAACAACTTCAAATGTGAAGTTTGGGATTAGGTATAATCACACTGAACCTCCTACAGATTTTACTCCCAAGACAGAAGTAAAATCTGAAGGTGAAATCAATTCCCAAACCACATCATCATGTGTCTCATCCTCAAGTGATAATGCAAAATCAAAGGATGAAGTCAGTAATACTACCTCAGCTAATCAATTTGCTGATGAACACATGATCAAAGAAAAGCTGAGCACTTCAGGTGTTATCTCACAAGGTATTCAAAGTACTGAAGAGCATGTAACAACACCTGAAGAACATTTCAAACCAAATGAAAACAACATGGTTTGACAACTGCTGAAGAGTCTATAAGGAAATCCAATGTACTAATAGAAAACTTCTGAAGAACAAGTCTTTAGTTATTACAAATCCTTCAGTACTTCACATAAGTACTAAGAGGAAGAAAGTACTAAAGAACACACCTTGAGTAGTTTCATCTTCTTCAGCAGTTGAACAACAAAAGATGAAGAAAAAGCCATGTGAAATATGTGGTCTATTCAATCATCTCACTGATGAATGTTGGTATAGAAAGGGTTCCAAATTTAACAAAGATAAAATCCTTAAAAAGTAAATTAATAAAATGAAAGATGAATTTGAAACCAAGTTTGTGCCACAAACATCTCAACTGATAACCCAAGCTTTCACAAAAATCTAAAAAGAAGGAAGGGGTTTATCATAAAACAGCTGAAAATATTCCTCAAGGAGTATCAAAACACCAGACTAAGTCTGTGTCTTTCAAAAAGGAGGACCTGGTGAGTTACAGGAACAATCAAATACAAGTACTGACGTGTCTGCTGAACTGAAGGCTTTAACAACCAATCAGACACAACTTGTTATCATGGTTCAACATCTATTGGGGAGAGTTAATCAAATAGATGTACCTGTGATTAAACCACTGAAAAGGAAAACTAAGCCAAAATCAAAGGAATCCTTTTCAGCACCATCTCCACCTTCAAAGGTTGTTAATCATGACAAATCAGTTAGTATAAACTCTGTTGATGAGAACAGACCCAAAACCAAAATGGTTTGGGTCTCAAAAGCTAACTACTTTGTTGTGACAAATGCAGGGTTCTTCAGCATGCCATAGAAGCATCTGGTTTGTGGACAGTGGAGGATCTATGCATATGACAGGGAGCAATTCTCTTCTTCATGACTACTCTCAAGGAAAGAAGGGATTTGTATCTTTTGGTAATGATGCTAAGGGTTACATCATCAACAAAGGCTTTGTGTCAAATGGTGAGATAGGATTTGATGGTGTTAACCATGTGGAGAATCTCAAGTACAACTTGTTGAGTGTCAGTCAATGTGTGATAAAGGGCATGTTGCACTTTTCACCAGCCAGAACTGTCGGATTCTGTCTTCCAATATTTGAGAATGATTGAAAAGATATGGAGAATAGGTACTCCTGAAGGCCAACAGGATTGGAAGAGTATATGCCTTAGACTTATCAAAGAAAATTGATCTAAAAGGCCATCCATGTCCATTCTCCAAGGCCTCTCCTTAGGAATCTGAACTATGGCACAAAAGGCTTGGTCATGTGAATCTTAAAAACATGAACCAGCTGATCCATCATGGTTTAGTGAGAGGTCTGCCATTAAAGGAGTTCAAATGTGATGACAACTGCTCTGCTTGTTTAAAAGGAAAGCAACATAAAGTATCATTTCCTCCAATAGAAAAACCAAAGTCAACTGCCTGCTTGCAATTACTGCATATGGGTCTTTTTGGTCCAGTAAGAGTGATGAGCATGGCAAACAAAAAATACTGTCTCGTAATTGTGGATGATTATTCTAGATTTGTATGGACTTCTTCTTACATTCAAAAGATGAGCTGGTCAAATCAGCATCTATTTTTGTTGCATGCATGGAAAAGTAGTACTCTCTTTCTGTCAAGTGTGTGAGGAGTGATAATGGCACAGAATTAGAAATCAACACACTTGATGAATTCTATCTCTAAGGGAATCAAGAGGCAGTTAGCATTCAAGAACTCCTGAACAAAATAGAGTGGTGGAGAGAAAGAACAGGACCCTTATTGAAGCTGCAAGGTCAATGTTGGCTGATTCTGGTTTGCCACTAACCTTTTGGGCTGAAGCTGTAACACAAGTGCTATGTGCAAAATAGAGTGTTAGTAAATCAGAGGTTGATGAAGATTCTTATGAAGTGTTACATCATTTGGCTCCTCTGATTTCTTCTTTAGAGCATTTGTGTGTCCTTGTTATATTCTTAACACAAAGGATCCACTTCAGAATTTGAATCAAAGGTGGATGCAGGGTTTGTTGGGTATTCATCTACTTGCAAGGCATACAGAGTTTTTAATTGCAGAACAAAGATAGTTGACGAAACCTTGCATGTAAAGTTCAATGAATCTCCAAAGGAGAAAATCCCGCAAAACCCTGTGGAGTTATTTGATTGGACATACTCCAATATGTTCCTTATCAGTCTCCAGCTGTTGCAGGTTCTGTGAATCCATCATCTCCTGCCACTAGTTATCCATCTGTTGGTATAAATGCAAGTTTTAGTGATCATCTGCCTGAGTCTACTAAACTTGTTGTTCGTGTAGCTTCAGCAGCTCCATCCACAACAAATGCAGATAAGATATCTGGATCCTCTACTTCTTTTGAATTGCCATCTCATTCTTGGTTTCAAGAGTCTAGATCACCATCTGTTGCTGCTGAATCACCTACAAACACTTGCATAGATCTTATTGAGTATCAAGAACTGAAGAATCACCCCATGTCTCAAATCATTGGTGACATCAATGCTGGTATACCAACTAGAAGTCAATGTCCAATTTTTGCTTTTATGCTCTCTTCATCAGTCAGCAAGAGCCAAAGAACTATCATATTGCATTAAGAGACAATGGATGGGTTGAAGCTATGCAACTTAAGCTTCTTAGTTTCAAAAGCAGCAAGTGTGGGAACTGGTTCCTCTACCCCAAGGTAAGTGTGCAATAGCACTAATGGGTGTTTAGGAATAAAATTGATGAAAAAGGCCAAATTGTCAAGAACAATGCCAGACTGGTTGTATAGGGCTTTTCACAAGAAGAAGGTATTGATTATGATGAAACCTTTGCCCGTGTAGCCAGACTGGAGGCAATCAGATTGTTCTTAGCTTATGCTGCTTTCCATAATCCTAAAGGTTTTCAAATGGATGTGAAAAGTGCATTCTTATATGGTAAAATAAAAGAAGAAGTTTATGTGTGTCAACCACCAGGTTTTGAAGATCATAAACATCCAGATTGGGTGTATAAGCTTGATAAGGCTCTTGATGGGCTAAAACAAGCTCACGGAGCCTGGTATGAAACACTGTCTAACTTTCTTCTTCAAAATAATTTCACTAGAGGCTCCATAGATAAAACTTTGTTCATTAAGAAAGTAGGCATGCATAAGCTCCTTGTTCAAATTTATGTAGATGATATCATTTTTGCATCCTCTGATCCACAGTTGTGTGATGCTTTACTGTGTTGATGCAACAAAAGTTTGAAATGAGTGCCATGGGAGAATTACAGTTCTTTCTGGGGTTGAAAATCAAACAAATGGCTGATGGAACTTTCATTCATCAGTCAAAATATACAAAGGATTTATTGAAAAAGTTTGATTTACAAAATTGTAAGCCCTGTTCTACTCCCATGTGCAGCACCACACAACTGGATGCTGATCAGAAAGGTAAAGCAGTTGATGAAACTCTTTACAGATGTATGATTGGTTCCTTGATGTACCTTACAGCTTCTAGACCAGACATTATGTTTGCAACTTTTGTCTGTGCTAGATTTCAGGCTGCACCTTAAGTATCCCATATGATTGCAGTCAAATGGATCTTTAGATATTTGCAAGGAACTCAATCTCTAGGACTTGGTATTCCACTGGGCACTCTTGCAAATTAGTTGCTTTTTCTGATAGTGACTATGCAGGGTATAAATTAACCAGAAAATCAACCTCTGGTGGATGCTAATTTCTTGGCAACTATTTAGTTTCTTGGTAGAGTAAGAAACAAACTTCAGTTTCTATATCCACTGCTGAAGCAGAGTACATTGCTGCTGCAAGTTGTACATCTCAGGTACTCTGGCTTCAGAATCAATTACTGGATTATGACATTACAGAGACTAAGACTCCATTACTGATGGACAATGCTTCAGCTCTTTGTATTGTTAAGAATCCTGTCCAGCATTCTAGGACCAAACATATTGAGATCTGATTATGACATTACAGAGACTAAGACATCGTTTTATCAGGATTGTTATGAAAAAGGTCTGATTGATCCAAAGTTTGTTCCTAGTGCTGATGAGCTTGTAGATATATTTAATAAGCCTTTGGACAGTGCAACTTTCCAAATTTTAGTGCTAAGGCTTGGTATGCTGCAGCTTGAATGATTTGACATACTAATGATCTCAGTTCATAAGTACTGATGAGCATTAGTATACAATTGTCAAAAATATGTACTGATAAGTTATTTTATCTTTAGCAGTTTTCATAACTACTTAAGACTAATTTACTCTAAAGTACTCAAGTATTTTATTTGTTGTAAAGTACTGATGTGGTTACAACCACTGATGTCTGTTCTAAAAGATAAGTACTGATGACCAATGAAACATCTGAAAATCAGATAATCTACTGAGTAAGTGTTAAGGTCAAATGAAACAACTTAGATATGTGAATTGATGACAACAACTGATGAATAATTTTATTCTTCAATTGTTTCAAACAATTGTTGTGTCATTTCAAAACAACTGAAGCCAAAACCAAGTCTTTAGTTGTTTCCAACTACTGATGACAAACACCAAGTCTTCAATTGTATACAACATCTGAAAGTTAAAACCATGTCTTCAGTTGTTTTCTAACAACTGATGACTAACACCAAAACTTTCAGTTGTTTTCTTTTAGCCATTTCATAACCTATAAATACCTAACCCTAACTTCAAACTTTTCATAAATCGATTTCTGAACGTTCATCTTCCATTAATGGCGACCATGCAAATCAAACCACGACACACTGTGTTGCTTACTTCACAAAATCGGCCTTTTGGACTAAGTTGATGATGCCATTGATCTGATGGTTGTTTCCCTGTATCGAACTGCTTTTCTTCTGAACCAACCATCTATCCCGATACCCTTCGCCAATTATAGACAAATGTCAACATCCATACTAGTGAGAATGATGTCGCAATCACTCTCCAGTCATTTGTAAACCAGAAGAAGGTGGTAGTCACTCCTGCTATCATTCGCCAAACGTTAGATCTGAATTATGCCACCTTTGTCACCAAATACCCCAAGGGCACCATTGATCTATCATTCATCAACCATGGATATGCGGGCAACCTAAGTGCTACAACCATTCTGAAGAAGCACTTCCATGATGCTGAACGCCTAATCTTCCACATGATCAATGTTTGCCTTGCCCCAAAACCTCTTCATGTGATCAAATGTCATCCTGGTGGCAGCAGGTATTGTATTCTATCCTTGAACGCCAAAACTTAAATTTTTCTGAAATTATATTTTTAGAATTAAAGATCTGCAATAAACCTATGGCTAACAGATGACTATTATATCCAAGGTTTCTTATGGCCATAATCATGAATCAATTAAAATCTGATGGCCCTGTTGGCCATGGAGTCCCTGATGTGGTAGTTTTGCTAGAGGTATACTCCAGGCACAACTCTGACCCACACCTTAAAGAGGCTGCCAAACTGCTAAAACCCAAGCAGAAGGAACCACAGCCTCATCCTCCAGATCCAAAGTCCCCTCCAAACCACATTCCAAACAAACCAAAAATGCTACTCAAGGAGTTGAGTCCCCTCATGATGCCCCTGCAACACAAAGGCAGGATGAAACTATGGGTAGTAATCCCCCTGTAGTTTCCACGACTCTACCAGTTAAAACTGCTCAGATATCCTCTCAACAGGATCCTGATGCAACCAAAAATGGGTAAACCACATTACCAGAATCTCTCTCACTTGAGAAGATTGCCATTGAAGAGCACCATTCACCCCAGGTGCAATCCTCTTCACACCTACTCTCCCACTGAAGCCACCCCTAAAAGCCCAACTGTGGTTATTACACAACTGCTGACTCAACTACATTCCTCTACCCCTCCCCAGAAACCTATTACCACTAGAAAACCTCAACAGTTGAGGGAGAGGATTATAATATGGCTGATAACCCACAACACAAGCATTACAGATTTCAATCTCCTTGTGTAGAGGAGGAGATTAGAACATCTGGTGAGGCTACCTCTTCTCCTGTTTCAGCACATGATCATGGTATCATTTCTAAGTCTTCACCAGAGGCAACTGCCAATGAAGGACATCATCCTGAGGTAGGAAGTCCCCAGTTCCAAGAAATAGGGGCACATGTGAATACTGATCTACCCTCAGCACATGTTCATACTGATTTCATCAGGAGGTCAGATGATTCGGCAAAGACTAATGATGACCTGGGCTTTTTCTTTGATGTTCTAGCCCACAACACCATTCTTGAGACTGAGGTATGCAGACTACAAGAACTGCTTGCCAAAATGTCACAAGAATCAAGTCCATCTGCCCACATTCACCCACAGATGGCAGTTTCTCCAGAAACTATCCCAAACACTGAGCCACTCCCAACAAATTTGCCACCACCTCTAATTCAGGCACTATTTCTCGGGGACAGAACCCCTCTGAGCTAATGGTTGCTGCCTTTCAATCATCCTTACCTCAAATCACTTCCATAATCACAAACATTGTGCATCAAGCCATTAATGAGAGGCTTTCCTCAAATCTTCAATCCTTAGTTGATGTTGCTGTTTCTCAGAGACTTTCTGACATTCACACCCCTTAACCCAATGCAACCAAAAAGGGGGAGTCTAAGTCAGCGAAAGTAGATAAAAGAAAGAGACTTGAAGAGGAAGAAGAAAAAGAGAAGAAAGAAAAGGAAATGATCACGTACAAGAGAAAGAAAAGCTCTGAAAAGACTAAAGGTGAGAAAAAGTTAGAAGAACTGATCAAAGAAGCTGATGAGCAACACAGCAGATCTATGATAAGATTATTGATCAACTCTTCAGACAAGGATTTGACACAGCCAAAGTTGACTCTAAAATCAGAAGGCTAGAGATTCAAGAGATTGAACAAAGATAGGCAAGTTGGAGTGAGAAAGAAAGGGAAAGGCTGGAAGCTATGGCAAGATTTATATCAAAACATCTGGGAAGATCAATCATTGAAGTGAAGTCTTTGGAGGTAACCACCAGAATCTGTTCTTCTGAAGTATTCAACAAAGGATTGATCATAGAAGCCCTTGATGAAGCTGGTGCTGGGAAAAGGTCTGATATGGCAAAGTTATCCAAAGCTTCACTCATAACCAAGATGCTAAAACAGCCTGCACAATTTCCTACACCAAAACAACCACCCTCACAACCCTCAAAACCAACTCCTTTACCCAAGAAACCTAGTCAACCCACTACCAATGATGCACCCAAAATGAAGAGAAGGGTGTTGAGGATTGAAGAAGAAGAAGAAGATGAGGATGATAGTCTACCATCTCTGTTGTTCTTAAAATAAAGATGCCTAAGCCCAGGAGTCAACCAACAACAATCACCCTGACTTCCAAAGGCAAATGGTAAAAGTCAAACTTGAAGAAGAAGAACAACACAACCACATGATGAGCAGCTGTTAAGGATGATTGATAAAGAGTTTTCCAGTCTTCATCCATAGAAGCTATGAAGAAACATGCTCAGAGGTTATATGCTCTCAGATTTACATTTCAATATTAGAAAGAGAGAATGAGAATTTGGCCTGACCCCAGAGCAAGTGACAGAATTCATAGAAAGAAAATTCCAAGTAGATAATGGCCAAGTAAAGAAGATTGTGGATGTTGTGATAATGTTGGCCATTGTAGTGTCACCCTGGGAAATCCTTGATGACTTCAAGAGAGCTTACAAGTCTAAGATGAATCCACAATCTTTACTAGAAAACAAAATGCTAAAGAAGGGGTTGATTTACAAGAAGCTTGAAGAAATAATAAGAAATGAGCTCCAGTTATTGCTTGAAGGCACTCGTCCTGATGAGTTTGCATACAGAGAAATAACGACTGTGGAGCTGAAGAATGGAAAGCATATTAAGTACTTATTAGAGTACTATGGGTCTGAGTTCTTCTTTGAAAGTGAAGCTGAAGAACTCACAATGGAAGAACAAGTTGTTTTCCTTGAGGCCTATGTCAGAGAGTCTTATAGACTTATCATTGGGAAGCAGGTCTCATGGATAGGGTAACAGCTCTGTGTCCAATTCCCTAAGACAGAGTTCCCATTCATCCTTTTACAATCAAACCTTCTGAAACCTCTCCCTGGCCTGAGCTTATTTGAAGATTTCTAAGCTGATCTAGATAATGTTTCTGCAAATAAGTGGGATTTCAATAATCTTAAAGGTTTTGGCTGCATTAGGTTCAGGGGGAGTTTGTTGGACAAAAAGAACCAATGAGCCAGATAAGAAAAACCTTTAAGTACCACAGACATCAAAGCAACTGAAGTGGTCTACAACAGCTGAAGACAAAGTCTGAAGATAAAGTCTGAAGACAACAGCTGAAGACAAAGTCTGAAGATAAAGTCTGAAGACAAAGTCTGAAGACAACAGCTGAAGACAAAGTTTAAAGACAAAGTCTCAAGACAACAGGTGAAGACAAAGTCTAAAGACAAAGTCTGAAGACCAAGTTCTCAGAAGTTGTCACAACAGCTGAAGTAGTTCTCTTCAGTAGTTGTGATGGTTTATATTTCAGTAGTTTGTAATCAGTAGTTTTATATTGTGTAAAACATCTGAAGTTCTTACACTTCAAATGTTATAACTTCAGTAGTTGTAATGTTAGCTTATACTTAGCTTTTAGTGAAGGTGTCCTCAGTTGTTGTGGATATCTTCAGTAGTTTAGTTTACTTTCAGTTGTTTGTATAAATCAGTTAGATGTCACTATCAAGTGACGTCAGCTGATGTCACATTCCTTGTAAAAGGAATGTTGACCTAATTTCCTTGTACGGGAAGCTTGTGCATGAATGAAAACATTCTTTATGCAGAAAACTCTCTCTATATAAACGTTACTGTTTGATTGAATATTGATATTACTCTTGCTATAATTTAGTCTAATTCGTGTGCTATTCCGCTGCAAATATCAATCTAATTGATCAAACTAGATCTCGATTCCTTTGAGTGCATATATTGATAAAATCTTGAAAAGGTTCAAGATGGAAACTCTTAGAAAGGTATGGTACCTATTCAAAGAGGGACATGTTGACTGTGTCTCAATGTCCAAGCTCATAGGATGAGCAAAATCAAATAAAGGATATCCCATACACATCTGCTATAGGATCAATCATTTGTGTAATGATATGCACTAAACGGACGAGTCATGCTTATTAAGTATGACAAAGTAGATACCAATAGAAATAACCATTGGATGGCTTTTAAAGTTTATTGAAATACCTTAGTAGGACTAAGGATGTGTTTCTAATATACAGATCTGTTGAAGAGGAAGTCGTTGTAAAGGGTTACACGGATGTAGGCTTCCAAAACTGATCGAGATGATTCTCGATCACAGTAGGGGTATACTTCCATTATGAATGGAGGAGAAGTGTCCTTGAAAGGTTCAAAGCAGGACATGGTAGCATTGTTCACTACAAAATCCGAATACATAGCCACTTCATTGGCAGCTTGGGAAGCTGCATGGATTAGTTTGTCCATTGCTTATCTAGGAGTGGTCTCTACCATTCATGACCCCTAGAAATCTTTGGTAATTACGTGGGTGCGATTGCTCAAATCAAGGAACCCCATACTCATCAAAAGACTAAACACCTTGAGCGTAGATTCAACATCATAAGGGATGGAGTTGAAAAAGGGTAAAGATATGTATTCATAAAGTTCGTTAAGATTAAAACATTGCGGATCCACTCACGAAGCTCCTTGTGAGGGAAAAGTATGAGGGTCATACTTGTGCCTTAGGACTTCGATATTCTAGTGATTGGAATTGATCTGTTTAGCATATAAAATATGGAACAATTGTAATATTTAACTCTTTTATATATTTGACTTATGTTCCTTTTTAGCATGTTTACATCCATGAATATGTTTATTATTCTAAATGTCCATAGTCGGTTATATTTGTGGGAACAAATATGAATGTAAGACTATTATGAACATGGATTGGTAGATATTCATAAGGTAAGAATATAGAGCAATTGGTTGCTACCAAGGTTCATAGATATTTGTGGGATGCAAATATTGGACTGACCCGCGTCTAAAATTTTACTACATTGAGTCTCTTTGATTGATCATAAGTAATTTTGAGTAAAGGCGAATATCATTTAGTATCCTCAGACCTGCGATGCATATTGGGTTTTGATATTCACCAAATGTTATACCTTGAGTTAGTTCTTCATTGTTCTGAAATAGTGGACAGTACATAAGGCTATGTTCAGGTGTGACACAAGGTGATTGTGAGAAACGTATGCAGTCAAGATAGGATTTGTTCCTCTTATTCGTTGAGAGCAAGATGTCTAGGGCCTGATTAAGTTAAATCAACAAGGAATGATCATACTGTGTCCTTGGATTTAACAGGACATGTGTAACAAAAGGATAGATGATCGATTCACCTAAATCATTTCAAGTTTGGAACTTGAAAGGGATGATTTTATTGAATGGCTTTTAAGTCATGCGTATTAAGGGTAGTAAACCATTGTTAGGCGGTATTTACTGCTTGCATCAATCCTCAATGAATCTTGTGCAAGTGGGAGATTGTTGGATCCTGTATGCCCAAGACACATAGAACATTGATGTGGTTAGTACGCCATGATCCAAGTCGGGTCATACCAAATAACAAGCTTAGCAAACACCAATAAATATTTGATTGATGATATGATCATGCAATTAAATATATGCACCTAATTAGAAAATGGGTTTTCTAATTTAAAGAAACGAGAGATAGAACAAATTATATGGATAATTTTTTCATTAACTATTATTATTTACATTGTTATTTAAATGGTTAAATAATAACAAATAATATGTGTACTTATGTTATATAATCAAAAGGCTTTCATTATATAACATGTTAACATCTTAATGTGTTAGTTGTTTTAGTTATTTTAGATTGTATGAGTTATATTATTAAAAGGTTAATTATATATCTTATCAATTAACTAATCACATTATAATGTATACTTATGTTATTTAACTAAAAGGCTTAGTTATATAACTTGTAGACACCTCTTTAAATATGTAACATGACCTCACCACTTCTAATGTGTTACAAAGTAATTCAAATGGGAGGGAATATGGTTTTGAATCCAGATTTTCGGCCCCTTTAGGGTGTATGGCCTTCCCCATTTGTCTTGAAAAAGGTACACTCATTATGATAGTGGTTGAGTGCAAGTCTCAACATCCTATCTCTCTCTCATTTGCACAAATGAACTTCTAGAGAAAACTCCATATGCTCTCTATTTTCACAGCTGAAGAAGGTGTTTTAGAACTCCTTTTGGTCGTTTCTTGGGTCCTCTCATGACTCAAGTTATGCTCCTTCATTTGTGCAAGAAAGGAAAAAGGATTTCCCTTCTTCTCCCAAAGTTCTCACGGCTGAAAACGGTTTTCAGC
The DNA here is from genome assembly GCA_025506515.1 of Flaveria trinervia. NCBI lineage: Eukaryota > Viridiplantae > Streptophyta > Magnoliopsida > Asterales > Asteraceae > Flaveria > Flaveria trinervia. The sequence goes on from CM046445.1 coordinate 39,090,923, forward strand.
AGGCCTTTACGCGTTTTTGGTGCTTGAAATCCTAGCAACCATGATGTTTGCTTAGAGGCTTGTAGGTATGGACACTTGAGGACTTCTACCCTTGAAGTCTTGGCCCTTTTCAGACTCATTTCGTCCTTCTCTTTGGTTGTTTTTTACAGCATCCAGAAAGGTAGTATTATGGTATGATAATGTCATGTTTTGGGTGTTCTTGTTCATATTGTATGCTTGCTTTTCACATAATAAAGATCCTTTTGTCTATGGGTTTGTTGGTTTTCACATGATAATGGTAATTTTCAGAAAAATTAACATGTTTAAAGTAGTATATTCCCCTGCGTTTCATATGTTCAAATGGTTAAACAAGTTGTGAATGGTCCAACAAACCCCTTTAGATAACCGAATACATTGAAATATAAGTAGTTATAACCAAACATCAAACAACAATACTTCTCGCATGGATATCGTTGGCTTTATGTAACAACCACCAATGCTTTGGAGTTTTGATTCTCAAACCTTCTAAACACACTTAGGAACCAATCTAAACAATATGATTATGATAGTCATTGGAGTGACACTAATCAGTCACAAATATAACATAGAATCAATTTTTTAAATCAAACCCAAAACTAAACACGATACCAAAGACATTTGTGAAATCGGCTTGGATCGATAAACATCCGAGCATGTTCTTGACGGAAGGATGAACAACCAATACCAAAATTCAAATCCGTAACACGTACTATCGAATATTGGTTTCATTGATAAAAACCTCACGATTACAAGCTCGTTACAACATAAGAATCAAGACTCTTGGCAAGGGGAAGATCGAGCATGATCTCCCCTCTCATCCGGTAGCCCTAGGCTCCGGGCAGACTTCCTCTCAATCCTTCTTTTTTCTCTACACATTGAAACCGGTATATATAGGCCTCGGCCCATGTTAGATGCGACTGGGCCCATTTGTGCGATTGGACCATGCGTAAGGTTCAATCGTACGACTGGACCATGCGTATGGTTCAATCGTACGACTGGACCATGCGTATGGTTCAATCGTACGACTGGACCATGCGTATGGTTCAATCGTACGACTGGACCATGCGTATGGTTCAATCGTACGACTGGACCATGCGTATGGTTCAATCGTACGACTGGACCATGCGTATGGTTCAATCGTACGACTGGACCATGCGTATGGTTCAATCGTACGACTGGACCATGCGTATGGTTCAATCGTACGACTGGACCATGCGTATGGTTCAATCGTAGGACTGGACCATGCGTATGGTTCAATCGTACGACTGGACCATGCGTATGGTTCAATCGTACGACTGGACCATGCGTATGGTTCAATCGTACGACTGGACCATGCGTATGTTCAATCGTACGACTGGACCATGCGTATGGTTCAATCGTACGACTGGACCATGCGTATGGTTCAATCGTACGACTGGACCATGCGTATGGTTCAATCGTACGACTGGACCATGCGTATGTTCAATCGTACGACTGGACCATGCGTATGGTTCAATCCTACGACTGGACCATGCGTATGGTTCAATCGTACGACTGGACCATGCGTATGGTTCAATCGTACGACTGGACCATGCGTATCGTTCAATCGTACGACTGGACCATGCGTATGGTTCAATCGTACGACGGACCATGCGTATGGTTCAATCGTACGACTGGACCATGCGTATGGTTCAATCGTACGACTGGACCATGCGTATGGTTCAATCGTACGACGGACCATGCGTATGGTTCAATCGTACGACTGGATCATGCGTATGGTTTAATCATACGACTGGACCATACTTATGGTTCAGTCTTACGAATGTCCCAATCGCATCTCTCAGTCGCACGGCAGGTCCATTAGCATGGCTCAGTCGTACGACTGAGTCTCATTCGCATATGCTCCTATGAATGACCTAGTTTCATGTGTTTACAACTTATCAGGTGTATTACATTAACCGTAGACTATTCGACAAGCGACGGACACACTATATATGACTATATATGCTCCAACAAAAATTATTTCCCCTTCTTCAGGAGTGTAACTCACTAATCTCATAACAATTCCTTGCAGATCAAGAATCATGGTTAGTTGAGTCTTGACCTACTGAAGGGGTTCAACATCGTATTCGTTACTTTGAAATTTTGGATCTGCTTGATTTAAACATTCAACACATCAAACATTAGGTAATAATCAAGACATAACCATAATAATAAAAAACATAACTATGTATATTACATATAAACATGTATTTCATTAATTTCATACATGATCCAAATACAAAAGATTTTAAATAACAATAAAACATCTAACCATTACTCTTGTCCTGGATCATGTGTTCTTCTGCTGTCGGAGCTGACGTCAAGGCACCCGAATCTTGAGTCCTTTTGGTCCGCCTCTCACTGGCTTCCTGTGCACCCAAAGCAGAAGAGTCATGATCATCATCATCATCATCAGCGTCTGTATCACCACGGCGATCGTCACCATCATCATCATCATCACTCTCATCATCCTCAGTATCTTCTTCTCTATCCCTTTCTCCGATCTTTAATGGCTCGTCTCTAGATCCTTTGAGCTTTAGCAGGATGGACTTGTTTGGAGCCTCCAGCTCCTCAATCTTCTTGTTGTGTTGCTCGTGGAGCTGAGACATTTGATGAGTCTGCTCATCGATCAATCGAGCCTGATACAACAGCTGCTAAGATTGGGCAGTGGTTAGGTCGATAAGCTGTCGTATCTGAGTGGTCTTCTCCTCATCTGCAGCTAATAGCCTCAGCACCATACGGTTGAGTACTAAGAGTTGTTCCTCTACCCTACTGGGAGGCAGAGGTGATCCTGATGAATATGGGGTGGAAGAAGATAGTGATGCAGGATGGCTAGTGGTGGTGGTGACAGTGGTGAAGATTGGGGGTAGTATAGGTGAAGGTGCTGGTGGTGTGGGTGTGGAGGATGTGGTGCGTATTCGGGGTAGTATAGGTGAAGGTGGTAGTGGTGTGGGTGTGGCAGATGTGGTGACTGATGTTGTGGCTGTAGTGATAGTGGCTGTGGTGGTGGCTGTGGTGGTAATGAAGGTGAGTCTACGCTTCTTCTTCTTCATTCCGTGGGGTTGAGCCATCCTCTTCTTCCTCGATCCTGTCGAGGAAGATGCTCCCCCTAGAACACTACGTGGCGGATCGGGAGCATATGTAGGGTCAGCAGCTGTCTCTCCCGATCCACCGGGGTGTTCACCAACCGCCTAGAGCCCTCGTTCTGTGGGAACGACTTTACTTCCCACAGTCCGAGTCAGAGGCTCCTCATCCGACTCGTCTTCTTCCTCATCAGGTATGAAACCCTGGTGGAACCCAACAGACTCTGCTATATCTCTAGTGGGGGTAGATACCGAAGATGTACTATTAGTAGTGGGGCCCCTTGGTCGAGTGGGCAATGTGTCTCTAGCATCCCTGCTATCGTCATCATTAGATCATGCTGTGGGAGCTGTACCTGCTCATCATCTGAGTCGTTGTCTATGTGACGCCACTGACGTCTTCCTGGCGCCACGTACCTCTCATTGCCTAGATGGCCTATGAGTCTCTTTGCTTGGGGCTTTACTTGCTTACCCCGGTAAACTCTCATAGGACCCAGGGTTGTATCATCCATGATCTATAAAGCCACAGCATCGTGGCGCTCCTTTGGAAGTGATGGCAGCTCTCATCGAAAATCAGCTGCAAGAATCTGGGGTACATGCAAAACCCTCCTTACCCTTTGCCACCAGATTCTCCACAAGGTAAGAGATGATCATGCTCGAGAAGCTGAAGGGGTGGTTGAGCACCAGTGCCACATAGGCATTCTGAATCTGGTCTAAAAGATCATCAAATCCAACCCTTCTGGAAGCGATGCACTTCAGAATGACATGTGCTAAGTACTTGTACTGGGGACACATGTTGCTCTTGTTGAGCACACCTGAGTTGATGTCCCCAACGTACTTAATCCTCAGGAAACATCCTCTCACCATAAGAGGGTGAACTCTAGTGGGGTGATCAGTATCGTCCCCCAACTCAAGTACTCTCTGAATATCGGCAGCAGTAACCTCAATATCCATGCCACAGATAGAGCTCCGTATGCTATACGGCTCACGTGATCGATCAACAGAAGCATTCTTCCAAAAGGCCTAGTGTAAAGATCTGTAGGGAGTGCATGGAGTAGAGACGGCCTTGTGGATCCTAGATCGCCTGATAAAAGCAATGATCTCTGCAAACTCGGCACCATTTCGAGTAGTATGGTCTAGATGAGCACATATGTTGTGCTTAGGGTTGATAGCAAAACACATAAACATTAGATAATCACATACCACAATTAGTTCTAAGTATCTTGTTTGAATTCATTCTCATTCATTCATGCGAACGAATCATGCAACTGTGGTCAGTCGGTTGTCCTATCATGCGATTGGACTCATTCGAGTGAAGGAATAGGCGACTTAGTTCAATCTGTTGGTTGAGCCTGCGATTGGTTCAGTTGGCCGACTGAGCTCATTCGCATAATCCATTCGGCCGATTGACCCATTCAGCCGTCTCAATCGTGCGATTGGAGTTCATCCAGACGACCAGTCGCATGACCCGCTGTTCGGTCGACTGAGGTTTGAATCTTGACCAATTCATGTAATTAAATGCGGTTTAATGGTTCTTTAGACTCACAATCTTATAACTAATAACCTGTTAAACTTATTTTTACAGTTTACTTAGTTTCAGTAGGTAATTGGGTCATTTAAAGGTTAGGTTCTTGTTTCAATCGCACATCACAAATTAGGGTACCATTTCTTCTGATTTCTGTGAGATATCATCCTATTATACCTATACAAATGCAAACACACATCAGAAGATCAAGAATGATGTACAATAGAGTCTAAAGAAATTTGGGCAGCGTAACGATACATGTGCGATAAGAGGGTCATTGGGAGTGGTGAGGAGAATGTGATGGACTATGGCCCTTTATATACTGAATCTAAGTTCAATCGGCCGACTAGCCTCATTCGCTGAGTTCATTCGGGCTAATAAAACTCAGTCGGGCGATTGGCTCAGTCGATCACATTCCGTTGGCCGACTGAAGCTCAGTCTGTTGACTGAATTATTCACACACTCTCATTCGGTCGAATTGATCAATCTAATAGGCCATTCTGGTGAATGGTTCATACTCATGTCCATTCGGCTGTTTAATGTATGAGTATGGTCCATTCGCATGATTGGTCCATACTCAGGGTCCAGTCGTGCGAATGGGTCATACAGTTGACATTGTTCTGACTTTATGAACATTTGACATTTAAACCCTTTTAAATTGTTAATTTAACATTATGAACAGTTGATCATCTCAGACATGATCATTTTAGACTCCAAAACTTTTGATCACCTCAGACGCGATCCTTTTAAGACATTTTGTTACCTTAGACGTGACCCAAATTTTATTTGAAAGGACATGTGGTCACCTCAGACATGACCTCTTAGATGATAAGGTCCCTTATCAACTTCCATGACATAGTCCGATACTACAGATAACTGAAATAGACTAACTTTGTATTTACGTAAAAGAAATAGCAATGAAAATTACACTAAGATACATTTTGTGTTTTGTGAGGGTTAATTCCTAAGATATAACTCTAAGGAATAATTTTTTTGAGAGGGCAACTTCAATCTTTTAAACCATACATGGACCAATTCAAGCAGGAATCATACAGGACATTCAATTCATTTGGGACAAGTTAGCTAAAACCTTTGATGCTCTTTCCTTGTTTTTCATCTAGACTCATTTAGCAAATTTAGGAAATCATACTAGTACTATTAGGTCCCCACACTGATTTGAATTTTCAAGAATTGTAGCCACAGTGATTGTCAGTATACTTGTCCTCTTAAATCCATACACAGACTTTCAACACAGTTTGGTAATCGTTTTAGGTTTGTTTATTTCAACAAGCATTTGTGGATCCCACACTTATATGGTAATCAACATTCCTCAGGAGATTTTTGAGCAGTCTTAGGGTAGAATTCAAGTAGAGACTATTCTTAGAACTTTCAAAGAGAAGCCCATCCTCAGGTCAATGCCATCGCACAGCAGAAAGGCAGCAAACAACAATGAGTTCTAGAATATATAGGCACATAACCTATCTTCTTGTTTGAGCAATTTTTCTTCTTTTTGCACAGATCTCACCAACAACATAGGTTATCAGTTTGATTGTATTTGCATTTTTCATGTGCTTTTGCTCATGCTTTGGTCTTACGCACACTTTTGTGGTGTTTATTTTGCTCGTCACCCCTTATTGGAATCTTGTTGATTGTGTTAATCAGGGATAAGGTGTTACCCACAGCTAGTCAAACAATTTAGTTTAATCTTGAGATCACCAAAAGGTCTAGTCATCTATTGTGTTGAATCTACCGACATATCATCTGCGGTCTGGCAACTTCTAGGTCTACTTTCTTTGTGTTACCTTAGTAGTAGCTAGTTTGTCTATCATATTTCCTTTTATATTGCTCAGACTACACAGACTTATACTTGAACTTTGCATATTTTTCAATTTTGAATTTTAAAGTCCCAAATGGTTCGTACCTGTGTACTATCATATTCCACATATTGAATCGGTATCACACATACGATCTTATTTATTTTCAGCTTACCTCTCCTTTTCCCTCGTTTTGTTTTTTATATCTTGGACCTATTCTCCCCCTAAAATTATAATACCACTATGGATTTGCATTTTAGGATTTTAATGGGCAAGGAAAGACACTAATTGTAATTACATTAATTAAACAAACACAAAAGAACAAACTAAAAAATAACACTAAAATTTAAAAATTAAAAGAAACTAGACATGACACCATCGGACTATACATGGTCATCTTCAGGAATGATTCACTTTTCTTGTAACGCCATTGACCTCTAACAGATATAGAAAAGGTTGTCAAAAGCCTTTGTATAAGAGGTCAGCGCATTGAAAATCAGTGTTTATTTTTATCACATCGACTAAAATTCTTTTCAAAACAATCACGTATGAAGTGATATTTGATTCCGATGTGTTGGTCTTAGGTTGTTGGACCGGGTTTTTAGTGACTGCAATCACAGTAGAGTTATCAACAAAGATAGGAGTGGAAGTGAAATGCAAACCATAATCCCGCATTGCTGTTGAATCCATATGATTTGAGAACAGCAGCTTGTAGCAGCACGTATCCGGCTTCACACGTTGACAATGCAACCGAGGTCTGCTTCTTACACTGCCAGGTTACTAATCTTCTCCCTAAGAACTGACACCCTGCTGATGTAGACTTGTAGTTCATCTTGCAGACACCGTAATCCGAGTCACTATACGCTGTAAGTTCAAAGTCATCATCATGAGGATACCACAACCCAAGTGTGGTGTGCCCTTCTCATAACGAAATATCCTTTTGACCCCAATTAGATGGTTCACGTTAGGCTTTGCCTGATATCGTGAGCATAGACATGTAGCATGCATGATATCAGGTCTTGAGGCGGTGAAATACATGAGAGATCCAATAATCCCTCGTACATATGGCATCTACCATATCACCATTTTCATTGGGTGCTACATCATGGTTTGTAGCCAGTGCAATGCCAGCTATGGAAGCATTCTCCATGTCAAACCGGTTGAGAATATCCCCGACATAATTGGTCTAATGTAAGAAGATCCCATTTGGTGTCTTATCCACCTGTATCCCGAGAAACAACTTCATCTCCCCCATGGCACTCATCTCAAACTCCGCCTTCATTACTACTTCAAATTCTTGGCACAATTTTTCGCTTTTTGAACTGGAAGTTATGTCATCTACATAGATCTGTACGAGCAGTAAGTCTCCATCTTTTTCTTTGATAAATAGTGTGCAGTCAATGACTCCCCTGCGAAAGCCGTGATACACAAGATGAGTCGAGAGTTTCTCATACCAAACCCGTGGAGCTTGATGAAGTCTGTATAGAGCCTTGTCGAGTTTGTAAACTCTATCCCAATGATATGGATCCTCAAATCCCTCGGGTTGACTGACATACACTGTTTCTCTGATCTCACCATGATGGAATGCACTCTTAACATCTAGTTGATAACATTGATTTTCATAAAAGATGCATAGGCATGGAAGATGCGGATGGCTTCCATCCTTGCCACCGGCGCAAATACTTCATTGTAGTCGATACCTTCAACTTGTCAAAAACCCTGAACAACAAGCTGAGCCTTGTTTCTGATTATCACTCCAGTGATCATCTTTCTTACATTTCAAGACCTATTTGGTGCCAATGACTTTAGCACCTTTAGGTCTATCCACTAGTGTCCATACACCTAACTTCTTAAACTGAAGATGTTCTTCCTGCATGGCACTAACCCAAGCCTCATCATTTAGTGCTTCACTAACATACTTTGGCTCAAACTGAGACACAAAGCAGCGGTATGAACCATCATGAAGGTATCCTTTTTCCATCACAGAGGCATAATTAGCTGAGTACAACTGATTTCTAGTCTTAACCCCTCATCTCACATCTCCTATAATATTATCCAAAGGATGATAGATGTTTAGACGTGACCCAGGGGTTGTCGAAACAACCACTTCAGAGTCAAGATTATGAACATTTGGTTTTGGATCTGAGGTAATAGGAGTCTGAGGTTCTGAGGTTCAGAGGCATCACTAGCAGATGCTTGTGGACTTGTGGTAGTCGGACCTGTACATCCTGGTTGATCTGATCATTTTCTTCATTTTCTTCATTAGAGAGGAGTCACTCACATCAAATTCTCCCCCTGAGTTGGTAGGATCATGACTTGTTGAATATTGAGACGGTGTGTTCAAGATTCATACATCATGTGTTGCCAACTCGTCTTTTGAAGAAGAAAGAGATATGTTGAAGGACTTGAAGAATCCATCATAGTCGAAGAAGTAAGCAGGCCCTTTTCCAGCAGGCGGTGTGATATATCTCTGAACATCAACATTACACCACACCTCTACTTGACCTGTGAGTTGTTGTAAACTCTCTTGTTCGGTATGTTGTATCCTAGAAAGATCCCTTCATCAACCTTCTCATTGAATTTTTCCTCCTGAGTCTTCTTCAGCAGGGTGCACAAAGCGCCAACGGCTCTTGATATTCCAAGTTAGGTTTATGTCACTGTAATAACCCGTAGCACGTTTTTCCATGGCGTTTTACTACCAGAACTCGATTGAGAGTATAACATGCATTTGCCATGCTTCATTCCAAAATTGGATAGGCAGTTTGGAGTCTGCCAGCATTGTCCGTGCCATCTGTATCAAGCTGCGGTTCTTCCGTTCAGCAACGCCATTCATCTGAGGGGTATAAGCTGAGGTAAATTGATGCACAATTCCCTTTTCCTTGCAATAGTCCTCCATCTTCTGATTCTTGAACTCGGTTCCGTTGTCTGAGCGCACCTGTCTTACCTTCAGCTTGTATAGGGATTCCAGTGTAGTTACCAATTCCTTGAAGGATTCAAATGTTTCTGATTTGGATTTCAGAAACATTACCCAAGAGAACTTGAGTAGTCATCACTAACTACATAGCAATACAAGTCGCCTGCGATGCTTCTTGTACTGACTGGACCAAACAGATCCATGTTAAGGGGCTCAAGAGGAAGTTCTATAGAATGAACTTTCTTTTCCTTATGAGATTTCTTCTTCTGTTTGCCCTTTTTGCACGCAACACAAAAATCTGGGAGTTGTAAGTTTTTTGACATTTACTCCTCTCACAAGATCATTCTGGATCAAGTGATTCATTTTCCTCAGATTTATGTGTCCCATTCTCCTATGCCAGGAGATGGATTCCTTCTTAGTAGCTTTGGAAAAGAAGCATTGGACTTCACGATCCGTTATGGAGGCCTTTGAGAGATCCAAGACATAAAGATCACTATATCTTGAAGCTGACATTAGGATCTGATCCTGCGGAATCACATAGTCCTTCTTTAGAACGTAACACTTCTTGTTGTCAAAAACTACCTTGAATCCTTTATCACAGATTTGAGAAACTAAAAGCAATTTATTTTGTAACTGTTGGACATAGTTTACCTTATGAAACTTAACTTTCTCATTTCCCACTTCTCCTTGGGCTGTGATGTACCCACCTTTGTTTCCAGCAAATGAAACATGCCCTCCTTTAATTTTTCTAACATTTGATAAGAGAGCTCGGTTCCCTGTCATGTGCGTGGATGCTCCGCTATCTACAATCCATGTGTTAGTCTCAGCACTATAGCGAACACCCTGCACAATCAATGAAAACATTAGTTCATATTAGGAACCCAAGCCTTAACGGGCTTGGGTTTCCCTAAGGCATCACACATCATAAACTCAACCCATTGACCTTTTGAGGTTGAGGGAAGCTCAGATTTCCGATTGTTCTTATTTTCAGACACTGTGGAGGGTTTTTCTTTCCATAATCCAAATTTGTGTAAGGTCTGTTTACGGTAAACAAACGACTGACTGAGGGATTGAGCTTTAGATTCACTAGCCCTTTTTGGAGGCGTCACAGAGTTCCTCTTTGAAGAGCCAGTTGTAGTTGCAGAAAGGTCAACTTTCCTCCTCGGTGTCTGGGAATAAGGACAATAAGACGCTATATGACCATACTCTCCACAGTTATAGCAGGATCTGCTTTTAACTTGATGGTTTCTATTTTTTCGTGGAGATGCAGATGTCACACAATTGACCTTATTTGGAGTGAGACACTTCTTTGTTAGATGAATGTGTTGGTTTTACAAACTTAATTGCTTTATCTGGTTTTACATCTTTGATCTCTTGTTTACCTAGACTGTGACATGATGCACGTGGTTGATCAGGTTTTTAGTCTTTTTAGGTTCTTGTTTGACTTTGTTTGACCCTGACTTTAATCTAACCTTTTCAAATTCTTTTTCCAGGTTAACACAAGGCATCTTTCCTATTGCCTTCGAAGTGGCCTCCTTCTGTTTAGTGTCAGATCCAATTGATTTACTTAGGGAATCTGGATCATTAATCAGAGGAGTGGACACCACGTGATCCTTGATGGGGTTATTGTTAATTGGTTTACTTTTAGTGTTCATCAAGGTCTCAGGTGGTGGTGCAACCATTTTGTATCCCAGTCCCTCCCTATTATTTCTCTCTCTCACTAAGTGTTGGACAATGTGTGATGAGCTTGTCCAAGTATACAGTTTTTGTTTTAACGAGTTGACTTTCACTTCTAACACTGCTTTTTGCTTCTTAGTGTCCTCTAGAGAATTCAGATAGTACCTAATGTCATTTGCTTGGTTAAAAGCAACTAACTCAGTTTCCCTAAGCTGTTTATTCAATAGGTCTATCTTTTCCTTGTAACTGTGCTCATTTTGTTTTAACACTCTATTTGCCTCAGTGCACAGTTACGGGTCCTTTACTGAGCTATCATTATGATCTAATAACCTAGCAAATTTTGAATCTATATTTTCTCTGAATTTATATATTCTAAGCAAACATGATTATTAAACAGCTGGTCAGTAGTACTTACCTAGATGTTGAAGAGGAATAAGCCATGAGTGCAGACTCGGTTGTCTCTTGTTCTGGCGATTTTGATGATGATGCAGATTTTTGTTCTCAGGCAGGTGGTTGACCATATTTGCAGTGTATTTAACATTTGACATCGCGAGCTCTACTGCTATATCTCCCTGTTGGACCAAAAGAACCAATGAGCCAAGATCAGAAAACCTCTAAGTCCCACATGTATCACAACAACTGCTGAAAGACTCATCAGCAGTTTGACAAGTGCTGAAGACTTCAACAGCTGAAGGTCAAGTGCTGAAGATTCCAACAGCTGAAGGTCAAGTGCTGAAGATTCCAATAGTTAAAGAACTAAAGTACTGAAGCTGAAAGACCTAAGTACTGAAGTACAACAGCTGAAGAGTTTACAAGTGCTGAAGATCAAAAACTGATGTACAAAGCTGAAGACAAGACTGAAGACATCAGCTGATGATATCTACTGAAGTTATCAGCTGATGAAACATCTGAAGGTCAAAGTCTGAAGATCAAGTACTGACGTCCGTAGTTTGTCACAACTGCTGAAGAGTACTTCTTCAGTAGTTGTGATATCAGTAGTTTTATATTTCTAGTTTCAGTAGTTTTATGTTTCAGTAGTTTTGTAAAACGACTGAAGAGCTTATTCTTCAGTCGTTGTAGTTTCAGTAGTTTTATATTTTGTACTTAACTCTGATATGTTCGCAGTAGTTGTGAACATTTCAGTAGTTTGTTAAGTTAGTTATTTTTGTATTAGATCTGCCAGTTGTCACTTTCCGTGATACAACAGCGATTGTTGCACTCTATATAAGGAGTGACAACCTATTGTAATATGGGGTTAGAATGATGGAATGAATGAATGATTTGATTAGAAATATTCTACATCTATAAACATTCCTTGAAATCCAAATATATATTCTCTCCCTATAACCGTATCGTCTTAATGCATACGTATCGATTGCTTGCTACAATTTGTCTAATTCTTGTTCATATTCCGCTGCTTTGAACTCTAATACATCGAACTTGTGATTACTGATCCTGTCAAATGGTATCAGAGCTGGTTAATCATTGATCGATCTAATAATTGATCATTGAACTGCTATTCAAGATCTAAGTTTGATTGAATTAGCTTTTGTTTTTGCAAGAAACGGTTATAGAGATTGAATTTTCTGTATTTCTGGTCATTCATCCTGAGATCTTCTCTGGTTTCATTGAGTTTGTTATGGTCTGTTTAAACTTAAAAGCTTGAATTAAATTGTTTTGGAACTTAAAATGCCACTCCCTCCAATGATCCTCACAATACTGGTTCCTCAACCAAGCCACCAATGCTGGTTAGGAAGAGTATAACATATGGCAAAGACGTATGCTCTATCACCTGTCTGTTAACAGCGCAGGTTGTTGGACATCAGTGGTACATGGTCCACACAAGCCTATGGTGAATAACCCGGAAAAAAATCGAATGGTTCCGAAGAGGAGGGAGCAATACTCAGATGAGGACAAGAAGTTGCTTGAAATTGATGCAAAAGCCCATGGAATTCTGGCCATGGCACTGCCAAATGAAATCTATATTCTGGGCTAATGCATCATGAAACTGCCCATGACCTCTGGAATGCCTTGAAAGAACAATTTGGAGGAACAGATGAGGTCTTCGCAAATAATAGAGAAATTCTTGCCCAACAATATGAGACATTCTCTCATAGAAAGGGTGAGACACTGACTCACAATATGAGCGGTTCTCTTGTTTGATCTCTGAACTAAAAATGGTCAAACTTGAGTACACAAATATTCAGATGAATAATAGATTCTCAGATCATTGCCTGAGAGATGGGACACATATACTATTGTCCTACGCTCCAATGCAAGTTTGGACAAACTATCTCTCACTCAACTCCATCGGAAACTGCTCACGTTCAAGAGAGAGATAGAACAGAAGAGAAAGCTATCTTCATCTGGAAAGCTCACTGAAGACTTTGTACTAGGCAACACTGCCTTGGTGGGTCAGGAGTCAGAATATGCTTCATCTGAATGCCAGTATGATGAGCATATTAATTTCTCTTCAAGCACTTCTGATTCTGCATTTGTGAGTATTGATGGTCAGTTTACTTGGTGTAATAATGACAATCTATGCTTCATTATGGATGATCTCAAGGGGATTGCTGATGATGACTTAGAGGAGATGGATATTTTGAGCCAAATGGCCCTGATAAATATCAGATCTCAGAAGTTCTATAAAAGAACTGGAAGAAAATTCCCAGGACTCTCTGGCAAAACCAAAGTTGGTTTTGACAAGAGCAAGTTGAGGTGTCACAAATGCCAAAGGCTTGGACACTTTGCAAGAGAGTGTAGATCAACTGGATCTAACTCCACTGCACCCTTTGTGACTTTCCTGGCAATAGTCAACAACACAGAGGGCAACATCCTGTCACCTCTAGTCATCATCCTCAACAACAATCTCCGGCATATTTTGTTCCTCAGGGTCAAATGCCATATCCGTACCCTTGTTATTACATGCCACAGTCAAATCAAGTTCAAGTTCCTATGGCACCACACCTCATGCACTACCAGAACCTCAGCCATCCTAATCTCATCAACAATCTCAACCTCAACAACACAGCTTCTTCACCCCAGGAGTTGTTGACTGGAGCAGTTTACCAGATGACATGTCTGGTCATGACCAACTGTTCTCAGGTGCTGGTCAACATGGTGGTGACAGTCCTTTTGGGAATCTAGCTCTTATGGCTTTGGAGTCTGCTGATACTTCATTTTCTAATGCCTCTACACCTCAGGTATCACAGGTATCCTCTGAGGCAAAAGCCAAATTATGTTCTGAACCATGCATAGTAGCATTTGCTTCCATTAGAGAAGCAAATGTAGCTCTAATTAATAAGAACATTGAGCTAGAACAAATAATTTCCAAAAACAAAGCTGAGTTTGAGTCTATGCTTAAAGATAAAAATGATGAGATTTATAAACTGAATTGCCAAATAATTGATGATAAGGCTAGAGAAGAAGTACTTCTAGAGAAGTACAAAGATCTCAAAGAAACCCTTGCAGTTACCCAGGTCGAGTGTGATAGATGGGTACAATCATGCAAAGGTTTTGAAATGCTTCTTAGTAAGCAATCTGCTTCAAATGTGAAGTTTGGAATTGGTTACAATCACACTGCTCCACCTACAGATTTTACCCCAAGAGTAGAGGTAGAATCTGATGGTGAGAGTGATAACCAATCCATCACATCATGTGATCTACCTCTGATACAACACAATCAGAAGTAGAAGTCAGCATCAAGCCCTCTTTGAACTTATCAGCTGATGTTGATGGTTCAAATGCTGTCATTCACATGACTAATGAGTTGATCAACTCAGGAGTTAATCCTGAAGGTCCTGAAAGGACTAGAGAGCAGGATCTAACCCTGAAGTTCAAACTTCAACTGCTGTCAGTACTGAAGAGAAGAAAACTGACAGTAGAAAGAGTTTAAGACCACTAAAGAGGCAGTCAAGAAAGCAAACAATGCTTCCAAAGCATTGAAGAACAAGTCTTCAGTTGCTTAACCCTCTTTAGTTGATGATCAACCTAAGATGAAGAAGAAACCATGTGAAGTATGTGGTCTGTTCAATCATCTTACAGATGATTGTTGGTACAAAAGAGGTTCCAAACTCAAACAAAAAGAAAAATTAAAGAGAAAATGGAAAAAATGAAAACTGAGTTTGAGACCACATTTGTATGAGCAAAATCAATCCTGTAACCCTTAAGTCCTCAAAGAAATCCAAAAAGGTAGGGGTTAAACAGATGACAGCTGAGAGTGCTCCAGAAGAAGGTGGCAACATAGGAATCTATCAAACTCCACTGGCAATGTGTCTGATGAGCTGAAAGCTTTATCACAAAATCAGACACAGCTGGTAATGATGGTTCAACATCTGTTGGGTAGAGTTAACCAACTAGACACTCCTATGTGAAACCACAGAAAAGGAGGTCCAAGCCAAAGGACTCATCTTCTACACCATCTTCTTCCTCTCAGGCTGTTGTTTCAAATAAACTGTTAGTTTACCATCTATTGATGAGACCAGGACCAAAACCAAAAGGTTTGGGTCTCTAAAACTAACTGATTGTTTATTATTGCAGGGTTCTTCAACATGCCAAAGTAGCATCTGGTATGTAGACAGTGGGGGATCTATGCACATGACTGGGAATAGCTCTCTTCTTCATGACTACTCTCAAGGAAAGAAGGGATTTGTCTCTTTTGGCAATGATGCTAGGGGTTACATCATCGGTAAGGGCTTTGTCTCCAATGGAGAAATCAAATTTGATGATGTTAATCATGTGGAAAATCTCAAGTACAATCTCTTGAGTGTCAGTCAAATGTGTGATAAAGGCCATGTTGCCCTTTTCACCAGTCAAAACTGTAGGATTCTGTCATCCAAAGTTTTGCACTTGATTGACAAGGTGTTGGATGATCACACTCTCCTGAAAGCCAACAGGACAGGAAGAGTGTATGCCTTAGATCTTTCTAAGAAGATAGATCTCAAAGGCAATCCTTGCCTATTTTCCAAAGCCTCTTCTCAAGAATCTAAATTGTGGCATAGGAGGCTTGGTCATGTTAATCTCAAAAACATGAATCAGCTTACCCACAATAGTTTAGTCAGAGGCTTACCAATAAAGGAGTTCCACTGTGATGAAACCTGCACTGCGTGTTTAAAAGGAAAACAGCACAAAGTCTCATTCCCTCCTATTGAAGTGCCTAAGTCCACTGCCTGCTTGCAATTACTGCATATGGATCTATTTGGTCCTGTGAGAGTAATGAGCATGGCAAAGAAGAAATACTGTCTGGTAATTGTGGATGATTACTCCAGATTTGTATGGACTTTCTTTCTACATTCAAAGGATGAGGCTGCTCAGAAGATTATTCACTTTGTGTTGTATATTGAGAAGTAGTATCCCTTCCAGTCAAGTGTATTAGGAGTGACAATGGAATGAATTCAGAAATCATACACTTGATGAATTCTATCTTTCAAAGGGAATCAAAAGGCAGTTCAGCATTCCAAGGACTCCAGAACAAATGGAGTAGTGGAGAGAAAGAACAGGACCCTCATTGAAGCTGCAAGGTCCATGCTGGCTGACTCAGGTTTGCCACTGACCTTTTGGGCTGAAGCTGTCAACACAGCTTGCTATGTGCAAAATAGAGTTTTAGTAAATCAGAGGTTGATGAAGACTCCATATGAAGTTCTCCATCATTTGGCTCCTCTGATTTCATTTTTCAAAGCATTTGGGTGTCCCTGTTTCATTCTCAACACACAGGATCAACTCCATAAATTTGATCCTAAGGTGGATGCAGGGTATTTTGTTGGGTATTCATCTACTTGCAAGGCATACAGAGTCTTCAACTGCAGAACAAAGATGGTTGAAGAAACTCTACATGTTAAGTTCAATGAATCTCCAAAGGACAAGATTCCACAAAGCCCTGTGGAGTTATTTGATTTGGACATACTGCAATATGTTCCTTATCAAACTCCTGCTGTTGCTCCTGTCACAGTTCACCATCTGGTGGTACTGCTGATGATGATGATGATTGCAGTACTCACCTCTTCAGGTTTAGTGATCAGCTGCCTGATTCAGCTAGACCTAATGTTCCTGTAGCCCAGTAGCACCATCCACAACAAATGCTGATGAGATATCTTCGAATTCACTTCCTTTGAATTACCATCCACTGATTGGTTTCAAGGAAATGATTCACCATCACCATCTGTTACTGTTGAGCTGCTACAAACACTTGCACAGATCTCATTGTGTATCAAGATCTGAAGAATCACCCTATGTCTCAAATCATTGGTGATATCACTGCTAGAGTATCAACAAGAAGTCAATTGTCAAATTTCTGCTTCTATGCTCTCTTCATCAGTCAGCAAGAGCCAAAGAATTATCACATTACTTTAAAGGACAATGGATGGGTTGATGCCATGCAGCTTGAGCTTCTTCAGTTCAAGAAACAGCAAGTGTGGGAACTGGTTCTCTACATCCATGTAAGTGTGCAATAGGCACTAAATGGGTGTTTAGGAACAAAACTGATGAAAATGGGCTATTGTTAAGAACAAGGCCAGACTGGTTGTTCAGGGGTTTGCACAAGAAGAAGGTATTGATTATGATGAAACCTTTGCCCCTGTAGCCAGACTGGAAGCAATTCGATTGTTCTTAGCTTATGCTGCTTATCAAAATCTTAAAGTTTTTCAAATGGATGTCAAAAGTGCATTTTTGTATGGAAAAATTAAAGAAGAAGTTTATGTATGTCAACTTCGGGCTTTGAGGACAATAAACATCCTAATTGGGTGTATAAGCTTGATAAGGCTCTTTATGGGTTAAAACAAGCTCCTAGAGCCTGGTATGAGACATTATCAAACTTTCTTCTAGAAAATAATTTCACTAGAGGCTCCATAGATAAGACTTTATTCATTAAGAATGTTGGCAACATAATCTACTTGTTCAAATTTATGTAGATGACATCATTTTTGCATCCTCTGATCCTAAGTTGTGTGATGCCTTTACAAAGTTGATGCAACAGAAGTTTGAAATGAGTGCCATGGGAGAGTTACAATTCTTTCTGGGGTTGCAAATCAAACAAAAGGCTGATGGAATTTTCATTCATCAGTCCAAATATACAAAAGATCTTTTGCAAAAGTTTGATTTACAAAACTGTAAGCCCTGTTCTACTCCCATGAGCAGCACCACACAACTGGACTCAGATCAGAAAGGTAAAGTGGTTGATGAAACACTTTACATGTATGATTGGGTCCTTGATGTATTTAATAGCTTCTAGACCAGATATTATGTTTGCTACATGTGTTTGTGCTAGATTTCAGGCTGCACCTAAAGAGTCATCTGATTGCAGTCAAGAGGATCTTTAGATATCTGCAAGGCACTCCATCTCTAGGTTTATGGTATTCTACCGGACATTTGGTAAATTTTGCTTTTTCTGACAGTGACTATGCAGGGTGTAAGTTGACCAGGAAATCAATGTCTGGTGGATGTCAATTCCTAGGCAACTGCTTGATTTCTTGGCAGAGCAAGAAACAGACCTCAGTTGCTACATCAACTGCTGAAGCAGAGTACATTGCGGCTGCAAGTTGTACATCTCAGGTACTCTGGCTTCAAAACCACTTTTGATTATGGCATTACAGAGACTAAGACTCCATTGTTAATGGATAGTGCTTCACTCTTTGCATTGTCAAAAATCCAGTCCAGCACTCTAGGACCAAACATATAGAGATCAGACATCATTTTATAAGGGAATGTTTTGAAAAAGGTCTGATTGATCCTAAGTTTGTGCCTAGTGCTGATGAGCTTGCAGACATTTTTACTAAGCCTTGGATATTTCAACTTTCCAAAACCTGGTGTTAAGGCTTGGTATGCTGCAGCTAGAATAAGTGACAACTACTGATGATCTAGTAATAAGTACTGATGATCATTAGTACCTATTTCACATATAAGTACTGATGAGCTCTTTTACCCTCAGTAGTTTTATAACTACTGAAGGCTAAATGTCTCACAAGTACTGAAGTACTTCATCTGTTCTAAACTACTGATGTAGTTAAACTACTGATGCAGTTACAACTACTGCAATCAGTAAAAACAGATAAGTACTCATGTCCTATGAAACAAACTGAAATCAGAAAAAGACTGATGAATGTCTTGAGGACAGTATGAAACAGATGAAAAGCTAAGAATTGACGAACGAAAACAGCTGAAGAGAACTTTCTTTTCAGTCGTTTGTACAACTGCTGTTTCATTCTAAACAACTGACAGCAAAACCACGTCTTCAGTAGTTTTATAACTACTGATGACTAATACCAAGTCTTCAGTTGTTTACAACAGCTGATGACAAAACCACTGTCTAAGTAGTTTCATAACTACTGATGACAAACAACACGTCCTCAGTTGTTTCAATCATCTGAAGTCAAAACCACGGTCTTCAGAGTTTTCTAAACAATAATGCTAACACCACGACATCAGCCGTTTCAACGTCTGAAAGGATAATACCATGTCAACGGTCGTTTAAAAACTACTGATGAAAACACCACATCCTTCAGTCGTTTCTTACCGTACCCTATAAATATCCCAACCTATGCTCTCAATGCTTCATCTTCTTCAAACCTAAGTTCCTCTCCAAACTTTCCTCTTCTCCATGGAATCCATGCAAATTAAAACGCGACACAATGTGTTGCCTACCTCACTAAATCGCCCATCTGGACCAAGTTCGATATGCTATCGTCTTATGGTCAGTCCCAATACAAACGGAATTTCTTCTAATCCCTACTACATGCCGAATCCTTGCACCAATTTTGGATGAACGTTACTGTTACCACTGGGGGAGAACAACACACCATCCTCCAGTCGGTCGTAAACAACAAAGAAGTAGTCATCACTCCTGCAATAACCGCAAAATATCATCTGAATGATGCTAGTTCTCCTGTGATATCCAAAGGGCACCACTGATCTCTCTTTGCCCAACATGAATCAAGGCATCTCAGTGCTTCCACCATCTTGAAGAAACACTTTAATGACGCTGAGCGCCTAATTTTCACATGGTGAATGTCTGTTTGGCCCCTAAGACATCGTCTTGGGATCAAATGTCGACGAAATCGCAACAGGTAATGTACTCTATCCTTGAGCAACAACCACTAAACTTTTCAGAAATAATATTTTCAGAGCTCAAAGATATGGCTCAAAAACTAACTGCCAACCGTTGGATACTTATCCACGGTTTAATGGCCATTATTACAGACCAGCTTAATGCTGAGGGACTTGTGGCTGGGGAGTCCCTGCTACGGCTGTTCTGCCGGAAGTATACTCCCGGCACAACTTGACCAGACACTTAAAATGGCTGCCAAGCTGCGAAAACCGACGCAGTGGGAAACCACAGCCACCACCTCCAAATCAAAAAGTCCCCACAAAACCCACCAAAAAAGAAACCCAAAACGGCTACTCAGGGAATTGAGTCCCCTGAGGATGCCCCTGCCAACACAAACGCAGGATATATCCACTAGTCCAACCCCCTAGTGGATACAATGACTCTTCCAGCCATAGCCGCTCAGGCTTCCTCTCAACAGGAGCCTGCAGCAACCACAAAAAAGGGGTACCCCATATCCGGGATCTTCTCACTTGAGGGGATTGCCATTGACGAGCACCAACCTCCCCAGGTGCCACTGCTTCTATCCCTTCACCCCCAAAAACCACCCCTCACAGCCCAACTTAATAGTTGCACACGTGCGACTCAACTGCATCCTCACCCCTCCCCAGCAACCACTTACTACTGGGAATACCTCTACAACTGAGGGGTAGGAACACAGTGCACTTGAGAACCCACAGCACAGGGGTTTACCACTTCTATCTATGGTGTAGACAAGGAGCTTAGAATATCTAGTGAGGCTGCCACCTCCTCTGACTCAGCACATGATCAGAATGAGGCTGGTAATAATTGCTAAGTCTCACTAGAGGCAACAGCTGATGAGGACACTGTCCTGAGGCTGGAAGTCCCCAGTACCAAGCACAAAGGGCACATGCATCAACTGGTCTACAAGTGCATGTAATCCTGCTCTAAGTAGGAGGTCAGATGATTCAGCTTCGGCTGGATGACCTGGGCTTTTTCTACGATGTTCTTGCAAGAACAATCCTGAAGAGAAAGTCAGTAGGCTGCAAAACCTACTTGATCAATTCTTCCAAGGAGAAAGACCATCTGCCTCTACACCCCAGATGGCCCTTCACTTGAGGTTCCCCTAACACTGAGCCACTCCACATCAACCACCTGCCTCTGCTTCAGCCCTACTTCTCAGGAACAGAACCCTCCTGAGCAAATAGGTGCTGTACTTCAAAATTCCCTCCCTCTCATCACACCCATAATCACTGATATTGTGACTAAAGCCATTGATGAGAGGCTTTCTCCACTTTACAGCCCCTGATTGATGCTGCTGTACAAAAGACTCTTTCTGCGGTACAAACCCCTTCCTCCAATCATCCAAAAAGGGGGAGAGTACTGCAGTGAAAGAAAAGAAGAGGAAAAGATCCGAGAAAAGAAGGAAGCAAAGCAAGTCCAAAAGGAGGAGAAGAACAGCAACCAATGCTCACCTACATGCGAAAGAAAGGTGTGATGATCACATTGCTGAAGATAAAGCCTTGGAGCTACTGATAAAAGAGGCTGATGCCGAACACATCAGATCAATGGACAACATCATTGATCAGCTGTTTAGGCAAGGCCATGACCCCAATAACTGACTCTGAGATTCGACGACTAGAGATTGAAGAAATCCAGAATAGATGGGCAAGTTATGAAGTGTTAGAGAGAGAAAGGCTTGAAATCATGATTAGATTATTGCAAAATATCTTGGAAGATCAATGATCGAAATCAAAGCTTGGTCAGGGACAGTATCTTGGCAATCACCACCAAGATCTGTTCGTCTGAAGCATATACTAAGGGGCTGTTATTGAAGCTTTGAATGAAGCGGGTGCTGGGAGCAGGACTGAGCTAGCCAAGCAATCAAAAGCCACATCACCTCAAGGCTGCTAGAACAGCCTGTCAACATTCCCGCACCAAAACCACCCAAAACACAACCACCAAACCAACTCCCTTACCCTCAAAACCCATAGCCGATGATACCCTTGAAGAAGAAGAGAAGGATATTGAGGCTAGAAGATGATGAAGAAGAAGATGATGAAGATAGGCTACCGCTCTCAGCTGTGATTCAGTTGCCTAAGGCCACAAGTCACTCCTCAGCAATTACCCTGAAGTCCAGAGACAAATGGTTAAAGTGAAGCTAGAAGAAGAAGAGCTTCATAAACAGCATGATGAGGAATTACTGAAGAGAGTTGACAAAGCTTATGCAGCCACATCTTCTATCATCAACATGAAGAAGCAAGCCCTCAGACTTACACTCTCAGGCATACCTTTCAATATCAAAAGGAAAGAGTGGGATTGGCCTGATCCCAGGGTCTCTCACAGAATTCATAAGAAAATATACCTCAGAGATACATTGGCCAGGTGAAAAAAGATCGTAGATGAAGTGATCTCTCTGGTCTTTGTAGTTTCACCCTGGGAAATCCTAGAAGACTTAAGAAGGCCTACAAAGCTAATCTAACCCTCAGAAGATGCTGGAAAACAAAATAGTGAAAAAGGGGTTAGTTTACAAGAGGCTTGAGGAAGTCAGGAAAAATGAGCTCCAGTTGTTCTAGCGGTAATCACCCGGATGAGTTTGCTTACAGAATAATAACAACTGTGGAGCAAAGAATGGGAAACAGGCCAAATACCGGTCTGAGTATTAGGGCCGTGAATCATGTTTGAAGGAGGTGCTGAAGAGCTAACCATGGAGGAACAAAATAACTTCTTGAGGCCTACACAAGAGAGGGTACAGACTCTGACAGGATCAGTGATCACAAGTTGAGTATCAGAATATAAGCAGCGGAATACAAACACGAATAGACAACAATTGTAGCAAGCAATCGATATTTGTAAGCATTAAGACGCATACGGTTATAGGGAGAGAATATGCATTTCTGATTTCTAGGAATGTTTATAGATGAAGAATATTTCTAATCGAATCAATCATTCATTCCATTCAATTACTCATTTCACTCACTGATTACAATAGGTTGTCACTCTTATGTAGAGTGCAACAGTCACTGCTGTTGTCACGGAAAGTGACAACTGGCAGATCCAATACAGAAAAAACTAATTCTTAACAAACTACTGAAATGTTCACAACTACTGAGAACATATCAGCAAGTTTACAAAATATAAAACTACAAAACTACAACGACTGAAGAACAAGCCTTCAGTCGTTTTACAAAACTACTGAACATAGAAAATAACTACTGATATCAAACTACTGAAGAAGTACTCTTCAGTAGTTGTGACAAACTACTGAGGCTTCAGTACTTGATCTTCAGACTTTGACTTCAGGTGTTTCATCAGCTGATGACTTCAGTAGATATCATCAGCTGATGTCTTCAGTCTTTGTCTTCAGACTTTGTACATCAGTTGTTGATCTTCAGCACTTGTGAACTCTTCAGCTGTTGTACTTCAGTACTTTGGTCTTTCAGCTTCAGACTTGTGTTCTTCAGCTGTTGTACTTCAGCACTTTGGTTCTTCAGCTGTTAAGGTCTTCAGCACTTGATCTTCAGCTGTTGAAGTCTTCAGCACTTGTCAAACTACTGATGAGGCTTTCAGCAGTTGTTGTGATACCGTGTGGGACTTAGAGGTTTTCTGATCTTGGCTCATGGTTCTTTTGGTCCAACAAACCCCCTGAAACCAATGCAGCCAAAACCTCTAACTTATTTATACTCCCCCTTATTGATGGCAAAATGTGGTCTTTTTCCTTCTTGATCAGTGGAGAAGATGACCCATGTAAGCTCCGGCCTGGGAAGAAATCTCAAATATTTGTTTGGCAGAGTATGAATGGGAACTCTGTTTTGGGGAACTGGACACAGAGTTGTTATCCCATTCATGAGATTTACTTCCCCATAATGAGTCTGTATGACTCACAAACATAGGCCTCAAGGAGAACAACTTGTTCCTCTTGAGAGAGTTCTTATGCTCCTCCTTCGAAGAAGAACTATGGACCATAGTACTCTGATAAGTACTTCATGGTCCTGCCATTTTCAGCTCCACCGTAGTTACCTCCCTATATCAAATTCATCAGGATGGTGCCTTCAAGGAGTAACTGGAGCTCATTCTTTTGGATGTCTTCAAGCTTTTTATATAAAAACCCCTTCTTAATCATCTTGTTTTCTAGTAAGGCTTGAGGTGTCTTCTTTGCTTGGTGAGCTTTCTTGAATTCATCAATGATTTCCCAAGGTGAGACTACAACGGCCACATGATGGTAGATTCTATTGTTTTTCGTACTGGCCGTTGTATCTGTGTGGGATAGTTCTTTTATGGATTCTAGAACTCACCCTGGGGTCTGGCCATACTCTCACTCTCTCCTTCTGATACTGAAAGGTGTGCCTGAGAGTGTACAGCCTTTGAGCATGCCCTTTCATGGCTTGAATAGATGATGACTGAGGAAATTCCTTGTCAACCATCTTCAACAGTTGCTCATCGTGCTGTTTCTGCTGTTCTTCTTTCTATCTTGACTCTGACCATTTCCCTTTGAGAGTCAGGTGTGATCATGAGTTGACTTCGGGGTTTTGGTAGCTTCAGAACAGCAGAGAGTGGCAGACTATCATCTTCATCCTCTTCTTCTTTTCTTCTTCCATCCTCAGCACCCTTCTCCTCCTTCGGGGTACATCACTGGATGATGGTTGGGTTGGTGAAGGAATTGGTTTTGAAGAATGAGGATGTTGGATTTTGGCTTAGAGGTTGGTTGGGAGATTTGAGGGAGGATCTGTGACTGGTTGAGTGGATGGAAGGGAAGGTGATCTAGCATCTTGTAGTTAATTTCGCCTTTGTGAGTTTAGCCATCTCTAACCTTTTGCCAGCTCCAGCCTCATCCAGGGCTTCCACAATAATCCCTTTGTTAAATTGCTCAGACAGACAGATTCTGGTGGCTATAGCCAGAATGCTGTCCCTGGTCCATGCGCGATCTCCATTAATGATCTTCCCAAGTATTTTGCAATAAAGCGGATCATTATTCCAACCTCTCTTTCTCAAGAGCATCATACCCTGCCCATCGGGTTTGTATCTCTTGTACTCTAACCTTCTGATCTCACTATCCAGTGTGGCTGTGTCAAACCCCTGCCTGAAGAGTTGTTCAATTATTTTATCCATGGAGCGGCTGTGTGTGGTGTCAGCTTCTTTGACCAGCTCCTCCAAGGATTTGTCTTCAGCAGTGTGATCATCAGCACTCTCTTTCACTTGTACGTGAGCAGAGGTTGCTTTTCTTTTCCTCCTCTTGGACTTGATCTCTTCCTTTCCTCAGATCTTTTCCTTCCTTTCTTTCACTGCAGTACTCTCCCCCTTTTTGGTGGCATTGGGGAAGGGGTTGGTACCGCAGAGAGAAGAGGTCTTTTGGACAGCAGCATCAACCAGGGGCTGTAATGTGGAGGAAAGCCTCTCATCAAGGGCTTTGATCACTATATCAGTGATTATGGGGGTGATGAGAGGGAGGGAATTTTGGAGTACAGCACCTATTTGCTCAGGAGGGTTCTGTTCCTGAGAAGGGGCTGAAGCAGAGGCAGGTGGTTGATTTTGGGGGGCTCTGTGTTTGGGAAACCTTCAAGGGAAGGTGCCATCTGTGGGTGTATGATGGTGGCAGATGGATGCATCCTGAGACATCTTGGCCAGCAGCTCTTTGAGTCTGCTAACCTCATCCTCTAGAATGGTATTTTGAGCAACTACATCATAGAAGAAGCTCAGGTCATCATCAGTTGATACTGAATCACCTGACCTCCTGCTTAGAGCAGGATTTACATGCACTGGGTGTAGACCAGTTGGTGCATGTGCCCCTTGTGCTTGGTAATGGGGACTTCCAGCCTCAGGACAATGTCCATCATCAGCTGTTGCCTATAGGGAGGTCTTAGCAATGTTACCAGCCTCACTCTGGTCATGTGCTGAGTCAGAGGAGGTGGCAGCCTCACTAGATATTCTAAGCTCCTTGTCTACACCAGGAGATAGAATGGGAAACCCTGGTGCTGTGGGTTCTCAGGTGCACTGTGTTCCTCCCCCTCAATTGTAGAGGAATTCCCAGTAGTAAGTGGTTTCTGGGGAGGGGGTGAGGAGTGCAATTGAGTCAGCACTTGTGCAACTATTAAAGTTGGGCTGTGAGGGGCGGTGTTTGGGGTAAGGGGTTAGAAGCAGTGTGCACCTGGGGTGGATGGTGCTCTTCAATGGCAATCTCCTCAAGTGAGTAAGATCCCAGATAAGTAGGTGCCCTTGGGTTGCTGCAGGCTCTGTTGAGAGGAAGCCTGAGCGGCTGGCTGGAAGAGTCATTGTATCCACTAGGGGGTTTGGACTAGTGGATATATCCTGCGTTTGTGGTGCAGGAGCATCCTCAGGGGACTCAATTCCTGAGTAGCCATTTTGGGTTTCTTTTTGGTGGGTTGGTGGGGACATTGGATTGGAGGTGGTGGCTGTGGGTTCCAGCTGCGTGGGTTTTCGCAGCTTGGCAGCCAGTTGAGTGTCCGGTCAGAGTTGTGCCGGGAGTATACTTCTGGCAGAACAGCCGTAGCAGGGACTCCCAAGCCAACAAGTCCCTCAGCATTAAGCTGGTCTATAATAATGGCCATTATGAACCGTGGATATAGTATCCCACGGTTGGCAGTTAGTTTTTGAGCCATATCTTTGAGCTCTGAAATATTAATTCTGAAAAGTTCAGTGGTTATGCTCAAGGATAGAATACATTACCTGCTGCCATTTGGTGGACATTTGATCCCAAGACGACGTCTTAGGGGCCAAACATACATTGACCATGTGAAAAATCAGGCGCTCAGCGTCATTAAAGTGTTTCTTCATGATGGTGGTGGCACTGAGATCACCTTGATATCCATGCTGAGCAAATGATAGATCTATGGTGCCCTCGGATATCCAGCAGGAGAGGTAGCATCACTCAGTTGAAGATTTTACGGATTGTTGCAGGAGTAATGACTACTTCTTTGTTGTTGACGACGACCGGAGGGATCGTGTGTTGCTCTCCTCAGTTGTAACAGTAACGTTCATCCAAAATTGGTTCAAGGATTCGGCATGTAAGACGGGGTTCAGAAGGAATGCCTTGTTGTATTGGGACTGAACCATAAGATCGATAGCAGTATCGAACTTAGTCCAGATCGGAGATTTTGTGAGGTAGGCAACACAGTTGTGTCGCGGTTAATTTGCATAGACGCCATGAGAAGGAAGTTTTGGAGAGGAACGTTAGGTTTGAAGAAGATGAAGCATGGAGAGCTCAGGTTAGGGGTATTTATAGGGTACGGGTGAGGAAACGACTGAAGGATGTGGTGTTAGTCATCAGTAGTTTTTAAACGACCATGGTATTATCCTTCAGACGTTGAAACAGCTGAAGTCGTGGTGTTAGGCATCAGTAGTTTAGAAAACTACTGAAGACCGTGGTTTTGACTTCAGATGATTGAAACAACTGAGGACATGGTGTTTGTCATCAGTAGTTATGAAACTACTGAAGACAGTGGTTTTGTCATCAGCTGTTGTAAACAACTGAAGACTTGGTATTAGTCATCAGTAGTTATAAAAACTACTGAAGACGTGGTTTTGCTTCAGTTGTTTAAAATGAAACAGCAGTTGTACAACGACTGAAGGAAAGTTCTCGTCAGCTGTTTTCGTCAATTCTTTGCTTTTCAGCTGTTTCAAACTGTCTCAACACATTCATCAGTCTTTATGGCTGATTTCAGTTGTTTCATAGGACATCAGTACTTATCTGTTTTTATTGATTGCAGTAGTTATGACGCATCAGTAGTTGTAACTACATCAGTAGTTTCAAACAGATGAAGTACTTCAGTACTTGTGAGACATTATTAGCCTTCAGTAGTTATAAAAACTACTGAGGTTAAAAGAGCTCATCAGTACTTATATGTGACAGGTACTCATGATCATCAGTATGAATTACTGAGATCATCAGTAGTTGTCACCTATTCTAGCTGCAGCATACCAAGCCTTAACACCAGGTTTTGGAAAGTTGAACTATCCAAAGGCTTAGTAAAAATGTCTGCAAGCTCATCAGCACTAGGCACAAACTTAGGATCAATCAGACCTTTTTCAAAACAATCCTTATAAAATGATGTCTGATCTCTATATGTTTGGTCCTAGAGTGCTGGACTGGATTTTTGACAATGCAAAGAGCTGAAGCACTATCCATTAACAATGGAGTCTTAGTCTCTGTAATGCCATAATCCAAAAGTTGGTTTTGAAGCCAGAGTACCTGAGATGTACAGCTTGCAGCAGCAATGTACTCTGCTTCCGCAGTGGATGTAGCAACTGAGGTCTGTTTCTTGCTCTGCCAAGAAATCAAGCAGTTGCCTAGGAATTGACATCCACCAGAAGTTGATTTCCTGGTCAACTTACACCCTGCATAGTCACTGTCAGAAAAAGCAACTAATTTACCAGAATGTCCGGTAGAATACCATAAACCTAGAGATGGAGTGCCTTGCAGATATCTAAAGATCCTCTTGACTGCAATCAGATGAGACTCTTTAGGTGCAGCCTGAAATCTAGCACAAACACATGTAGCAAACATAATATCTGGTCTAGAAGCTGTTAAATACATCAAGGACCCAATCATACATCTGTAAAGTGTTTCATCAACCACTTTACCTTTCTGATCTGAGTCCAGTTGTGTGGGTGCTGCTCATGGGAGTAGAACAGGGCTTACAGTTTTGTAAATCAAACTTTTGCAAAAGATCTTTTGTATATTTGGATTGATGAATAAAAATTCCATCAGCCTTTTGTTTGATTTGCAACCCCAGAAAGAACTGTAATTCTCCCATGGCACTCATTTCAAACTTCTGTTGCATCAACTTTGTAAAGGCATCACACAACTTTGGATCAGAGGATGCAAAAATGATATCATCTACATAAATTTGAACAAGTAGATTATGCTGCCCAGCTTTCTTAATAAATAAAGTCTTGTCTATGGAGCCTCTAGTGAAATTGTTTTCAGAAGAAAGTTTGATAATGTCTCATACCAGGCTCTGGGAGCTTGTTTTAACCCATAAAGAGCTTATCAAGCTTATACACCCAATTAGGATGTTTATTGTCCTCAAAGCCTGGAGGTTGACATACATAACCTCTTCTTTAACTTTTCCATACAAAAATGCACTTTTGACATCCATTTGAAAGACTTTAAGTTTTGATAAGCAGCATAAGCTAAAAACAATCGAATTGCTTCCAGTCTGGCTACAGGGGCAAAGGTTTCATCATAATCAATACCTTCTTCTTGTGCAACCCCTGAACAACCAGTCTGGCTTGTTCTTAACAATAAGCCCATTTTCATCAGTTTTGTTCCTAAACACCCATTTAGTGCCTATTGCACACTTACCTGGAGGTAGAGGAACCAGTTCCCACACTTGCTGTTCTTGAACTGAAGAAGCTCAAGCTGCATGGCATCAACCCATCATTGTCCTTTAAAGCAATGTGATAATTCTTTGGCTCTTGCTGACTGATGAAGAGAGCATAGAAGCAGAAATTTGACAATTGACTCTTGTTGATACTCCAGCAGTGATATCACCAATGATTTGAGACATAGGGTGATTCTTCAGATCTTGATACATAATGAGATCTGTGCAAGTGTTTGTAGCCGGTTCAGCAGCAACAGATGGTGATGGTGAATCATATCCTTGAAACCAATCAGTGGATGGTAATTCAAAGGAAGTGAATTCAAAGAAATCTCATCAGCATTGTTGTGGATGGTGCTACTGGCGCTACAGGAACATCAGGTCTAGTTGAGTCAGGCAGCTGATCACTAAACCTGAAGAGGTGAGTACTGCAATCATCATCATCATCAGCAGTACCACCAGGTGGTGAACTGTTGACAGGAGCAACAGCAGGAGTTTGATAAGGAACATATATGTCCAATCAAATAACTCCATAGGACTTTGTGGAATCTGTCCTTTGGAGATTCATTAAACTAACATGTAGAGGTTCTTCAACCATCTTTGTTCTGCAGTGAAGACTCTGTATGCCTTGCAAGTAGATGAATAACCACAAAGTATCCTGCATCCACCTTAGGATCAAATTTGTGGAGTTGATCCTTTGTGTTGAGAATGAAACAGGGACACCCAAATGCTTTGAAAAATGAAATCAGAGGAGCCAAATGATGGAGAACTTCATATGGAGTCTTCATCAACCTATGATTTACTAAAACTCTATTTTGCACATAACAAGTGTGTTGACAGCTTCGGCCAAATGGTCAATGGCAAACCTGAGTCAGCCAGCATGGACCTTGCAGCTCAATGAGGGTCTGTTCTTTCTCTCCACTACTCCATTTTGTTCTGGAGTCCTTGGAATGCTGAACTGCCTTTTGATTCCCTTTGAAAGATAGAAGTCATCAAGTGTATGATTTCTGAACTCAGTTCCATTATCACTCCTAATACACTTGACTGGAAGGGAATACTGCTTCTCAATGTACAGCACAAAGTGGATAATCTTCTGAGCAGCCTCATCCTTTGAATGTAGAAAGAAAGTCCATACAAATCTGGGGTAATCATCCACAATTACCAGACAGTATTTCTTCTTTGCCATGCTCATTACTCTCACAGGACCAAATAGATCCATATGCAGTAATTGCAAGCAGGCAGTGGACTTGGACACTTCAATAGGAGGAAATGAGACCTTGTGCTGTTTTCCTTTTAAACAAGCAGTGCATGTTTCATCACAGTGGAACTCCTTTATTGGTAAGCCTCTGACTAAACTATGTGGCTAAGCTGATTCATGTTTTTGAGATTGACATGACCAAGCCTCCTGTGCCACAGTTTAGATTCTTGAAAAGAGGCTTTGGAAAATAGGCAAGGATTGCCTTTGAGATCTATCTTCTAGAGAGATCTAAGGCATACATCCTGTCCTGTTGGCTTTCAGGAGAGTGTGATCATCCAACACTTGTCAATCAAGTGCAAAACTTTGGATGACAGAATCCTACAGTTTTGACTGTGAAAAGGGCAACATGGCCTTTATCACACATTTGACTGACACTCAAGAGGTTGTACTTGAGATTTTCCACATGATTAACATCATCAAATTTGATTTTCCATTGGAGACAAAGCCCTTACCGATGATGTAACCCCTAGCATCATTGCCAAAAGAGACAAATCCCTTCTTTCCTTGAGAGTAGTCATGAAGAAGAGAGATGTTCCCAGTCATGTGCATAGATCCCCCACTGTCTACATACCAGATGCTACTTTGGCATGTTGAAGAACCCTGCAATAATAAACAATCAGTTAGTTTAGAGACCCAAACCTTTTGGTTTTGGGCCTGGTCTCATCAATAGATGGTAAACTAACATGTTTTTGTAACAACAGCCTGAGAAGAGAAGAAGAAGATGGTGTAGAAGAGGAGTCCTTTGGCTTAGACCTCCTTTTCTGTGGTTTCAACATAGGAGAATCTAGTTGGTTACTCTACCCAACAGATGTTGTACCATCATCACCAGCTGTGTCTGATTTTGTGATAAAGCTTTCAGCTCATCAGGACACATTGCTAGTGGAGTTAGATAAGTCCTATGTTGCACCTTCTTTTTGAGCACCCTCAGCTGTCACTTGTTTAACTCCTTCCTTTTTGGATTTCTTTAAGGACTTAAGGGTTACAGGATTTGATGTTGCTGATACAAATGTGGTCTCAAACTCAGTTTTCATTTTTACCATTTTCTCATTAATTTCTTCTTTTTGTTTGAGTTTGGAACCTCTTTTGTACCAACAATCATCTGTAAGATGATTGAACAAACCACATATTCACATGGTTTCTTCTTCATCTTAGGTTGATCATCAACTAAAGATGGTGAAGCAACAGAAGACTTATTCTTCAATGCTTTGGAAGCATGGTTGCTTTCTTGACAAACTCTTTAGTAGTCTTCAAACTCTTTCTACAGCCAGTTCTTCTCTTCAGTGCTGACAGCAGTTGAAGTTGAACTTGAGGTGTTAAATCCTGCTCTCCCGTCCTTTCAGGACTTCAGGATTAACTCCTGAGTTGATCAACTTATTGATCATGTGAATGTCAGCATTTGGACCATCAACATCAGCTGATAGGTTCAAGGAGGACTTGATGCTGAGTGCTACTTCTGATTGTGCTGTATCAGAAGGTAGATCACATGATTTGATGGATTGGTTATCACTCTCACCATCAGATTCTACCTCTGCTCTTGGGGTAAAATCTGTAGGTGGAGCAGTGTGATTGTAGCAATGCCAAACTTCACATTTGAAGCAGATTGCTTACTAAGAAGCATTTCAAAACCTTTGCATGATTGTACACATCTATCACACTCGACCTGGGTAAGTGCAAGGGTTTCTTTGAGATCTTTGTACTTCTCTAGAAGTACATCTTCTCTAGCCTTATCATCAATTATTTTGCAATTCAGTTTATAAACCATCATTTTTATCTTTGAGCACAAACTCAAACTCAGCTTTGTTTTTGGAAATTATTTGTTCTAGCTCAATGTTCTTATTAATTAAAGCTACATTTGCTTCTCTAATGGAAGCAAATGCTGCTATGCATTGTTCAGAACATAATTTGGCTTTTGCCTCAGAGGATACTGTGATACCTGAGGTGTAGAGGCATTGGAAGATGAAGTATCAGCAGACTCCAAAGCCATAAGAGCTAGATTCCCAAAGGGACTGTCACCACCATGTTGACCAGCACCTGAGAACAGTTGATCATGACCAGCAAGTCAAGTCATCCGGTAAACTGCTCCAGTCAACAACTCTGGGGTGAAGAAGCTGTGTGTTGAGATGAAGGTTGTTGATGAGATAGGGAAGGCTGAGGTTCTGGTAATGCATGAGGTTGTGGTGTCATAGGAACTTGAACTTGATTTGACTGTGGCATGTAATAACCGGGTACTGATATGGCATTTGACCCTGAGGAACAAAATATGCCGGAGATTGTTGTTGAGGATGATGACTAGATGTGACAGGATGTTGCCCTCTGTGTTGTTGACTATTGCCAGGAAAAGTCACAAAGGGTGCAGTAGAGTTAGATCCAGTTGATCTACACTCTCTTGCAAAGTGTCCAAGCCGTTGGCATTTGTGACACCTCAACTTGCTCTTGTCAAAACCAACTTTGGTTTTGCCAGAGAGTCCTGGGAATTTTCTTCCAGTTCTTTTTGTAGAACTTCTGAGATCTGATATTTATCAAGGCCATTTGGCTCAAAATATCATCTCTTCTAAGTCATCATCAGCAATCCCTTGAGATCATCCATAATGAAACATAGATTGTCATTATTACACCAGTGAACTGACCATCAACACTTACAAATGCAGAATTAGAAGTGCTCGAAGAGAAATTAATATGCTCATCATACTGGCATTCAGATGAAGCATATTCTGACTCATGACCCACCAAGGCAGTGTTGCCTTGTATAAAGTCTTCAGTGAGCTTTCCAGATGAAGACAGCTTTCTCTTCTGTTCTATCTCTCTCTCAAAAGTGAGCAATTTCCATGGAGTTGGGTGAGAGATAGTTTGTCCAAACTTGCACTGGAGCGTAGGACAATAGTATATGTGTCCCATCTCTCAGGCAGTGATCTGAGAAATCTGTTATATCATTGAATATTGGTGTATTCAAGTTTGACCATTTTTAGTTCAGAGATCAAGCAAGAAAACCGCTCATATTGTTGAGTCAGTTTCTCACCCTTTCTATGAGAGAATGTCTCATATTGTTGGGCAAGAATTTCTCTATTATTTGCCAAGACCTCATCTGTTCCTCCAAATTGTTCTTTCAAAGCAATCCAGAGGTCATGGGCAGTTTCATGATGCATTAGCCCAGAATAGATTTCATTGGGCAAAGCCATGGCCAGAATTCCATGGGCTTTTGCATCAATCTCAAGCAACTTCTTATCCTCATCTGAGTATTGCTCCTCCTCTTCGGAACCATTTGATTGGTTTCGGGTTATTCACCATAGGCTTGTGTGGACCATGTACCACTGATGTCCAACACCTGCGCTGTTAACAGACAGGTGATGGAGCATACGTCTTTGCCATATGTTATACTCATTCCTAACCAGCATAGGAGGCTTGGTTGAGGAACCAGTATTGTGAGGATCATTGAGGGAGTGGTCATTTTCAGTTCAAAAACAGTTTAGTAGTTTCAAGTTTTAAAAAGTTTTAGACAAACCACAACAAACTCAATGAGAACCAAGAAAAGATCTCAGGATGAATGAGCAGAAATACAGAAAATTCAATCTCTATAACCGTTTCTTGCAAAAACAAAAGCTAATTCAATCAAACTTGGATTGAATAGCAGTTTCAATGATCAATTATTAGATCGATCAATGATTAACCAGCTTTGATACCATTTGACAGGATCAGTGATCACAAGTTGATGTATCAGAATATAAAGCAGCGGAATACAAACACGAATTAGACAAATTGTAGCAAGCAATCGATATTGTAAGCATTAAGACCGCATACGGTTATAGGGAGAGAATATGCATTTCTGATTTCTAGGAATGTTTATAGATGAAGAATATTTCTAATCGAATCAATCATTCATTCCATTCAATTACTCATTTCACTCACTGATTACAATAGGTTGTCACTCCTTATATAGAGTGCAACAGTCACTGCTGTTGTCACGGAAAGTGACAACTGGCAGATCCAATACAGAAATAACTAATTCTTAACAAACTACTGAAATGTTCACAACTACTGAGAACATATCAGCAAGTTTACAAAAATAAAACTACTAAAACTACAACGACTGAAGAACAAGCTCTTCAGTCGTTTTACAAAACTACTGAAACATAGAAAATAAAAATACTGATATCACAACTACTGAAGAAGTACTCTTCAGCAGTTGTGACAAACTACTGAGGCTTCAGTACTTGATCTTCAGACTTTGACCTTCAGGGTTTCATCAGCTGATGACTTCAGTAGATATCATCAGCTGATGTCTTCAGTCTTGTCTTCAGACTTTGTACATCAGTTGTTGATCTTCAGCACTTGTGAACTCTTCAGCTGTTGTACTTCAGTACTTTGGTCTTTCAGCTTCAGCATTGTGTTCTTCAGCTGTTGTACTTCAGCACTTTGGTTCTTCAGCTGTTAAGGTCTTCAGCACTTGATCTCAGCTGTTGAAGTCTTCAGCACTTGTCAAACTACTGATGAGGCTTTCAGCAGTTGTTGTGTTGTGATACCGTGTGGGACTTAGAGGTTTTCTCATCTTGGCTCATTGGTTCTTTTGGTCCAACAGATCATTATGGGGAAGTGAATCCTATGAACGGGATAACAACTTTGTGTCATGTTCCCCAAAACAGAGTTCCCTTCATACTCTGCCAAACAAATTTATTGAGGTCTTCCCAGGCCGGAGCTACATGGGTCATCTTCCTACTGATCAAGAAGGAAAAAGACCAACACTCTGCCAACAATAAGGGGACAAAGAATAATTAGAGGTTTTGGCTGCATTGGTTCAGGGGGAGTTTGTTGGACCAAAAGAACCAATGAGCCAAGATCAGAAAACCTCTAAGTCCCACATGGTATCACAAAACTGCTGAAAGACTCATCAGCAGTTTGACAAGTGCTGAAGACTTCAACAGCTGAGGTCAAGTGCTGAAGATTCCAACAGCTGAAGGTCAAGTGCTGAAGATTCCAATAGTTAAAGAAACTAAAGTAATGAAGCTGAAGACCTAAGTACTGAAGTACAACAGCTGAAGAGTTTACAAGTGCTGAAGATCAACAACTGATGTACAAAGCCTGAAGACAAAGACTGAAGACATCAGCTGATGATATCTACTGAAGTTATCAGCGATGAAACATCTGAAGGTCAAAGTCTGAAGATCAAGTACTGAAGCGTCAGTAGTTTGTCAAAATGCTGAGAGTACTTCTTCAGTAGTTGTGATATCAGTAGTTTTATATTTCTAGTTTCAGTAGTTTTATGTTTCAGTAGTTTTGTAAAACGACTGAAGAGCTATTCTTCAGTCGATGTAGTTTCAGTAGTTTTATATTTTGTACTTAAACACTCTGATATGTTCGCAGTAGTTGTGAACATTTTAGTATTGTTAAGTTAGTTATTTTTGTATTAGATCTGCCAGTTGTCACTTTCCGTGATAACAGCAGCGATTGTTGCACTCTATAAGGAGTGACAACTATTGTAATATGGGGTGTATGAATGAATGGAATGAATGAATGATTTGATTGAAATATTCTACATCTATAAACATTCTTGAAATCAGAATATATATTCTCTCCCTATAACCGTATGCATTCTTAATGCATACAAGTATCGATTGCTTGCTACAATTTGTCTAATTCTTGTTCATATTCCGCTGCTTTGAACTCTAATACATCGAACTTGTGATTACTGATCCTGTCACTCCTCACTGGCAGAAGAGTCATCAATACCCTCCACACTAGCTATGTTGGACTCTCTCGGTGAGACGAACCAGAAGCTCCAGTCCTATCCCTCATCCTCATTAGCAGTTAAGGCTTTTGTTCTTACTGGATAAGGTAGAACTACTAGATGTGGCCTTGTCCTGATGATTTATGGACGAGAAGGGATTGCCATTACCCGTCTTCTTTGGTTTTACACACTCCCTCTTGAAGTGTCCTTTCTCACCGCAGTTGAAACAAGTAACCTTTGACTTGTCGAACCTAAAGGTTGTGTCTTTTGTGGCAACCAAGTTCTGTCCGGTCTTTTTGACAAACTTTTTAGCTCGTCGGACAGCACTTTCCAGAGCCCATATTATGTCCATCCGTTCCAACTCCATCTCATCCACCTGCTCATAATCTTCATCTGCCAGGTGTCAGTTTCTATCTTTTCCAGCAACTAATCCATCGTAGGATTGAACCACCTCTGCTAAGAGGGCCATATGTTCTCTGGCCACCTCCGCAGTCACATTCCCGAAGTTGTCGGTTTTTAGTTTTGCTGCATTAGCTTCAGGTATCATATATTGGGGCTTTTCGACCCTGATGTTTTGGATCCTGAAGTTGAGGGTTGTGCTGGAACTGCTGCGCTTGTGATGAAGGCAGTTGTAGTGGTGCTTCAGATGTCTTGACCGAAGGAGTAGCATTGTAGAGTGCAGGGTCTGATCATAGTTAGCCTTTTGGGCTCGATACTTCATCAAAGATCCTCTTCTCTTAGTTTCAGAATGAAGTCATTTATATCTACCTTCGAGAGCATTCCATTTGTCTGAGATTTGAGACAAACGAAGCCCATTATTCTGGTAATCCATCAGCAAAATTGGATACCTTATCCTCCATCGATGTAACCACTCCATGAGTGTGCATCTCACTCATCAAGTGGTAGAATCTATCGACCACATCATCAAGGCCTTCTTTTCCCATAGAAGAGAAGTTGTCAAACTCCTTCTTCAAGGCTTTTGCCTTGATGGCCTTTAGAGAGGCATTTCTGTCGTACCTCTTTTCCAACGCATCCCAAAGTTTCTTTGCCTGAGTATACTTCGAATACTGATGGAAAATATCATTCGGAATAGACTGAGTAAGCAAAGTGTAGGCTTTCTTCTCAGCGTTGTGTTTTACCTTCTGAGCATCCGACATGCCACTGAGAGTAAGTTTGACTCCGTCAGCTCCTACTGGTATGCTATAACCCGACTCGATGGCCTCCCACGATTTGTATCTACCATTTAAGTAGATTTCAAGACGTTGCTTCCATTATGGGTAGTCGTCTAACGTAATAAGTTTTGGGGGTTATTGTGAATACCCACTTCGTTCTCCAACAGCAGCAGATTCTGAATACGTGTGTCTCTACTTGATGTGTATGCTGAAAACTGGTCCTCCATTCACTTAACTTTATTATTCAACAAACCGCTAATATATGCGAATGAAGGTATGCGATTGAACTTATTCGTGTGATTGAACAAATGCGGGATGGTTCAATCGTGCGGATGAATCAGTCGACTGAATGAACTAATGCGATTGAACAATGCGAATGCAAATCTCTGTCGTACGAATGAAGGTACGAATGAGTCCAATCGTGGAGTTGGAGAGTGCGAATGAACTCAGTCCTGCGATTGGTCTAATCGTGCGACTGAACCTGCTGAAGTTTGATAATTCGTAGGTGTAACTTGTTTTGACCGTAATAACTCGAATTTATCAAACCCTAATAGCCGTATGACGAAAAATCTCAAACTTTTCGATCAGGAAACGTCTAGGACTCCGTTAGACACAAAAGGATTGCGTTTTTTATGCAAAAACACATTTTTTTATCCAAACTATTGAATCAACATGTAATCAAGAGCCAAAGCTCTGATACCACTGTTAGGATCTGGTATTTGAACGAAATACCAACTAATTAAAATGTTAAAACAAACCAAATAGTGGGGAATCCTATTTGTTGGCGATCCAAGAGTGAGAACGCACGTAGAAACAATATGTATGAATCTAACATCAAGAATCGATAGGAATCGATCTACAGCGTTCTATGAACTTGGAGTACGAACTTAGAGGCTTCTGGACGGCTAGGGTACGTCTGCAGTAGAAGAGGATTGATGATTACATTTTCCATGAATTAGATGGTATTTATAGGTTAGGGTAGCTCATTCGGGCGACTGAACCATCAGCATGGTTCATTCGCGCGATTGAGCCATGCGGTTGATCCATTCGCACGACTAAGTATTCAGTCATGCGACTAAGCCAATCTCATGTTATAGTCATACGACAGATCCAGTCTCCTGATTCTGTCATGTGACTGAGTCATTCGTATGAAGTTATTCGCATGATGACTTCATGTTACTAAGTTTGAATGTATTAATTGTCTTAACACTATTTATATTAATACAAACAACCACAAACCTTTATAATCAAGTCAATATGCGTTAAACAACTCATTAATGAAATATTAAAAATTATAAACACAACTAAACATTAGTATTTCATTAAGTACCCAATGATTTCATAAGCGTAAGACAATAAAGACATATTACATTCAGATCATAATCTAGGTATATATGTATCAACACAAAGCAATGAAGGTTGTTAGAGAAAGTCAAAGATATCCATGCGAGAATTATTGTTCTTTGATGTTTGGTTATAACTAGTTATTTTTCAATGTATTCGGTTATCCTTGATGAATTCTTTGATAAACCACACCATAGTTGCAGAATTTTGATTAAAATATAAGTAAATCTTATATACTTTGTCATGTAACCTTTACTTGTCATCTATTTCCTCGATTAAACTTTGCGTTTCTTGTTTGACATCTGATTATTTTCTCTTCAATAGTGTAATACGATTCCCCATTTTTATTGACTAAATAAGAGTAGTTTCTTGGTTTTTGGCACCTTTATTCGTTGTCTATATGGTCAATGACGTATTTTTGAATCCAAAGTTGTTATTTTCATTGAGTCGGTTGTTTTTCGAGGCATGAGTGTTTGAATTCAGGTTTTGAAGTGTTCATGATGAGTTTTGTGCTGAAGTGGATTGATTTCAAGTGTCATTCGTATGTTTTCCAGTTTGGTTTTGGTTTTGATTTAAATAATAGATACTGTGTTATATTTGTGATTGATTAGTGTCACTCCAATGATTATCATAATCATATTTTTTTAGATTGGTTCCTGAGTGTGTTTAGAAGGATTGAGAATCAAAAATGCAAAGCATTGGAGGTTGTTAGAGAAAACCAAACATATCCATGCGAGAAGTATTGTTGTTTGATGTTTGGTTATAACTAGTTTTTTTTTCAATGTATTCGGTTATATTTAATGAATACTTAGTCGTGTAACCTTGATTTGACATCTTTTTCCTTGATTAAACTTTGTGTTTCTTGTTTGACATCTAATTACTTCCTCTTCAATAGTGTAATTTGATTCCCTGTTTTTATTGGGTAAGTAAGAGTAGTTTCCTGGTTTTTTGCACCTCGATTCGTTTTCTAGATGGTCAGTTAAGTATTTTTGAATCCAAAGTTGTTATTTTGATTGAGGCAGTTGTTTTTTAAGGCATGAGTGTTTGAATTCAGGTTGTGGAGTGTTCAGTATGAGTTTTGTGCTGGAGTGGATTGATTTGAAGTGTCATTCGTATGGTCACCTGTTTGGTTTTGGTTTTGGTTTTGATTTAAACAATAGATACTATATTATATTTGTGATTGATTAGTGTCATGCCAATGATTATCATAATCATATTCGTTTAGATTGGTTCCTAAGTGTGTTTAGAAGGTTTGAGAATCAAAACTCCAAAGCATTGGAGGTTGTTTGAGAAAGCCAACGATCTCCATGCCAGAAGTATTGTTGTTTGATGTTTCGTTATAACTAGTAATTTTTCAATGTATTTGGTTATCTTTGATCAATTCTTTGTTAAACCAAACTATAGTTGCGCAATTTTGATTAAAAGACAAGTAAATCTTATATACTTGGTTGTGTAACCTTAATTTGACATCTTTTTCCTCGATTAAACTTTGCGTTTCTTGTTCGATATCTGATTACTTTCTCTTTAATAATGTAATTCGACTCCCCGTTTTTATTGAGTAAATAAGAGTAGTTTCATCGTTTTTTGCACCTTGATTTGTTGTCTAGATGCTCAATTAAGTATTTTTGAATCCAAAGTTGTTATTTTCATTGACTAGGTTGTTTTTTGAGCCATGAGTGTTTGATTTCAGCTTGTGGAGTGTTCCTGATGAGTTTTGTGCTGGAGTGGATTAATTTCAAGTGTCATTCGTATGTTTTCCTATTTGGTTTTGGTTTTAATTTAAACAATAGATACTGTGTTATATTTATGATTGATTAGTGTCACTCCAATGATTCTTATAATCATATTTGTTTAGATTTGTCCCTGAGTGTGTTTAGAAGGTTTGAGAATGAAAAATCCAAAGCATTGGAGGTTGTTAGAGAAAACCAAAGATATCCATGCGAGAAGTCTTACTGTTTGATCTTTGGTTATAACTAGGTTTTTTTCAATGTATTTGGTTATCTTAAATGAATACTTGGTCGTGTAACCTTGATTTGACATCTTTTTATCGATTAAACTTTGCGTTTCTTGTTTGACATCTCATTACTTTCTCTTCAATAGTTTAATTTGATTCCCTTTTTTATGGAGTAAACAAGAGTAGTTTCCTGGTTTTTTGCATCTCGATTCGTTGTCTAGATGGTCAATTAAGTATTTTTGAATCCAAAGTTCTTATTTTGATTGAGGCGGTTGTTTTTCGAGGCTTGAATGTTTGAATTCAGGTTGTGGAGTGTTCAGGATGAGTTTTGTGCTGGAGTGGATTGATTTGAGGTGTTATTCGTATGGTCACCAATTTGGTTTTGGTTTTGAGTTAAACAATAGGTACTATGTTATATTTGTGATAGATTAGTGTCACGCTAATGATTATCATAATCATATTGTTTAGATTGGTTCCTGAGTGTGTTTAGAAGGTTTGAGAATCAAAACTACAAAGCATTGGTGGTTGTTACACAAAGCCAACGATACCCGTGCGACAAGTATTATTGTTTGATGTTTGGTTATAACTGGTTATTTTTCAATGTATTCGGTTATATTCGATGAAAACTTTGATAAACCACACTATAGTTCCACAATTTTGATTAAAATACAAGTAAATCTTATATTCTTGGTCGTGTAACCTTGATTTGACAGCTTTTTCCTCGATTAAACTTCGCATTTCTTGTTTGACATGTCATTACTTTATTTTCAATAATGTAATTCAATTCCCCTTTTTTACTGAGTAAATAAGAGTAGTTTCCTGGTTTTTTGCACCTTGATTCGTTGTCTAGATGGTCAATTAAGTAATTTTGAATCCAAAGTTGTTATTTTGATTGACTTGGTTGTTTTTCAAGGCATGAGTGTTTGAATTCAGGTTGTGGAGTGTTCAGGCTAACTTTTGTGTTGGAGTGGATTGATTTCAAGTGTTATTCGTATGGTATCCTGTTTGGTTTTGGTTTTGATTTAAACGATAGATACTATGTTATATATGTGATTCATTAGTGTCACTCAAATGATTATAATAATCATATGTGTTTAGATTGGTTCCCGAGTGTGTTTAGAAGGTTTGAGAATCAAAACTCCAAAGCATTGGAGGTTGTTAGAGAAAGCCAATGATATCCATGCGAGAAGTATTGTTGTTTGATGTTTGGTTATAACTAGTAATTTTCAATGTATTCGGTTATCTTTGATGAATACTTTGATAAACCAAACTATAGTTGCATAATTTTGATTAAAATACAAGTAAATCTTATATACTTGGTTGTGTAACCTTGATTTGACATCTTTTTCCTCGATTAAACTTTGTGTTTCTTGTTTTATATCTGATTACTTTATCTTCGGTAGTGTAATTTGTTTCCCCGTTCTTAATGTGTTTATAAGAGGAGTTTCCTGGTTTTTTGCACCTTGATTCGTTGTCTGGTTGGTCAATTAAGTATTTTTTAATCCAAAGTAGTTATTTTGATTGAGTCAGTTGTTTTTCGAGGCAAGAGTGTTTGAATTCAGGGACTGGAGTGTTCACGATGAGTTTTGTGCTGGTGTGGATTGATTTCAAGTGTTATTGGAGCATATATAGTCATATATAGTGTGTCCGTTGCTTGTCGAGTAGTCTAGGCTTAATGTAATACGCCTGATATGTTGTAAACACATGAAACTGGGTCATTCGTAGGAGCATATGCGAATGAGACTCAGTCGTACGACTGAGCCATGCTAATGGACCAGCCGTGCGACTGAGAGATGCGATTGGGACATTCATAAGACTGAACCATAAGTATGGTCCAGTCGTACGATTGAACCATACGCATGGTCCAGTCGTACGAGTGAACCATACGCGTGGTCCAATCGCACGAATGGGCCCAGTCGCATCTAATATGGATCGAGGCCTATATATACCAGTTTGAATGTA
Organism: Flaveria trinervia; assembly: GCA_025506515.1. Lineage (NCBI taxonomy): Eukaryota > Viridiplantae > Streptophyta > Magnoliopsida > Asterales > Asteraceae > Flaveria > Flaveria trinervia. The sequence continues at coordinate 39,133,774 of CM046445.1, forward strand.
TAGAGAAAAAAAGAAGGATTGAGAGGAAGTCTTCCCGGAGCCTAGGGCTATCGGATGAGAGGGGAGATCATGCTCAATGTTCCCCTTGCCAAGAGTCCTGATTCTTATGTTGTAACAAGCTTGTAATCATTAGGTTTTTATCAATGAAACCAATACTTGATAGTTCGTGTTATTGATTTGACTTTTGGTTTTGGTTGTTCATCCTTTCGTCAAGAACATGCTCGGATGTTTATCGATCCAAGCCGACTACACAATTGGTATGAGAGCCGGTTACTGCTGGAATGATCTAACAATCATTCTAGCAACCCGAGCTCTTGATTTCTGGATCAAAATTCAATTCTTGACGTTAAACCCACATCGTGTTCTTCGTGTTTTGCTCAGATATTGTTAAGTGTGTTTATTCTATGTTAAAATTGCACTCGAAACCACGTTCCCATCACCCCTTCGAAACTGATGATTTCTATTTTGTCTTGGTTCTTGTAAAATTCGTCAGATAAGGGTTTTGGGCAGCCCTGGCGGCTGCAGATTTAAAAATCTGCGTGCAGACTTGAAAATCTGCGTGCAGACCCGTTCATGCGACTGGCCATGCGAATGGACCATTCGTACGACTGGGCCATGCGAATGGACCATTTGTGCGACTGAACCATTTGTATGGTCACTCGTGCGACTGGACCAGTCGTATGTTCAATCACACGAATGAGCCATCCGCATTTGTTCCAGACAAGAAAAAAGGTCTGGAACAGCTTCTTGCACAGATTTGAGGATGAGCAAAGCATATTCACCCTGAGGTTCTTTTGTCAAATAAGTTCGATGTATACCCCATTATTCATTGGACTTCCAGAATAGGTGAATGTAATTGCTGATTTTATTGGGTAGTGAGGAGCATGTGACTACTTAGGGCCAATCAAGTTATATTTATCCGCACAAAGAGGATTCTCACTCTTAGGGGGAATCCATGTACAGAGAAATTGAAGACGCAATCAGAAAGTGATGATGTGAGCAGGTTTCTGATGATGAATCTACATGCATGCTGATTTGTTTGATATTGTCAGATGTGGATTGGAACCTTCAACCTTTTGCCCAATACACCGTGTGAAGACGCAAGGAGAGTACAACGTTTATATATTGGGATATGCTGAACGTGAGGGGGAATTTATGCAGGTGTTAATGTTAATCAAGTTAGCTTGTGTGAAGATTGAAGCAATGGAAAACTGTTCATGTCATTATCTGGAAAAATCAGTCATATGGGGAATGTTGCTACGATAATGGTGTTCTACAAAGTGAACGAAAGCTATTGTGCCTAAATTCATTTTCGGGGATGTGTGTAACCTGACGGATCGGCAACGTTGCCTAATATGGTTTTCGTTTGATTCTATTGGCAACCAGAGCAAAGATTTACTGAAGATTGTAAGAGGTGTTATCTACTATTCGCAAACAACGTCCAAGGGGGAATTTGTTGGAGCATATATAGTCATATATAGTGTGTCTGTCACTTATCGAATAGTCTAGGCTTAATGTAATACACCTGATATGTTGTAAACACATGAAACTAGGTCATTCGCAGGAGCATATACCAATGAGACTCAGTCGTACGACCGAGCCATGCTAATGGACCAGCCGTGCGACTGAGAGATGCGATTGGGAAATTCGTAAGACTGAACCATAAGTATGGTCGAGTCGTACGATTGAACCATACGCACGGTCCAGTCGTACGATTGAACCATACGCACGGTCCAGTCGTACGATTGAACCATACGCACGGTCCAGTCGTACGATTGAACCATACGCACGGTCCAGTCGTACGATTGAACCATACGCATGGTCCAGTCGTACGATTGAACCATACGCATGGTCCAGTCGTACGATTGAACCATACGCATGGTCCAGTCGTACGATTGAACCATACGTATGGTCCAATCGAACGAAGAGCCCAGTCGCATCTAATATGGGCCGAGGCCTATATATACCAGTTTCAATGTGTAGAGAAGAAAATAAGGATTGAGAGGAAGTCTGCCCGGAGCCTAGGGCTGCCGGATGAGAGGGGAGATCATGCTCGATCTTCCCCTTGCCAAGAGTCTTGATTCTTATTGTGTAACGAGCTTGTAATCGTTAGGTTTTTATCAATGAAACCAATATTTGATAGGTCGTGTTACTGATTTGACTTTTGGTTTTGGTTGTTCATCCTTTCGTCAAGAACATGCTCGGATGTTTATCGATCCAAACCGACTTCACACTTAGGGAGTTTGAGAGAACTAAGTTTGTGTTGAGTGTCAAAACCGATCTTGCAGAAATAGATGTTGAAAGAGTTGGGGGTGGAATATCAAATGATGATGAAGATGGAAGGTTAACTGATGTTGCATGGTCAGATGTTTAATTGGAATGTGCTTGAGGAATGGGAGGAACTTGTGGTAATGGATCTGGAGGAATAATGTTCGTTTGGACATTGGAGAAGGATGCATTATCATCAAAAACTGGAATATTGAAGGAGTTAAAAATAGTATTGGTGTTAAAGAACCATGCGGGTTCTATTCTGACATCTGAAGAATTAGATTATTGCTATTGACTCCTGCACAATATATCTTCTCTTGTTATACACCCGATAAGCCTTTTAGGAGGATGAATAACCAACGAAGTAACACTCGCCGGACACAGCTCCAAATTTTTTCTTTTGTGCATGAATGTTTAACAAGGTACACGAGCATCCGAATGGACGAAAGAAATCAATCAATGGATTCCTTTTGTGAAACAGTTTATAAGGAGTCTTCATTTTATTCTATCCACAGTTTTAATCATTTCATTGAATTCAGCCACTTCTGTGTGAATATCAGCTGTTTTCTCTAAGTACACTACCATTTCCAACCTAGATTCATTATTCTTTGTCTTTCTTGTCTCTTCTCCCCTATTAGTTTCAGAGAATATCATACGTTTAGCAGGAGGAGAGTCATCACTACTCTCTTCTGATGAGCTCTCAGAAGCAGTTTCTTTCTCACTACCATATGTTCTTTTCTCATCATCTTTTCTCACTTCTGCTTCAGCTTCCCTTTTGATTTCAACCAACATTCCTAGCTCAAATACTCTTTTGGTTAGGCTTTCATTCTAGTTCTGCAAGTTGATAATAGTCTCAGCCTGTTCTTCAATCAATTCTTCTTGCTCTTCCATAGCAATTGTCTGTATGGCTAAAGTGTCCACATGACCACTTATTTCCTCTCTTGATTGTTGAAGAGAATGTTTTAACTTTTCAATCTATGAGATGATGGTAATGATGCTCTTTGGGGAGATGGATTGGAGATATATGTGTGGAAGTGATAGGTTGTGTTCGAGGTGATAGGATTAATGATCTATGAGATGATGGTAATGATGCTCTTTGGGGAGGTGGTATTGGTAAGGGTAGAAATGGTGATGCCATATCATGAACATGAGGTTCAGTGTGAAGATCACCCCCTCTATCCACATGGGGTGACACTGACCTTTGTCCTTCATCTCTTTCTCCAACATGCTCATCAACAGTTTGCTCATCAACAGTTTGCTCATCATGAGTAGCTGGTTCTTCTTCTTGAATTGGCTCATCAGCAGGATCCTCCAATTCTTTAATTTATTCTTTAGGATTGATCTATTGAAGAATCCAGGGTAAAAGAGGAGAGTGAGCTCCACTATAGAAGTTCCAAAATAGGTAGGACTTTGCCTCATAATGAAGGATATACAAAATAGGTCCTTCAGGTACAATATCAGGGAATGCTTCATTGATGAGGCATTGTATGAACCTTGGGTAAATTAGGAACATGTATCTTCTTCCTTCCTGAATGTTGTATACTAGACCATTGAACACATAGGCGGACATGTTAAATGGCCTATTAGTGCATAAAGCACATATTGCTGATGAAGTGATCACAGGAATATCATTCCGTCCTGTCTTCCTCTTGGACAAACAATGTTGATAGAGGTGAATCAGAAACCTCCATTATAAGTCCACCAGTCCCTTCACTATTTGCTTTCCTTCATATCCTCTTTCATAACCAATGTCAGCAAAGAAGGTAGTGATTTCTTCATCTTCAAGCTCAATAGGTGTGTTTGCATCATCACCAAACTATAGACACTATCTCATAGTTTGTTCAGTGATGGTCAGAGAATGGTCATCATCAATTCTTCCTAATAGAGTCTTGTCACCATCAACATCTGTCATTGTAGTAGTACTCCAGAAAGAACTTATGAATCTCTCATAAATAACAGGTCTAACTGTGATGGCATATGCTACTCTTGTAGTATAAATGAATCTGATCATATCTCTAAGACCTTCTGCCTTAGGTACATGAGGGTCAAGATAACCATTGACATTGTGGAGCTTGCTCCACGTAAGATTAGCCATGTACCCTGCATTAGAGGCATATGAGTTAGATTGATGAAAATATATGTTATACATCATGCAAGATTCATCAGTTTGACATTTTGATGGTCAAAGTTGAATGTTTGAAGGTATTGTTCTATAGGAAACACTTCAAATAGTGATGTTATCAAGAATAATCATTGTTATTTTGTTTTTTTTGTTTGAAGAGGTGATTTTTGATGTTGTTAACCTTTATCAATTTTTATTTTCAGGATTTTATTTCAACGTTTCCAATTTCATCATGCTCTATTCACACGATGAACATGACTTTGAAGTTTCCTTGTTGAGTGGTATTCTTCTTAGTTTGCATGTTCATTGAAGTCGAAAATGATCATCCTTTCTTAGAATAAATTTGATTTTGAGTGTTCTTTATTAACCTTGGGTTCTAAGTTCATTATCAGTCCGAATGTCTGACATTTTAGGTTACAAAATGTTAAATTTTTCACCTTTTGTTCGATACTAATGTTGTCTAGAATCGAAGATGAGGACAAATAGATGAAATGAGACTAAGATCTTTGATTGTTAAAGATGATGTTGATTGATGAAGATGAACAGTGTGTTTTTCGTTCATCCCACTTTAGCGTCTCTCAAATTTGAAAAGTATTAAATGACCTTTTGAACTTGCTTTAAATAGTCAAATCATGGCTTTAAAAGTTTTTACAAGTTTCAGAACAAATGCGGTCAAAATTTTATTCATAGTGTAGCAAATATGGAAAGGTTTTAGACATCCGTATTTGTTTACTGTTGCAAATGCGGAAGTGTAAAACTTAAGAATTTGGTCATGCGCATTTGTGTACCGTAGCAAATGCGGAAGTGGAATACTTAAGATTTTGGCTACCTATATTTGTGCACTGCTGCAAATGCGAGAGAACAAAGTTAATAAACATTTATGTACTGTAGTAAATGCGGTTGATCAAAGTTGATCATCATTTGCTCACTATAGCAAATGCGGTTGATCAAAGTTGATTAGCATTTGCTCACTATAGCAAATGCAATTGATCAAACTTGTTTAGCATTTCCTCACTGTAGCAAATGTGGCAGAGTAAAATTTTAACATTTACTTGATCGTCATCCAGTGTTGATGTTACACATATCCACAAGTGCAGATGACTAAAAACAAATGCGGGAATGAAAATATCATTCGCATTGACAAATGCGGTAGAACATTTTTGTTCTGCATAGGTTTTTGACACTTCAAACTTTTCATGTATACTTTTTAGACACCAATGTATAGAGTAAACTCTTTGTCCGCATTAGTTTCACTTTGACATAAATAGTTACCCTCATTGATTATATGCATGGGTTACTTCACCCACATTAACCAATGCACTTACCCGCATTAACTTTTGAACTTAATCAAAACTTGATGTTTATTTTTGGTTTTCCTTGTTATGAAGAACTGTTTTCTTATGAATTTTAGACAATTGGTGGGTTTATCAATTCTTGCTTGGATTGACTTGTATGTCAGAAGTGATACAAGTTCCCATTGTTTGACTGATCTTGAACTTCTTATGCTTCCAAGAATCTACGTAAGCTGAGATACTATGGTATAACTTCTTCACCAACACAAACATTTTCTTTTTTATTTGTTTTGAAGTTTTAAGAAAATAATTTAAGATAGTAAATGTTTATATAAACTTAATCAAAAAATTTAAATTACTCCCCCTAAAGTTTATATCCACTTATGGATAGAAACTTCAAGGATTTAAAACCTTTTGAATATAAATTAATTTTGATTACTAATAATGTACAGAAGTATATCTTTTGTCGGGATTATATCAATCTTATATCACACATGTGCATCCTTTATGATAAAATGGACATGTTTATGAACTTGTTGATTGATGGTATGTTTGTCCTCTTAAAGTCATACCCGATCGATATTTGAATGCATGTGACATTTATCATGTTTTGGTTGATTTAATTATTCAATATGTACCTCACACATAGAAGTATGGAATGATCAACCATCCTTATGTAATGCATGGTAGAACTTTTTCACAACTTTCTTAACCAGGTTACTTAGGTTATGAGATCTCATTTACACTGATCCTCATTGGAATTCTTTTACTTTGATCTTTTTCATGATGATCCATATTGGGATTCTTTTCACTTCACTTTGGAAGATGATCCATGATTGGATTCTTTTGTTCATTCACATGGAGTGTATTGTTTTTGTATATTCATCCAATTTGGATGTGTTCCTGATTAGGAATCTTTTGGATCAATACATCTGCACTATGTGCTTGTTTCATCAAGTCTTTGCCCAACCAAACAAAGATAAATCTTGATATAGGTGAAAGAGATTCATAAAGTATCATTTCCAGGTATGTTTAGGTTACTACACATACATGCACTTAGATAAGCCAATACATACCAGTACTTTGAGATGAGATTTTCACCATTGAATAAGACTTTAATTCATCATAGCATGTATCTTCTCTTCCAAGTTGAGCCTACCAACACATCTGGTAAGTCATTACGGTCTTTCAAATTTTGAAATTAAGCACAGTGAATGATATAATGACTACAATTATATCATTTCCCAAATATTCTTTTCTTCATTAAAATTGACTTCTTTTTGTGATTTTCTGATGTTTTTTGAATTGTTTTTGAAGTTTTTGATTGATTTTATTCAAGGTTAATCATGTCAATTGATTGAACTAGGAATTCAAACCTACTAGGTTCAAATGCCTTGGTGAATACATCAGCCAATTGATTTTTAGTGGGAACTTGAATCAATTTGATTAACCCTTTTTCAGCACAGTCTCTCAACAAGTGATATCTAATTTCAATGTGTTTTGTTTTTTAGTGTTGAATTGGATTATTTGTAATGAAAATAGTTGCAATGTTGTCAATGTGAATTGGTGTATGCAAGAAGTTAAAACCATAATCAAGCATCTGGTTTTGAATCCAGAGGACTTGAGTGCAACAAGCTGATGCTGGAATATACTCAGCTTCTGCCATTGAAACAGATACGTTTGTCTGCTTCTTGCACTGCGAGGAGACCAGTCATGGACCAAGAAATTGACAATTTCCAGAAGAGGATTTCCTATTGAAGTTGCATCCTCCTTAATCACTATCAGTGAAGGCATAGAGATTGAAGTCTCCTTCCTTTGGATACCATAAACCAAGGGTTGGTTTGCCCTTCAGATATCTGAATATCCTCTTGACAGCATTCACATGAGATTCCTTTGGATTAGCTTGATATTTGGCACACACACAAATACCAAACATAATGTCAGGCTAGTAGTTGTTGGATACATAAGTGAACGGATCATAGATCGATAGTGAGTCTCATCCATTGATTTTCCTTCTGGATCAGGTCCAATCTTCACTTTAGTATGCACAGGATTTTTGATAGACTGACAGACGGCAAAGTGAAATTTCTTCAACATTGTTTCCACATATTTTGATTGACTGATGAAAATTCCATCTGCTATTTGTTGGACTTGCACCCCTAGAAAGAAAGTAAGTTCCCCCATAGCACTCATTTGAAATTTTGAATGCATAAGGTCTTAAAAGTCATTACAGAGTTGCTTGTTTGTTGAGCCAAATATAATATCATCCATATAAATCTAGACTAGCAACATGTCAATTCCTCTATTCTTTCTAAAGAGCGTCTAATCAATCTTTCCTCTTTCATATCCACGTTCAAGCAGGAAAGATGATAAAGTCTCATACCACTTTCTTGGGGCTTGATGAAGACCATATAGTGCTTTGTCAAGCTTGTACACCCTGTGAGGGAAATCCAGATCTTCAAAGCCAGGTGGTTGACTCACATAGACTTCTTCATCAATCTTTCTATACAAGAAAGCACACTTCACATCCATTTGATAAATAGAAAACTTCATGGATGCTAAATATGAAAGAATGATTCTTATTGCTTCTAATCTGGCAACAGGTGCAAACACTTCATCATAATCAATTCCTTCTTCTTGTGTGTAGCCCTGTGCCACTAGTCTTGTTTTATTTTTTATGACAATCCCTCTATTATCAGTTTTGTTTTTGCACAACCATTTGGTTCCATAGGGTATTTTCCTTCGAGAAGGTCTACCAGTTGCCATACTTCTTGCTTCTTCAATTGCAGTAATTCCTCCTGTATTGCTTCAATCCAGCTATTGTCTTGAAGAGCCTCTTTGATGTTTTTGGAACTGTTTGACAAAGAAAGTATGAGAACAAACAGATGTTTGCAATACTTGACTTGCTTCTTGTCACCCTTTCATTAAGTTCACCAATAATTCTTTCCACTATATGATTCTTGGGTATTTTGGTGGTTGGAATTGAGTCACCAATGTTAGGACCGTGTAGGTATGGAGTACTAACTGATAATGTGTGAAACCAGATCAAATATTGCGGAATCCTATTTGATTGGTGGTCCAATCAGTTAGAATGCAGTTTCGATCAATCTAACGATTAAAGAAACATTAAGAATGATTAGAACAAGTTCAACTGCGAACTATGAACATGGATAGGCTTTGTCGAGTCTTTGGAGGGCTAGGGTATGAATATGTGTCAAAAGTCTTCAAGTGTTTTGTTTTTTCACGAATTAGGTAGTATTTATAGGTTAGGGTTTTTCAATCGTATGACTGAACCATTAGCACGGTTCAGTCATGCAACTAAATCATGCGATTGATCTATACGCACGACTAAAGGTTCAGTCATGCGATTGAGTCAATCTTATGTCTCAATCGTGTGACTGATCCAGTCTCCTGGTTCAGTCGTGCGACTGGTCCATTAGCATGATGTATTCATGCGTATGGTCCATTAGCATGGTCATTCGCAAGAAGACTTCATACGATTAAGTTTGAACACGTTTCTCAATCATTATTGACTAAGAACTATGCACAATAACCTCAAACCTATATAGTTAGTTCAATATACTTTATTACACAATAAACAATGAAATATTAAACATTATAAGCATCAATCACATATTGTATTTCATTCAACTCATTCATTACATATATGTAAGACATGACAGACATTTACATTAAACTCCTAAACTAGGTACATATGTATCAACAAACTCCCCCTTGGACCTAGATTACGTTAACGTCTGACATTCTTCATTAGCTCATCAAATCTCTTGAACTTCTCCTCTCTAGTAACTCCTACATGTATTTCAAATGCAAAACAAAGTCGTATAACGTTCTGGAACTAGAGGCTTGTACAATATCTTGCGTGTCATACAATAGTGGCCAGTTGTACAATGTATAGACATCTTCTGCAGACAAGTTTGCTAGCCACATAGGGTCGAATACCTAGCTAGTTTCCATTTTTCCTTCTTTATTTAAATCTATGACCGCTTCGCCTGTTCTACAATCATAATACTACCATTTGAAGTGTGAAGTGAAGTCCTGTGGCATTTCCCGTAAGGGAATCTTGAACATTATGCATGGGGAACTCCACTTCAGCAGCACTTTAGGCTTTCCAGAAATGGGATCCACTTCAGACCTATGAATGTACCTCTTCGGTTGTTGAGGTCTGAAGTTAACCCATCTGGTGTGGTATTCCCCTTTAGAGCAGCCTCAAACCAGCTTGACATCTTTCTAGGATCAGCATATAGCAGATTTAAGCGTGCCAGCTGGTTGTGCTCAAAACCTGGGAGAGTCATCATATCATGTGGGTATCTAAAGTACACTATTCCCTTCTCCATCTTAATAGCATAAACGTTAAGATCATCAAAATATGCCCATGCAATAATCTTGCTAGACAACTTTAGATGTTTCTTGACCTTGTAGAGCTTGGTGTAGGCATTTTGCTTTTGAGCTGTGCATTGGGCTCGTATCTCAACAACACAAGTTGCCCATTCAACCTTTTTTATATCAACATCAGCATCTGAGGCTTGGGCTTGGCTTTCATTCTTTTCTGTTTCTTTCTCCATCTCATCTAGTTTGTCGAATGTAGCACTGCCGAGAGTGTCACCCAAGTCGAGGATCATATTGCCCTCTCAGTCAGTGTACTCTGGATAGTGCTCAGTAGTGACATCCTCAATCTTTATTTCATCGACATATTAAACTCATCGTCACTTGTCACATCAACTGTTGGAGCATCTTTGACCAGCTTATCTGGATTTAGCCTGAACGTCTCCGCAAGTTGTTCATCAGGTCGTGTATGATTTCTCCTTCTTCATGAGTGTAGCTCACTAACCTTCTGACAATCCCTTTCAAATCAAGAATCATTGTGAATTGAGACTTGATTTGCTGAAGGGGAGCAATATCATATTCATCTTGCTGAGATGTTTGATTTGCTTGATTTAACATTTAACACATCAATAGTTAGTAATTAATCAAGACATCTAGACATTAGATAAATATATATAACATTAAAAAAACTATAATACAAGAATCAAGTACAAAAGTTATCAAATACATAAACATCTAGTCATTACTTTTGTCTTTATCTGTCAACTCTTCAATAGCAGGGGCTGAGGATGATGCTCCTTGGTCTTGAGCTCTCTTAGTTCTCCTTTCTTGACCTTGAGCAAGGCTGATGCAGCAGCATCACTTTCTTCATCATTATCATCACCTCTTTTCTTTCCCCTCGATCCTTCATCATCACTGTCATCTTCTTCATCAGACCCATCATCATCACCATCATCATCATCTTCACCTTCCCGGATTTTTAACGGCTCATCTTTTGATCCTTTCAGCCTAAGCATAATCTTCTTGTTCTAGGCCACCAACTCCTCAATCCTCTTAACTAATTGATCATCATGCTCCTAAAGTTGGGTAATATGTTATGCTTGAGTAGCATTGAGCTCCACAAGCTAACTTAGCTGTGTAGCTCTTTGCTCATCAGCAACTAACAGCTCTAGCACCATCCGGTTTAGTGCAGTTAGTTGTTCCTCTACCCCAATGAAGGGTAGAGTGGGTCCGGTGGTGAAGATAGAGTGGGTTGAGGGACCTGCTTGGTGGCTGGTGGTAGTGGTGGATATGGTGAATATGGGTGGTGGGATAGGAGTGGATGGTGAAGGGGTGGCTGTAGTAGGGGTGGTTGGGAGTGTGGTAGTGATGGTGAGGGTGTGATAATAGTGATAGGGGGTGTGGTAGTGGTGGTGGTAGCTGTGGTGGATGTGGTAGGTGTGGTGGATGTGGTGGTGATCAAGGTAATCCTCCTCTACTTGCTCTTCATCCCATGGGGCTGAGCCATCCTCTTCTTTCTCAATCCCTTAGAGGCGGATGCTCCCCCTTGGGTGATGGGATGGTCTGGGATGTAAGATGGATCAGTATCAGTAGTAACGGCATCCCCGGACTAACCTTGGCGTCCACCAACCGCTCTGAGCCCTCTCTTAGTGGCCACGACCCGGCTCCCCCCCCCCATCCATACCAATGGCTCCTCCTCCTCATCCTCCTCCTCATCCATTTGAAGGTTAGGGTGGATTGGAGCCAACTCGGATCCACCTGAACCCTCACCTCCTTAACCATCACCATGGTCATGATCGTCATCTAAGTCATCGGTGGGTAGCTCATACGCTGTATATTGGAATCACTATCGTCGTGATGCCACTTCTTGTGAGAAAGCGCCACGTACTCAGCATTGGCCAGATGCCCTAAAAATCTCCTAATAGGGGGCTTTAATTGCTTCCCCCTATACACCTTCACCCTACCTAGAGTGATGTCATCCATCACCTCAAGTGTGACAGCATCATCTGTCTCCTTTGACAACAAAGGAAGCTTCTGGTCAATAATCATCTACAGGAAGCGAGGGTACATGCAGAAGCCTTCCTTCCCTTCGGCCTCTATATTCTCCACCATGTACGTGAAGATCATCCGAGAGAAGCTGAATGGATGATTCAGTACCAGAGCCACATAAGCATTCTGGATCTGATCAGACATCTCATCAAACCCTCCTTTCCTCGAGGCTATGCACTTTCATCTGCTTTTCAGGTGTTTCATAGGACATCAGTACTTATCTTTTTGTACTGATTTCAGTAGTTGTAACTACATCAGTAGTTGAAACCACATCAGTAGTTTGGAACAGATAAAGTACTTCAGTACTTGTGAGGCATTTAGCCGTCAGTAGTTATAAAAACTACTGAAGGTGAAAGGACTCATCAGTACTTATATGTGACATGGTTGCCAATGATCACCAGTAACTATTACTGAAATCATCAGTAGGTGTCACTTATTCTAGCTGCAGCATACCAAGCCTTAACACAAGGTTTTGGAAAGTAGAACTATCCAAAGGCTTAGTAAAAATATCTGCATGCTCATCAGCACCAGGCACAAACTTAGGATCAATCAGACCTTTTTCAAAGCAATCCCGAATAAAATGATGTCTGATCTCTATATGTTTGGTCCTAGAGTGCTGGACTGGATTTTTGACAATACACAGAGCTGAAGCACTATCCATTAATAATGGAGTCTTAGTCTCTGTAATGCCATAATCCAGAAGTTGGTTCGGAAGCCAGAGTACCTGAGAAGTGCAACTTGCAGCAGCAATGTACTCGGCCTCAGTAGTTGATGTAGCAACAGATGTTGTTTCTTACTCTGCCAAGAAATCAAACAGTTGCCTAGGAATTGACAACCACGAGAAGTTGACTTTCTAGTTAACTTGCACCCTGCATAGTCACTATCTGAAAAAGCAACTAATTTGCAAGAGTGTCCGGTGGAATACCATAAACCCAGAGATTGTGTACCTTGCAAATATCTAGAGATTCGCTTGACTGCAATCAAATGAGACTCTTTAGGAGCAGCCTGAAATCTAGCACAAACACATGTAGCAAACATAATATCTGGTCTAGAAGCTGTTAAATACATCAAGGACCCAATCATACATCTGTAAAGTGTTTTATCAACAGCTTTACCTTTCTGATCAGCATCCAGTTGTGTGGTGTTGCACATCGGAGTAGAACAGGGCTTACAGTTTTGTAAATCAAACTTATTCAAAAGATCTTTTGTATATTTTGACTGATGAATAAAGGTTCCATCAGCCTTTTGTTTAATTTGCAAGCCTAGAAAGAACTGTAATTCTCCCATTGCACTCATTTCAAACCTCTTTTTCATTAATGTTGTAAAATCATCACACAACTGGGGATCAGAGGATGCAAAAATGATATCATCAACATAAATCTGAACAAGTAGCTTATGCTGATCCACCTTCTTAATAAACAAAGTTTTATCAATGGAGCCTCTAGTGAAATTATTCTTAAGAAGAAAAGTAGAAAGTGTCTCATACCAGGCTCTAGGAGCTTGCTTCAACCCATAAAGAGCCTTATCAAGTTTATACACCCATTCAGGATGCTTATTATCCTCAAAACCTGGTGGTTGACACACATAAACTTCTTCCTTTATTTTACCATATAAAATGCACTTTTGACATCCATTTGAAAAACTTTAAGATTGTGGAATGCAGCATAGGCTAAAAACAATCTGATTGCCTCTAGTCTGGCTACAGGGGCAAAGGTTTCATCATAGTCAATACCTTCTTCTTGTGAAAACCCCTGTACAACCAGTCTAGCCTTGTTCTTAACAATAAGCCCATTTTCATCAGTTTTATTCCTAAACACCCATTTAGTGCCTATTACACACTTACCTGGGGGAAGAGAACCAGTTCCCACACTTACTGTTTCTTGAACTGAAGTAGCTCAAGCTGCATAGCTTCAACCCATCCATTGTCTCTCAAAGTAACATGGTAGTTCTTTGGCTCTAGCTGACTGATGAAGAGAGCATAGAAGCAGAAGTTAGACAATTGACTTCTTGTTGAAACACTAGCATTGATATCACCAATAATCTGAGACATGGGGTGATTCTTCAGTTCTTGATAAACAATGAGATCCGTGCAAGTGTTTGTAAAACCTTCAGCAGCAGCAGATGTTGATGCAGACTCTTGAAACCAAGAATTAGATGGTAACTCAAAAGATGTAGAGGAAACAGAGATCTCATCAGCATTTGTTGTGGATGGAACTGCTGAAGCTACAAGAACATCAAATTTAGCAGACACAGGCAGTTGGTCACTAAACTTGAAAAGATGAGTATTGATATTGTCATCATCATCATCAATACCACCAGGTGGAAGACATGCTGCAGAAGATGATTTATCCACAGGATCTGCAACAGCTGGAGGTTGATAAGGAACATATTGCAGTATGTCCAAATCAAACAACTCCATAGGGTTTGTGGAATCTTGTCCAAAGGAGATTCATTAAACTTCACATGCAAAGTTTCTTCAACTATCTTTGTTCTGCAGTTGAAGACTCTGTATGCCTTGCAAGTAGATGAATAACCAAGAAAATACCCTGCATCCACCATAGGATCAAATTTATGGAGTTGATCCTTTGTGTTGAGAATAAAACAGGGACACCCAAATGCTTTGAAAAATGAAATTAGAGGAGCCAAGTGATCGAGAACTTCATATGGAGTCTTCATCAACCTCTGATTTACTAAGACTCTATTCTGCACATAGCAAGCTGTGTTAACAGCTTCAGCCCAAAAGGTCAGTGGCAAACCAGAGTCAGCCAGCATGGACCTTGCAGCTTTAATTAGGGTCCTGTTCTTTCTCTCCACTACTCCATTTTGTTCTGGAGTCCTTGGTATGCTAAACTGCCGTTTGATTCCCTTTGAAAGATAGAAGTCATCAAGTGTATGGTTTCTGAATTCAGTTCCATTGTCACTTCTAATACACTTGACTGGGAGGGAATACTGCTTCTCAACATACAACACAAAGTGAATAATCTTCTGAGCAACCTCATCCTTTGAATGTAGAAAGAAAG
Organism: Flaveria trinervia; assembly: GCA_025506515.1. Lineage (NCBI taxonomy): Eukaryota > Viridiplantae > Streptophyta > Magnoliopsida > Asterales > Asteraceae > Flaveria > Flaveria trinervia. The sequence continues at coordinate 39,148,872 of CM046445.1, forward strand.
TCCATACAAATCTGGAGTAATCATCCACAATTACCCGACAGTATTTCTTCTTTGCCATGCTCATTACTCTCACAAGACCAAATAGATCCATATGCAGTAATTGCAAGCAGGCAGTGAACTTAGGCTCTTCAATAGGAGGGAATGAGACTTTGTGTTGTTTTCCTTTTAAAAAAGCAGTGCAGGTTTCATCACAGTGGAACTCCTTTATTGGTAAGCCTCTGACTAAACTATTGTGGATTAACTGATTCATGTTTTTGAAATTAACATGACCCAGCCTTTTGTGCCACAGTTTAGATTCTTGAGAAGAGGCTTTGGAAAATAGGCAAGGATTGCCTCGGAGATCTATTTTCTTGGAAAGATCTAAGGCATACACTCTTCCTGTCCTGTTGGCTCTCAGGAAAGTGTGATCATCCAACACCTTATCAATCAAATGCAGAACTTTGGATGACAGAATACTATAGTTCTGACTGGTGAAAAGAGCAACATGGCCTTTATCACACATTTTACTGACACTCAAGAGATTGTACTTGAGATTTTCCACATGATTAACATCATCAAACTTTATTTCTCCATTGGAGACAAAGCCATTTCCAATGATGTAACCCCTAGCATCATTGCCAAAAGAAACAAACCCCTTCTTTCCTTGAGAGTAGTCATGAAGAAGAGAGCTGTTCCCAGTCATATGCATAGATCCCCCACTGTCTACATACCAGATGCTACTTTGGCATGTTGGAGAACCCTGCAATAATAAACAATCAGTTAGTTTTGGAGACCCAAACCTTTTTGGTTTTGGGCCTGGTCTCATCAACAGATGGTAAACTAACAGGTTTATTAGAAACAACAGCCTGAGAGGAAGAAGATGGTGAAGAAGAGGAATCCTTTGGCTTGGACCTCCTTTTCTGTGGTTTCAACATAGGGGCATCTAATTGGTTAACTCTTCCCAATAAATGTTGAACCATCATAACCAGCAGTGTCTGATTTTGTGGAGTTTGATAAGTTCCTATGTTGCACCTTCTTCTTCTGAGCACTCTCAGCTGTCACCTGTTTAACCCCTTCCTTTTTGGATTTCTTTGTGGACTTAAGGGTTACAGGATTTAATGTTGCTGATACAAATGTGGTCTCAAACTCAGTTTTCATTTTTACCATTTTCTCTTTAATTTCTTCTTTATGTTTGAGTTTGGAACCTCTTTTGTACCAGCAATCATCTGTAAGATGATTGAACAAACCACATACTTCACATGGTTTCTTCTTCATCTTAGGTTGATCATCTACTAAACAGGTGAAGCAACTGAAGACTTGCTCTTCAGTACTTTGGAAGCATTGTTTGCTTTCTTGACTACCTCTTTAGTAGTCTTCAAACTCTTTCTACTGACAGTTTTCTTCTTTTCAGTACTGGCAGTAGTTGGAGTTTGAACTTCAGGTGTTAAATCCTGCTCTCTAGTCCTTTCAGGACTTTCAGAATTAACTCCTGAGTTGATCAACTCATTGATCATGTGAGTGTCAGCAGTGGAACCATCAACATCAGCTGATAGATTCTGAGAGGGCTTGGTGCTGACTTCTACTTCTGATTGTGCTGTATCAGAAAGTAGATCACATGATGAGATGGATTGGTTATTACTCTTACCATCAGATTCTACCTCTGCTCTGGGAGTAAAATCTGTAGGTGGAGCAGTGTGATTGTAACCAATGCCAAACTTCACATTGGAAGCAGATTGCTTACTAAGAAGCATTTCAAAACCTTTGCATGATTGTACCCATCTATCACACTCTACCTGGGTGACTGCAAGGTTTCTTTGAGATCGTTATACTTCTCTAGAAGTATCTCTTCCCTAGCCTTATCATCAGTTATTTGGCATTTAAGTTTGTAAATCTCATCATTCTTATCATTAAGCACAGACTCAAATTCAGCTTTGCTTTTGGAAATTATTTGTTCTAGCTCAATGTTCTTGTTGATTAAAGCTACATTTGCTTCTCTAATAGATGCAAATGCTGCTACGCATGTTTCAGAACATAATTTGGCTTTTGCCTCAGAGGATACCCGTGATACCTTTGGTGTAGAGGCATTAGTGGATGAAGTATCAGCAGAATCCAAAGCCATAAGAGCTAGATTTCCAAAGGGACTTTCACCACCATGTTGACGAGCACCTGAGAACAATTGTTCATGACCAGACAGTCATCTGGTAAACTGCTCCAGTCAGTAACTCCTGGGGTGAAGAAGCTGTGTTGTTGAGGTTGAGTTTGTTGATGAGATTGGGAAGGTTGTGGTTCAGGAAATGCTTGTGGTTGTTGTGCAATTGGAGCTTGAACAGGATTTGGTTGAGGCATATAATAGCAGGGATAAGGATATGACATTTGACCTTGGGGAACAAGTATGCAGGAGATCTAGGATGTGAATGATGACCAGAACCAGCAGGATGTTGCCCTCTGTTTTGTGGACTAGTACTAGGAAAAGTCACAAAGGGTGCAGAAGAGTTAGATACAGTTGATCTACACTCTCTTGCAAAGTGTCTGAGCCTTTGGCATTTGTGACACCTCAACTTACTCTTGTCAAAACCAACTTTGGTTTTGCCAAAGAGTCCAGGAAATTTCCTGCCAGTTCTCTTATAGAACTTCTGAGATCTGATATTAATCAGTGCCATTTGGCTCAGAATATACATCTCTTCTAGATCATCATCAGCTATTCCTTTCAAATCATCCATGATGAAGCATAGATTGTCACTATTACTGCCAGAATGACTCTCAATACCAACAAATGCATGATCAGAACTATTTGTAGAGAAATCAATATGCTCATCATAATTGCTTTCAGATGCAGCATATTCTGCCTCATGACCAACCAAGGCAGTATTCCCTGGTACAAAGTCATCAGTGAGCTTTCCTGATGAGGACAGTTTCCTCTTCTGCTCCATCTCTCTTTCGAATGTAAGCAGTTTCCCATGAAGTTGGGTGAGAGATAGGCCATCCAGATTTGCACTGGAGCGTAGGACAATAGTGTATGTGTCCCATCTCTCAGGCAGTGATCTGAGGAACCTGTTATTCATCTGACTATTAGTGTATTCCTGTTTCACCATTTTCAGCTCAGATATCAAGCAGGAAAAACGCTCAAACTGTTGAGTTAGTGTCTCACCCTTTCTATGAGAGAATGTCTCATATTGTTGGGCAAGGATTTCTCTATTGTTTTCTAAGACCTCATATGTGCCACCGAATTGTTCCTTCAGGGCATTCCAGAGATCATGAGCAGTTTCATGATGCATAAGCCCTGAATAGATTTCATTAGGCAGTGCCATGGCCAGAATTCCATGGGCTTTAGCATCAATCTCAAACAGTTTCCGATCTTCATAAGAGTATTGTTCCTTCTTCTTCGGAACCATTTGATTGGTTTCCGGATTGTTCACCATAGGCTTATGTGGTCCATGTACCACAGATGTCCAACAACCTGAACTGTTAACAGACAGGTGATGAAGCATTCTTCGTTGCCATATGTTATACTCGGTCCTAACCAGCATCGGAGGCTTGATTGAGGAACCGGTATTGTGAGGATCATAAAAGGAGTAGTCATCTCAGATTCAATCAAATTCAATTAAGCTAAAACAGATTTAGAACAAAACACAACAACCAATTGAACCAAGAGAGATCTCAAAATAAATGAACGAAAGCGATAGAATTCATAATCTATAACCAGTTCTTGCGAATATGCTAATCAATCAAACACAGATATCATTAGCAGTTTCAATGATCAATTGTTAGATCGATCAATGATTAACCCACTCTGATACCACTTGTTAGGATGAGTGATCTTTGTTTGATTGATTAGAGAGTATAGCAGCGGAATTCTAACAATGAATTAGCCAATTCACAAGAACGAAACGATATTCAATGAAGAACAAAGACGGTTATAGAAAGAGAAAATTCTGCAAATATATTTCATTCAATATTCGCTTTCGTGGTAACGGAATGTCACAATTACAATTAGGTCGACACCTCTTATATAAGAGATGTGACGTCTGCTGATGTCACTTGATAGTGACATCTAACAGAATTATTTCAACTGAAACACAACTACTGAAGATGTCAAAACAGCTGACATCTTCTTACAAAAATACTAAGTATTATCAGTTACTACAACTACTGAAAAACATAAAACTACTAAAACTACAACGACTGAAGAACAAGCTCTTCAGTCGTTTTACAAAACTACTGAAAGTAAAAACATAAAACTACTGATATCACAACTACTGAAGAAGTACTCTTCAGCTGTTAAACTTCAGCACATTAGTCTTCAGCTGTTGAAGTCTTCAGCACTTGATCTTCAGCTGTTGGAGTTTTCAGCACTTGTCGAACTGCTGATGAAGCTTTCAGCAGTGTTGTGATATCATGTGGGACTTAGAGGATTTCTGATCTTGGCTCATTGGTTCTTTTGGTCCAACACCGTTCAACGTGCAAATCGTGGTAATTACTCAATTAATTGAACATAAACCATCGGTTAACTATTCCTAACCTACCATTACTTGCAATTTCACCTGAAACTCGCGCACACACCACATACCATCATCATCTCTTTCGCGAACCTGCAACTATTCAAACGTCATCTTCAGAGCTTCGAAACTCAAAATCAACATAGGGCTTTTCATCATTTACTTATTTGAAGCTTCCTGCAAAGTGAATTGGATTATCATCAACATTTACGCATCGTTTCCCTCACCTCTCGGTCGCGACTCGTTCATCAACGTGTGCACCTTCATTGTTAATCAAACGGGTAAATGCTTACATGTATACAATCGGTTAATCATGGGGAACAAAAGCCCCATGGTTAACAATGCCCCTAGAATCGATTAATCGGTCAATTTGGGATCGAAGGAACTTAGGGTTCATGTGAATTTGGGCGGGTTCTGTGTTCATTGTTTTAAGTTTTGGAAACCAATTTCAACCGCGGCTGAAGCCTTGGTTCACTGGTTCCCCACTTGCATTCCACACTAGAGGTCCCGGGTTCGAACCCGGCGACCTCCAACCTATTTTTTGGGGCTTTTTCAGCCTTTAAAAAATACAAAATTTCTGAAAATTAATAAAAATCAATCTGTAAATCTAAATTATTTTGAAGTCACTTAATCAATTTCTGAAAAATTTATGTTCTTATATACCCGTATATTATTATAAAACAAATGATAAAATTAGTTCACTTCTTACAAAGTATATTTTTCTTTATATGTTGAATAACTTATTAATCATTATTTGTTAAAATAATATATTTAGATTATTTTTGTTATATGTTAAACTTAAAATATTGTTTTAATTTACTAAATAGTTGTTTGTTCAAATATCATGTTTAAATTATTTTCTTATAAAATAAACACTAAATATTGTTATAACTCACTATATCATTACTTGTTCAAATACAAGTATATATTATTGTTTAAAATAAGAGTTATTTTAAAAGTTTGTTTTAAATTATATTTAGACCTTGTTACAAATGGTTTCTTTTATTTCTTGGTATTAAAACGGTAAATAATATATAGACTCAAAGCATAATCAAAATTTACCATGTTAACATCTCAAATTCCACTTAAAACCTTAGTTTCCGTTAAAACGTTAAACTTATTATAATTAAACTTTAACCTTGTGTGTATATATATATATATTTAGGTGCCTTGTGACGTTCATCTTGGAACAGCGTTTATTATCAATATTAGTAATCTTCATACTTATACTTTTAGCCATGTGAGTATTCTATACCCTTTTTTTTCTTATTTTCACACTTTGGGGTGAAACATGTTAACTTATACTATTGCACTTGTAAACTTATTTGAGAGTTGTAAACCTATGGCAATTCTTCTTGTGAAGTTGTGGTTAGTTGAACTTTTGTGGTTACCATGTTAAGGCGTTATATGTACAGTCATTAACTATTGCTAGCCTAGCGAAGTCATAGATCTATGGGCAAGACAAGCCTGCTTTGGTTGACCCAAGTACACTTAGCTGATTGTATAATCTTGTAAACGTTTGAGACTTGTAAAACTTTGTCGAGGTTTGATTGTTGCATTGTTCATAACATCCCTAATCACTTTATTCACTAATTTATGACTTGAATTGCCATCTTTTATATAATCTATATACTTAAACCTATGGAATGTTCACCAACATTATTGTTGACCTCTTTATTTTTAACATGTTTCAGGAAACGCTCAAGTTTGATTCCTATACATTGAAGCTTACACGTCTAGGAATGGACCTAGATAAAGTAGTGAATTAAAAAGATTTGTTATCTTTTATGTTATGTTGTTATTTCTTTAAGACTTAGCTTGTATTGATACAATTGAATTTCATGAATAATTTTATATTGGGTTATTAATAGCGTTATGTGGCTGTGAACGATCTTAACTCTCACTCCTCGACGTTTCCGCCATCAAGGTTGGGGTGTGACAGATTGTATCAGAGCCCATAACTATAGGGATCTAGGTTATTAGAAATGGTGACCTAGGCTATAGTATGCATGAACCTTATAGAATGATATTTCTATGTTGTAATTATATACTTTTCATGCTACATAATGCTATGCCTCTTATGTGCAATTTGATGCCTTAGCATAGGATTGCCTAAACATTGTTATTTGTCTCCCTAAACTTAACTTTGACTCTTTGACTCCCCCCGAACATGAACTCTCTTAATCTTATTCTCGTCGACACGTGGAATCTTATGCTTATGTTATGACTTGGATCTTTAGACGTTATGTCTAATCTATATAAATCTCATCAAGGTTTTGATTCTATGAACCTAAGAAATATTGTGTGACACATAGACACCTGTATCCTGGTTTTCCTGGCAAAAGGCCCTCGGGCTAAGGCAAGCATATCGCATAAATCCTACGGGACTAGTTATGCTTACCTGGGGATTTCTGGGATGAGTGATAAACTATAGTCAACATACACAAGTTTCTAAGGTAAATGGGTCAATTCACGTTGACGTGTCAACGTTTTCAAATGGTAATGCGTTACCAAATGGAAACATCCCATATACCTTAAAACTCTTAGCTTATCTTTGTTAAACTATTATCCTCTGTTATCCCCGCTCCTGTAAGTAACTCATTTTTGTATATCCAGCATGTCTTGTCACCATGGAAAGCGTGGAAGTTCCGACCGTAAGCTAGCTGCCATGATTGCCCGATAAATGGCGGCCGTTCTGCCGACTATGGTTGCTGAACTTAATAGCACACTAATGGCTAATAGCAACAACAACACCAATGGGAACAATAGTGGTGCTAATGGAGACATAGCAACAATCAAAACGGAATAATCAACAAGGGAACAATCGTACTTGCACTTTCAAACACTTCAACTCGTGCAAACCCACTAGTTTTAGTGGAAAAGAAGGAGCCACGGGACTTCTCGAGTGGTTTGAAAGTATGGAGAACACATTTATTATTAGCGAGTGCCCCAACGAGCTCAAGGTTCGCTATGCCACAAGTGTTCTTCAACAACGAGCGCTAACTTGGTGGAATAGTGAAAAGAGAAACCGGGGAACTGAGGTTGCAATGGCGATGCCCTGGGAGGAATTCAAACATATTATGATCCAAAAGTTCTGCCCAAGAAGCAAGTTACAAAAGCTGGAGGAGGAATTCTGGAACCTTAAACAAGATGGTGGGAATCACTTGGCTTATTCCACCTGACATCATGAGTTGAGTATGCTTCTACCACACATGGTGGACACCGTGCCCCGTAACATCGAGAAATTTATCAAGGGGGTGCCACCTCAAATTCAAGATGCTGTGGTGGGTAGTAGGCCCACAACTTTGGAGGAAGCGATTACTATCACTGCACAGCTCACCGAGAATCATATAAGAGCTGGCACGATGTCGGCAAAGGGTTCTAAGGCTATGGCGAAGGTGACACTCGAGGCAACAAAGGAGGTAAAGGCCGAGTCATCTTCTCAAAACAAGAAGCATAAGTTCACCCCGACACGCAACTACGCTGTGACCGCCCCTAATGCTCCTCAAAAACAAATGGTGGTTGCGAATCAAGCTCCCATGGCTAAAGTTTATGCTGGTCCACATCGTATGTGTAACACGTGCAAGTACCATCATTCAAGCAACATTCCATGCCGAGTCTGCTCGCTGTGTGGAAAGTATGGTCATTTGGTGGCTACCTGTCTTCGTGCACCAAATAACATTGCCATGCTTACCAACCGAACCTGCTACAACTGTGGCGAGGCTGGCCATATTCGCCCTCAATGTCCTCGCAATGCGGGAACTGTGCCACCGGCTCGTGGAAGGGATTTCAACATCAACGTCAACCAAGAACAAGCCAATAACGACGTGGTAATGGTACGTCGTTGAATTCCTATTAACCCTTTCTTGTCTTGTAAAAAAAATTCCTATCTATGTTCATCATACCATAATAGATTGTTACAAAACAGGTATGTATCTTGTAAATAATCGTTATGCATCTATATTATTTGATTCGGGTGCCGATAGAAGTTTCGTGTCTCTGGAATTCGAACCTTTACTTTCTAAACTGCGCGTCAACCTAGAAGATCTTTCACGTCGAGGTCGCCGATGGAAAATCTATTGTCGTTGACGACGAAATACGTGACTGCACTTTGAGCCTTAACGAACACGAGTTCTTCGTCGACCTTATTCCCATGCATCTGGGAAGCTTTGATGTTATCATTGGCATGGATTGGTTAGCCAAACACCGTGCGGAAATTCTATGTTTCCAGAAGTGTATCCGAATTCCGTTACCGACTGGAGATACTTTGAAGGTCTTTGGGAGAAATCATCCCAAAGACTCAAACTCATGTCTTGTATCAAGGCTTGCAAGTGCTTAAGTAAAAACTACATGGCTTTCATGGCATATGTAGTTAATACGAAAGCCAAGGGTAAGGAGTTGAAAGACATTCCTGTTGTGCGAGACTTTCCCGAGGTTTTTCCCGAGGATCTTAAAGGGTTACCTCCCGTGAGAGAAGTTGAGTTCAAGATTGACTTAATCCCTGGCGCAAACCCTGTGGCTAAATCACCTTACCGCCTTGCACCATCTGAAATGCAAGAATTAGCTAGTCAGTTGCAAGAGTTGACCGATAAGGGTTTCATTCGCCCTAGCTCATCCGTGGGGTGCACCTGTACTGTTTGTGAAGAAGAACGATGGTTCATTTCGTATGTGCATCGACTACCGGGAACTCAACAAGCTTACTTAAAAACCGATACCCTCTTCCTCGAATCGATGATCTCTTCGACCAACTTCAAGGGGCAACTCAATTCTCAAGATCGATCTACGTTCTGGGTATCATCAACTACGTGTTCACAATGATGACATTCCAAAGACCGCTTTTTGTACTCAGTATGGGCACTACGAGTTCATGGTTATGCCTTTTGGGTTGACCAATGCACCTGCCGTGTTCATGGATCTCATGAATCGAGTATGTAAACCGTATTTGGATAAATTCGTATTGTGTTCATTGATGACATTCTTATCTATTCCAAGACGAAAGTTGATCACGAGACACACTTGCGACAAGTTCTTGAACTTTTGAAGAAGGAGCAATTGTACGCTAAGCTTTCCAAGTGTGAATTTTGGTTGGAAGAAGTTCAATTCTTAGGACATGTGGTGAATAGCCAAGGTATTCACATTGATCCTGCTAAGATTGAAGCGGTGAAGAATTGGTGCATTCCCACAACCCCAACCGAGGTTCGTTCTTTTCTTGGGTTTAGCGGGATATTACCTTAGATTCATAGCGAATTTCTCGAAAATTGCTAAACCATTACGACGCTAACCCAAAAAATCGACCCTTTGAATGGGGACCCGAGCAAGAAGAGGCTTTCGAGACATTAAAACGCAAGTTGGGCAACTCTCCTGTTCTCACACTTCCCGATGGAAATGATGACTTCATTGTATACTGTGATGCTTCTAATCAAGGTCTTGGTTGTGTGCTCATGCAACGAGGCAGAGTTATAGCATACGCATCGAGGCAATTGAAGGTTCATGAAGTGAACTACACAACTCACGATCTTGAACTTGGTGCTATGGTTTTCGCATTGAAGATTTGGCGAAACTATTTATATGGGACGCAATGCATAGTCTACACCGATCATAAGAGTCTCCAACATGTGTTTAACCAAAAGGATCTCAACATGAGACAAAGACGATGGATCGAGTTAATTAGCGACTACGATTGCGATATTCGCTACCATCCTGGAAAGGCGAATGTTGTAGCCGACGCGCTAAGTCGCAAGGTTCACAATAAGACTGTCTCGCTTCAAGAAATTCAAGATCGAAGGCAATGGTTTGATACGCTAGGAGAATTTGATACCGAGATTCATGTGGATGTCAACAAGGCTACTATCATGCTCCAAACATAAGGATCGATAGTGACCTCGAGTTGTGCATTCGCGAGGCTCAACAAGCGGCACTTATTGACAAAGGGAAGGATGAAGATTTGATGCCTAATGTTCGGTCACAACTGGAAACAAAACCGAATGGCATGTGGTATTTCTTGAATCGACTTTGGATTCCGAATCGTGATAACCTTCGACACTTCATTATGAACGAAGCTCATCAAACCCGATATTCCATTCATCCTGGCTTCCGATAAGATGTACATGGACTTGCGTGGTCAATATTGGTGGCCTGGAATGAAGAAAGATATCGCGTCTTATGTTTCTAAGTGTCTCACGTGTGCAAGGGTCAAAGCCGAGCATCAACGACCAAGTGGTTTACTTGAGCAACCTGAAATCCCTATGTTGAAATGGGAACATATATCCATGGATTTCGTAACCAAGTTACCTCGTACACCTTGTGGTCATGATAGCATATGGGTCATCGTTGACCATTTGACCAAGACAGCACATCTCATACCCATATACGAGATACGTACAAGTTTTCAAGGCTAGCCCGAATCTATGTTGATGAAATTGTGAGTCGTCATGGCGTGCCCTTACACATCATTTCCGATCGAGATACTCGTTTCACTTTGCACTTCTGGTCTTCGATGCAAGAACTCTTGGGAACTCAATTGGATTTAAGTACGGCTTACCATCCTCAAACCGATGGTCAAACCGAACGAACAATCCAAACCCTCGAGGATCTGCTACGTCTTTGTGTCCTTGATTTTGGTGGTGATTGGGATACGCATTTACCACTCGTGGAATTTTCATATAACAATAGTTATCACTCAAGTATCAAGATGGCACCATTCGAGGCGTTGTATGGTCGTAAATGTCGTTCTCCAATCTGTTGGACTGACATTGGGGAAAATCTTATCACTGGTCCGGAACTTATTCAGGAAACGACTGACAAAGTTTCCAAGATTCGAAATAACCTTGAGGTGGCTAGAAGTCGCCAAAAGAGTTATGCCGATAAAAGACGCAAACCATTGGAGTTTCAAGTCGACGACATGGTTCTTCTTAAAGTCTCTCCATGGAAGGGTGTTGTACGTTTTGGGAAGAAGGGTAAGTTAGCCCCACGCTTTGTAGGACCTTTCAAGATTTTGAAAAGAATTGGGAAAGTGGCTTACAAACTGGAGTACCTTCTGAACTTAGCGGAGTTCATCCTGTCTTTCATGTCTCAAACCTGAGGAAGTGCTTGGCTGATGAAAATTGGCATGTTCCACTAGAGGAAATTCAAGTTGATGAGTCATTGCACTTTGTTGAGAAGCCTGTTGAGATTATGGATCGCACCCTAAAGAAGACCCGAACAACTACCACACCTATCGTTAAAGTTCGTTGGGAAAACAACATGGAGCTGAGTTCACTTGGGAGCGTGAGGATCATATGAAGGAGAGATACCCGCATTTGTTCTCTTAGCTTTATTCTTAATTTCGGGACGAAATTCTTTTAAGTTGGGGAGACTATAACATCTTGTATTTTTAGGTTAAATATGAAGTTAACCTTGTTAAATTTGTTTAAGGACCATGTTTGCCTAATATGAAACTTATGGAATTCTTATGCTTATTTCTTTAATTCGTCTTTAATTTACTTAACTTGAAGGTTGTTAATGTTATTGAATAAGTACAAGCATAATAAGGATTTTTAATAATAACTCTAACAAGAAAAGATAGTAAATGATATAATAATAATAATCCTAAAAAAAATAATAATAATAACTATATAGTAATAATAAAAAAATAATCATAATCATAGTAAAATTCATAATCATAGTAAAATTTATAATTGTAGAACATATTAAACTTAAAAAGGGGTTAAAAGAAGGTTAGGGGGGCTTATGTCACTTTTGAAACTTTAAAAGAACGTTTTAAACATAAAATATTAACTATAAAACCGCAGGGACTAAATGTGTCAAAAAACCAAACCCAAATTCCCCCCCTGTTTCTCCCGTGTTTCCGGCGGGACTATTCCGGTCACCGCCGGCGAGCCTTCCGCCACCTTCAAACTACACCTAAACGCCTCAAATTTATCACCAAATCGCCTCAAATTAACCGAGCACACGAATCGAACTTGTAACCGTTGTTTAATCATTCTGAAAACGCTTGTATTATCAAAAACCCACTTGAAACCGACCCCAATTTACTTCATAACCGTTCAACGTGCAAATCGTGGTAATTACTCAATTAATTGAACATAAACCATCGGCTAACTATTCCTAACCTACCATTACTTGCAATTTCACCTGAAACTCGCGCACACACCATACCATCATCATCTCTTTCGCGAACCTGCAACTATTCGAATGTCATCTTCAGAGCTTCGAAACTCAAAATCAACATAGGGCTTTTCATCATTTAACTTATTTGAAGCTTCCTGCAAAGTGAATTGGATATCATCAACATTTACGCATCGTTTCCCTCACCTCTCGGTCGCGACTCGTTCATCACGTGTGCACCTTCAATTGTTAATCAAATGGGTAAATTGCTTACATGTATACAATCGGTTAATCATGGGGAACCAAGCCCCATGGTTAACAATGCCCCTAGAATCGATTAATCGGTCAATTTGGGATCGAAGGAACTTAGGGTTCATGTGATTTTGGCGGGTTCTGTGTTCATTGGTTTTAAGTTTTGGAAACCAATTTCAACCGCGGCTGAAGCCTTGGTTCACTGGTTCCCCACTTGCATTCCACACTAGAGGTCCCGGGTTCGAACCCGGCGACCTCCAACCTATTTTTTGGGGCTTTTTCAGCCTTTAAAAAAATACAAAATTTCTGCTGAAAATTAATAAAAATCAATCTTGTAAATCTAAATTATTTTGAAGTCACTTAATCATTCTGAAAAATTTATGTTCTTATATTACCCGTATATTATTATAAAACAAATGATAAAATTAGTTCAACTTCTTACAAAGTATATTTTTCTTTATATGTTGAATAACTTATTAAATCATTATTTGTTAAAATAATATATTTAGATTATTTTTTTTTATAAGTTAAACTTAAAATATTGTATTAATTTACTAAATAGTTGTTTGTTCAAATATCATGTTTAAATTATTTTCTTATAAAATAAACACTAAATATTGTTATAACTCACTAAATCATTACTTGTTCAAATACAAGTATATATTATTGTTTAAAATAAGAGTTATTTTAAAAGTTTGTTTTAAATTATATTTAGACCTTGTTACAATGGTTTCTTTTATTTCTTGGTATTAAAACGGTTAAATAATACATAGACTCAAAGCATAATCAAAATTTACCATGTTAACATCTCAAATTCCACTTAAAACCTTAGTTTCCGTTAAAACGTTAAACTTATTATAATTAAACTTTAACCTTGTGTGTATATATATATATTTAGGTGCCTTGACGTTCATCTTGGAACAGCATTTATTATCAATCTTATTAATCTTCATACTTATACTTTTAGCCATGTGAGTATTCTATACCCTTTTTTTCTTATTTTCACACTTTGGGGTGAAACATATAACTTATACTATTGCAATTGTAAACTTATTTGAGACTTGTAAACCTATGGCAATTCATCTTGTGAAGTTGTGGTTAGTTGAACTTTTGTGGTTACCATGTTATGGCGTTATATGTACAGTCATTAACTATTGCTAGCCCAGCGAAGTCATAGATCTATGGCAAGACACCTGCTTTGGTTGATCCAAGTACACTTAGCTGATCGTATAATCTTGTAAACGTTTGAGACTTGTAAAACTTTGTCGAGGTTTGATTGTTGCATTGTTCATAACACCCTAATCACTTTATTCACTAATTATGACTTGAATTGCCATCTTTTATATAATCTATGTACTTAAACCTATGGAATGCTCACGAACATTATTGTTGACCTCTTTATTTTTAACATGTTTCAGGAAACGCTCAAGTTTGATTCCTATACATTGAAGCTTACACGTCTAGGAATGGACCTAGATAAGTAGTGAATTAAAAAGACTTGTTATCTTTTATGTTATGTTGTTTATTTCTTTGAGACTTAATCTTGTATTGATACAATTGACTTTCATGAATAATTTTATATTTGGGTTATTAATAGCGTTATGTGGATGTGAACGATCTTAACTCTCACTCCTCGACGTTTCCGCCGTCAAGGTTGGGGTGTGACACCCCACTATCAACAATCCAGGTGTTTGTGATTGCACTGTAATGGACATCCTGCACATTCAGAGGAAATTATCAGTTTAGGTTTGGGACCCAAGCCTTAACTGGCTTGGGTGACCCTGAGGAATCACACATCATGAACTCAACCCACTATCCATTTGAGGGTGAGGGCATATCATTCTTCTTTGTGTTCTTAGTATCAGACACTGGACTTGACTTTTCTTTACATAAGCCAGTTTGTGTAAGGCCTGTTTGTGATAAACAGACGACTAGCTTACAGTTTGAACTTTAGGTTCATTACTTCTTTTTGGTGGAGTAAGATAACTCCTTTTGAAAGAAATTGGTTTAGTATCATAAAGTTCAATTTTCTTTCTTGGTGTCTGATAATAAGGACAATTAGAAATGATGTGTCCTCTCTTTCCACAATTATAGCATGATCTACCTTCTACATGTTGGGAAAATTGTCTCTGTGGGGAAGTGTGTGATATAGGTGTGACTTTAGTCTGTTTGGGTTTGGACACTTCTTGTTTAGATGTTTTTTTCTTCTTTAACAAAATTCATTTTTGAACATTTTTAACATCTTTAGCCTTTTGTTTATTTGGATTGTGACGTGGAGCACGTGGATGGTTAACTGGTTTGGTCGTTTTGGGTTCAGAATTAAACATGTCTGAACCTGATTTTACATTAACCTTTTCAAATTATCCATACATATTTACAATAGGCATCTTACCTTTAGATTTCAAAGTAGCATCCTTCTGAACAGTGACATAATCCACCAGTTTACCCATGGAATCCGGATCACTAACTAGAGGAGTGGACACCACATGATCCTTAATTGGATTGTTATTTACCTCTACATTTAGCATTTTACAAGATCTCATGTGGTGGTGGAACAACTTTGTAGCCCAACCTCTCCCTGTTATTTCGTTCTTTCACTAAGTGTTAAAGTATGTGAGAAGAACTGGTCCAACTGTGCAGTTTTTGTTTTAATGAGTTGACTGCAAATTCTAAAACTGCCTTTTCTTTCTTAGTTTCTTCCAAGGAGTTTAAGTAGAACTTTATGTCATTGGCTTGATTAAAAGCAACAACCTCAGTTTCCCTTAGTTGTTTATTTAAAAGTTCTATTTTCTCTTATAATTGTGCTCATTTTGTTTTAAAATCCAATTAGCTTCTGTGCACAGTTGTAAGTCATTTACTAAGTTATCATTGTCATCTAAAACCTAGCAAATTTTAAATCTATGCTTTCTCTAATTTGTTACATTCATTTCAAGATGATTTTCAAAGAGTTGGTCTTTTGTACTTACCTATGAAGACTCGGTTGAAACAGCCATCATGCAGAGTTTGACTCTTAGGATGCTGGAGATTCTAAACATGTCATTCTGAGATCTTTTTCAATCAGGTGATTGACCACATTCGCCCTATCTTCATTATCGGACATCACTAGTTCAACTGTGATTTCACCTTCACTTGCAGAGTCATCATCCAAACCCTCGACATGGGTAATGTTTGATTCACCCGGAGACACAAAACTGAAGGTCCAATCCTTTCCTTCATCACCTTGAGCAATCAAGGCCTTTGTCTCTTTTCTTGACGTGGTAGCTCCACTCGTGCCTTTGTCTTGACGGTGAAAAGATGAGAATGGATTCCAATTACCTGTCTTCTTGGGCTTTACACATTCACGTTTGAAATGCCCCTTTTCTCCACAATTAAAATACATAACTTTGGTTTTGTCAAAACCAAAGGTAATATCTTTTGTGGCTATCAAGTTCTATTCAGTCTTCTTTACAAACTTTTTCACTCTTCCGACAACACTTGCCAAAGCCCACATAATATCCATTCTTTCTTGTTCATTTTCTTCCACCTACTCATAGTCTTCATCGGCCAGATGGCAATTACCAATTTCCCCTACAACTAGACCATCATAAGAATGAACAACTGCTGCTAGAAGGCCCATATTCTCCTTTGCAACCTCCACAGTAATATTTCCGAGATTCTCGATCTTCAACTTAGTAGCATTTGCTTTAGGTACGATATATTGGGTAATAGATGACCTTGACAATTCAGATCCTGAAGCTGTTGTTTGAGAAGGAGCAGTTGAACTAGACACAAATATTGTTTGAAGAGGTGCTCCTAAACTGGTTGGAGTGGGAGAGGAGTTATAAGTGAAGGATTCTGGTCATAGGACCCTTTCTGTGACCGGTACTTCATCCTCAGTTCCTCCTCCCTCAATTTCAGGATGAAGTTGTTTATGTCTAATTTTGCCAGTATATTATTCTGTCTCAAGTTAGACACAAACGAGTCCCACTTCTCAGGCAAACCATCGGCAAAGCTTGACACTTTGTCTTCCATTGACGTTGTGACCCCATGAGTGTGCAGCTCACTCATTAGATGTTAGAACCTGTCTATAACATCATCTAAGCTTTCTTTCCCCATCGAAGAGAAGTTATCAAACTCCTTCTTCAGGGCCTTTGCCTTTAATGCTTTCAACGTTGCATTCCCGTTGTATCATTTCTCCAAAGCTTCCCATAACTTCTTTGCCTATTTATTCTCAGAAAACTAATGGAATATGTCTTTGGGTATTGACTAAGTCAACAGGGCATACACCTTCTTTTTAGCATGTACTTCGCCTTCTGGCTATCAGTCATACCTCACAAGGTTAATTTAACACCATCAGCACCACTGGCATACTATAACCTATTTCAATAGATTCCCAAAGGTTGGGATCAACTCCATTAAGATAGATCTCGAATCGCTGCTTCCATTATGGGTAATCATCTAACATTATAAGTTTAGGTGGTTTATTGTGATTCCCAATTTTGTTTTCCAGAAGCAAAAGGTTCTAGATCCGTGAGTCCCTACCGGCGGTAAACACATAGAACTAATCTTCCATCTCTTTAACTTTGAACTTTAGAACTCAACTCATTCACTTGTGCGATTAGACAAATGCGTATGGCCAATGCGGATAACTCAGTCGTGCGAATGAAAGGTGAGAATGGAGTGTGCAAATGAATTCAATCATGCAATTGGATTCAATCGTACGTATGGAGTGTGCGATTGGAGACAAGTGAATGAAGATGTTCAGTCGTACGAATGGATGAGCGACTGAGTTCAATCATGCAAATGGGAGGTGCGATTGAGTTCAGTCGTGCGATTGAGCCAATGGTGCGACTAAAGGCTGCTGTTTTTGCAAAAACAAAGGTTTTTGACACTTTGACACAAAAACACGATTTTTGAAGAACCCTAATCTGTCGTTTGCCGAAAAACGTAAACTTTGAGACCTGGAGACGTCGAAAACACTGTTTTACTAAAAAAGATGACTCTTTTGAATGAAAAACATGATTTTTACACCAAAACTAATTGAATCACAAGCAAAATCAAGAGCCAAAGCTCTGATACCACTTGTTAGGACCGTGTACGTACGGAGTACTAACTGATAATGCGTGAAACCAGATCAAATAGTGTGAAATCCTATTTGATTGGGGATCCAATCAGTGAGAATGCAGTTCCAATCAATCTAACAATTAAAGAAATGTTAAGAACGATTAGAACAAGATCAACTGTGAACTATGAACTTGGAACAAGCTTTCTGGAGTCTCTAGACGGCTAGGGTACGAATATGTGTCAAAAGTCTTCAAGTGTTTTGTTTTTCCATGAATTAGGTGGTATTTATAGGTTAGGGTTTATCAATTGTGCGACTGAACCATTAGCACGGTTCAGTCATGCGACTAAATCATGCGATTGATCCATACACATGACTGAAGGTTCAGTCATGCGACTGAGTCAATCTTATGTCTCAATCGTGCGACTGATCCAGTCTCCTAGTTCAATCATGCGACTGGTCCATTAGCATGATGTATTCATGCGTATGGTCTATTAGCATGGTCATTCGCAAGAAGACTTCATACAATTAAGTTTGAACACGTTTCTCAATCATTATTGACTAAGAACTATGCACAATAACCTCAAACCTATATAGTTAGTTCAATATACTTTATTACACAATGAACAATGAAACATTATACATTATAAGCATCAATCACAAATTGTATTTCATTCGACTCATTCATTACATATTTGTAAGACATGACAAACATTTACATTAAGCTCCTGAACTAGGTACATATGCATCAACAACCAATAATGGTTACATCAAGATTGGAGACATTCAAATCATATGGTAAGAGGCATGTTCATCTTGTACTGTTGGAGAGTTATAAAGATTATCAGATTCTGTTTCAGTGATTGCTTTAGCATCAGCAGCACTTTTATTGGTTCCATCATTAGATGTTCTTTCTGTTTCAACTGGAGAGTAGCTTGCTTTTGATTCTGATCTCAGTTGATAGATCTTTTGAATGTGATGGCAACAAGCTGGGACGAGCTTTAGTTGAAAGACACTTTGATTTTGAGATTGTTGTCTCACAGGACTGTTTGGAGTGGAACATCTTCATACATTGCTTAGTAGAGGTAGGAGGACTCAATGGAAACTCATCTCTTCTTTCTACACCAGAAGAATGTTTAGCTGAATGTAGGTTTCCTACATCAGCCAAGTGAAATTGATCAAAATATTTTGTAAATGAGTCAATATGTAACACCCGGTTATTTTCTTTGAAGCCGAAAAAAGAAAGAAAAGAAATAAAGTCCAAAGTCGAGGGACCAAACTTGCCAAACAGGAAAAAACCTTGAAAGAGTGGGAGGTAAAGAGGGGAGGGCAGCCCACACCCTCCCCCACACTCACAAATTTTCGGGCATAGAGAGAAAAGGGGAAGAAGGTGATCTCAAGCTTCGGTTTTCATGGATTCGAGCGTGAAAGTTAAGGTGTAGCGGGTTGGATTGAAGCTCTACTCGACGGTGTTGTTTGTGTGAGTTCTAGGACCCCTCTTTTACACCTTTACAACTGATTTGGGGTTGGAACACATAGAAAAACCCGTTTTTGAAGTGTGTGTTGAACCCGTATCTATGTGTTGTGTGTGATGGGAGTGGAGTTTGTTTTCGGGCTTGTGTGTGCTTCAATGATGTTGTGGTGTGTATTCCTAAGGTTTAGGATGGTTGATTGGGCTTAGAATAGGTTTGAGAGGGTTTGGAGGCTGAAAAGTGAAGATTGGATTCGGGATGAAGTGCATTGTGCATCAACTAGGGCAAGGCGACCGAATGGCATGCGACTGGAGGCCATACGGCCGAAAGTAGTGCGACTGAGGTTCATTCGCATGCGAGTCGTGCGACTGGAGTCCATACGCTTGTGATTTGTGCGACTAAGGGTCATTCTCATGGGGTCATCCGACTGGGGTCCCTACGCATCTGTCCATCCGCATTAGGTCCATTTGCACAAGTATCCATCTGCATTAGGTCTATTCGCACAAGTATCCATCCACATTAGGTCTGTTCGCACAGGTGTCCATCCGCATTAGTTCCATTCGCATAGGACTCATCGGCATTGTGTCCATCTACATTGGGTCCATTCGCATAGGGCCCATTTGCCTGGAGTTCATCCGCATGGTGTTCAGTCGCCTAGGAGGCCATGCGACTGAAGGGTGCCCATATTCCCAAGTAGGGCTTGTACACCTGAGGGAACATAGTTATTTATTGACTTTCGGGGGAAAGTACAAATGTAAGTTTTGACATGGGAGATTCCCGGAGGTTCATGTAAGATGACTTTTAAGGTTATAGAGGTTATGTGGGCATGCATGATAATGATGCGTGGTGTATGTTATGTATGTATGATGATGTTGACTGTGTATGTTATGTTCCTTATTTTGTATGATTATTTTTGTACGATCGGTGTTTGTCACTTAAACACAATGTTTTTCTCTCAAACTCACCTAGAACAACACTCGGGTATGTGAAGAATCAATAACAGTTGATCATAATATAGAAAGTAATAAAGAACACAGTAAGATAATTTTAAAGATACTTTTATATATTGATTCTCAACTCAAAATACAAGACTCTTACAAGTAGATCATGTTCTTTCAATGAGATACAAGGAGAACCTATATATAATACTATCTACAGCCGATATACTTTGATACCAGCTGGGATCCTATAGCTAAAGTCTATACTACAAGACTAAAGATTAAGGTATCTCGGATAAAGTCTTATCTGAGATTTGGTAGTCAGGACATGTCCCAGACTTACCTTTTGTCACCAACTAAAGTTGGTAACATGTACTATCATGAAAATGTGAACAGTGGAATAAAGTATGGTCAACAACATGACTCTTTAGGAAGAAGCCATGCTGTATTAGAAGTCTGCAGCGGAGTGTCAGAGACCATACTTGTGTCCACTGGTTCATAGCTGTGTCTTCCGAAGGTTAAATGGTTTCGGAAGAGTAAGTACTTCCGAAGCCACTTATACTTCGGAAGAGGCTGCTTCTTCCAAGGCTTGGAGACTTCTTCTTTTTATCATACTTTGAAGTGGTCTTCACTTTATTCTTCTAAGACTTGAACTTCGAAGTGTACACTTGACTTCGAAAGTAGAGTTCTGTCTTCGGAAGTTGGTCTTTATCTTTGTCTTTGGAAGAACTCTACAACCTTCGGAAGTTCCATGTTATGCTTTAGAAGCCTTTGCATGCAGCACCAAAATAACTTAGGTGACATAGTTTTGGTTGCTTTAGCCTTCTTCTTGATCCAACAAACTCCCCCTAGGCTGATGCTACCAAAACTTCACTTGTCTCGACTTCTCAAAACTTTCAGCACCAAGGAGAGTAAGTATTTTTCTGTCTCCTTGTTCTCCCCTGATGTGGTGCTGAGAAGCTTGTACAGATCCTTGGTAGACAGGAAATCCAGTCTATCACCATGGATAACATGTACCGTTTGTTGTTGCCCTCTGAAGAGAGTTAGTTGATGGGAACTATAATCATATTCCCACCAAACTATAGGTTCCAATTCAAGACCTTCCACCATCTGTAGAAAGGCAGTACCTTTTGTGGGAGATCTGTCTTCCTGTCTTCTCAACTTCTGTTAGGATCAGTGATCTAAGTATGATTGATTAGAGTAGATTGCAGTGGAATTCAATCAATGAATTAAACAATTTTGCAAGAACACAATTGATATTCAATGGAATAGTGCACGGTTATAGAAAGAGAGAGAATTCTGCAAAAGGAATATTTCATTCAAATGCTTTCGTGGTGGCTCAAAGTCACAGTTACAATTAGGTCAACAATCCTTATATAAGGAATGTGACGTCTGCTGATGTCACTTGATAGTGACATTTAACAGATTTATACAAACAACTGAAACTATGCAAACTACTGAGAATGTTCTCAACAACTGATCACATCTCAGAGAATGCTAAGTACAAAAAGATAAAACTACTGAACTAAAACTACTGAAACTATAAACTACTGAAAAGTAAATTACAAGCATTGAAAGGAAAACCATCACAACTACTGAAGTTAATAACTTCAGCTGTTGTGACAACTACTGATCACTCTGGTCTTCAGTCTTTGTCTTCAGTACTTTACTTTCAGACTTTGTCTTCAGTACATTACTTTCAGACTTTGTCTTCAGTAGAAGTCTTCAGATTTTGTCTTCAGACTTTGTCTTTAGACCTTGTATCAGCTGATGTCTTTAGCTGTTGTAATCTTCTTCAGCAGTTGTAATGTCTGTGGGACTTAGAGGTTTTTCTGATTAGGCTCATTGGTTCTTTTGGTCCAACAAACTCCCCCTGAACCAATGCAGCCAAAACCTCTAAGTTTATTGATGATCCCACTTATTCTTTGGCAGAAAAGGTTTCTGAATATTTGATCAGCTTCAGAGGTAATCATGTAAGCACAGGCCGGGAAAAGGTTTCTGAATATTTGATTGGCTAAGTATGGAAGGGAACTCTGTCTTGGGGAAACTGGATATAGAGCCTTGTCCCAACCATGAAACCTAATTCCCATTGATAAGTCTGTAAGACTCTCTTGCATAGGCCTCAAGGAGAACAACTTGTTCCTCCTTGGTGAGTTCTTCTGCTTCTCTCTCAAAGAAGACTCAGGCCCATAATATTCAAACAAATATCTAACTATCTTCCCATTCTTCAACTCAACAGTTGTGATCTCTCTGTATGTGAATTCAACTGGGTGAGAGCCTTCTAGCAGCAACTGGAGTTCACTCTTTTGAAGATCTTCAAGTTTCTTGTATAACAACCCCTTCTTGATCATTTTGTTCTCAAGTATAGATTGAGGGGTTGTCTTTGAGTTATGTGGTCTCTTGAATTCTTCAATAATTTCCCAGGGTGAGACTACCATAGCCAAACTAATTGTAGTATGTTTTTCTTATGAATTCTGGAACTTACCCTGGGGTCTGGCGAAATCCTCACTCTTTCTCTTTGATGTTGGAATGTATGCCTAAGAGTGTACAACCTCAGAGCTTGTTTCTTCATTTCTTGAATGGATGAGGACTGAGGGAAGTCCTTGTCAACCATTTTGAGAAATTGCTCATCATGCTGCTTCTGATGTTCTGCTTCTTCAATCTTTACTTTCTCCATTTGCATTTGCAAGTCAGGTGTAATCATCTGCTGACTTTTGAGCTCAGGTGTTTTAAGTTTTAGAACAGCAGAGATTGGCAGACTATCTTCATTATCATCCTCTTCTTCTTCTTCTTCTACCCTCAACACCCTTCTCCTCCTTCTAGGTGCATAACAGGGTGTGGTTTGAGGTGGTTTTTTAGGTAATGGAGTTGGTTTTATGGTTGAGTTGTGAGTGGTTTTGGTTTAGGGATAGGGTTGGCAGGTTTTGGAGTTGGTTGTTTATGAATTGGAGTTAGGGAAGGCTGATCTAGCATTTTTGTGGTAAGTTTTGCTTTGGAGAGCTTGGCCATATCAGTTCTTTTCCCAACACCTGCCTCATCCAATGCTTCTATAATTAACCCCTTATTGAATGCTTCAGAAGAATAGATTCTGGTGGTTATTGCCAGAATACTGTCTCTGGTCAATAATTTGATCTCAATCAATGATCTTCCCAAGTATTTTGCAATAAATCTGATCATTATCTCCAACCTTTCCCTATCCATGACACTGTAACTAGCCCATCTTTCTTGTAATTCCTTAACTTCCAGCCTTCTGATCTTAGTGTCTAAAGTGGCTGTATCAAAGCCCTATCTAAAGAGTTGGTCTATTATTCTCTCCATAGATCTATTGTGAGCTTTATCAACTTCTTTAACCAGATCTTCTAAGGATTTCTCTTCAACTGGCTCTTGTGTTTCAGCACTTTTCTTCCTTTTATAAGTGATCAGTTGTTTCTCTTTCTCTAGCTCCTTTTCTTTTTCTTGTTGTTTCTCATCAACCACTCTTCTTTCTCTTCTTTCTTTTACTTCCTTAGACTCCCCCTTTTTCGGTGCATTGGGTTGAGGGGTTTGAATGGCAGAAAGTGACTTTTGCACAACATCATCAACAAGTGTTTTTAGATTTGAGGAGATCCTCTCATCAATGGCTTTATGTACAATCTCAGTGATGATGGGAGTGATGAGAGGCAAGGAGTTTTGAAAGGTTGCAACCATCTGCTCAGAGGGGTTCTATCCCTGAGAGTTGGTGCTAAAAATAGGGGCTGGTGGCTTAGTTAAGTGTGGTGGCTGAGTGTTTGGTGAACCTTCAAACGAAGGTGCCATCTGGGGGTTTATTAGGGCAGATGGACTTTTATCCTGAGACATTTTGGCTAGCAGTTCTTTGAGTCTGCTCACCTCAGTCTCTAGGATGGTGTTATGGGCTAAGACATCGAAGAAAAAGCCCAGGTCATCATCAATCTTTGCTGAATCATCTGTCCTCCTGATTAAATCAGGATGTACATGCCCTGAGTGTAGATCAGTATATGCATGTGCCCCTTGTTCTTGGTTCTGGGGACTTCTTGCCTCAGGACTTTGTCTTTCATTGGCAGTTGCCTCTGGTGACGTCTTATATATGGTACCAACTTCATCCTATTCATTTTCTGAATCAGTAGAAGTGGCAGCCTGACCAGAAGTTCTAACCTCCTTTTCTACACTTGGAGATTGAACATTATAACCCCTGTGCTGTGGTTATCAGCAGCACTTTGGTCCTCCCCCTCAATTGTTGAGGTATGCCCAGTGTGAATTGGTTTCTGGGGAGGGGGTGAGGAATGCAGCTGACTCAGCACTTTAGCAACGATAAGAGTTGGGCTTTGAGGGGCGGTTGCAGTGGGAGATTGGTCAGAAGCAGATTGCACCCGAGGTGAGAGGTGCTCTTCAATGGTAACCTTCTCAACTGAGATAGGTCCAGTAGTGTGGGTTCCCCTAGTGTGGTTGCAACAGGATCCTGTAGAGAGGATACCTGTGCGGTTTCAGCAGGTTGAGTCTCTAACAGAACTGGGGGGTTAGAGCCAGTATTGGTGGTACAGGGGCATCCTCAGGGGACTTATCTCCCTAAGTAGCCTTTTTGGGCTTCTGGGGTTTTGGTTTGGTGGGGACTTTGGATCTAGAGGTGGAGACTGTGGGTTCCCTCTGCTTGGGTTTGAGCAGGCGGGCAGCCCCTTTCAGAGTGGGGTCAGAGTTATGTCTGGAGTATACCTCAGCTAAGACAGCTGGAGCAGGGACTCCAAGACTAACAAGGCCGTCAGAATTTAATTGATTTAAAATTATGGCCATCAGAAACCTGGGATATAATAGCCATCTGTTTGACACAAGTTTCTAAGCCAGATCCTTAAGTTCCATAAACACTATCTCAAAAAAAATTTAGATTTTTTCGTTCAAAGATAGAGTACAATACCTGTTTCCATTGTGAGGACATCCGATCCCATGAAGATGTCTTTGGAGCAAGGCAGACGTTTACCATGTGGAAGATAAGTCTTTCAGCATCATGGAAGTGCTTTTTGAGAATGGTTGTACCACTTAAGTCTCCTTCATACCCGTTGTTGATGAAAGACATATCGATGGTGCCTTTCGGGTATTCTACAACACATGTGGCATCATGCAAGTTTAGGTTTTTGCGAATGATGTCAGGGGTGATTACCACATATTTCTGGTTAACCAACGACTGGAGAGTGATTTGGCTATCATTGTCACCAGTTGTTACAGAGACGTTGGACCAGAATTGGGTTAAGGATTCAGGGTATATGGTAGGATTCAAAAGAAAAGCGGTTTGGTATTGGGAATCCACCATAAGATCGATGGCATTATCAAATTTGTTCCAGAAGGCCGATTTCGAGAGGTAGGCAACACAGTTATGTCTAGGTTTAAGTTTCATGGTTGCCATTGTTGAGAGAGAGAAAGAATAGAAAACGGCTAATGAAACGTTTGACTATAAGTGTGGGTATTTATATGGTAAGAAAAGGCTGAAAAGAAAACGACTAAAAGTTTTGGTGTTGTCATCAGTTGTTTGAAAACAACTGAAGACTTGGTTTTAACTATCAGACATTTGAAAACAACTGAAGACTTGGTTTTAGTCATCAGTAGTTATGAAACTACTGAAAACCTTGGTTTTGTATTTAGGTGTAAGAAACAACTGAAGACTTGGTGTTAGTCATCAGTAGTTGTGAAACTACTGAAGACATGGTTTTGTCATCAGCTGTTTAAGGTGAAACAGCAGTTTGTGGAAACGACTGAAGAGAAAATTCTCATCAGTAGTTTTTGTTAATTCTTAGCCTTTCAGCTGTTTCATACTATCCTCAACACTTACTCATCAGACTTTTTAGCTGTTTTCAGTTGTTTCATAGGACACGAGTACTTATCTGTTTTTACTGACATCAGTAGTTATAACTACATCAGTAGTTGTAGCTGCATCAGTTTCTTTTAACAAAAAGTACAGTACTTTTTAAGGTAATTTATTCTTCAGTTGTTATTAAATCAACTGAGAATAAAACTTATCAGTACTTATTTGTGACATGTGTACTAATGATCATCAGTACTTGTTTACTGAAATCATCAGTAGTTGTCACTTATTCTAGCTGCAGCATACCAAGCCTTAACACAAAGTTTTGGAAAGTTGAACTATCCAAAGGCTTAGTAAATATATCTGCAAGCTCATCAGCACTTGGCACAAACTTTGGATCAATCAGACCTTTTTCAAAACAATCCCAAATAAAATGGTGTCTGATCTCTATATGTTTGGTCCGAGAATGCTGGACTGGATTCTTGACAATACACAGAGCTGAAGCACTATCCATTAATAATGGAGTCTTAGTCTCTGTAATGCCATAATCCAATAATTGGTTCTGAAGCCAGAGTACCTGAGATGTACAACTTGCAGCAGCAATGTACTCTGCTTCAGCAGTGGATGTAGCAACAGATGTTTGTTTCTTACTCTGCCAAGAAATCAAACAGGTGCCCAGGAATTGACATCCACCAGAAGTTGACTTTCTGGTAACTTACACCCTGCATAGTCACTATTAGAAAAAGCAACTAATTTCCAAGAGTGTCTAGTGCAATACCAAAGACCTAGAGATTGTGTACCTTGCAGATATCTAAAGATCCTCTTGACTGCAATCAAATGAGACTCTTTAGGAGCAACCTGAAATCTAGCACAAACACACGCTGCAAACATAATATCTGGTCTAGAAGCTGTTAAGTACATCAAGGACCCAATCATAAATCTGTAAAGTGTTCATCAATAGCTTTATCTTTCCGATTTGCATCCAGTTGTGTGGTGTTGCACATGGGAGTAGAATAGGGCTTACAGTTTTGTAAATCAAACTTATTCAAAAGATTTTTTGTATATTTTGTCTGATGAATGAAGGTTCCATCAGCCTTTTGTTTGATTTGCAAGCCTAGAAAGAACTGTAATTCTCCCATTGCACTCATTTCAAACTTTTGCTTCATTAAACTTGTAAACTCATCACACAACTGGGGATCAGAGGATGCAAAAATTATACATCAACATAAATTTGAACAAGTAGCTTATGCTGATCCACTTTCTTAATAAACAAAGTTTTATCTATGGAGCCTCTAGTGAAATTATTTTGTAGAAGAAAATTGAAAGTGTTTCATACCAGGCTCTAGGAGCTTGTTTCAACCCATAAAGAGCCTTATCAAGTTTATACACCCAATCAGGATGTTTATTGTCCTCAAAACCTGGTGGTTGACACACATAAACCTCTTCTTTTATTTTTCCATATAAAAAAGCACTTTTGACATCCATTTGAAAAACTTTAAGATTGTGGAATGCAGCATAGGCTAAGAACAATCTAATTGCCTCCAGTCTGGCTACAGGGGCAAAGGTTTCATCATAATCAATACCTTCTTCTTGTGAAAACCCTTGTACAACCAGTCTAGCATTGTTCTTGACAATAAGCCTATTTTCATCAGTTTTATTCCTAAACACCCAGTTAGTGCCTATTGCACACTTACCTGGGGGTAGAGGAACCAGTTCCCACACTTGCTGCTTTTTGAACTAAAGTAGCTCATGCTGCATGGCTTCAACCCATCCATTGTCTCTTAAGCAACATAATAGTTCTTTGGCTCTAGCTGACTGATGAAGAGAGCATAGAAGCAGAAGTTGGACAATTGACTTCTAGTTGAGACACCAGCATTGATATCACCAATGATTTGAGACATGGGGTGATTCTTCAGCTCTTGGTACACTATAATATTAGTGCAAGTGTTTGTAGCAGGTTCAGCAGCATCAGATGTTGATCCATACTTTTGAAACCAAGTATGAGATGGCAATTCAAGGGTTGTATCGTTTCGGTCATGGGTAGCACACACACACAAGCGGACACACATATCAGATCTTATGTAGATCCAAGTACTATGAGTAGTTGTCATTGCTTATGACATCCGTGAAATGATCTCGTGGTTATGAAAGATAGCACTTGTTAAGTATTTGGAGTTCCAATTGGATTGTCGATAACTGTAAAATGTTAGGTTGTTTTCAATTGAAATAGTATGTGCATGCTGATAGCGTTGACTTTCATCATTGTGGTCAAGCAATGACACTTTTACTGATGTTTCCTTATCATCATCAGACGTTCAAGGGGAAATTCACACTCAACATCACCAGTCACACAACAGGACCAGACGCTCGACTCGACGCTCCATCCTTACGAATCAACCTTCAATCGTACGAATCAGATTCATTCGTACGATTGAGTCTTCATTCGCATGGCTGGCATTCAGTCGTACCACACAACACACATTCGCACGACCCAACCTCCATGCGCACGAATCAACCCTCAATCGTGCGAATTAGCTACTTTCGTGCGATTGAACCTTCATTCGTGCGATTGGACTCCAGTCGTGCGAACACGCACAATCGCATACATTCAGTCGGTCACCTGACTCAATCGCACACAATCATTCATACGCATGACTCAATCACATACAAACTCACAGTCACACGACTCAGTCGCACGACATGCCTAGTCGCATAACTCAGTCGCACGATTGACTTAGACGCAAGATTCAGTCGCACAACTCACTCAGTCGCACGGCTCAATCGCCTGACAGACCCAGTCGCCTGAACTGCAGAATCGCGACTATGGTCGGGCTGAGCAGCCCCCGAGCTGCTCTAAACTCTAGTTTTAGACCACAGGGACTTCCAGAAACACTCTACAAACATACACAACATGAAACACAAGCAGAAAGACCTCATACGCACCCACACGACCTCATGTGTTCGAGTTGAACCCGAACACCCGAAACCCTAGTTTGGACAGCCTTGAATAAGCAAGGAAAAGGCACAACCAAGGTCGTCTACGTGCTACAATGGAGTAGACTAGGCCGTAGGTGGAGTCTAGACAACAAGAACAAGACCAAGCGGGTTGGATTTGGTGCTCGAATGAAGAAAATGTGTGTGTAGGGAGTGAAGAGGTGAAGAAGATGAAGTGAATGAGGAATGTGGCTGGGAAGGGGGTTTATATACCCAGTCCAAGTTTGCAAAATTACAAGTTTAGTCCCTGCACTTAACCCTCGAGTTCCCCAAAATTTGTTTCGGTTGATTACGACCTTAAAATGTTCGTTATATTAAGGTTAAAAGCGTGTTTCATGGCATTTGAAAGATAGTCTAAGATGGTTTTATTAATGACAGTCGTTGAAATTAAAAATGATATATTTGGTGGTAATGGTGATGAAGTTTATAAAAGGTTTATGCTTAACACACGTTCTCGGAGGAAGTACAGGCACAAGGGAAAATAAAGCATACATGATTCCTTAAAGCACGAGTTCATGAAGAAAAGGAAGAATAATTAAAATATTTCTATGCTTATTTATGTCGTTCGACAGACCTTAAGGCGACGGTTGTCACAATTTCCAAATGAAACAAATCCCTTCTTTCCTTGAGAGTAGTCATTAAGAAGAGAACTGCTTCCAGTCATATGCATAGATCCTCCACTGTCTACATACCAGATGCTACTTTGGCATGCTGAAGAACCCTGCATTCAGCACAAGGAACTAGTTAGGTTTTGAGACCCAAACCTTTTTGGTTTTGGGTCTGTTTTCATCAACAGATTTAACCATTACTTGTTTCTTATGATTAATAGCTGATGAAGGTGGAGATGGTGCTGAAATGGATTCCTTCGATTTGGGCTTGGAATACCTTTTCAGTGGTTTGATCACCGGTGCATCAAGTTGGTTAACTCTCCCCAACAAATGCTGAACCATCATAACAAGTTGTGTCTGATTTGTAGCTAAAGCTTTCAGCTCTTGTGACACATCAGTGCTGTTTTTGATGAGTTATTGTGACCCACCATTTCCTCCTTGAAATTTACAGACTTAGTCTGATGTTTATCATGAGGAACACTATCAGCTGTTTTATGATAAACCCTATCCTTCTTTTTGGATTTGGATGATGCCTTGGGTTTATCAAATTGGAATGACTGTGGTACAAATTGGGTCTCAAACTCATTTTTCATTTCTTTCATCTTCTTTTTAATGAGCTTATCTTTGTTGAGTTTGGAACCCTTTTTGTACCAACATTCATTAGAAAGAAGATTGAACTTACCACATATGTCACATGGCTTGTTCTTCATCTTGGATTGATCAACTGCTGAAGTGGAAACTACTGAAGGTGTGATCTTCAGTACTTCCTCCTTTCAGTACTTGTGTTAAGTACAGAAGGATCTGTAACAACTGAAGACTTGTTCTTCAGCTGTTCTCTATCAGTCCTTAAAGACCGTACGATAGATTCCTTAGCAGTTGTTAATCCTTTTATTTCAGCTAATTTGAAATGCTTTTCAGATGTTGTGATTTGCCCTTCAGTACTTGAGGTACTTTGAGGGACAACATCTGAGGTACTCACCTTCATGTGCTTATCAGTAGTTAATTCATCAGGCAATAGATTTGCTGAGATGTCAACACTAATTTCATCCTCTGATTTTGGGAGATCTTTTGAGGATGATACACATGATGATGTGGTTTGGAAATCACTTTCACCTTTAGGTTTTACTATTGACTTTGGAGTAAAATCTGTAGGTGGTGCAATGTGATTGTAACCTATATCAAACTTCACATTCGAAGCAGTTTGCTTGCTGAGAAGCATTTCAAATCCCTTGCAGGATGATACCCAACGGTCACACTCAACTTGGGTAGCTGCAAGTGTTTCTTTGAGATCATTGTGGTTCTCAAGAATGACCTCTAGCTTAGCCTTTTCATCATTTAATTGGCATTTAAGCTTATAAATCTCATCATCTTTATCTTTAAGAGCAGACTCATGCTCAGCTTTTCTTTTGGAAAGGGTTTGCTCAAGCTCAAGATTTTGATTTATTAAAGCTACATTTGCCTCTCTAATAGAGATAAATGCAGCTATGCGAGATTCAGAACATAGCTTGGCCTTAGCCTCAGAGGATTCCTGGGTTACCTGTGATGAAAATGCATTGGAGCATGAACCCTCAGTAGACTCCAGGGCCATGAGAGCAAGATTCCCAAAAGGATGTTCACCACCATGTTGACCATCACTAGCAAATAATTGCTCATTACCAGAAAGATCATCTGGTAAACTGCTCCAGTCAACAGCACCAGGGGTGAAGAAGCTGTGATAAGGTTGTGATTGAGATGGTTGAGATGATTGAGGCTCAGGTAAAGCTTGAGGTTGTTGTGCAATAGGAACTTGAACTTGATTTGGCTGTGGCATGTAATAGCAGGGATATGGATATGGCATTGGACCCTGAGGGACAAAATATGCAGGAGATAGAGGTTGTGAATGTTGACCAGAACTAGCAGGATGTTGCCCTCTGTTTTGTGAACTATTGCTTGGAAAAGTCACAAAGGGTGCAGAGGAGTTAGATCCAGTTGATGTACATTCTCTTGCAAAGTGTCCAAGCCTGTGGCATTTGTGACACCTCAACTTACTCTTGTCAAAACCAACTTTGGGTTTGCCAGAGAGTCCTGGAAATTTCCTACCAGTTCTCTTGTAGAACTTCCGAGATCTGATATTAATCAAGGCCATTTGGCTTGGAATATCCATCTCTTCTAAGTCATTATCAACAATACCTTTCAAATCATCCATCATGAAGCACAAATTGTCACTATTACAGCCCGACTGACTATCAACAATAACAAATGCATGATCAAAACTGTTTGAAGAGAAATCTATATGCTCATCATAATGGCTTTCTGATGTAGCATATTTTGACTCATGACCAACCAAGGCAGTGTTCCCTGATACAAAGTCATCAGTGAGCTTTCCTGATGATGCTAGTTTCCTTTTTTGCTCTATCTCTCTTTCAAATGTAAGCAGTTTCCCATGGAGTTGGGTGAGAGATAGGCTATCCAGATTTGCACTGGAGCGTAGGACAATGGTATATGTGTCCCATCTCTTAGGCGGTAATCTGAGGAATCTGTTGTTCATTTGGTTATTAGTGTATTCATGTTTGACCATTTTCAGCTCAGAGATCAAACAAGAAAAATGCTCAAACTGTTGAGTCAGTGTCTCACCCTTCCTATGAGAGAATGTCTCATATTGTTGGGCAAGGATTTCTCTGTTGTTTGCTAAGACCTCGTCTGTTCCACCAAATTGTTCTTTCAATGCATTACAGAGGTCATGAGCAGTTTCATGATGCATAAGCCCAGAATAGATTTCATTTGGCAGTGCCATGGCCAGAATTCCATGAGCTTTAGCATCAATCTCAAACAGTTTTCGATCCTCATCTGAGTATTGTTCCTTCTTCTTCGGAACCATTTTGTTGGTTTCTGGATTGTTCACCATAGGCTTGTGTGGACCATGTACCACAGATGTCCAACAACCTGAACTGTTAACAGATAGGTGATGGAGCATTCTTCTATGCCATATGTTATACTCAGTCCTAACCAGCATCGGAGGCTTGGTTGATGAACCAGTATTGTGAGGGTCATTAGAAAGAGTAGTCATTCTCAGATTCAATCAAATTCAATTAAGTTTTAACTGATTTAGCGTAAAACACAACAAACACAATATGAACCAAGAGAAACTCAAAGCAAATAACCGAAAGCAACAGAAATTAAATCTCTATAACCAATTCTTTCAAATATGCTAATTCGATCAAACTTAGATATCGAAATATTAGTTTCAATGATCAGTTGTTAGATCGATCAATGATTAACCTGCTCTCATACCATTTGTTAGGATCAGCGATCTAAGTTTGATTGATTAGAGCAGATTGCAGTGGAATTCGATCAATGAATTAAACAATTTTGCATGAACACAATTGATATTCAATGGAATAGTGCACGGTTATTGAAAGAGAGAGAATTTTGCAAAAGGAATATTTCATTCAAATGCTTTCGTGGTGGCTCAAAGTCACAGTTACAATTAGGTCAACAATCCTTATATAAGGAATGTGACGTCTGCTGATGTCACTTGATAGTGACATTTAATAGATTTATACTGTAAGGATTCCTTAAGTCTGATGCAACCCAAAACATCCAAAGTGTCTCAGCAACATGCACTAAGTACTGAAGTGAAGAATGCTTCGGAAGTTTTACACAATGCATTAGAAAATACTCTAAGTGTAAAATCTTCCGAAGCCAAGACCAATATCTTCCGAAGCCAAACATGAAGTCTTCCGAAGCTTGAGAGACAAAGTCTTCCGAAGCTTCATCCTTTGAAGACAGATTTCTTCCGAAGACTTTTAGTACACATGCTTTATCTGATGTACTGTTCCATAAAGCACCTTTTCCACTACAACTCTGCAAGTCACCAACTAACATGGTTTGGTGAAAAAGTCCATGCTTTTGGTAACTGTACATTGAGATCTTGAGTCTGTATACTTTCTACTTTATGTACTTTATCCTTTTTGTAATAGATAAAGATGTGAGCTATGGCATGTCATAGTCACAAATCAAAAGGCAATCTGCCTTTTGACTCTACAATTGATTTTGTTTGTGTGTTTAGTCAATTGTATCCAGCTGGCTTTCAAAGTATAGCCAGCTATAGGATGTAGTATAAGTATCTCATGTTCTTGTATCTTTTATCTCATGCTTTGAAACACTTGTAATAGAACATAGAGAAAGCAATATACTGCATTCTTGAAAACCATACTCTCTTGTCTGTCTCTTACTTTACTTGTGCTCTTTGTATCACTTTGGTTAACCCAGTTCACTGTTTGATTAAAATTTAGTTAATCTCCTCTTTTTGTGTCGTTGTGTTGTAATTGTGTTAAAGCCCTTAAACGGTCCTGCAATTGGTATCAGAGCTTTCTAGGCTCTTGATATAAGATCTAACCATCTTAAGATCCCTCACACACATAAAAAACAAAACTCCCAGGACTCCTCAGCAAAACGGAGTTGATGAGAGGAGAAACAGGACACTTATTGAAGCTGCAAGAACTATGTTGTCTGACTCTAAACTGCCTATCACCTTCTGGGCAGAGGCAGTTAATATTGCTTGCTATGTGTAGAACAGAGTTTTAGTAGTTAAGACACATGGTAAGACCCCTTATGAACTTTGGCACAAGAGGAAACGTTTCATTGGTTTTCTCAGGTCATTTGGATGTCCCTGCACCATCTTGAATACCAAAGATCAAGTCGCCAAGTTTGCTGAGAAATCAGACGATGGACACTTCATTGGATACTCCTCTCAAGCTAAAGCTTATAGAGTATACAATCTCAGAACTAGAATAGTTGAGGAGTCAGCCAATGTGACTTTCAATGACACACACCATGTGTTGCTGGTTCTGGTCCGGATTGGTTGTTTGATCTTGATTTAGTTACCAACTGTTTTAACAAATCTTTTGAGCATGTTTCAGGATCTGCAGAAAATTTAAATACAGGTGATCCTGACCCAAGACTTGAGCTAGGAAGATCTTCAAGTCATACATCTTCAGCTCCAGTTGAAACTACTTCAACAAATGAAGTTTCTATCAGCACAACAATGACAATTCAGCTGATACATCTGGTATGCCTTCAAATTCCAGCTCAGAGGCTTCTCAACCAGATAAAGACACCTCAATTGTAGAAGACAACAATGGTGATGGTGATAGTGATCAGGAATTTCTTGATGCTAATAACCATACCATAGATGACAACATCAATGATGTCACACACTCATTGGATCAAGTTAATCTTGATAAGTGTGATAATGTGGAGGGTAAATCTTTAAGCCCAGATCTAAATTTCTCAAATTTGGATCTCTCTCAGTAACTTGTTGTGATCCCTCAGCTAAGGATCCACAGGTCTCACCTCACCACAAACATCATTGGAGATGTTGACACAAGGGTAAGAACAAGAGGACAAACTCATGAAGCAAATATTTGTCTTCACTCTTGTTTCTTATCTTAGATAGAGCCAAAGAAATTTGATGAAGCTCTAAAGGATGGAAGTTAGGTTGAAGCTATGCAACAAGAGCTGCTTCAATTCAAAAGGCAGAAAGTTTGGAACCTTTGTCCACTTCCTCATGGGAAGAGTACCATTGGCACCAAATGGGTTTTTAGGAATAAGAAGGATGATAGAGGAATCATCATCAAGAACAAGGCAAGACTAGTTGTTCAAGGATACACACAAGAAGAAGGGATTGACTACACTGATGTCTTTGCTCCTGTAGCGAGACTAGAAGCTGTTAGGATATTCCTGGCATTTGCTGCATCCAAGAACTTCAAAGTCTATCAACTTGATGTAAAGTGTGCTTTCTTATATGGAGTGATTGATGAGGAGGTTTATGTCAAACAACCACCTGGTTTTGTAGACCCTGATCATCCTGATTATGTCTGCAAGCTTGACAAAGCTCTTTATGGGCTGCATCAGGCACCCAGGAAGTGGTATGAGACACTATCTGAGTATCTCTGTAAACATGGTTACAGGAGAGGTGCTATAGATGGAACTCTCTTCATCAAAGGACAGGGAAATGACTTATTGCTGGTTCAAGTATATGTAGATGACATCATCTTTGGTTCAACCAATCCAAAGCTCTGCAAAGACTTTGAGAAGCTGATGAAAGACAGATTTGAAATGAGTTCAATGGGAGAACTCAACTTCTTTCTGGGAATTCAAGTGAAGCAGGTTGAGGATGGCATCTTCATAAGTCAGTCAAAGTATGTTCAAGACATACTCAAGAGGTTCAACATGACTGATTGTAAGATTGCTAAGACACCCATAGCCAGAAACCACTCCCTTGGTCCAGAACTTGAGGGGCAGTGTAGATGAACACTTATACAGGGCTATGATTGGGTCTCTTATGTATCTTACAGCTAGCAGGCCTGATATCATGTTTGCTACATGTATTTGTGCAAGATATCAAGCCAACCGTAAGATGTCTCACTTAATCACTGTGAAAAGAATTTTAAGATACCTCAAAGGTGCTTCAACACTTGGTATCCAAAGAATCCTAATTTCAATCTGTATGCCTATACAAACAGTGATTATGGTGGTTGCAACATGACTGCAAAGTCTACATCTGGGGGATGTCAATTCCTTGGTGGAAGGATTGTCTCATGGCAATGCAAGAAACAATCCTGTGTGTCTGCATCCACTGCTGAGGCTGAATACATTGCTGATGCAAGCTGCTGTGCTCAAGTGCTTTGGATTCAAAATCAGATGATGGACTATGGATTTAACTTCAAAGAGACTCCTATCCACATAGACAACAATAGTGCTATCTCTATCACTGAGAACCCTGTGCAGCACTCAAGGACCAAACACATCAACATCAGGTATCATTTAATAAGAGATAACTATGAAAAAGGATTAATTAAACTAGTCAAAGTTCATACAGATGAACAATATGCTGATCTGTTCACAAAAGCTTTTGATGAACAGAGATTTAAGTATCTGATATCAGCTATTGAGATGATTAACTTTGAGTAGACTTTTTCTTAAAACTGATTCTAATATTTCTTCTTAAAATAAGTGTGTTAAGTTGTCTAGTTTATCACTTCATAAGCTCATGTTTTATTTGGATGAAAAATTTTTTTTGAAAACTTTCCTTAGATTCTTGAAAATTTTCTGATACTTCGGAAGATAAAGTTTTATCTTCGGAAGAAAAACATTCTTCAAAATAAATAACTGTCTAAGAGAGTTTACCTTCGGAAGAATTCAAATTCATCTTCCGAAGCTTAAAATTCTTAACTTAGACACTTATTCATTTTTAAGGACTTTTTCCTTCCTAAGCAAAATTAACCTTCGGAATCTTTGTTCATTCTTATATAAAGCATCCAAGGGTTTATTTCTCTTCCGAAGAATAAATCTTCAAGACTCTCAGAAAATTCTTCCGAAGCCATTTTAGCTTCGGAAGCTTTTTCAAAACTTCCGAAGACAAATACCTTCGGAAGCTTTTCGAATTCCAGAAAACTACTTTTTGAGCAAAAGAAAACTATCTTTTCAGAGGTGGGACCGACTTCTGGATTTCAAAGTTTATCCTCTTTCATTAACTTTGGTTCAAATCACTTTATATAAATACCCAACGGTTCCCCCTCTCTCCACTATCTTCCTCCATTCCTCTATCCCTCTAACCTAATTCTCTAAACCGCTTTCGCTTTCTACTTTCTTCACCCTTAAGCTTCTGAAATGGCTAACCTTAACCACAGAAACAACCCAGATTTCTCCATGCAACTTCACAGGCAACATAATCAAGTTGCTCTGTTAAGCTCTGAGAAAGATGCGAGTTTCTCAGAGATTTGCCAATTCTTGACTCTGTCAAACTATTTCACCTCCCTGACCATTGATCCTACTCTATATGAGGATCACTTGCTTGAATTCTGGAAGACCTGCCAAGAGGTCATTATGGATGGGGAGAAGGCACTGTCTGCCACAGTGCAAGGAGGACAATCTTGATCACTCCAGCCATCATTAACCAACATTTGCAGCTGGATGATGAAGAAGGTGAGGTGTCCTACCAAAAGGAAGCGGTTAATCATTCCTTTGAGCAGATGGGCTATGAGGGAGATTTCTCTATAAAGACCTTCAGGAAAGGAGGTATCATCCAGTGGAAATACCTGCTCCACGTGGTTATCCACAGCTTATCAAACAAGCATGGTGGATGGGACCAGATTCCTGAGGATCTCTCCTTTATAGTTCATGGAATGGTTTTAGGGGGTCAAGTTCAGGTATTCACAATTTGTTTATACTAATTTACTTGCAAACTTAGACTCCTTAGAGTATTACATGTTTCCTAGATATGTTCAACACATTCTCAACTGTGAACGGGCTCACAGTTGAGGGAAACAAGTAATATTCTTAAATTGGGATAGATGAAGCCCGATCTTTAAAATAATGAAGAAGCCCACTATAGGCTTCTCAGGGGTAGAAACAGCCCTAGTCCCAAAAATGTTAGAGCTCATTGCTCAAGGTGACACCTAGCAGCACAAGCTAGTGTTGAACCCACACCTGCTGCTTTCCAACCACCTACACAGCCTTAAATATCCATCACCTACCAAAGAAAATACAAACGAACCCTGCTCAGACTATTCAGTCTGAGGAGGCACCCATATACTCACTCATACAGGAAGAAGTGGATACTGGAGCTCCCACTTCTCCTGAGGAGCAGACCACTCCCATTTTTCCAAGAATCAGTGCTGAGGTTGCTCATGCTCAGCCTGATGAGCTCACTAGCCCAATAGCCTTAACCTTCACTCTGAGTCTCAACACTCAAGTGAACAACCTTCAGGGGACAGCTACCATCCCCAGCCTTTGGATCTCAACCAACCAATTCCAACCTATCCTTCTATACTGATGAAGACTTAGGATTCAATGAGTACCATGAGTCTCTCTTCCCATCCCCTACTCAAAGAGAGATGAGTACCTCTGACTCTCCTCAGTCTATCCCATATCAGTCACCTATTACTGAGGTGGACACTTCTGAACTTGTTCAGGATGTCCATATGGAAGAGGCTCTCACTTTTGAAAGTGATTACATCATTAAGACAACCACCATGGCAACTCAGCTCCCTGGCATCTCAACTGAGGCTTCCAGTGAGCAGAGGAAAACTAGCAGCCAAGAAACTCAAGCTGGTGGTGAGCGAGAGGACTTTGGTCCAATCATCTCATCCCCCACTGATTCTTCTGATGAAGATGAGGGGAATTTGAGACTAAAGGTGCAGAAATTGTCAAAAACATGCACCTATTTAGTCTCTGAGGTTAGTCACTTGGAATCTCAGGTGACTACCTTACAAAACCAGGTCAATGATCAGCAACTTCAGATTTCATATCTGCAGGAAAAACTAGCTGAGAAACCTTTAAGGACAACTCAACTAGGAACACAAGAACTGTGGTGGAAGAAATTGACTTATCCTCCAGCTCACCTATGCAAGTGGGTGTTGCTACCAAAAAGGGGGAGAAAGTTGTTACAACCACAGAACCTGGGAGTTCTTCAAAGAGAATGGACATAGAGGACTCACCATCCTCACTTGCTGTTGTGCATTCTCAGCAACTTCCTCAAGTTCACTAATGTGGACTCTATAGACTCAATCATCAGGAGTCTCTTTGAGGAAGATATACCAAGGGCTGTCTCATCTCCACCATAAGGAACTGGCAACTACATCATAAGGTGGAGGTATGATGAGGATAGAAGAGCCCTATACTTCACAGAGTTCAAGGCCAACAAGAAGTTTTTCAGTTCCAAAGCCTGAGCTTCTATGAAAGACTGGATTTAGTCAACATGCCACTTGTCAATCCAAGCAATTCAAGACAAGCTGACAGGCTGGCACAAAGAATCCAAGAAAGGATCCTTGCAGAGTTCTCTCTAAGAAGGAGACATAGGAAATCAGGCAATGTCATCGGTCAATGGATGTTGAGGTGGACCCTAAGATTAGTTTCATAGGGGAAACCTTGACTGAAGGCCAAGTGGCAGAACCTGAGACCCCTGTCACATCATCAACAACTGCTGCAGAGGTCCAAACTCCATCTGAAACACTGCTGGTGAAGGTGTTTCTCAGCCTCTCTCTGGCCAGAGCATGGAAGCTACACCAAGCAATGAAGGCCAAGCCTCAATCCACCCTGAGTCACAAAGGTCTATTGGTGACAAAGGGAAAAGGAAAATGACTCCTGAGGAAATTGAGGAGGAAGAGAGAGAGAGAGGAAAAGGAGGCTAAGGGGAGAAAGTTCTTCTGGGTCATCTACCTTCATGCAAGCTGCAATCAGGGCTGCCCCAGACAAAATACTCAAGATGATGAGTTAAGGGCAGTCAGGATTACCTATTTACAAACCGGGAACTATGATATTGATGAAATCATCTCCCTCCCCTTAGAAGAGTTAAATGAACTGGCTGACATGGAAGTGTCAAGAGAGATGAAGGAGAAAGAGGATGCAAGGTTACTTCTCCAATTCAAAGAGAGAGAAGAGACAGAAAAGGCTTTACAAGCATGCTCCCACTCTCTCTCCAGTTCAAGAAAGTCCTGCACAGGAAGATGTGGCTCCACAAGAACCTCAGGTAGATAAAGAAGAAGATAGGATCAAGATGATCAACTACCTGAGTGCCACAGGCTTCTATCAGGCAAATGCACTTCTTCCCCTGTCCTATGACTTCATTGAGTTCGAGTACCTAAAGCAACTTGAGCTTGAGCTAGTCAAAGAAAGAAAAACAACCAAAAGGAAGCTAAGGGAAGAAGCTGCAAAGTCAAGAGCCATCATTCAAAAGAATGCAAAGAAGTCTGCTGACAGACAAAGAATGATGAACTTCTTGAAGCTATATGGATTCTCCAGAAGGAGACTTGGCCCCATGTCTCTATCTACAATGGATGAGCATATAAGGGTGATCAAGCAGAAGATTAATAGTGGAGAACTGATTGACTTGCACTCTCTTCCAAGTCAAGTCCCACCTGAAGTGGAGGTCAAGTTTGAACAACCTGAGACACCTCAACCAGAACCTCCAGCTAAGCCTCAGCAAACTTCATCTTCTGATCCAAGACAGGGTCAAACTCCTCCCCTTCTGAACCTGTGAGGGAGGAACACCCAACTGAGAAAGACACTGATGATCAACATGGTGCTACAGACCAGTCTTCTCAGTTAAAGACATCTAAGAGGAAGAAGAAAATGGCTTCTAAACCAAAGAGTAAGAAGAAGAAGCCAAAGTCATCTACCTCTGCACCTCAGGCTGAATCGGATCAACCTGAGGAAGTGCATCGTGAGGCAGCCCAATCAACTCCTATGCAAGTGACTCCTCTAACAACTGAGACACCCATCTTGTCCTGGAATTATTCTACCAATCCAGAAAGATGGCATGTTATCAGAGATCAAGGTGTTGAGAATGTCTACTCTGGCAAGACATAATCAACTTACCTCTGCATGATCTCTTTGAGATGAGAAGATACTATGAGAATCTTGATGATCCTGACCATCTAATGAAGAAAGGAATGGTCTTGATTATACTGAAGACTACCAACATCTGAAGATCTTCTAAGTGTTTTGGTAGCATCAGCCTAGGGGAGTTTGTAAGGATTCCTTAAGTCTGACGCAACCCAAAACATCCAAAGTGTCTCAGCAACATGCACTAAGTACTGAAGTGAAGAATGCTTCAGAAGTTTTACACAATGCATTAGAAAATACTCTAAGTGTAAAATCTTTCGAAGCCAAGACCAATATCTTCCGAAGCCAAACATGAAGTCTTCCGAAGCTTGAGAGACAAAGTCTTCCGAAGCTTCATCCTTTGAAGACAGATTTCCTCCGAAGACTTTTAGTACACATGCTTTATCTGATGTACTGTTCCATAAAGCACCTTTTCCACTGCAACTCTGCAAGTCACCAACTAACATGGTTTGATGAAAAAGTACATGCTTTTGGTAACTGAACATTGAGGTCTTAAGTCTGTATACTTTCTACTTTATGTACTTTATCCTTTTTGTAATAGATAAGGATGTGAGCTATGGCATGTCATAGTCATAAGTGAAAAGGCAATCTGCCTTTTGACTCTACAATTGATTTTGTTTGTGTGTTTAGTCAATTGTATCCAGCTGGCTTTCAAAGTATAGCCAGCTGTAGGATGTAGTATAAGTATCTCATGTTCTTGTATCTTTTATATCATGCTTTGAAACACTTGTAATTGAACATAGAGAAAGCAATATACTGCATTCTTGAAAACCATACTCTCTTGTTCTGTCTCTTACTTTACTTGTGCTCTTTGAATCACTTTGGTTAACCCAGTTCACTGTTTGATTAAACTTTAGTTAATCTCCTCTTTTTGTGTCGTTGTGTTGTAATTGTGTTAAAGCCCTTAAACGGTCCTGCATATACAAACAACTGAAACTATGCAAACTACTGAGAATGTTCTCAACAACTGATCACATCTCAGAGAATGCTAAGTACAAAAAGATAAAACTACTGAACTAAATATACTGAAACTATAAACTACTAAAAAGTAAATTACAAGTACTGAAAGGAAAACCATCACAACTACTGAAGTTAATAACTTCAGCTGTTGTGACAACTACTGAAGTTAATAACTTCAGCTATTGTGACAACTACTGATCACTCTGGTCTTCAGTCTTTGTCTTCAGTCTGTCTTCAGTATTTTACTTTCAGACTTTGTCTTCAGTACTTACTTTCAAACATTGTCTTCAGTACTTTACTTTCAGACTTTGTCTTCAGTAGAAGTCTTCATATTTTTTCTTCAGATTTTGTCTTCAGACCTTGTAATCAGCTGATGTCTTCAGCTGTTGTAATCTTCTTCAGCAGTTGTAATATCTGTGGGACTTAGAGGTTTTTCTGATTAGGCTCATTGGTTCTTTTGGTCCAACAACTTCAACTCTTCTTCAATCTTTGCCTTTGTAGTTAACTCAGCTAGATGAAGACTGCTGAGATGATTTCCGATGAGTGCAGTAGTTTCAGAGTTGGAGGGGTTGGAGAATGGCTTCTCTACTAGCTCAGCAATGTTGA
Organism: Flaveria trinervia; assembly: GCA_025506515.1. Taxonomy (NCBI): domain Eukaryota; kingdom Viridiplantae; phylum Streptophyta; class Magnoliopsida; order Asterales; family Asteraceae; genus Flaveria; species Flaveria trinervia. Next base: position 39,191,500 of record CM046445.1, read on the forward strand.
ACCTGCTAGAGTGTAGCAGAGAGGTTGCATTTTGTCTATTGACTTCACCATTCTCCCTTTCCACAACAAAGTTGTGAGAAGGTTCATCGAACCTCCACTGGATTATCATCCTTCTAGGCGCAAGAGACTGACTAGGAATCTTATCCTTTTCTTTGTTTCCAGTAAAGTTACTAGTTTCCTTCTGAGCTTCTTCTCTTCATCATTTAAAGAGTTTGAGTTGAGGCCCAGAAGTCTCACAACCTGGTCCAAAGTTCCTCTAGGCAGATCAAGGAATTTATATTTTGTGAGGGAACTTGAAGAACCATCAACGTAGGTGATGTTGACAGAGTCTTCTACACAAGAGACTTCGCTCAGAGTAGTGCAGTTGTTAAGCTTCATCTTAATTGCCTTAAACTCTTCAAGAGACAGATGTTGAGAAGGCTGAGGCGATGGTTTGGATGGTAATTGGGTAGGTTTAGTTTAGAGGTTCTGGCTAGTGTTTTGGGTTGGATGATGGGATGTTTGGGTGGTTGTGGTGAGGGAGTAGGTGTGGGTAGTGATGTGGGTTCAGGGGTGAATGGTTTAGGTTGTGGTTGGGTGGTAGCAGGGAAGGTCATCCCTTTTACCCTTCTATACATCTCTTTCCTTTTTCCAATCCGGATGTCAGCCTTAATTTCAATGACAATCCGTTGGAGTGTCCATTTAGACATGGGACCCACCTGCCTTCCAGAAAATCCATGAGCCCGAAGATAGTCCTTCATCCAGGCCTTCTCAGTGAGCTTCTTGGAGGCAGTGACCCTGGCTTCTTCTTCCTTCTTCTTCTTCTCTCTGGTCTTTTCTTTTGCAGCCTTCTTCCTTTTTTCTCCATTTGATCTTGCTCTTTGTTGTAGAGCCAGAGGATCATATCATCATTGTGTGGAGAAAGTTCTTGAAGATCAAAGCCTCTGGAAAGTAGGAAGTTCACCCTGTCTCTCCTTAGCTGCAATTCAGCCTCCTTCTGTTTCTTTTCCTCTATCTCCAAGGCCAACCTGGCCTCTTCTTCAAGTTAAGTTTCAGCCTGGTTGCATTCTCCAGATCCACCAACTCCTCTAATGGTAGTAGGAGTGTTTGTTCATTGGCAACTCCCAACTCAATGAGCTGGTCAATGATCTCCTCTCTCTTTTTATTGATGACAGCCTCCTAATTGGATGCAGCTGCTTTTGTACTGGCAGCTAGCAACTTCTCAGTTTGAAGTCTTCCTTCTTCTTGAGTTTCTCAATCTTCTCCTCTTCTGAAGCTCTTCGGCAGTCATCTTCCTTTTTCCTTTGTCTTATGAAGATCCTAACTGTGGTGGTTCTTGGAGAGAGGTTTCTGATTGTGAGAGAGGCAGAGATGGTGTCTGGGATGGAGGTCGCATCAGAAAGTCCTCACTGTTTACCTCAGATGCCATTTCAAGGATTGCATCTGTGATAATCAGTTCCTTGGACATTTTAAACAATCCTTCTGCAGCTTCCATTTCACCTTCGGAAGATTCAGCTTGTTCTTCCGAGGCTTTAACTCCAGCTTCGGAAGCAGAAGGAGATGTAGATTCTTTCCCAAATGTTTCAGTTTCTGGTCCATGAGTCCCCATTTCCCCTTTGAACTGAATCTTTGGTTCCATGTGGACCTTAGGTTGACCAACTTCTTCCACAGTGGTAGAAGGTGCAGTCAGCCTTTGAAGCTCTTCTGCTCTAAAGTAGATCATTGTAGCATCATGGCTTGGCTGCTCAAAGGAGGATCTCAACAGAAACTTGGTGAAGAGTCTCTAGAGATCACTGAGCATCCTTGGGTCAATCTGAAGAATGACTTGAGGTGGCACAGTAAGTGCGATGATAGGAAAGAAGATGTTGAAGTTGATGGTCGGCTTTGTGGTTCGTCATGTGTTTGTCTATGAACATTCTCCCCCTTCTGGTAGCATCATCTTGAGAGCTAGATGAGCTAGAGGAAGAAGTCGATGACACTGCATAGGTAGATGCCTAACAGACCTCTCTGTCTGTTTCTCAGCTAGTTGAGCCTTGAGATTGTCAATCTCAAGTTGCTGAGTGGCAGACCTTGCTTCTAAAGTCCTAACCAAGGATTCAAGGTTGAGACTTTAGATAGAAGGTCTTCCACAAGGAGTTGCATGATTCTCTCATCTCTTTTGAAGAATCATGGGGAGATGAGGTAACATACCTAGTATGTTCAGCCTCACCACCAGATGTGGTTTCTTGGCACCTTGGTTTCTCATGCTCAATGATGTCTCTTTCAGAGTCATCAAAGGGCTCGGTTGCCATAGATTCAGTCTGAGAGATGTTACCATTATCCACAAGGTCCATTGAGGTACCTTCTGTAGTGGTAGCTGAATCTACATGAGTCCCCTTCACATCAGTGGGACTCACCTCAGTTTTGGTGCTGATGGGGGCTAGAGATAAGGGATTTCTCCGGGCTCTGTTGATCTTGAAGAGGGTATTGTAGATCAACTTCATTGCCATGGAGAGATGTTATCTCTTCATTAGTTTTGAATAGAAGGTCAGTGAAAGATAGGTAGGTATAATCCTACTGACCGGGACTTTGGTCAATGTCTACAGGCATTGAGTCTCTGGTGGGGCTGTCCCTTGTTGGCTGCTCAAAAGAGTGTAGATACTCATTTTGAGGGCTGTTGGTTTGTGTATCGGGCTCCTGGGTTTAAGACTGAGGAGACTCAAAACCCAAATTGAGGTCAAAAGAGAAGGATGGAGAGACCTCTGACTGAGTAGGAGCCCATGTTTCCACTCTAGTCTTTTTGGATTGAACAGGAGGGGCTTGTTCAATCAGAGTAGATTGAACAAGGGTTCGTTTAGGGCATCTTTGATAAGTGATGGTGATTGGTGGAGAAGGTAGTGTTGGTAGTGTTGGCATTGTGGAGGTGGTTGTTGGTGTGGGTTCATCACCTGTGGGGTGAACAGGGATGTCACCAGGAGCTATGCGCTCGATCATACCTACATGCAGAGTGGTATACCTTCCAGTGAAGTTTGTGGATACCTTCTTAATGTTTGAAGATGGTAGGCCGCATGTGGGGGACAGTCAGAGCAGCTGCACACACAAGCATGCTCTGGTCCAACTCACAGTTGATTATGTGTTGAAGGAACCTAGGATACATGAAGAATGTCTCCCTTTGCAGATTTCCTATCAGATTTGAAAACACAAATCATGAGTAATTGAAGCGCATGCCTCTCACCAATCCATGAACTAAGCATCCTAGTTCATAAGGGATTTGATCCTATCCTCCAGATTTGTTGGACAAGCAATGAAGAACAACATGAAGGAGGAACTTCCAATATATAGAGAAGTTGAACTTGTAAACAGTCGACCTGCTGATGTCTCCACCATATTCCATTAGGATATAAGTGCTATCCAAATCTTCCTTAGGGAATTCAGTAGGAGCTCTTTCATCATCAAGCTCAAGGTGCTCCCTGATGAGTTGTTGAGTGACGATCAACTCATGTCCACAGATGCTGGACCGTAGTACACAAATCCCATTTGGGTTTCGAATTGACCATTTCCCCAAAATTTAGCCATTTGGTTGGAGTAAACAGTGGGTTCACGGTAAGGGTAGTGTAGTAGGTTGATTGGGTGAGAAACGAGATGATTTCAGAGAAGTCAGCATCTCTTGAAGAATCAAGAAGTGCGACTTGGTTGTTTTGAGGGTTAAGTGCCATTTGGGAAAGGTGAATGTAGATGATTTGGAGCTTGGGTAAAGTTGGGAGGAGAAATTTCTAGGGCAGTAAAGTTGGAAGTAAGAAGATGAAATTGAACAGTCGAGATTATTAAAAAAGGGTGGTAAGGCGGTAATGGAGGTTAGGATAAGGTGATGTGATGGTTAAGTGGACGAAATGACAGTGGCGGTAAGGTTAGAATCAGTTAAATAATCCGACATCATTAACAAAATCTTTGCTTTTTACAGTGTGGGGCCCAAGAGATTTACGTTACACAGTAGAATCTCTCTTCCGAGTGGAAAATATTTCCGAAGGTAACTTGTCTTCCCAAGGCAATTCCTAATTTCAAAGCCAAAACTTTGCTTCCGAAGGTTAGAGTTGCTTCCGAATGGAGAACCTGTAAGTCTCGGAAGTAGATCTGATATGCAATCAATCGCTTCTTCGAGGCCAAAAATTCTTCCGAGAAGAAAGTTATCCTTTGAGAAATCTTGCTTCGGAAGATATGAGAATGTCTTCCGAGGGTAATTTCTCTTCGGAAGGAATTTACACTTAGAAAATTTTAGAGAGAACTACTTGTAACAGGCTTAAATTGTATTGACACAAGACTTACATATTAAAAAGGTTTTCAAAACAGATTAAATTAATCAATGTTTATCATCCTAATAGCTGTTATGAGATACTTAAATCTTTGTTCATCAAAAGCTTTGGTGAATAGATCAGCATATTATTCATTGAATCAACTTTGATTAACTTAATTAGATTTTTCTCATGAATATCTCTAATGAAATGATACCTGATGTCAATATGCTTTGTCTTGGAGTGCTTCACTGGATTTTTAGTAATGGAGATAGCACTGTGTTATCAATACGGATAGGAGTACTCATAAAGTTAAATCCATAGTCTAACATCTAATTTTGAATCCATAGCAGTTGAGCACAGCAGCTAGTAGCAGCAATGTATTCAGCTTCAGCAGTTGATTAGAGACACAGGATTGTTTCTTGCATTGCCATGAGATGATCCTTCCACCAAGAAATTGACATCCTCCTGATGTTGATTTCTTGTCAATATTGTAGCCTCCATAGTCACTGTTAGAGTATCCATAGAGATTGAAATCCTAGTTTCTAGGATACCAGAGACATAGTTTAGGTGCTCTTTTGAGGTATCTTAGGATTCTCTTAACAGCAGCTAGATGAGACACCTTTGGAGCAGCCTGATATTTTACACAAATGCAAGTAGCAAACATGATATCAGGTCTACTAGCTATGAGATACATCAGAGAACCAATAATTGCCCTATACTGATGTTGATCAGTATCCTCCCCCTCAAGGTCAGGACAAAGATTATGGTTTCTGGTTAGGGTGTCTTGGAAGGCTTGCAATCTTTCATTTCAAATCTTTCTAAGATGTTAGAGATATACTTAGATTGATTAATGGAAAACCCTTCCTTCATTGCTTTACCTAATTCCAAGGAAAAAGTCCATTTTTCAGATGAAACTCATCTCAAACTTTTTCTTCATAATGCTCTCAAAGTCCTTGCACATTTGGTCATTTGAGGAACCAAATATGATGTCATCAACATAGACTTGACCGAGCAAGATGTCCTTTCCAGACTTTCTAATGAAGAGATTCTTATCAATGGTACCTCTAGTTTAGCCATTCTTCAGATGAAACTAAGACAAAGTCTCATACCACAGCCTAGGTGCTTGGTGCAGCCCATACAGAGCTTTATCCAACTTGCACACATAGTTGGGGTGCTGTGGGTCTTCAAATCCTAGAGGTTGGCCTACATAGACTTCCCTATCTATATCCCCATATAGAAATGCACACTTGACATCAAGTTGAAAGACAGTGAAGTCCTTGGATGCAGCATAAGCAAGGAAGATCCTAACTGCCTCAAGTCTTGCAACTGGTGCAAAGACATCAGTATAATCGATTCCTTCCTCTTGAGTGTATCCTTGAACTACAAGTCTTACTTATTCTTGATGATCAAGCCTCTATCATCTCTCTTGTTTCTAAAAACCCATTTGGTGCCTATAGGTACTTGACCAGATGGTAGCGGACATAGGTTCCATACCTTGCGTCTCTTGAATTGAAGCAGCTCCTCTTGCATCGATTCAAGCCAGCTACTATCTTTCAAGGCATCTTCTATCTTCGTGGTTTCCATCTGAGATAGAAAGAATGAGTACAAGCAGACATTCCCTTGATGAGTCTGTCCTCTTGTTCTCACACACTCAGTCACATCCCCTATGATGTTCTCAGTTGGATGAGTGTTGTGAATCCTAAGACGAGGAATCACTTCCAATTGCAGAGATAAATCTAGGTTGGACATATTCTGCTCAGGAACTGGAACACCCTGTCCAAATGCTGTTTCAAAGTCATTCAAAGAGGACTAATTGAATGAATGAGAAACATCATCAATAGTGGTTGTGAAGTAGTATTAACAGTTGCCTATTCCTTCAAAATACTACTTCCTTCTGCTGGTGTTGTGGTGGATCACCTGATGAGTTTTGAGGCTTAGTAAGTGATTAACTTGTTGAAGCTTCACTGTTTCTTGTTATAGTTAAACTATTAGATCTGTGAATAGTGGAAGCTTGGTGTATTGCAGCACTTGAGAACTTGGACTAGGCCTGGGAAGCTCAAACAATTGATCATTAGCAGTAGTATCAGCATCATTTTGAGCACCTGTTCCAACTGAAACATTGTCACAAGATGGTTTAGAATAGTTTGGTAACAATTCTAAATCAAAAATATGATTAGGGCCATTCCCCCTAACACAAGGAGTGTGCTCATTAACAACTATATTGGATGATTCCTCAAATTGTTGATTCTTGATGTTGTATACTCTGTAAGCTTTGGAGCTAGAAGAGTATCCAACAAAGATAGCATCATTCGACTTTTCAACAAATTTTGCCAAATTGCCCTTTGTGTTAAGTATGGCACACCTGCTGCCAAAGGACCTTAGAAAGCCAATGAACGGTGGCCTCTTGTTCCATAGCTCATAAGGGGTCTTTCCATGTGGCTTAATTACAAGAACTTTGTTCTGCACTTAGCATGCAATGTTGACTGCCTCTGCCCAGAATGTTAGAGGTAGCTTTGAATCAGCTAACATAGTTCGAGCAGCCTCAATAAGTGTCCTATTCCTCCTCTCAGCAACACCGTTTTGTTGAGGAGTTCGAGGACCACTGTACTGTCTGGCAATCCATTTTGAGTTACAAAATAAGTCAAGAATGAGGTTCTTAAACTCAGTCCCTTGATCACTTCTAATTATTTTAACCTTGTGATCAATTTGATTTTCTATTTTAAGAATAAAAGATTTTAATGTTTCAGCAGTTTCATCTTTAGTTCTTAAAAAGAATACCCATGTGAATCTTGTAAAATCATCAACTATCACAAAGCAGTATGATTCCCTTCCAATGATCATTATACTTGTGGGACCAAAAAGATCCATGTGCAATAAGTGTAATGGAGTAGTGATAGAGTTAACACATTTGGATTTATGAGATTTCCTGTGTTGTTTCCCTTTTAGGCATGCAACACAGTTATCTTTGCAGAAAAACTCCTTTTTAAGCAAACCATGTACCAAATTATTTTTAGCCAATTTGTTTATTGTCTTAAAATTTATATGACACATACGTTTATGCCACGGTGTTGACTCATCACTATTAGCTTTGGAAAGAAAGCATGATACTTCACCCATTGGGGAAGCACTGTTCATATCAGGTTGTACATATCCCCTTTCCTGGGAGATCTAAGAAGCACCAATTCTGGAGGAATTGTCATCCCTGGTTTGAGGATAACGCACTCATGTTCTGTGAATATCATTTGGTGCTTTTGATCACAAAATTGAGAAACACTTAACTAATTGTGTTCAAGCTGCTTGACAAAGTGAACTTTGTCAACTTTTAATTTACCGTTGGATATACTCCCTCTGCCAGAAATATATCCTCCAGCCTCACCTCCGAATTGGACAGGACCTCCATCATAGTTCTGAAATTGTTGAAGGAGATATATGTTCCTTATCATGTGCCTGGAGCATCCACTATCTATGATCCAGACATTGTTGTTCATGTCAAATGGATGTCCCTGCACATAAGATGAGATTGCTATTTTTGTTTGGAAGCCCAAGCCTTGCTGGTCTTGGGTTCTTCCAAAGATAATGACATGATTGAACCAAATGTTATGCATGGGGGTTCAATAGAGGTCTTTGAAGAAGAGGTTTGGGCTACAACATCTTGCTTGATCTTCCAGTCCACCTTTTGGCTGACCTTGGAGGATGAGCTTGTTGAAGCTTTTGCAGCATTGCCTTCTTCCGAAGCTTCTTTCTTTTTGAAAGAAGCCTTCACCACCTTTTCCTCCGAACAGTCTTCTTCTTGGATGGTTTCAAGGGAGCTTTCTTGTTCTTCCGAACCTTAGTAGCTTTTGCTTTCGAAGCCATTTTCCCTTCAGATGAAGGAGTTTCTTTCGAAAGCAACTTGGCTTCCGAGACTAGCCTTCCCTTTTCCATCACTTGAACCGTTTGAAAAGGTCCAAATGTGAAACCTTCCTTGACTCCTTCTTTCCTAACATTATTTGCATAATGTGTGCTTGCAGGATTGTAGTAACAATCTTTTGCCATGTGATTTTGCAGGCCACACATGATGCATGCAATGTCAGTCTTTTGGGAAAGTGAGGGTTGCTGTTTCTTGGGCTTCTTTTCTTCATCAGCAACTTTTCCCTTTAACTTCTGATCCTTTGGGAGGATAGGAATGCTGGTATTACACTCCTTTCCTGAATCAGAAGTACCTAACACTTGGAATCCAGCTGAGATAAACACACCTTTCTGCTTGGGGTCAATCTTCAGTTTGGACTCAACCACCTTCTTGGCAGTTCTTCTAGCAGCTTTAGCTCTGCTTCTTCTGGCTTTAGTGGTTAGGAATTGATCTTCACAGGAGGAGATGGGTACATCTACGTGTTCCTTCCCTGTGGTGACCGCTATTGATGCCTCATCCTTCACTCTGGAAAGGAAGGGTCAGCAGTTGGAACCTCTTGCTCATCAGTACCACATCTAGGATGTTAATTGACTCATAGAAGTGTGGTGGAACCATTTCATTGGAATGGGAGGATGATGCAAGAATAGCTTGGAAGTTCTGCTCAGAAATAGCATGCTTCCTGGCCTGAGCCTCAGTAGTGACAAGCTAGGCTTGAGCCTCAGACAATTGGGATATTAGATCCTTGATTTGAGTCTTGTAGTTGGTGTGTTCATGTTTTAAAAGAGATACAGTTTTCTCTAACTCATCAATTTTCTTTTAGTCAGTTTCAGCTCTTTTAAAATCAGATTTTAGAATATTTAAAGACTCAATATCAGATCTGATTTCGATATTGTAATCCTAATAAAGTTTAACTTTAGCTATACAGGCTGGAGTGCAGAGATGTTCATATACCTGGGCATCATTTGTTCCAGCCATAAGAGCTTGAGAAGGAGTCACATCTTGTACCATGAAGCTCCAGTGAACTTCTTGATCTATTGCAGCTGTTTCAGTTGACCTTTCAGTGCACTTTAAGGTTGAGGGATGTGTGGAGGCCTGTGGGGTTCCTGGATTGGTCTTGGGAGCCTTGCAAAATGACCCAGTTGGTTACAGTTGTAACACTTTGCCTTGGTCTTGTTAAACCCGAACTTGCTGGTAGTTGGGTTTTGAGGGAAATGCCTTCCATTTCTCTTAAAGAACTTCTTCGTTCTGTAAATTAAGGGAGCCATCTACTAGACAATGTCCACGTACTTTACATCATGTGGACTAAAACACTCAAGATCATCAAAATAGTATTGAAAATCTCCTGAGTGTCCACTTCTCGAAACAAAGGCACAACTTTCCTGGAAGGAGTTGTGTTGAGCCTGTTGAGACCTTAGAGTCTCAAGAAAAGTGATGTAAGGTCCAGAAGAGCAGGATGGCTGCTGATAAGTCAGAAAATGCTGAGGTTGAGGGGTTAATGAGCCTTGAGAAACCATTAAAGCGTTGGTAGCAGGAAGACTCATGGGTCTGCTTCTTTGGTGGCCCTTCTTACTCTGCATCTCTAGGCGATATCCATCAAGGATGCCGTAGAGTTCAGTCATGGAGAGAGTGTTCAAGTTTTATGTTCGCTTGATAGAGACACAGTAGAATGTCCACTCGTTAGGAAGAGCACTCATGAACTTCTGGTGAAATCTCTGAGTTCAGGAGTGATCTTCACAGACTGAAGGGAAGAGATAAGATCCATGTATCTGAAGTACTGTTGGCTGAGGGTCTCTCCAGCAATATGAGTGAAGTTCTCGAACTGCTACTTCAGTGAGTTCTTCTTTGAGTCGTTGGAGCTTGAGTACATTTGAAGAAGTGCATCAAACAATTCTTTGGCAGTCTTGCAATGCTCGAACCCCACCATAATAGAGTTCGGTATTGCAGTCTTGAGAATAGTCATAGCATTGCTATCGATGTCCATCTTCTTTCTCTCTTCATCAGAATAGTCCTCGACAGCCTTCTCTATCATGGCACCGTTTCCACCAGGTGATGCCACCTTTGGCTTATACGGTCCATTGACAATGGAGTTCCATAGTTTGCTGTCTTGGTATCTAATGAAGCCTTCTTCTACTCCAAGACCTGAAGTTTTCAGGGGTAATGATGGGAGCTTTTGTCATTGTTCCCATCTCTACCTCGGATTTGTTAAGGGCCATTAGTGAGTGAGTGGTAGAAAGGAGTAAAAACAGGTTGATGTGGATGGTGAGATCACACAATCAAGAGCCTAAGGAGCTCTGATACCAATTGCAGGATCGGTGTTTGTCACTTAAACACAATGTTTTTCTCTCAAACTTACCTAGAACAACATTCGGGTATATGAAGAATCAATAACAGTTGAAAACAATATAGAAAGTAATAAAGAACACAGTAAGATAATTTTCAAGATACTTTTATATATTGATTCTCAACTTAAAATACAAGACTCTTACAAGCGAATCATGTTCTTTCAATGAGTTACAAGGAGAACCTACATATAATACTATCTACAGCCAAATATACTTTGATAGCACCTGGGATCCTATTGCTAAAGTCTATACTACAAGATTAAAGATTAAGGTATCTCGGATAAAGTCTTATCTGAGATTAGGTAGTCAGGACATGTCCGTAACTTAACTTTTGTCACCAACTAAAGTTGGTAACATGTACTATCATGAAAAGGTGAACAGTGGAATAAAGTATGATCAACAACATGGCTCTTCAGGAAAAATCCATGCTGTATCAGACGTCTGCAGCGGAGTGTCAGAGACCATACTTGTCTCCACTGGTTCATATCACTGTCTTCCGAAGGTTAAATGGCTTCGGAAGAGTAAGTACTTCCGAAGCCACTTATACTTCGGAAGAGGCTGCTTCTTCCAAGGCTTGGAGACTTCTTCTTTTCATCATACTTTGGAAGTGGTCTTCACTTTATTCTTCTAAGACTTGAACTGCAGAAGTGTACACTTGAGTTCGGAAGTAGAGTTCTGTCTTTGGAAGTTGGTCTTTTTCTTTGTCTTCGGAAGAACTCTACAACCTTCGGAAGTTCCATGTACTATGGCCATGACGGAAGGGTATGATAGACTTAGGCCTAGTATCCGCTTTATGCATGACGGTGGGTATAACACATGACAATGGTACGCCTGAATTTAGCCTTAGGTACTGTGGCCAGGCTGTTGTGCGCCATGACAGAAGGTCTATGATATACTTAGGCCCAGTACTTGCTTTATGCATGACGGTGGGGTAAGGTTCATGGTATTGATGGAATGAAACGAAATAACGAATGAACGAATGATGAAGATAATAATGATATTATCTATGCGTATGTATGATGTATGATTGCATGTAAAAGTAACAAACGGTTTTAATGCAAGTAAAGTATGTTTTATTATAAAACTAGAACTCACTCAGCAACACTGACTTTTATGTGGTTCCAGTTGGCGTAATGTTGCTGAGGATGGCATGGGGCGGCTACTCAGGTCTTTTGGATGACATTCGTTTGTTTAATGTTTTTGCATTGTAATGAGAACGAATGATGTTTTGAAATGAACGATTGTATTAACTTGCAAAAGCATTTATAATGAAATGAAAAGTTATTTTTATGTTTTCGCTGCAATGTTTATGAATGTTAAATGTAAAGTTATATGTTTTATGTTCAATGATTTACCAGCTGCAAGCGTCTTGGGAACGGGGCCTTACAAGTTGGTATCAGAGCCAAAGTTTATATGAAATGGGTAAATTTTAAAAATAAACCTAAACTTAAACTGAAAATGGGACGGAAAGGGAAGGGATGCCAGTCTGACTAGCTGCGTGCCATCAGGTATTTTCATAATGTTAACCGGTATTACATGCGCATGTTATGTGGTTAAGTGTTTTTTGTAGATTTAAATACCTATGTAGTTAGGATAGGTAATGCTCGGGGTGTGAAGAGTAAAGTAAGTGGCTAATCACAACTAGCCACTATAATTAGGGACTTACTATACTTGACATAAACTAAGCTGTTCCGTGGAATGACCGTGTTGGTGTTTAAATCTTTCATTGTGTGTGTGGATGGTCGGCGGTAGATCTTCAAAAGCTTCACGTGGTGGAGGTCGTGGTGTTGAACCACTGGTTACGAGAGGAAGAACCAGAGTTGAAAAGTTTGTTCATGAACCAGAGACCCCTCATCCGAAGGGTGGTGATGAGAGTGCAAATTTAAGGGCCTCAGTGAAAGAGGCTATGGTTGAAGAGGTGCATCAAGTCATGCAGACAATCTTACCGTCTGTAGTGACTAAATTAATTAAAGTTGTATGGGAGGGGGAGATGAAAGAAAGAAGTAGACCTACCTGTGAAAGGAGACAGCCCGAGACTAAGACGGTTTTGTCTGATGATGAAGAAGAAGAGGAGGAAGAAGAGCTTGCACTGGAGGCGGCAGGAGGCTGTAACTACAGGGCGTTTCAATGATGCAACCCCCTACTTTTGATGGTAATGGCACTATTGTGGCTGCTCACTGGTAGGTGAGAGAAATGGAAACTATTTTGAACATCAACGAGTGTCGGGATGATCAGAAAGTAAAGTTTGCTGCCCACTCTTTTGTGGACTCGACTCATGATGGTGGGACAATATAGTCCAAGCCGAGGATAGTCAGGCAATTGGGAGGATGAGTTGGTCCGAACTAAATAAGTTGGTGATTAAGGAGTTTTGTCCTCATAGAGAAACGGAAAAAGTTGACAGAGAGTTCCTGTAGCTGGAGGCGGGAACCATGACACATCAACAATACACTACGAAGTTTAATGAGATGGCATAGTCGGTGCCAGACCAAGTGACACCTTTGTCACGAAGGATTAAGAGGTGTATTCAGGGTTTGCTGGCGGATATTCGCAGGAACATGATCGCTGCCCGACCAAGCACGTTTAGGTCGGCGATGGATTTGGCAGGAAGGTTGTATGATGAGAGAGCTATGGTGGTGGTGGCTGAAGGTAGCAAGAAAGGGAGTGGTGACCGGAATCGGAATAGAAATGGTTTGGTCGAGGTGGTCTCTTGACGAGTAACAAGAAGTCCCGGGTAGATGACCGTCGTGTGGTCACATCTGGTGCAAGGTCAAAGAAGTGTGATAGATATGGGAAGGAGCATGCTTGAGAATGTAGGTTGGGATGGAACTTGTGCTTCAAGTGTGGGAGGAAGGGACACATAGCAAAGAACTATCACGCGGGTAGATGTTTTAATTGTGGCACGAAGGGTCACAGGAGTAGAGATTGTAAGAAGCCGAGGGCTAAGGGTTCTAGGGTGAAGAATACTAGAGGAGAAGGACCGAGGGCGAGTGCCAGAGCATTTACAATGACGCAGGAGGAAGCTTGAACGGACCCTGATGTCGTGTCAGGTACGTTTCTATTAAACCAACCTTTAGCCTCCGTGTTATTTGATTCTGGTGCGAGTAAAAGTTTTATTTTTGCTGCTTTCTATGCTAAACTTCTTGTTAGTAGTAGGAGTGTTGATGCGCCCTTTGATGTAGAAGCTGCCATAGGTAAGTCTACCAGGATTTCTAAGATGATAGAAGACTGTGATGTGGACTAGAAGGTCATAAATTTCCTGTTAGACCGTTCGTGATTACCTTAGGCAGTTTCGATGTGGTTCTTGGTATGTATTGGCTATGAGGCGAACATTGTGTGTTGCAAAAAGATGATTCGTCTGACAGCGCCTAACGGAGTAAGGTGACGGTTTATGGGGATCGGGTCACGACGATCCTGAAAGTAATTTCAATGGTGGCGGCGGGAAAGTGCATGAGGCATGGATGTAATGCCTACTTGGCCTAGGTAAAGGATGTAGAAACACCAACACCATAACTATCTGATGTACCGGTTGTGTGTGACTTTCTAGATGTGTTTCCCGAAGACTTACCCGGAGTGCCACCTCACCGAGAGATTGAGTTCCAGATTGATCTGATACCGGTGCCCAACCTGTTGCCAAGGCACCGTATCGTTTGGCTCCGACTGAGATGAAAGAGTTGATGGAGAGGTTGCAAGAGTTGCTTGATAAGGGGTTTATTACACCGAGTATCTCTCCTTGGGGTGCTTCGGTCTTATTCGTGAAAAAGAAAGACAGTAGTATGAGGATGTGTATTGACTACCGTGAGATGAATAAATTGACGATAAAGAACCACTACCCCATACCAAGAATTGATGACTTGTTTGATCAACTTCAAGGTACCAGTTGGTTTTCAAGGATAGACCTTCAATCTGGTTACCATCAGTTGAAAGTGAAGGAGCAGTATATCCCTAAAACAGCCTTTCGCATGTATTATGGTCGTTACAAATTTCTTGTCATGTCCTTTGGTTTCACCAATGCGCCAGCTGCTTTTATGGATCTGATGAATCGAGTGTGTCAGCCAATGTTGGATAAATCAGTGATTGTGTTTATTGATGATATCCTGATTTTGAGCATGCAAGTCACATTTGGGAGGTTTTGGAAACATTGAGAAAGGAGAAGTTGTACGCCAAGTTCTCCAAGTGCGCGTTCTGGTTGCACGAGGTTCAATTCTTGGGTCATGTGGTGAACCCTGAAGGGATTATGGTGGACCCGGCAAAGGTGGAGGTGGTGATGCAATGGAAGTCTCCAAAGACGCCATCCAAGATTCATAGCTTCTTGGGTTTGGCGGGCTACTACAGAGGATTCATCCAAAACTTTTCTAAGATCGCTTCTCCACTAACTAAGTTGACCTGGAAAGATGTGAAGTTTGTATGGGGTCAAGCTCAAGAGAAGGCATTTGAAGAATTGAAGGCGAGATTGACTCAAGCTCCTGTTCTGACATTACCCGATGGAAGTGAAGATCTGGTGGTTTATTCTGATGCTTCCTACTCGGGGTTGGGGTGTGTGTTAATGCAGAGAGGAAAGGTTATAGCCTATGCATCCCGAAAGTTTAAGGTTCATGAGGTCAATTATCCTACTCAAGACTTGGAGCTAGCAGTCGTGGTCTTTGCGCTAAAGATTTGGAAGCACTATCTTTATGGGACGAAGTGCACCATATTCACTAACCATAAGAGCTTGAAGTACTTCTGTGAGCAGAAAGGTTTTAACATGAGGCAGAGGAGATGGTTAGGGCTTATAAAAGATTATGATTGTGAGATCCACTACCATCCGGGCAAAGCCAATGTCGTGGCGGATGCCTTTAGCCAAAAATAGAGGCCCGAGCTGATTCGGGTGAAAGCATATCAGTGGATCATGACCTTGGATATGATGAAGCAAGTGAAGGAGTTACAAGATGAAGCATCGAAAAAAAATCATCTTAACTCTGAAAGAATGAGAGGTCTGGCTACGGAATTGGGTGAAAACACGCTTGGTGTTAAATCACGATTTGGACGAATGTGGATTCCTCGTTTTAGGGATCTACGCATGAAGATTATGGACAAAGCTCACAAGAATCAATACTCCATTCATCCCGGTGCCACAAAGATGTATCAAGACATGAAGAAAGATTATTGGTGGCCGGGTATGAAACGCGATGTGGTAGAGTATGTCAGTAAATGCCTTACTTGTCTATAGGTGAAGCCCGAGCATCAGAAGCCGTATGGGAAGATCCAACCTTTGGATATTCCGGAATGGAAGTGGAGCACATCACCATGGATTTCATTACAAAGCTGCCGCGTACCCCGAAAGGGTATGATGCTATATGGGTGATTGTTGATCGTCTGACGAAAAGTGCTCACTTTCTAATGATCCGCAAGACATATTCATCCGAGAGGTTGGCGGAACGTTTCATTAAGGAGATTGTGACCCCTCATGGTGTACTTGTGTCTATTATGTCTAATCGTGACACCCATTTTACATCAAACTTTTGGAAGAAATTCCACGATGCTATAGGGATGAGGTTGCACATTAGCACGGTTTATCATCCTTAGACAGATGGTTAGTCAGAAAGGACCATTCAGACCTTGGAGGATATGCTTCATGCATGTGTTATCGATTTTGGAGGAAGTTAGGATGACCACTTACCGTTAGCTGAGTTCTCATATAACAACAGTTATCATGCTAGCATTGGTATGCCACCTTATGAGATGCTATATGGTAGGAGGTGTAAGACACCCATCTGTTGGGGTGATATTAGTCAGAAAGAATTAGGTAGCATCGAGGTAATCGAGGCTACGACTGAAAAGCTTGAAAGGGTCAAAGCATTCATGAAGGCAGCCAAAGATAGACAGAAGTCGTATACTGATAAACGACATAGACCGATTGAGTTACAGGTGGGTGACAGGGTTATGTTGAAGGTCTCACCTTGGAAGGGTATCATTTGGTTCAGAAAGCGGGGCAAGTTGATCCCAAGATACATAAGGCCTTACCGAATCATTGCTCCAGTGGGAGAGGTGGCCTATAGATTGGAGTTACCAGATCAGCTAAGTGGAATCCACCCAACATTCCATGTATCTCAGCTGAGGAAATGTTTGGCAGACGAAGATATGATTGTTCCGCTTGAGGATATCGAGGTAGACGAATGGCTCAATTATGTAGAGAAACTGGTGGCAATCATCGACCGTAGGAGAAAAGATTGAGGAATAAGTGGTCCCACTTGTGCACGTACAGTGGAAGCACAGAAAGGGATCCGAGTCTATGTGGGAGACTGAAGAAGAGATGAGACAACATTATCCATGTCTGTTCGAGGAATAACAGGTTTCGGGGACGAAATCTATTTAAGGGGGGTGGACTTGTAACACCCAGTTATTTTCTTTGAAGCCGACAAAAGAAAGAAAAGAAATAAAGTCCAAAGTTGAGGGACCAAACTTGCCAAACGGGAAAAAACCTTGAAAGAGTGGGAGGTTAAGAGGGGAGGGCAGCCCACACCCTCCCCCACACTCACAAATTTTCGGGCATAGAGAGAAAAAGGGAAGAAAAGTGCTCTCGAGCTTCGGTTTTCATTGATTCAAATGTGAAAGTTGAGGTGTAGCGGGTTGGACTGAAGCTCTACTCGACGGTATTGTTTGTGTGAGTTCTAGGACCCCTCTTTTACACATTTTCAACTGGTTTGGGGCTGGAACACATAGTAAAACCCATTTTTGAAGTGTGTGTGTTGAACCCGTATGTATGTGTTTGTGTATGATGCGAGTAGAGTTTGTTTTTAGGCTTGTATGTGCTTGAATGATGTTGTGGTGTGTATTTCTAAGGTTTAGGATGGTTTATTTGCGCTTAGAACAGGTTTGGGAGGTTTGGTGGCCAAAAAGAGCAGATTGGGTTCGAGGTGAACTGCATTCTGCATTAGCTAGGGCTAGGAGACCGAATGGCATGCGACTGGAGGCCATACGGCCAAAAGGAGTGCGACTGAGGTTCATTCGCATGCGAGTCATATGACTGGATTCCATACGCTTATGAGTCTTGTGACTAAGGGTTATTCGCATGGGGGGTCATGCGACTGGGGTCCATACGCATAGGTCCATCCGCATTAGGTCCATTCGCACAAGTATCCATCCGCATTAGGTCCATTCTCACAAGCATCCATCCGTATTAGGTCCATTCGCACAGGTGTCCATCCGCATTAATTCCATTCGCATAGGACTCATCCGCATTGTGTCTGTAGGATCGGTGAAGGGTGGTCAAATACAAGACAACAACACAAAGAGGAGAGTAATTAAACTTAATCAAACTATGGTTTTCAATATTGCAGTATATTGCTTTCTTAATGTTTTATTACAAGTGTTACAAAGCATATCAATAAAGCTACAAGAACATGAGATACTTATACTACATCCTACAGCCGGCCATACTATGAAAGCCAGCTGGATACAATTGACTAAACTCAAAACAAAATCATTGTAGAGTCAAAAAGGCAGATTGCCTTTTTTACTTTGTGACTATGACATGCCATAGCTCACATTAACCTCCACTTTAGGTTTAGAAGGAGAGGGAGGTTGACCCTGCTGTGGATCAGAAGATGAAGTTTGCTGAGATTCAACAGGAGGTCCAGTTGTGATGTCTCTGGTTGTTCACCCTTAGCCTCCACTTCAGGTGGGGCTTGACTTGGAGGGGAATGTAAGTCAACCAGCTCTCCACTTTTTATCTTGTACTTGATCACCCTTATATGCTCATCCATAGTGGATAGAGACATGGGGCCAAGTCTCCTTCTGGAGAATCCATACAGCTTCAAGAAGCTCATCATCCTCTGTCAGCAGATTTCTTCATGCTTTTGTGGATGAGGCTCTTGACTTAGCAGCTTCTTCCCTTAGCGTTCTTTCGGTTGTCTTTCTCTCGTTGACTATGTCAAGTTTAAGTTGTTTAAGATACTCAAGTTCAATATAGTCAAAGGATAAGGGAAGAAGTGCTTCTACCTGATAGAGGCCTAGGGACTCAGGTAGTTGATCATCTTAATCCTTTCTTCTTCTTTATCTACTTGAGGTTCTTGTTGAACCACATCCTCATATGCAGGGCTTTCTTGAACTGGGGAGAGAGTAGGCGCATGCTTTTATAATCTTTTCTTTCTTCTATCTTCTTTGCTTTATACTAGCAGCTCTACATCTTATGCATTTTTCTTCTCCCTTGACCTGTCTAGGTCAACTAGTTCATTGAGTTCCACCAAGGGGAGAGAGATGACATTATCTATGTCATAGTTCCTTGTCTGCAGGTAGTTTATCCTCACTACCCTTAACTCATCATTCTGAGTATCAGGTCTGGGGGCAGCCCTGATTGCAGTCTCCATGAGTCTTGCAGACCGAAAAGAGGAACTTTCTCCCCTCAACTTCCTTTTCCTCTCTCTCTTCTCCTCCTCAATCTCCTCAGAAGTCATTTTTCTTTTCCCTTTATCACTCACAGACCTTTGTGACTCAAGGTGAGAGAGCTTTGGCTTTCATTGCTTGATGTAGCTTCCGAGCTCTGGCTAGAGAGAGGTTGAGAAGCACCTTCACCAGCAGGTGTCTCAAAAAGGGAATTGATCTCTACAACAATTGTTGGTGATAAGACAGGGCTCTCAGGTTCTGTCACTCTGTAGTGGTCCTGTCTTGGATATTTTGGGCCAACTTGTCAGCTTGTCTTGATTGGCTTGGATTTACAAGTGGCATGTTGACTAAATCCATACCTTTATAGAAGTTCAAGGTCTGAAAGTTAAAGATCTCCTACTGCCCTTGAACTCTAATGATGATTAGGGCTTTCCTGTTGCTGTCATACCTCCACCTAATTATGTGATTAGAAGATGGTGGAGATGACATAGCCCTTGGTATCCCATCCTCAAACAACTCTATATGAAGGAGTCTATGTATTCCACATCATTGTGAATTTGAGGAAGTTGCTGAGAATGCACATTTGGAAGTGAGGATGGTGAGTCCTCGGTGTCCATTCTCTCTGAAGAACTCCCAGGTTCTGTAACTATAATGACTTTCTCCCCCTTTTTGGTAGCATCACCCACTTGCATAGGTGAGTCAGGAGTTAGGTCAATCACATCCACAGGTTCTTGTGTTCCTGGTTGAGCTCTTCTTAAAGGTCCCCCAGCTACTTTTTCCTTAAGATATGAAATCTCATGTTGCGGATCATTGACCCTGCTCTGCAAGGTAGACACTTGAGATTTAAGGTGACTAATCTTAGAGACTAAATAGGTGCATGTTTGAGACAGTTTTTGCACCGTTAGTCTTAATTTCCCTCATCTTCATCAGAAGAATCATTGGGGGATGAGATGATTGGACCAAAGTCCTCACTCTCACCACCAGCTTCAGGTTCTTGGCTGCTAGATTTCCTCTGCTCACTGGCAATCTCAGTTGAGATGTCAATGGGCAGAGTTGCCATGGTCGAGGTCTTAATGATGTAATCACTTTCAAAAGTGAGAGCCTCTCCCGTATGGACATCCTGAACAGTTCAGAAGTGTCCACCTTCATAGTAGGTGCCTGATAGAGGCTAGAAATAGGAGCCTCAGAAGCACTCATCTCTCTTTGACTGGGGGGAAAGAAGAGAGAATCATGGTACTCACTGAAACCTAAATCTTCATTAGTGTAGAAATCAAGGTTGGGGATTGGTTGGTTGAGATCTAAAGGCTGGGGATGGTAATTGTCCCATGAAGGTTGATCACTTGAGTGTTGAGACTCAGAGTGATGGCTTAACGTAGTTTGGCTTATGAGCTCATCAGGTTGAGCATGAGGAACCTTAGCACTAATCCTTGAAGAGATGGGAGTGGTTTGCTCCTCAGGAGAAGTGGGAGCTCTAGTGTCCACTTCCTCTTGTATGGGTGAGTGTATAGGGACCTGCACAGACTGAATAGCCTGAGTAAGGGTTCGTTTGGATTTTCTTTGGTAGGTGAGGGTGATTTGTGGCTGTGTAGGTGGTTGGATGTAGTATGTGTGGGTTCAACACTAGCTGGTGCTGCTAGGTTGTCACCTTGAGTAATGAGCTCTAACATTTTTGGGACTAGGGTTGTTTATACCCCAAAGAACACAACAGTGGGCTTTCTCAGTATTTTAAAGATGTTGGGCTTCATCTGTCTCATTTTAAGAATGTTACCTGTTCCCCTTAACTGTGAGCCTAGTTCATAGTTGAGAACATACTGGACATATCTAGAGGACATGTAATATTCTAAGGAGTCGAAGTTTATAAGTAAATTAGTATAAACAAATTGAGAATACCTGAACATGACCCCTTGAATCATTCCATGGATAATGAAGGAGAGATCCTTAGGAATCTGGTCCCATCCACCATGCTTGTTTGATAAGCTGTGGATAACCACATGGAGCAGGAATCATCCACTGGGATGAGACCTTTCCTTTCCTGAAGGTCTTGACAAAGTAATCTCCCTCATACCCCATCTGCTCAAAAGAATGATTAACAACTTCTTTTGGGAAGAACACCTCACCTTCTTCATCATCCAGCTGAAGATGCATGTTGATGATGGTCGGAGTGATGAAGACTGTTCACCCCTGCATTGTGGCAAACAATGACTTCTCCCCATCCATTACGACCTCTTGGCAGGTCTTCAAGAATTCGAGCAGATGATCCTCATAGAGTGGAGGATCATGGTTAGGGAGGTTAAGTAGTTGGACAAAACTAATAAGCTACAAAACTTTGAGAAATGAGGATCTTTCTCTGAGCTTAACAGAGTAACCTGGTTGTGTTGCCTGTGTAGCTGCATGGTGAAGTTCGGTCATTTCTGTGAATGGGGTTGGCCATTGTGAGGTAGCTTAATGATGAAGAAAGAAAGAATAAAGAAATTCAGAGAGAAATTTGGGTTTTAGGTTTGGAGGAGGAAGTAGATGATAGAAAGAGGGGAAAACCATTGGGTTTATATGTGAAAAAGATTTCAGATAAAGTTTAATGAAAGAGGATAAATTTTGAAATTTGGATGTCTGTCCCACCTCTGAAAAAGTAGTTTACTTTTGCTAAAAAATTAGTTTTCTTGGAAGTCAAAAAGCTTTCAAAGGTAAATTATCTTCGGAAGTTTTAAATGAAAAAGCTTCCAAAGCTTAAATGACATCGGAAGATTTTCCTAAGTGTTGTGAAGATTTTGACTTCGGAGAAAATCAAGATTGGAAAGTTTTGTTTAAGAACAAAACTTCTGAGAGTTAATTTACTTTGGAAGAAAAAGGTCCTTGAAAACATATAAGTGCAAAAGAAAATTTTAAGCTTCTGAAGATATTTTAGAAATTTCTTCCGAAGGTAAAATACTTGGGCAGTTATTTGTTTTAAAAGCATAAATTTCTTTCGAAGTTAAAATCATAACTTCCGAAGGATCAAAACTTTCATAAATCTAAGGAAAGTCTTCAAAAATATTTTCATCCAAAGAAAACAAGAGCTTATGAAAGTGATGAACTAGACCACTTAGGACACACATGTTTTAAGAAATAATAAGAATTAGTTTTAAGAAAAACCTACTCAAAGTTGATCATCCCTATAGCTGATACAAGATATTTATATCTCTGTTCATCAAAAGCCTTTGTAAACAGATCAGCATATTGTTTATCTGTGTGAACTTTGGCTAGTTTAATTAATCCCTTTTCATAATTATCTCTTATTAAATGATACCTGATGTTGATGTTTTTGGTCCTTGAGTGCTGCACAGGATTCTCTATTATTGAGATAGCACTATTGTTGTCTATGTGAATGGGAGTGTCCTTGATGTTGAACCCATAGTTCAACATCTGATTCTAAATCCAAAGCACTTGAGCATAGCAGCTTGCAGCAGCAATGTATTCATCTTTAGCAGTTGATGTAGAGACACAGGATTGTTTCTTGCATTGCCATGAGACAACCCTTCGACCAAGAAATTGACATCCCCTAGATGTAGACTTTGCAGTCATGTTGCAACCACCATAATCACTATCTGTGTAAGCATACAAATTGAAGTTAGGATTCTTAGGATACCATAAACCAAGTGTTGTGCACCCTTAAGGTATCTTAGAATCCTTTTGATAGTGATAAGATGAGACATCTTAGGGTTGGCTTGATATCTTGCACAAATGCAAGTGGAAAACATAATACAAGCCTGCTAGCAGTAAGATACATAAGAGACCCAATCATAGCCATGTATAAGTATTCATCTACACACTCCCCCTTAACATCAGGTTCAAGGGAGTGGTTTCTAGCTATGGGTGTCTTAGCAATCTTATAATAAATCATGTTGAACCTCTTGAGTATGTCCTGAACATACTTTGGCTTAATAATGAAGATGCCATCTTCAACCTGCTTCACTTGAATTCCAAGAAAAAAATTTAGTTCCCCTATGGCACTCATTTCAAATCAGTCCTTCATCAGCTTCTCAAAGTCTTTGCAGTGCTTTGGATTAGTTGAACCAAAGATGATGTCATCCACATATACTTGAACTAGCAATATGTCATTTCCCTATCCTTGGATGAAGAGAGTTCCATCTATAATACCTCTCATGTATCCATGCTTGCAAAGATATTGAGATAGTATACCACTTCCTAGGTGCCTGATGCAGCCCATAAAGAGCTTTGTCAAGCTTGCAGACATAATCAAGATGATCAGAATCTACAAAACCAGGTGGCTATTTGACATACACCTCTTCATCAATCACTCCATAGAGAAAAGCACACTTCACATTAAGTTGAAATACCTTGAAGTTCTTGGATGCAGCAAATGCCAGGAATATTCTAACAGCTTCCAGTCTTGCTGCAAGAGCAAAGACATTTGTGCAGTCAACTCCTTCTTGTGTATATCCTTGAACAACTAGTCTAGCGTTGTTCTTGATGATGAATCCTCTATCATCCTTCTTGTTCCTAAACACCCATTTGGTTTCAATGGTAGTCTTCCCATGAGGAAGCGGACAAAGATTCCAAACATTCTGTCTTTTGAATTGAAGAAGCTCCTCTTGCATAGCTTCAACCTAACTTCCATCCTTCAGAGCCTCATCAATGTTCTATGGCTCTATCTAGGATAAGAAACAAGAGTGAAGAGAAACATTTGCTTCATGGGTTTGTCCTATTGTTCTTACCCTTGTGACAACATCTCCAATGATGTTTGTGGTGGGGTGGGACTTGTGGATCCTTAGCTGAGGGATCACATCAAGTTGCTGAGAAAGATCTAAATTAGAGAAATTTAGATCTCGCATAGATGTTTTACCCACCACATCAGCACACTTATAAGAGAGACTTGATCTAAGGAGTGTGTGACATCATTGATGTTGTCATCTATGGAGTGGTTATCAACATCAAGAAAGTCTTGATCACTATCACCACTACCATCATTGTCTTCAGCAATTAAAGCATCTTTATCTAGTTTTGGAGCCTCTAAGCTGGAATTTGAAGGCATACCACATGTATCAGCTGAGTTTGTTATTGTGGGGCTAATAGAAACCTCATTTGCAGAAGTAGTCCCAACTGGAGCTGAAGATGTGTTACTTGAAGGTCTTGTCAGCTCAAACCTTGGATCAGGATCACTTGTATTTAAATTTTCTACAGATCCTGAAACAGTCTCACAAGTTTTGTTAAAACAGTTGGTAACTAAATCAAGATCAAAGAGCCTTTCAGGACCAAAACCAGCCACACAAGGTGTGTGTTCATTGAAAGTCACATTTATTGACTCCTCAAAAATTCTAGTTCTGAGATTGTATACTCTGTAAGCCTTGCTTGGGAAGAGTATCCAATGAAGTGTCCATCATCTGATTTCTCAGCAAATTTGGCAATTTGATCCTTGGTATTCAAGATGGTGCAAGGACAACCAAATGACTTGAGAAAACCAATGAAAGGTTTCCTCTTGTGCCAAAATTCATAAAGAGTCTTGCTATGAGTCTTAACTACTAAAACTTTGTTCTGCACATAGCAAGCAGTGTTGACCGCCTCTGCCCAGAGGTGATGGGCAGCTTAGAGTCAGACAACATGGTTCTTGCATCTTCAATTAGTGTCTTGTTTCTCCTCTCAGCAACACCATTCTGCTGAGGAGTCCTAGGAGCACTATATTGTATTGTAATACCCTTTTCATCACAAAATGAATCAATGATTGGCTCTTGAATTCAGTTCCCTGATCACATCTTATGATTTTGACCTTGTGATCAGATGATTCTCAATCTTTAAGATGAAATTCTTCAGAATCTCAGGAGTCTCATCCTTAGTTCTAAGGAAAAAGACCCAAGTGAAACTTGTAAAGTCATCTGTGATCACTAAGTAGTAAGAGGTCCTTCCTAGACTCATTACACTGGTGGGGACAAAGAGATTCATATGTAACAAGTGTAAGGGTGTTGTGATGGAGTTCCTTTCCTTAGGCTTGTGAGATACCTTATGTTGCCTCCCTTTTAGGCATGCAGCACAATGGTCCTCACTTGTAAACTCTTTCTTTGGCATTCTAGTTACCAAATCATTCTTAATCAGTTTATTCATATTTTTAAAGTTTATATGGCACATTCTTTTATGCCATAGAAAAGACTCATCACTATTTTCTTTAGACAGAAAGCATGAAACTTCTCCAGAGGGAGATGTTTCTTGCAGATCCATCTTGTACATGTTCCCTTTCCTTGGGGCTCTAAGCAAAATATGCTCATGAGGAATGACCACCCCGGGCTTGAGAACAATGCACTCATGCACAGTAAAGAGCATGTTATGACTCTGATCACAAAATTAGGATACACTCAGAAGATTTTACCCAAGCTCCTTGACAAAGTTTACCTTTTCAATGTTGAGCTTACCATTTGTGACCTTGCCTCTTCCAGAAATGTAACCACCTTCATCTCCTCCAAAGGAAACTGGCCCTCCATCAATCCTTTCGAAGTTCTGGAGTAGTGACCTATTGCCTGTCATGTGCCTGGAACAACCACTGTCAATGATCCAGACATTTTTGTTTGTCTTTAGTTGTCCCTGCACAAAGAAAATGATTAGTTACAATTGGAAACCCAAGCCTTACTTTTCTTGGGCTCATTAAGAGAAACATAAGGTAATGCAACAGTAATAGATCCTATTGTTGTACTAGGAGGATCTTGAGCTATTGTTGATGGAGAATTCTTAGTCACTTGGTATTTCTTAGACTTCTACACCACCTTTGGAGTCTTGGACTTGACCTTCAATACTTCGGAAGCTTTTGATACTTCAGAAGTTTTGATGATTGAACCTTCAGAAGATTCTGTAGACACTATAGTAGACTTTAGTGCTTCAGAAGTATTCCTTCCTTCCGAGACCAACTTTTCTTGCGAAGGCAATTTTACACTTGCCTTCTTCTTGGTTTTGGAGCTTCCAAAGGAAACATATTTTCCTTCCGAAGCTTGAATTTTCTTAGAACTCTTGAAAGTCTTTGGTTTGATCATGTGAAGAGTACCCTTAGGATTGTATGGACAATCCTTAGCAAGATGAGTAGTACTTTCACACATAACACGCTCCATTTCTTCTTCCAAGAGCCTTCTAGAAACAAGAATGACTTTGGTCACATCCCTTCTCCACCCTCATCTTTGCAGATACTGAGACAATCCTTTTGGGCTGGGGACTGTTCTTGGAGTTTCATGGTCCAGGCTGTGTAGCAGTGGTACACAGCAGATCAGTCTTCTTCTTGGTACGGAGATGATTTGAACAAGAACCAGAACTCTTAAAAGAAGAGTTTAGGTTGATGTCTTCGGTCTTTACCACTTCAAAACCTGCAGAAATAAAAACTTGCTTCTGCTTGGAGTCAAGAGTAACCTTGATCTCTTGAGCATTCCTTGCTTTCCTTTTGCTCTTTCTGATCAAGTTCTTCCTCATTGACTTGGTCATCACAGTCTTCTTCTACTCCTCAGAGGGATAGTGGTGCTTCTTAGAATCCTCCTCTTCACTCTTCTTAGAGGAATTCTTCACTATCATTTCTTCATCCTCTTCACTCAAAGGATCTATGAGAGGAAGCTCATCTTCACAAGTTACACACCTGGGTGATCTTACAAACAAGATTGTGTGTGGAGGAGCTATCTTATTTGATCCTAGTCCCTGCTTGTTTTGATAGCACACTTTGTTGTGCATGGATGAGGATATCATGTTGTTGAAGGTGTCTTCTTCAAGAACACACTTGTCTGGTACTCAGTCAGCTTGGTTATGAGATCCTTGATTTGAGTCCTAAAATCTATATGCTCATGTTTTAGAATTGAAATTGTTTTCTCTAAGTCCTCTATCTTCAGATTATAATCATTTTCAGACTTTCTAAAATCAGCTTTTAAAATGTTTAAGGACTCAAGATCAGATCTCATCTCCAAGTTATAGGACGTGTATCTATTTACTTTAGCAATGCATTCAAGGTTACAGAGATGTTCCATTACCTTGGCTTCATCACGATCTCCCATCAGTGCTTGGTTTGGAGAAGCATCTTCCAGCTGAAAGCTCCAGTCAAAGCTTCCATCTTCAACA
Source organism: Flaveria trinervia (assembly GCA_025506515.1). Lineage (NCBI taxonomy): Eukaryota > Viridiplantae > Streptophyta > Magnoliopsida > Asterales > Asteraceae > Flaveria > Flaveria trinervia. The sequence goes on from CM046445.1 coordinate 39,218,412, forward strand.
GCAACAGCAACAGCAACAGCAGCCTGCTGCTTTGGCTTCTCAAGGGAGCTTGATCAGTGTAGTTGGGTCTACACTGTGTTTGGCCACCATTTGTTCTAGGTGCCTTACACTCCCTGGCAAAGTGTCCCATCAATTTACAGTTGTAACACTTGACTTTGCCTTTGTCCAGGCCAAACTTTCCACTGGTTGCATTGCTTGGAAACTTCCTTCCAGTCCACTTGTAGAACATCTTGGCCTATGAGTGAGAAGAGCCATCTGCTAGAATCTCTCCATGTACTCCAGATCATCTAGATGGATACAGTCCAGGTCTTCAAGGGTGAACAGAAAGCTGCCATAACTTTCATCAGAAGACACAAAGGCTTGAGAAGAACTTGTCTCTTGGAATGGGCTTCCTTGGGTGTAGTTCTCCCTTTGTGTCTCTGGGAAGGTGATGAAAGGACCTTTAGGTGAGTTGTCAGGGTAGCATATGAGATGATGTTGGGGTTCTATGCTATCCTTTTCAACCACATGCAGGGCTGAACCCATTTGATTGTTGGAGTTACCAGATGAACCTTGCATGTTCATCTCTATCTGGTAGCCACTAAGAATCCCATATAACTCTATCAGGGTAAGAGTTTTTAGATTCTCAGTCCTCTTGATCACCACATAGTAGTGTGTCCATTGCTTAGGAAGTGAGGACATGAACTTCCTTACAATGTCCCAGTTCTCAAGAGGAACTCCTCCATCCACAAGGGTATCCACAATCTCAACATAACTTAAGTATTGTTGAGTCATGGTTTCACCTGCTTTAAAGGTGATGTTTTCAAACTGCTACTTCAGGAGATCCTTCTTGTTCTCCTTAGCTTCAGAGGAACCCTCATACATCAGTTTTAATGCATCCCATAGCTGCTTAGCTGTTTTGCATTTATTGAAACCTCTGTATAAAGAATTTGGAAGAGCGGTCTAAAGGGTTCTCATGGCTTTTCTATCAATAACTACTCTCTTCCTGTCTTCATCAGAGTAGATTTCCACATCCTTGGGGATCATACCCCCACTAGTAGCATAAGGGGTGCTTGGTATGTAAGGTCCATTCTCAACAACTCCCACATTCTTGAGTCAAGAGACCTAATGAAACCTTCCATTCTCATACACCAAGTGTCAAAGTCATCAAGAGTGATCAGTGGGGATTTGTTCATGGTTCCGGTTTCCATATCAGTTTTGGAAATGGCTGCCATTTGAAAAGTATAGTATTTGTGTGACTGAGGGATCTTAAGATGGTGAGATCTTATATAAAGAGCCTGAATTACTCTGATACCAAATGCAGGAACAGTGAAGGGTGGTTAAATACAATACCACATCACAAAGAGGAGAGTAACTAAACTTAATCAAACTATGAACTGGATTAACCACAAGTGAAGACACTAAGAACACAAGTAACTAAGAGACAGAATAGCAAGATACACAGTGAGATGGTTTTCAAGATTGTAGTATATTGCTTTCTTAATGTTCTATTACAAGTGTTACAAAGCATATCAATAAAGTTACAAGAACTTGAGATACTTATACTACATCCTATAGTCGGCCATACTATGAAACATAGCTGGATACAATTGACAAAACTCAAAACAAAATCAATTGTAGAGTCAAAAAAGGCAGATTGCCTTTTTGACTTTGTGACTATAATATGCCATAGCTCACATCCTTATCTATTACAAAAAGAATAAATTACATGAAGTAGAAAGTTTACAGACTTAAGACCTCAATGTACAGTTACCAAAAGCATGGACCTTTTCACCAACTCATGTAAGTTAGTGACTTTAAAGAGTTGCAGCGAAAAGTGGGTCCAGCTTTATGGAAAAGTACATCAGATAAAGCATGTTATTAAAAGTTTTTGGAAGAAATCTGTCTTCAAGTTTGGAGCTTCAAAAGACTGTCTTTGAAGTTCTAAAGAGTTCATCTTTGGCTTCGGAAGATATTGGTCTTGGCTTCAGAAGATTTCACACATAGAATATTTCTGTTGCATGTGTGAAACTTCCGAAGCATTCTTCTTCAGCACTTGTGTAGCATGCGTGCAGAAAGACTTTGGTTGCTTCAGCCTCTATACATATTCTCTGCAGTTTCCAAAAGCATTAGGTCTATTCTCATAGGGCCCATTCTCCTGGAGTTCAGCCGCATGGTGTTCAGTCGCCTGGGAGGCCATGCGACTGAAGGGTGCCTATACGCCCAAGTAGGACTTGTGCACCCAAGGGATATAGTTATTTACCGACTTGCCGGGGAAAGTGCAGATGTAAGTTTTGACGTGGGAGATTTCTGGAGGTTCATGTAAGATGACTTTTGAGGTCATAGAGGTTATGTGGGCATGCATGATGATGATGTATGATGTATGTTATGTATGTATGATGATGCCATGTATGATGATGTTGACTGTGTATGTTTTGTTCCTTATTTTGTATGATTATTTTCCTTTGGCTTTGCGTTGAATATTAATGAATGAAATAAAAAGTATTATGTAATGTAAAGTGAAAGATAATGAAAAGAGGAATGAAATGAAGAATGCATGCATTAATGAACGAACGAATATAAAAAGTCTTGCAAGCAAATGTATGGAGGTTCACACTCAATGAAGGGTGTTAGTCCAACGGTGTGTGTGTGTGTTAGCTACAACAAAAGGATGCACATCGGGGTCTTTCTTTGTGATTGACCATATGTATAGAACCTTTGTCACTTACCCAAGATACTGTGGTGAGGCTGCTGTGCGCCATGATGGAAGGTCTATGATAGACTTAGGCCCAGTATCCGCTTTATGCATGATGGTGGGTATAGCACATGACAATGGTACGCCTGAATTTACCCTTAGGTACTATGGCCAAGCTATTGTGCGCCATGACAAAAGGTCTATGATAGACTTAGGCCCAGTACATGCTTTATGCGTGACAGTGGGGTAAAGTTCATGGTATTGATGGAATGAAACGAAGTAACGAATGAACGAATGATGAAGATAATAACGATATTATCTATGTGCATGTATGATGTACGATCACATGTAAAAGTAAAGAACAGTTTTAATGCAAGTAAAGTATGTTTTATTATAAAACTAGAACTCACTCAGCAATGCTAACTTTTATGTGTTTCCAGTTGGTAGGTAATGTTGCTGAGGATGGAACGGGGCAGCTACTCAGCTCTTTTGGATGACATTCTTTTGTTTAATGTTTTTGCATTGTAATGCGAACGAACGATGTTTTGAAATAAACTATTGTATTAACTTGCAAAAGCATTTATAAGGAAATGAAAAGTTATTTTTATGTTTCCGCTGCAATGTTTATGAATGTTAAATGCAAAGTTATAGGTTTTATGTGTAGTGATTTACCAGCTGTAAGCGTCCCGAGAACGGGGCCTTACACAATATCAAACAACCAGTCGGGACCATTTGTTGATTTTGGAAATGAGTGTTCCTTGGATTAAACACTCTGTATGCCTTTGAAATAGAAGAATAACCTACAAACAATCCTTCATCAGACTTGGATGAAAATTTTCCTAAATAGTCTTGGGTGTTTAATATTGAGACAGGACTACCAAATGATTCAAAACTCTAATAAATGGTTTCTGTGAAACAACAATTCATATGGAGTCATGTTACTTTCTTTTACAATCAGAGTTTGATTTTGTACAAAGCACGATGTGTTAACTGCCTCTGCTCAAAAGGTGATAAGCAGTTTAGCATCAGCTAGCATTGGTCTTACTGCTTCAATCAGTGTTCTATTTCTCCTTTCAGCTACCCCATTTTGTGGAGGAGTTCTAGCTGCACTGAATTGATGAACAATGCCTTTGGTTGCATAAAATTATCTCATCTCTTTGTTTTAAACTCAGTTCCACTATCATTTCTTATTGTTTTGACCTTATGATCAAGTTGGTTTTCAATTTTTGTGATAAAGTCTTTTATTATTTGGGATGCCTCATTTTTATGAAGTAAGAAGAAAACCCATGTAAATCTTGAAAAGTCATCAATGATTACCAAACAATATTGTTTCTTTCCAATACTCATAACATGAGTTGGTCCAAACAGATCCATATGAAGTAGCTTCAATGGAGTATTGTTTGTGTTCCCCAACTTTAGTTTTTGAGAAGATTTATGTTGTTTTCCTTTGAGGCACACTGAACAATGATCAACAAAATGAAATTCTTTTTGGGGAGGACCAATGACATGGTTTCCTTTGAACAATATGTTCATGTTTTTAATGTTTGTGTGCCCCAAAAGTTTGTGCCAAAGCTAAGACTGATCAAACAATGCTTTTGATAGGAGACATGTTTCTTCTACTGGTGTTGTAGAATTTAGGTTAAAGACATAGGTGTTATTCTTCCTTGGAGTCTTTAGGACAACCCATTCTTCTGATATCTGAAATCTTGGTTTCAGTATGTAGCAATGAGTGCTGGTAAAGTGAGTTGAATATTTCTTGTCGTAGATCTGAGACAGCTCTGAAGATTGAAGTTTAGTTGTTCACAGTAGTTCACTCTATCACAGCTCAACATCCCATTTGTCACAAATCCTTCACCAATAATTCTTCGACCTTGTGAATCTCCTCTGAATGCCACAGTAGTTCCTTGTATTTGCTTGAAATCATGGAGGGAATGATCTCCAGTCATGTGTCTGGAGCACCCGCTATCCACGTTCCATAGGCTATTAGACCTATATGGATGACCCTTTAAGCATAAAAGAACTAATTAAAATATGGAACCCAAACCATAATGGTCTTGGGTTTCCTATTCCTATCCATGATGGTGACCTCGTGATATATTCCTCTAAATTGTGACCTATTTAGAGGTGACATGGGAGATTGCTTGTGATATTTTGATTGTGTCATCTCATCAACATCAACTAAAGAGTAGGAGGAGTCATAAAATATTTGGTCTCTATTCTTTTGAAGAAATTTAACTCATTTTTTATTGTCAATCATCATTTTAGGTTTGGCAAGATCAAACCTTTGCTTAATGATATGACGTTTGTTTCTTTGAATCTTCAATAATTTTTTTGTGTTACTCCTATCATTATTTGATCTAGACATCCTAGATTGATGGTTGTGAAACTTACTCTTGACATTGGGTTTCACATATGATGTTGTTAAGATAGGTTTGTTTTGAGCAATTTTCAATCCCTTCTGATTGAAATAATAATCAGATGTATTGTGCTTGTGTATATCACAAACTGAACAATATTGGTTAAATTAGCAGTTTTTAGTGGAATGGTTGTTCATGTCATAGATAGAGCAGCATTGATTGAAAAAACACTCTTCTATTTTGTGATTAAACATGTCACATATGTCACAATACATGTGTTTGTTTCTAAAATCTGATTTTGTTTCAGTAGACTTAGTCAATTTTCCCATTTTCAATTGAGTCACATTCATTTGCTTAGGGGAGGAATCAAAATTAGTCTTTTTTGTAGTTTGCTTCGCAACACTACTTTTGTTAACTGTTTTGGGTTGTTTTTGTTTCCCCAACCCTTTCTTTACTTCTTGCTCAAACTGATCAACGTGCTCCTTGTTGCATATGTCAAAACTGACCCCTTGTCTTAATTTTGAAGATTGGTGGTCTGACTGAATTTTAGTTATTGAAATCAGTGAGCTCTTTTGTTTCTGTTGTAGTGAAACCTTGTTTGATTTGCTTGAATTTTTTGGAGATTTAATCTCATTATCAGAAGTGCTTTCAGCAGAAGGTTTCACAAAGGGGACAATGGCCTTGATTGTGCTTGTTGCTTTGATGACACTCACTGTCTTGTCTGAACACTCCTTGATTTTAGTAGGGTGACCTAATATGATTTTATCCTCATTTGATTCAATGTAAACATTTGGTTTTTTTGAGGATTTGTGACCTGTTTTACTATTGTGTTTGGTTTAATAGTGTTAGGTTCAATTTGCTCTTTGAGTGTAACAGATTCAGGCATGACAATGTAGTTGTTATTGTATGGTGGAGGACAAGAATTATATCCAATCCCAGACATATCCTTGGGATCCTTTTGAGAATCAAGTATCTCTTGTAGCTTGACTGAAGATAGTTGAAATTTTTCTAGTTTTACTTCGGTAAGTGTTTGTTTAGCTTTAGATTGAGCTAACTTTTCAGTCAGTTGCTCATTCTCGGCTGCAAGAGTGTACTTTTCACCATGCATTTTTTCAACATCAGAGATGAGAGATTTAATTTTGATTTCAAATCCTTTTATTTCTCTCTTAAGCATATCTGACTTGACCTTTTCTTCTTTTATTTTATCGGCCAATTTAAGATTGTGCTCTGTATACCTTGCAGTTCGGTAATGCATTTATCACTACCAAGGTTAGATTTTACATCAGATGGCATGGGGGATGGACCATGATTGATGTAAGCCATGAGTGCATCATTTTGGAATTGAGGCTTTACTTCCTCTACATACAGGCTCCAGTCACATACTCTATCTTGCTTGATAACAAGAGCATTTGCAAATGACTGACTGCTTCCATGAGCTTGACTGGTCAGTTATTGTCGATGATGATACTGTTGTTGATGATTGTTGGAGTGAAACCTTGAGTTTGGTTGTGAAGATGACTGGCTCTGACAATTCCATTGAAAGTTGTTGTTTCTCCTGGAGCATTACATTCTCTAGAGAAGTGGCCAGTCATGCCATAGTTGAAGCACTTCACTTTGGATTTGTTATACCCAAGCTTGGTGTTTTCATTAAGGCTGAGCTTTCTTCCTTTTCTGAAAAAGTTTTTAGCTCTTATAGCAATCATGGCCATTTGCCACTGCAAATCCATTTCTTCTACATCATCTGGATCCATTTCTTCCAAGTCTTCCTGGATCAGATGGGTAGTGTTGGACCAAAAGAACCAATGAACCTGATCAGAAAAACCTCTAAGTCCCACAGACATTACAACTGCTGAAGAAGATCACAACAGCTGAAGACATCAGCTGATTACAAGGTCTAAAGATAAAGTCTGAAAGTAAAGTACTAGACTGAAGACAAAGTCTGAAGCCATCAGCTAAAGACAAAGTCTAAAGCCATCAGCTGAAGACAAAGTCTGAAGCCATCAGCTGAAGACAAAGTCTGAAAGTAAAGTACTGATGACAAAGACTGAAGACCAAAGTTATCAGTAGTTGTCACAACAGCTGAAGTAATTAACTTCAGTAGTTGTGATGGTTTCCTTTCAATACTTGTAATTTACTTTTCAGTAGTTATAGTTTAAGTAGTTGTAGTTCAGTAGTTTTATGTTTTTGTACTTAAGCATTCTCTGTGATGTAATCAGTAGTTGAGAACATTCTCAGTAGTTTGCATAGTACAGTAGTTTGAATAATTCTCTTAGATGTCACTATCAAGTGACATCAACAGACGTCACATATCCTATATAAGGAATGTTGACCTAGTTGTAAAGTGTGACATTGAGCCACCACGAAAGCATATGAATGAAATATTTATTTTGCAGAATTCTCTCTTTCTATATCCGTGTACTGTTACATTGAATATCAATTGTCTTCTTGTGAATTTTTTAATTCGTTGTTTGAATTCCGCTGCAATACTCTCTAATTAATCAAACTTAGATCACTGATCCTAACAAATGGTATCAGAGTAAGGTTAATCATTGATCGATCTAACAATTGATCATTGAAATTGCTATTCGATATCTAAGTTTGATTGAATTAGCATATTTGCAAGAATTGGTTATAGATCATTGAATTTCTGCTGCTTTCATTTATCTGCTTTGAGTTTTCTCTTGGTTCATATTGAGTTTGTTGTGTTTTGCACTAAATCAATTAAAACTTAATTGAATTTGGTTGAATCTGAGAATGACTACTCCTTCTAATGACCCTCACAATACTGGTTCCTCAACCAAGCCTCCAATGCTGGTTAGGACTGAGTATAATATATGGCAACGAAGAATGCTTCATCACCTGTCTGTTACCAGTTCAGGTTGTTGGACATCTGTGGTACATGGTCCACACAAGCCTATGGTGAAAAATCCGAAAACCAACCAATGGTTCCGAAGAAGAAGGAACAATACTCAGATAAGGATCAAAAATTGTTTGAGATTGATGCTAAAGCGCATGGAATTCTGGCCATGGCACTGCCGAATGAAATCTATTCTGGGCTTATGCATCATGAAACTGCTCATGACCTCTGGAATGCATTAAAGGAACAATTTGGTGGAACAGATGAGGTCTTAGAAAACAACAGAGAAATCCTTGCCCAACAATGAGACATTCTCTCATAGGAAGGGTGAGTCACTGACTCAACGGTTTGAGCGTTTTTCCTGTTTGATCTGAGAGCTGAAAATGGTCAAACATGAATACACGAATAGTCAGATGAACAATAGATTCCTCAGATTACTGCCTGAGAGATGGGACACATATACCATTGTCCTACGCTCTTGTGCAAATCTGGATAGTCTATCTCTCACCCAACTCCATGGGAAACTGCTTACATTTGAAAGAGAGATAAGAGCTATAAAGGAAACTGGCATCATCAGGAAAGCTCACTGATGACTTTGTACCAGGGAACACTGCCTTGGTTGGTCATGAGTCAGAATATGCTGCATCAGAAAGCAATTAAGATGAGCATATAGATTTCTCATCAAACGGTTCAGATCATGCATTTGTTAGTGTTGACAGTCAGTCAGGCTGTAATAGTGACAATTTGTGTTTCATTATGGATGATTTAAAGGGTTTTGCTGATGATGACTTAGAAGAGATGGATTTCTGAGCCAAATGGCCTTGATTAATATCAGATCTCAAAAGTTCTACAAGAGAACTGGTAGGAAATTTTCAGGACTCTCTGGCAAAACCAAGTTGGTTTTGACAAGAGTAAGTTGAGGTGTCACAAATGCCACAGGCTTGGACACTTTGCAAGAGAGTGTAGATCATCTGGATCTAACTCCTCTGCACCCTTTATGACTTTTCCAAGCAATAGTCCACAAAACAGAGGGCACATCCTGCTAGTTCTGGTCATCATTCACAACCTATATCTCCTGCATATTTTGTCCCTCAGGGTCCATTGTCATATCCATATCCCTGCTATTACATGCCACACCCAATCCGGTTCAAGTCCTATTGCACAACAACCTCAAGCCCTACCTGAGCCTCTACCATCTCAATCATCTCAATCACAACCTCATCACAACTTCTTCACCCCTGGTATTGTTGACTGGAGCAGTTTACCAGATGATCTCTCTGGTAATGAGCAATTATTTGCTGGTGATGGTCAACATGGTGGTGAACATCCTTTTGGGTATCTAGCTCTCATGGCCCTGGAATCTACTGATAGTTCATGCACCAATGCATCTTCATCACAGGTAACCCAGGTATCCTCTGAGGCTAAGGCCAAGCTATGTTCTGAATCTTGCATAGCTGCATTTATCTCTATTAGAGAGGCAAATGTAGCTTTAATAAATCAAAATCTAGAGCTTAAACAAACCCTTTCCAAAAGAAAAGCTGAATATGAGTCTGTCCTTAAGGATAAAGATGATGAGATTTATAAGCTTAAATGCCAATAAATGATGAAAAGGCTAATCTAGAGGTTATTCTTTAGAACCATAGAGATCTCAAAGAAAAACTTGTAGTTACCCAAGTTGAGTGTGACCGCTGGGTATCATCCTGCAAGGGATTTGAAATGCTGCTCAGCAAGCAATCTGCTTCGAATGTGAAGTTTGGAATAGGTTACAACCACATTGCACCACCAACAGATTTTACTCCAAAACCAATAGTAAAATCTGAAGGTGAAAGTAATTTCCAAACCACATCATCATGTGCATCATCCTCAAGTGATCACCCAAAATCACAAGATGAAATCAGTGTTGATACCTCAGCAAATCAATTGGCTGATGGGTTAACTACTGATAAACACATGAAGTTGAGTACTTCAGATGTTGTCCCTCAAAGTACCTCAAGTACTGAAGGGCAAGTCACAACATCTGAAAAGCATTTCAAATCAGTTGAAATAAAAGATTAACAGCTGCTGATAGAGATTAGCTGAAGAACAAGTCTTCAGTTGTTACAGATCCTTCAGTACTAAACAAAAGTACTGAAAGGAGGAAAGTACTGAAAAGCACACCTTCAGTAGTTTCCACATCAGCAGTTGATCAATTCAAGATGAAAATAAGCCATGTGAAATATGTGGTAAATTCATCATCTTTCTGATGAATGTTGGTACAGAAAGGGTTCCAAACTCAACAGAGATAAGCTCATTAAATCCAGATGGATGAAATGAAAAATGAGTTTGAGACCAAGTTTGTACCACAGTCATCCCATGTGATGAACCCAAGCCTTCATCCAAATCCAAAAAGAAGGATAGGTTTATCATAAAACAGCTTGTAGTGCTCCTCATGATAAACATAGACTAAGTCTGTGAATTTTAAGGAAGAAATGGTGGTCACAGGAACTCATCAAACACAAGTACTGATATGTCACAGAGCTGAAAGCTTTAGCTACAAATCAGACACAACTTGTTATGATGGTTCAGCATTTGTTGAGGAGAGTTAACCAACTAGATGCACCTGTGATCAAACCACTGAAAAGGAATTCCAAGCCCAAATCCAAGGAATCCATTTCAGCACCATCTCCTTCTTCATCAGCTGTTAATCATAAGAAACAAGTTATGGTTAAATCTGTTGATGAAAACAGACCCAAAACGAAAAAGGTTTGGGTCTCAAAACCTAACTAGTTCTTTATGATGAATGCAGGGTTCTTCAGCATGCCAAAGGAGCATCTGGTATGTAGACAGTGGAGGATCTATGCATATGACTGGGAGCAGTTCTCTTTTAATACTACTCTCAAGGAAAGAAGGGATTTGTTTCATTTGGAAATGATGCCAAGGGTTACATCATCGGGAAAGGATATGTGTCTAATGGATAAATCAGGTTTGATGATGTTAACCATGTGGAGAATCTCAAATATAATCTGCTGAGTGTCAATCAGATGTGTGATAAAGGCCATGTTGCACTTTTCACAAGCCAGATCTGCAGGATTCTGTCTTCCCAAGTTCTGAGGCTGATTGACAAGGTATTGGATGAACATACTCTCCTGAAGGCCAACAGGATTGGAAGAGTGTATGCCTTGGATTTGTCAAAGAAGATTGATTTGAAGGGTCATCCTTGCCTGTTCTCCAAAGCCTCTCCTCAGGAATCTAAACTGTGGCATAGAAGGCTGGGTCATGTTAATCTCAAAAACATGAATCAGCTTATCCATAATAGTTTAGTGAGAGGTCTACCAATAAAGGAGTTCCACTGTGATGAAACCTGCACTGCTTGTTTGAAAGGAAAACAACACAAAGTCTCATTCCCTCCTATTGAAGAGCCTAAGTTCACTATTTGCTTGCAGTTACTGCACATGGATCTATATGGTCCTGTGAGAGTGATTAGCATGGCAAAGAAGAAATACTGTCTGGTAATTGTGGATGATTACTCCAGATTTGTATGGACTTTCTTCCTGCATTCAAAGGATGAGGTTGCTCAGGCGATTATAAACTTTGTGTTGTATGTTGAGAAGCAGTATTCCTATCAGTCAAGTGTATAAGAGTGATAATGGAACTAAATTCAGAAACCATACACTTGATGATTTTTATCTATCAAAAGGAATCAAGAGGCAGTTTAGCATCCCAAGGACTCCAGAACAAAATGGAGTAGTGGAGAGAAAGAACAGGACCCTAATTGAAGCTGCAAGGTCTATGTTGGCTGACTCTGGTTTGCCATTGACCTTTTGTGCTGAAGCTATTAACACAGCTTGCTATGTGCAGAATAGAGTATTAGTAAATCAGAGGTTGATGAAGACTCCATATGAAGTTCTACATCATTTGGCTCCTCTAATTTTATTCCTCAAAACCTTTGGGTGTCCTTGTTTCATTCTAAACACAAAGGATCAACTCCACAAATTTGATCCTAAGGTGGATGCAGGGTATTTTGTAGGTTATTCATCCACATGCAAGGCTTACAGGGTCTTCAACTGCAGAACAAAGATAGTTGAAGAAACCTTGCATGTGAAATTCAATGAATCTCCTAAGGATAAAATTCCACAAAACCCTAGGAGTTGTTTGATCTGGACATACTGCAATATGTTCCTTATCAATCTCCAGCTGATGCAGATCATGTGGATAAATCATCTTCTGCAGCAAGTCTTCCACCTGGTGGTACTGAAGATGATGATGATATCAGTACTTACCTTTTCAAGTTTACTGACCAACTACCTGTGTCTGCTAAACTTGATGTTCCTGTAACTTCTGTAGCTCCATCCACAACACATGCTGATGAGATTTTGACTCCTCTAGATCATTTGACTTGCCATCTAATACTTGGTTTCAAGAATCTGGATCACCATCTGCTGCTCCTGAACCGGATACAACACTTGCACTGATCTTATAGTACACCAAGAGCTGAAGAATCACCCCATGTCTCAAATCATTGGTGATATCAATGCTGGTGTCTCAACCAGAAGTCAATTGTCTAACTTTTGCTTCTATGCTCTCTTCATCAGTCAGCTAGAGCCAAAGAACTATCATGTTGCTTTGAGAGACAATGGATGGGTTGAAGCCATGCAGCTTGAGCTACTTCAGTTCAAAAAGCAACAAGTGTGGGAACTGGTTCCTCTACCCCTAGGTAAGTGTGCAATAGGCACTAAATGGGTGTTTAGGAATAAAACTGATGAAAATGGGCTTATTGTCAAGAACAAGGCTAGACTGGTTGTACAAGGGTTTTCACAAGAATAAGGTATTGATTATGATGAAACCTTTGCCCTTGTAGCCAGACTAGAGGCAATTAGATTGTTCTTAGCCTATGCTGCATTCCACAATCTTAAAGTTTTTCAAATGGATGTCAAAAGTGCATTTTTATATGGTAAAATAAAAGAAAAGGTTTATGTGTGTCAACCACCAGTTTTGAGGACAATACATCTTGATTGGGTGTATCAACTTGATAAGGCTCTTTATGGGTTGAAGCAAGCTCCTAGAGCCTGTATGAAACACTTTCAAATTTTTTACTTAACAATAATTTCACTAGAGGTTCCATAGATAAAACTTTGTTTATTAAGAAAGTGGATCAGCATAAGCTACTTGTTCAATTTATGTTGATGATATTATTTTTGCATCCTCTGATCCCCAGTTTTGTGATGATTTTACAAGTTTAATGAACAAAAGTTGAAATGAGTGCAATGGGAGAATTACAGTTCTTTCTAGGCTTGCAAATCAAACAAAAGGCTGATGGAACCTTTATTCATCAATCAAAAGATACAAAAGATCTTTTGAATAAGTTTGATTTACAAAATTGTAAGCCCTGTTCTACTCCCATGTGCAACACCACACAACTGGATGCAGATCAAAAAGGTAAGCTATTGATGAAACACTTTACAGATATGATTGGATCCTTGATGTACTTAACAGCTTCTAGACCAGATATCATGTTTGCAACTTGTGTTTGTGCTAGATTTCAGGCTGCTCCTAAGAGTCTCATTTGATTGCAGTCAAGAGAATCTTTAGATATCTGCAAGGTACACAATCTCTAGGTCTTTGGTATTTAACTGGACACTCATGCAAATTAGTTGCTTCTTCTGATAGTGACTATGCAGGGTGTAAGTTACCAGAAAGTCAACTTCTGGTGGATGTCAATTCCTAGGCAACTGTTTGATTTCTTGGCAGAGTAAGAAACAAACATCTGTTGCTACATCCACTGCTGAAGCAGAGTACATTGCTGCTGCAAGTTGTACATCTCAGGTACTCTGGCTTCAAAACCAATTATTGGATTATGGCATTACAGAGACTAAGACTCCATTATTAATGGATAGTGCTTAAGCTCTGTGCATTGTCAAGAATCCAGTCCAACACTCTAGAGACCAAACTATAGAGATCAGACACCATTTTATTAGGGATTGTTTTGAAAAGGGTCTGATTGATCCAAAGTTTGTGCCTAGTGCTGATGAGCTTGCAGATATATTTACTAAGCCTTTGTATAGTTCAACTTTCCAAAACCTTGTGTTAAGGCTTGGTATGCTGCAGCTAGAATAAGTGATACTACTAATGATATCAGTAAACAAGTACTGATGATCATTAGTAAACATGTCACAAATATGTACTAATTATGTTAAAAGAAACTGATGCAGTTACAACTACTGATGTAGTTATAACTCCAGATGTTAGTAAAAACTATACGTACTGTTGTCCTATGAAACAACTGAAATCAGCTAAAAAGTCTGATGAGTAAGTGTTGAGGACAGTATGAAACAGCTGAAAAGCTAAGAATTGACGAAAACTACTGTGAGATTTTCACTTCAGTCGTTTCACAAACTGTTGTTTCACTCTAAACAGCTTATGACAAAACCATGTCTTCAGTAGTTTCACAACTACTGATGACTAATACCAAGTCCTCAGTTGTTTACAAAAGCTGAAGACTAAACCAAGGTTTTCAGTAGTTTCACAACTACTGATGACTAAAACCAAGTCTTCAGTTGTTTTCAAACGTCTGATAGTTAAAACCAGTCTTCAGTTGTTTTCATAACAATTGATGCCACACCAACACTTTCAGTCGTTTTCTTTTCAGCCTTTTCTTAACCTATAAATACCTGCACTTATAGCCAAATGTTTCATTAGCCGTTTTCAAACCTTTCTCTCTCAACAATGGCGACCATGAAACTCAAACCCCGACACAACTGTGTTGCCTACCTTTCGAAATCGGCTTCTGGAACAAGTTTGACACTGCCATCGATCTTATGGTGGATTCCCCATACAGAACAGCCTTTTTTCTGAATCCTACCATATATCCTGACTCCTTATCCCAGTTCTGGACCAACGTCTCTGTAATAACTGGTGAGAATGATAGACAATCTCCAGTCGTTGGTGAACCAGAAACAGGTGCTCATCACCCCCACACATCATTCGCAAAACCCTAAATTTGCATGATGGCACCTATCCTAAAGAATACCGAAAGGCACCACTGATATGTCTTTTCTCCATAACGGGTATGAAGGCAACTTAAGTGCTACAACCATACTTAAAAAGCACTTTCATGATGCTGAAAGACTTATCTTTCATATGGTGAATGTCTGCCTTGCATCAAAGACATCTTCTTGGGATCAGATGTCTTCCCAATGGCAACAGGTATTGTACTCTATCCTTGAACGCCAAAATCTAAATTTTTCTGAGATAGTGTTCATGGAACTAAAGGATCTGGCTCAGAAACCTGTGGCAAACAGATGGCTACTTTATCCCAGGTTTCTGATGGCCAAATTTTGAATCATTAAAATCTGATGGCCTTGTTGGTCTTGGAGCCCCTGCTCCAGCTGTTTTAGCTGAGATATACTCCAGACATAACTCAGTCCCTACTCTAAAAGGGCTTCCCGGATGCTAAAACCCAAGTAGAGGGAACCCCAGCCTCCACTTCCGATCCAAGTCTCCACCAAATCCAAACCCCAAAACCCAAAAAGGCTACTCAGGTAGATGAGTCCCCTGAGGATGCCCCTGTACCACAAACACAAGAATACATACTGGTTATAACCCCCAGTTATGTCCAAGACTCAACCTGCTGAAGCCGCACAGGTATCCTCTCAACAGGATCCTGCTGCAACCACAATTGGGGATCCCACATTTCTGGAACCTATCTCAATTGAGAGGGTTACCATTGAAGATCACCTCTCACCCCGGGTGCAATCTGCTTCAGACCAATCTCCACATGCAACCGCCCCTCAAGCCCAACACTGATAGTTGCTAAAGTGCTGAGTCAGTTGCATTCCTCACCCCCTCCCCAGAAACCACTTACCACTAGGAATACCTCAACTATTGAGGAGGAGGACCAAAATGCTTCTCATAACCCACAGCACAGGGGTTACAATGTTCAATCTCCAAGTGTAGAAACGGAGGTTAGAACATCTGGTGAGGCTGCCACTCTACTGATTCAGCAAATGATCAGGATGAAGTTGGTAGCATCCATAAGACCTTACCAGAGGCAACTGCCAATGAAGGACACAGTCCTAAGGTAGGAAGTCCCCAGTACCAGAACAAGGGGCACATGCTTCTACTGATCTACACTCAGAGCATGTACATCCTGATTCAATCAGGAGGTCAGGTGATTCAGCATAGACTGGTGATGACCTGGGCTTTTTTTTATGATGTATTAGCCCATAATACCATCCTTGAGACTGAGATGAGCACTCAAAGAGTTGTTAGCCAAAATGTCTCAGGATCAAAGTCCATCTACCTCACAACCCCACCGATGGCACCTTCCATTGAAGGTTCCCCAAACACTGAGCCTACACACTTAACTGAGCCACCAGCCACTACTTTTGCACCACCTCTCAGGGACAGAACCCCTCTGAGCAGATGGTTGCTATCTTTCAAAACTCCTTACCTCTCATCACTCCCATCATCACTGACATAGTGCATAAAGCCATTGATGAGAGGATATCCTCAAATCTACAAACCCTCATTGATGATGTTGTTCACAAATCTCTTTCTGCCTTTCAAGCCACTGATTCCAATGCAACCAAAAAGGGGGAGACTTCCAAGTCTAAGGCAGTGAAAGAAAAGAAAAGAAAAAGAGTTGATGATGAGAAAGAACCTGCAAAAGAGATGGAGGTGGAGAAAGAACTGATCTCAGAATAGTTGATCACAGATAAGAGAAGGAAGATCAGCTGATCACATATAAAAGAAGAAAAGTGCTGAGTCAAAAGCTGATGAAGATAAATCCTTAGAAGATCTTGTCAAAGATGCTGATGAAGCTCACAGTAGATCCATGGATAAATTATAGATCAGCTCTTTCGACAAGGTCATTACACAGCCACACTAGACACTGAGATCAGAAGGCTGGAAATAGAAGAGATTCAAGCTAGATGGGCTGGTTATAATGAGTTGGAAAGGGAAAGATTGGAGATAATGATCAGATTCATTGCCAAGTACCTTGGAGATCATGATAGAGATAAAGGCCTGCTAGAGACAGTATCTTGGAGATAACCAAGAAGATCTGCTCTGCTGGAGGCTATAATAAGGGGTTGATAATTGAAGCACTGGATGAAGCAGGTGCAGGGAAGAGAACTGAAATGGCAAAGCTCTCCAAAGCCAAAGTCACCACCAAAATGCTAAGTCAGTCTTCTCACACTCCCACTCAAACACAACCCTTATCTCTAAAATCTCCAAAATCTATCCCTAAACCAAAGCCACCCATCTCAACCCACAAAACCAATCCCTTTACCCCAAAAACCACCTCAAACCTTACCCAGTGATACATCCAGAAGGAGGAGAAGGGTGTTGAGGGTAGAAGAAGATGAAGAAGAGGACGATGATGAAGATTGTCTGCCAATCTCTGTTGTTCTCAACCTTAAAACACCTGAGCACAGAAGTCAACAAGTGATTACACCTGACTTGCAAATGCAGATGGTGAAGGTAAAGATTGATGAAGCGGAACAACAGAAGCAGGACGATGAGCAGTTTCTCAAGATGGTTGACAAGGATTTCCCTCAGTCCTCATCCATTCAAGAAATGAAGAAACAGGCTCTGAGGCTGTACACTCTTAGACATACTTTTCAACATCAAAGAGAAAGAGTGCGGATCTAGCCAGACCCCAGGGTAAGTTCTAGAATTCATAAGAAGAATATACCAAGTAGATATCATGGCCAAGTGAAGAAGACCTTGAATGCTGCAATTACATTGGCCATGGTAGTCTCACCCTGGGAAATCATTGAAGAATTCAAGAGAGCTCACAAATCCAAGACAACCCCTCAATCTATTCTTGAGAACAAAATGATCAAGAAGGGGTTGTTATACAAAAGACTTGAAGATCTTCAGAAGAGTGAACTCCAGTTGTTGCTTGAAGGCTCTCACCCTAATGAATTTGCTTATAGAGAGATAACAACTGTGGAGTTGAAAAATGGAAAGACAGTGAGATACCTATCTGAGTATTATGGCCCAGAGTTCTTCTTCAAGGGAGAAGCAGAGAACTCACCAAGAGGAATAAGTTGTTCTCGTTGAGGCCTATGCTAGTGAGTCGTATAGACTCATTAATGGGAATTAGGTTTCATGGTTGGGACAAGACTCTATGTCCAGTTTCCCAAGACAGAGTTCCCTTTCATACTTAGCCAATCAAAAGATTAGAAACCTTTTCTCGGCTTGTGCTTAACTGATTACCTCTGAAGCTAATCAAGAGGGTGTTTCTGCCTAGAATAAGTGGGATCATCAATAAGTTAGAGGTTTTGGCTACATTGGTTCAGGGGGAGTTTGTTGGACCAAAAGAACCAATGTGCCTGATCAGAAAAACCTCGAAGTCCCACAGAAATTACAACTGCTGAAGAAGATCACAACAGCTGAAGACATCAGCTGATTACAAGGTCTGAAGACAAAGTCTGAAAGTAAAGTACTGAAGAACAAAGACTGAAGACGAAGTCTGAAGCGATCAGCTGAAGACAAAGTCTGAAGCCATCAGCTGAAGACAAAGTCTAAAGCCATCAGCTGAAGACAAAGTCTGAAGCCATCAGCTGAAGACAAAGTCTAAAAGTAAAGTACTCAAGACAAAGACTGAAGACCAAAGTGATCAGTAGTTGTCACAACAGCTGAAGTAATTAAATTCAGTAGTTGTGATGGTTTCCTTTCAGTACTTGTAATTTACTTTTCAGTAGTTATAGTTTCAGTAGTTGTAGTTTAGTAGTTTTATGTTTTTCTACTTAAGCATTCTGTGTGATGTAATCAGTAGTTGAGAACATTCTCAGTAGTTTGCATAGTTTCAGTAGTTTGAATAATTCTATTAGATGTCACTATCAAGTGACATCAGCAGACGTCACATATCCTCAATCACTCTGGGTCCACCTAGGTTTCTACTTCTTTCATCAAGCTCTAGTGCTTCTATCTTGGCTATCACTCTGGGTCCACCTAGGTTTCTACTTCTTTCATCAAGCTCTAGTGCTTCTATCTTGGCTATCACTCTGGGTCCACCTAGGTTTCTACTTCTTCAAAATGGTCATATTTTGTTCCAGTTTTCTGTTGTTTAAGTCTTTTACTTTATAAGTGACTCCATGATCTCTAGTCATTCACCAGCTGCACATATCTATGCAGTTTTTTAGAGATGGACTCCCCTTTGGAGTGATGAAAGGATTCATACTAATTAATAAGTTTATCCTTGTTAATCTCAGCAACTTCACTACTTCCCTCACACATAATTAGCAGTGCATCCCATATTGCTTTATCAGTACCATACCTTTCCAGTCTTTTCAGCACATCCATCTTTAGTGCTTGAGTGAGTATGGAGTAATCTTTGAGATCAATCTTCATCTTCTTGCAGTCATCATCATCAAGTGTCAGATCCTCAATAGGTATTCTTGATGTTTTGTATATGGCGGCTTGATTAGCAGATAGGGTAACAGGAATGTTTGGCCCTTTGCATATTGAGATCCAGTAGTCTGAATCTACACCTGTGATGTAATTCATTAATCTGATTTTCCATTGCTTAAACTCAGATCTATGTTTAAGCATGGGAGGTTTTGGAGTGTGACCAAGATCTGAAAAATTATGTGAATCCATTTTAACAAGGTGTTTATAACTTGTTTAAATGTAGATTAGATAAGCTTAAGTTTAATTAGTCCAACTGGTCCAAATCGTCCAAAACAGTGTTAATGAATCAGATTTGTTGTTGTTTCTGAGTTTCTGTTGCAAATGGTTTTATATTAACTGTTCATAACTTCAATTATTAAGAATACTGCTTTGTTCTTGAAGGTGAGAAAGTATGAACAATAACTATTGAAGGGTATTTTCTGTTGTTTACTAAGTAGAGGTGATAGAACACTCTATTAGCAACTCAATCACCATATCAATCAAGTTCTATTCTGATCTTGGGTAGATCTGAAAAAGAACCAAGAGCCAAAGCTCTGATACCAATTGACTAGGTAGTGAGATTGAGATTCTCACTAGGATCGAATATAATGATCGATTTAAAGATTGTATGGTGAATCAAACAATCAATAAACATTCAATGCAAGAAATACTCATAAATGCTTTTTTGTATTGATAAAGGTGATTGATTACAATAAATGCTAGGGTTTGAGCATTAAACAATAACAATACACCTTGAGAATGTAAGACACAAAATATTCTAATTGTTTATCAACAGTCACCTCATGTACGAGGTTTTCTATTCCATTTATAGGCTGACAAGATGCCTTTATACAAAATGACTAAACTACCATGACCTATACATCAAAATTAGTCTAAGTATTCTTCAGCATTTCTTCTGTTCATCCGCATTGACAAATGCGAATGAGTTGGACTTGATCAGCATTTTTTTTTCTTATTTGCATTAGTAGCTTTGTCATCCGCATTGAGCAATGCGGACAAACAAATACTTATGCGCTTTTGTTGTCTGGGCATCCGCATTTGCAAATTCAGATGAACAAAACATGTCCGCATATCTTTTAGGCTATCCACATTTGTTAATTTGTCAGCATTTGTTTTATGTTTTCCACATGTACAAATGCAGTTACCAACAATTGTTCTTCTCAGCAGATTCTTCATCCGCGTTAGTTCTTGAACTTGTGGGATTTCTGGCAGACTAACCATCAACTCACCAATTCAATTGGAATGTTTGATCCTTTCAGGGTCCAACAACTCTTATAAGCATATTACATGAGTTACAATGAGAAACTATATATACTATCACCTACAGCCAGATGTACTTTGATACCAGCTGGAATCCTATAACTAAAGCAAATACTACAAAGCTAAATTTAAGGTATCTTAGATAATGTCTTATCTATGATTTGGTAGTCATGAAATGTCCATGACTTACCTTTTGTCACCAACTAAAGTTGGCAACTATACTAACAGATAAAGGTGGACAGTGGAATAAAGTATGGTCAACAATATGGGGTTTAAGAAAACGCCATGCAGTATATCAGAGGTCAACAATGAGTGTCAGAGAGACCATACTTATGTCCATTGGTTCATAGTGTAACTCCAGGATCAACACTTGAATAAAATATTAAGAAGATTTTTAAGATCAAACAATGATAATCACAATAAAACCCCTTTGATCTATATTGATTGCATAAGATTTGTACAAAGTGGAAACCCCAATCAATTCGTCATTCAACCATTAACCAACACTAACGACAATTAACCTATTTATAGTCTAGACTAATATTCACTAATTGCACTTACCCCCTAGACATAGACTAATTAATGAAAATTACATGTAAAACATAAAAATGACTAAAAACAAGATAAAATATTTTGTTCACACAAAATATATTTATTAATAAAACTCCTAGTCATTTAAATCTTCAACGTCTCGTCTCGGTTCCTCATCTCGAACGTGTCAGGTTTGACTTTTTTTGGCTTTAACCGTGATGTTGACTTTTGTTGACTTTCACTATGTTGATAATATTGACTATCTTTTACAGCTCCAACAATACTCCCCCTTAGTCTATCATTATCAACGTCTTCAAAGGAATCAGCACCGAGAAGTCAACAATAGAAAGATCTTCAAATTGAAGCTTTCCGAACTAATTAAAAGATTATTCATCTCAAAAGCTCCCCCTATTTATATGCTCCCCCTTTTCGAGTGCAAGCTTTGCAAGGATATTGGAATAGCTTTCTTAAATCTGTAATCTTGAGTGCTTCAGAAAATATAGGAGGAGGATTCCTAGCTTAGTATCTTTTACAAACTTGAGGAACAGGTTCTCTGATCAGGTACACTACCCAACTGATGATCGGCCATCACTTAAAGCAAAAACTAAAACACATTCTCAAACACAAT
Organism: Flaveria trinervia; assembly: GCA_025506515.1. NCBI lineage: Eukaryota > Viridiplantae > Streptophyta > Magnoliopsida > Asterales > Asteraceae > Flaveria > Flaveria trinervia. Next base: position 39,240,116 of record CM046445.1, read on the forward strand.
CTTGACATTTCTAATTAGATCATTTCATTTTAACAAAATAGACCTGTCTTTATCTGTTTGTGAAAAACAAGCGAACCGTGTTCGTTTGTACGCATTTTCTGTGAAATGCATAAAAAATGATAAAATTGTAACAGCATAATATGGAATACCTAAAAAAATGAAATGAAATTTTGATATATTTTTTATTATATATATTTAATAAACATTTTTTAATTAGTTATCATTATTTTTTATAACCGAGAGCTGAATCTATCATGAGATCACATCCTCAAGATATATTTTAGCACAAAGATGAAGTTAAACATCGACAAGCAATGAGATCACACTCATAACTGAATCTAATCACAGCCTTTGAATGATTTTGAAATTCTAAAACAGATCAATAACAACTGCTGATATGTTTGTCCATTTAAACCCATGCCCTATCTTTTTCAACAAGCAGTAGATGATTTGTTAAGGTTCGATTAAATACTTTAGAATGCTAGGACCCCACAATCATTTGGCAAAAACCCTCACCCAACCTCAGGATTTCTTGAATTTTGTTATGATCTTTATAGAACAAGGCTTGTGCACTAGTGTGTAAGTGATTATCAACAAAATATTGCATTCTGTTATGAATTCATCTTTTAGATGATTTGACACAACTTAGATCAAGATGGTGAGAGCTCCAGGTTTATACTCACGTATAACAAATGAGATGACCATTTAATCATGTGCTGATGAGAGCTCCAGGTCAGTACTACCGTATAGCAGAGGAGATCATCACTCCAGGTCAGTACTACAGTACAATAGAGTAGATAAGCACAAACATGAGACACATAAATACACCAATTAAGGCACAAATATATGGCTTATATGATTGTATCATGGTGGTGAAAGAACAATTCTCAATCCAATATTTTTCAGGACTTAATTTTTGTGAAGGTCAAAAAAGATTGCGTAAATCCAGACGTCCTCAAGCATATGTTTTAATTTAAATCATGATGCTCCTGTCTACTTTATTCTTCAAGCAGAGTCTACCAAGCATATCATTAAAGAATCTGTTTGTTTTTCTATTATTTGCACTTAAAAATAAGATGTGAATCGAATAACAACATCAGTTACTATCATTTCTCATTTTATAAACGCAAGTTATGCAAAAACAAGCATTTGAAGAAGATATACAATCATTTCTCAATCATCTCGAATCAAGTTTTCAGTTCTCTTTTCATTTTTATTTACTACACTCTCCCCCTAAATTTCTATTTTTGTAAACCTATTTTTTTTGTTTTTTTTAATTTTTTAATTAATTTTTAATTTTGTTTTTATAAAACTGTACAAAAATATAAATTTACCAAAAAAGGTCTTCCAAATACACTGATATGAAGATAAGAAATGAATTCTCAAGAAATATGCAGTGATTGTGAAGTGAAAAATGTGAATGTGTAAATAAAAATCCAAATTGTGGATAAAATACCATGATCTTAACCTTTTTGTCCCGCCTCAAATTTGAATTATGAACAATTCCTGTCAGTAAACCGGATTACTAACAGTCCTCCTTAATTGTTCCTACACTCATTAACATATTAGTTTGAAAGGGGAACCCATGCCATTGTAGTGTTCCTTTTTCATCAATATAAGAAACCTGCTTCTTCACACAACCATTTAAACAATCGGGAATATCTGTATCCTTCTTTCTAATTTGTCAAATTTTTTTCGGTTCAATTAATTTTGATTTGAATGAATTAAATTTGGAAATCATTATCTGTTTAAGACTGGAAGGAAAAGAATTTGATTTTAAAACTTTGGTCATTTTCATCTTTGAATCATGTGAAACCGGCTTCACATGAAAAGGTTTAGATGGAGAGTTTTTCATCCAACCATTCAAACATGTGTGCTTTTTACCTCTTGATCCAGAGAAGCAACCCGTGTTATCTTTACCGTCTAGAACATTCTTTTTAGACTTACATTCGGAGAAGCAATTTGTTTTGCCTTTACCATTCGAAGCAAGTCTTTGAGGGAACTTCTTTACCACATGACCTTCTTTTCCTCATTAAAAACAAGCCTTGAATGGCTTTTGATTCTTTTTACTCCTGTGTTGTGCAGGTGCTGAGAAGGATTGCTTTGAGCTTGTAGCAGATTCTTGCTTGTTCTGAAGTTTTCCGTGCTGAACAGGGAATGAGATCTTTACTGATCGACTGGGATGCTTTGCAATTGGAGAAGAGATCCGTATTGGTCTTCATTCAGTTTTTGGAAGCTTTTATGACTTGACAATGTTAGGAGACATCTTGATCTGTGAGGAACCAACACACACCTCTGTGATTAATTCATCATCTGAGCTTGTCCAGTCTCGTATACATAGATCTTTCTCCAACGGATCTTGATTGACATCTCCTATTGTGTCGGCTTCGCTTATAGGATTCTCATTGCTTGATGATTCAACAACTGTTCCTTCTTTAACAAACCTGACAGGAACAAACGAAGGAATATTACATGTTTTGAATTTGTTGAAGAAAGTTGGAGAAGCAACTGATATTGGTTTTGGAGCATCAGTGGTGGAATCATCAGTAATATTCTTATCAGGCTCCTGCCTGAGGAATCCCAATACAGGAGAATCCTACACATCTCTAACCTCTATAAGATTAACATTGCTTAAACCTGCATTTAAACTATTAGTTTCAGCAGCTTTAATCAAATCATTAGATGGATGAGGTTAAGGCATAGGATAGTAACAATGAGTGCTAGGAGGAGGATGTACGTATGGATTTTCACCACAACCCACTCCTGTTTTAATCCTAGCTCCCCTCGGTTTACACAGTAGCTCTTCTTGTTTCATTCGGGATATTGTCCATCTATCAAGCTTTGTTTTAAGCTTGCTTGTTTCAAATTCAGCCAAGGCACAAAGATATGGCTTATATGATTTGTATCATGGTGGGTGAAAGATCAATTCTCAATCCAATTTTTGTTGGGACTTGGTTTTTGTGCAGGCCAAAAAAGATTGTGTAAATCCAGACGTCCTTAAGCATATATTTTAATTTAAATCATGATGTTGCTGTCTACTTTATTCTTCAAGTTGAGTCTACCAAGCATATCATTAAAGAATCTATTTGTTTTTCTATTATTTGCACTTAAAAATAAGATGTGAATTAGATAAAAGCATCAGTTACTATCATTTCTCATTTTATAACGCAAGTCATGCAAAAATAAGCATTTCAAGAAGATATACAATCATTTCTCAATAATCTCAAATCAAGTTCTTAGTTCTCTTTTCATTTTTATTTACTATACTCTCCCCCTAAATTTCTATTTTTGTAAACCTTTTTTTTTTGTTTTTTTTTAATTTTTTAATTAATTTTTAATTTTGTTTTTATAAAACTGTACAAAAATATAATTTACCAAAAAAGGTCTTCCAAATACACTGATATGAAGATAAGAAATGAATTCTCAAGAAATATGCAGTGATTGTGAAGTGAAAAATGTGAATGTGTAAATAAAAATCCAATTGTGGATAAAATACCATGATCTTAACCTTTTTGTCCCGCCTCAAATTTGAATTATGAACAATTCCTGTCAGTAAACCGGATTACTAACAGTCCTCCTTAATTGTTCCTACACTCATTAACATATTAGTTTGAAAGGGGAACCCATGCCATTGTAGTGTTCCTTTTTCATCATATAAGAAACCTGCTTCTTCACACAACCATTTAAACAATCGGGAATATCTGTATCCTTCTTTCTAATTTGTCAAATTTTTTTCGGTTCAATTAATTTTGATTTGAATGAATTAAATTTGGAAATCATTATCTGTTTAAGACTGGAAGGAAAAGAATTTGATTTTAAAACTTTGGTCATTTTCATCTTTGAATCATGTGAAACCGGCTTCACATGAAAAGGTTTAGATGGAGAGTTTTTCATCCAACCATTCAAACATGTGTGCTTTTTACCTCTTGATCCAGAGAAGCAACCCGTGTTATCTTTACCGTCTAGAACATTCTTTTTAGACTTACATTCGGAGAAGCAATTTGTTTTGCCTTTACCATTCGAAGCAAGTCTTTGAGGGAACTTCTTTACCACATGACCTTCTTTTCCTCATTAAAAACAAGCCTTGAATGGCTTTTGATTCTTTTTACTCCTGTGTTGTGCAGGTGCTGAGAAGGATTGCTTTGAGCTTGTAGCAGATTCTTGCTTGTTCTGAAGTTTTCCGTGCTGAACAGGGAATGAGATCTTTACTGATCGACTGGGATGCTTTGCAATGGAGAAGAGATCCGTATTGGTCTTCATTCAGTTTTTGGAAGCTTTTATGACTTGACAATGTTAGGAGACATCTTGATCTGTGAGGAACCAACACACACCTCTGTGATTAATTCATCATCTGAGCTTGTCCAGTCTCGTATACATAGATCTTTCTCCAACGGATCTTGATTGACATCTCCTATTGTGTCGGCTTCGCTTATAGGATTCTCATTGCTTGATGATTCAACAACTGTTCCTTCTTTAACAAACCTGACAGGAACAAACGAAGGAATATTACATGTTTTGAATTGTTGAAGAAAGTTGGAGAAGCAACTGATATTGGTTTTGGAGCATCAGTGGTGGAATCATCAGTAATATTCTTATCAGGCTCCTGCCTGAGGAATCCCAATACAGGAGAATCCTACACATCTCTAACCTCTATAAGATTAACATTGCTTAAACCTGCATTTAAACTATTAGTTTCAGCAGCTTAATCAAATCATTAGATGGATGAGGTTAAGGCATAGGATAGTAACAATGAGTGCTAGGAGGAGGATGTACGTATGGATTTTCACCACAACCCACTCCTGTTTTAATCCTAGCTCCCCTCGGTTTACACAGTAGCTCTTCTTGTTTCATTCGGGATATTGTCCATCTATCAAGCTTTGTTTTAAGCTTGCTTGTTTCAAATTCAGCCAAGGCACAAAGATATGGCTTATATGATTGTATCATGGTGGGTGAAAGATCAATTCTCAATCCAATTTTTGTTGGGACTTGGTTTTTGTGCAGGCCAAAAAAGATTGTGTAAATCCAGACGTCCTTAAGCATATATTTTAATTTAAATCATGATGTTGCTGTCTACTTTATTCTTCAAGTTGAGTCTACCAAGCATATCATTAAAGAATCTATTTGTTTTTCTATTATTTGCACTTAAAAATAAGATGTGAATTAGATAAAAGCATCAGTTACTATCATTTCTCATTTTATAAACGCAAGTCATGCAAAAATAAGCATTTCAAGAAGATATACAATCATTTCTCAATAATCTCAAATCAAGTTCTTAGTTCTCTTTTCATTTTTATTTACTATACTCTCCCCCTAAATTTCTATTTTTGTAAACCTTTTTTTTTTGTTTTTTTTTAATTTTTTTATTTTTTTTAATTTTTTTAATTTTGTTTTTATAAAACTGTACAAAAATATAAATTTATCAAAAAAGGTCTTCCGAACTACACTGATATAAAGATAAGAAATGAATTCTCAAGAAATATGCAGTGATTATGAAGTGAGAATTATGATTATGTAGATAAAAATCCAGATTGTGGATAAAATACCATGACGTTAACCTTTTTGTTCCGCCTCAAATTTGAATTATGAATAATCCCTGTTAGTAAACCGGATAACTCACAGTTCTCCTTAATTGTTCCTACACTAATTAACATATTAGTTTGAAAGGGGAACCCAGGCCATTGTAGTCCTGGAAGTTCCTTTTTCATCAATATAAGAACCTGCTTCTGCACACAACCATTTAAATAATCGAGAATATCTGCATCCTTCTTTTTAATTTGACAAATTTGTTTCGGTTCAATTAATTTGGATTTGAATGAATTAAATTTGGAAATTATTTTCTGTTTATGACCTGAAGGAAAAGAATTTGATTTTAAACCTTTGGTCATTTTCATCATTGAATCATGTGAAACCGGCTTCATATTAAAAGGTTTGGATGGAGGGTTTTTCATCCAACCATTCAAAGATGTGTGTTTTTTACCTCTTGTTCCAGAGAAGCAACCCGTGTTGCCTTTACCGTCTGGAACATTCTTTTTAGACTTACATTCAAAACAAACCTTGAATGGCTTTTGATTCTTTGTACTCTCATGTTGTGTGCAGTTGCTGAGAAGGATTACTTTGAGTTTGTAGCAGATTCTTGCTTGTTCTAAAGTTTTCTGTGCTGAACAGGGAATGAGATCTTTACTGATTGACTGGGATGCTTTGCAATTGTTGAAGAGATCTGTGACTTGACAATATGACTTGACAATGTTAGGAGATATCTTGATCTGTGAGGAACCAACACACACCTCTGTGATTGATTCTTCATCTGAGCTTGTCCAGTCTCGTATACACAGATCTTTCTCCAACAGATCTTGATTGACATCTCCTATTGTGTCAGCTTCGCTTATAGGATACTCATTGCCTGATGATTCAAAAACTATTCCTTGTTTAACAAACCTGACAGGAAGAAGTGAAGGAATATTACCTGTTTTGAATTTGTTGAAGAAAGTTGGAGAAGCAACTGATATTGGTTTTGGAACATCAGAGGGGGAATCGTCAGTAATCTTCTTATTAGGCTCATGCCTGAGGAATCCCAAACCTACAAGAGAATCCTACACATCTCTAACCTCTTTAAGATTAATGTTGCTTAAACCTGCATTTAAACTATTAGTTTTAGCAGGTTCAATCAAATCATTAGATGGATTAGGTTAAGGCATATGATAGTAATAATAAGTGCTAGGAGGAGAATATACGTATAGATTTTCACCACAACCCACTCCCGTTTTAATCCTAGCTCCCCTCTGTTTAAACAGTAGCTCTTCCTGTTTCATTCCCGATATTGTCCATCTATCAAGCTTTGTTTTAAGCTTGCTTGTTTCAATTTCAGCCAAGGTGACTCTTTCGTTTAAAAAATTAATTTCAACATTTCTTACAAGAAGAGTTCGTTTTAATTGATCATTTTCTTTTAAAGCTTCATTTAATTTTATAAAATATTTGGCTTCATTATTTTTAAGCTTTGTGTTTATGGTGGTTAATACCTTTTGGTTATCTAAAAGTAACCTATTAGCTTTATACACACCAAATAAACGAATTTTGCAAGCAGAAGAACACATATCCTGAACTGTCTCGTATGGAAGATCCAGGATAACTCTTTCAGCAGTAAGAGCCTTCTCACAGTTGCAATCTCTAGTATTTCGCTTCCATTCCTCTTCCTTATTAGCATCACAAACTGCATAATTCAACGCAGCTCCACCTTTACCCAATGATGTATGTTTAAGCTCCTCTTGTACCTCTTCAATTCTAGGTTTCGGTAAGCCGTCAGAATTGGTGCCAGAATCTGATCTCTCTTTTGGTTTCTATGTGGAGTTTGAATTGATCTTTGGAGTTAGGTATGTCGCTTCATAGTACTCACGACGTTTGATATCCAACTCAATTTCCTTCAGTTTGTTGATCACCTCAATGAGTTTCTAATCGTGAAAGCCTCTATCTCATTTAATTGACTTGCCGTGTGAGCTCCATTCTGATGGTAGAGAATCAATCAATCTTAAAACATGTTCATGATTTCCCAATTGGGCATCAAACTTCTTCAAATTTTTTGCCACCAACAGAAAACGATCAAGAAAATCGGATATCCTTTCATTGTTTAAATCTGAAAAATTATCAAACCGACATTGTGCAATTTTGAGATTATCAGATTCGAAGGATTTAAACACTTCTGCAAAAGCCATTTTTTTGTTTAGAATATTGCAATTTGTTAGACCTCATATGCCCAAGACACATACAAGAATGATGTGGTTAGTATGTTATGATCCAAGTCAGGTCATACCCAATAACAAGCTATACAAACACCAATATATGTTTGTTTGTTGACGAGATCATACAAATAAACATTGACACCAATTTAGAAAATGGGTTTTCTAAAACATTGCTTTGTGGTAGAACAACATTATATGGATAGTTTGTTCATGAGATATTATTTGTTTCATTATTTAAGTTGGTTTAATAATAACAAATAAAAGTGTGTTATGGTTATAAAATTAAAAGGAGTTTTAATTTTATACAAACTTATGGTTGAATGAGTAATTTGATGAAAGTTTCAAATGGGAGGGAAACCCATTTTGGGTTTCACATTTCGGCCGCCATGAGGGCTGATTGGCAGCCTTGTTTTGTCTTGGCTTTTGCAAGACTTAACTCACTCTTTCACTCAACCATCTAACACACTTTTCTCTCATACACACAAAGAAAAACCTCTCAAAAGGGAACAATCAATTTCGTTCAAAAGAAAGGAAAGAAAGGGCTGAAAAATTGTTTTTGCTGGCAGCACTTCAAGTTCTTCTTGGCTAATTTGGAGTGTTCAAAAGGGAGTACATCTTGGTGTTCTTCTACCTAACAAGATTAGGTGTTTGTTTAGGCTTGTGGGTATACAAGCTTGAGGTTCTCTCTCTTCAGGGCTGGACATTCAACAACATCTCCACATTCATCTCATACATCTACAACTTTCGTACAAAAAGTTGTATCTCTAAATACCCTATGGTTGTTATGTCTTGTTTGATAGCATACTATTTCATATATATTCCGATCCTCATTCTTGGGATTTGTTGGTTGTTTAATATGGCATAAATTTTCAGATTGTAAACCATATGATAAACCTCTTATTCCGCTGCGTTTTTCTAGTTTAAATGGTTAAACTAAGTGTTTTACATGTGACAAAACCCATCACAATTAACCCCCAAAAAATATTTTTCCCAAAAATTGTAAATTAATTCTCCCCCAGGAAAAATATATTCTTAAATGTCACCAAGTCAGTTTGTTTTTTCTATAAATCTTGGAAAATCGATGAAAATTTCTTTATCGGGATGAACTCAATTAATCCCTCCTAGGGGAAAAAGTCATCTTTACATTCTAATTTCGCTGAAGAAATGATAGTTTCGCCAAAATTATAGTTTCGCAGAGCTATTTTCGCTATGAACTCTAGTTTCACTGAGCCGACAGTAGTTTCGCTAGAACTGTAAGGCCCCGTTCCCGAGACGCTTACAGCTGGTAAATCATTACACATAAAACATACATTTTCATTATCTTACATAAATATTGCAGTGAAAACATTCAAAAATAACATCTCATTTCATCATAAAAACTTTTGCAAAATAATACATCGTTAATAAGTTACAAAATACATTGTTGCATTACATCACAAAAGCATTATATAAATGGATGCCATCCCAAAAGAGCTGAGGGGCGCATCCTCAGCAATCATTACCTGCGAACTGGAAACACATCAAAGTCAGCGTTGCTGAGTCAGTTCTAGTTTTATAATAAAACATACTTTTCTTTCCTTAAAACGGTTCTTTACATTCATGCATTCATACATCATACGTACACATAGGTAATATCATTATTATCTTCATTATTTGTTCTTTCGTCATTACATCTTTTCCTTTCATCAACACCATGAACTTTACCCTTCATGCTCATGGTACTGGGCCTAAGCCTATCATAGACCTTCATTCACGGTGCCTAGCACCGGCCACAGTACCTAACATAAAGTTCAGGTATACCATTCTCATGTGCTATGCCCTTCATGCTCATGGTACTGGACCTAAGCCTATCATAGACCTTCATTCACGATGCCCAGCACCTCTGGCCACAGTACCTAAGGCAAGCGACAATGGTTCCATTCAAATGGTCAATCACAAAGAAAGACTCCAATGTGCATCCTCCCGGGGTAGGGAACTTGCACACCGTTGGGCTAACACCTTTTAATGGAATGTCCCGACATACTATGCTTGCAAGAGTTTCTTTTACTTTCACCATTCATTAATGCATGCATTCTTACTTCATGTTCCTCTTTCATCATCTATCGTTTTACGTTACATACTACTTTCATTCATTCATTATCATTCAACGTAAAGTCACGTGAAAGATAAACATACATCAAATAAGGAACATAACTTACACAAACATCATAACCAACAGGGCAACATCATACTACATAACATGCATAATCATGCAACATCATCATCAAGCCCAACATACACTCTAAGGCCTCAACGGTCATCTTACATGAACTTACGGGAACTTTCACGTCAAAACTTACATCTGCACTTTCCCCCGAAAGTCAGTACATAAACTACACTTTCCGCGGGTACACCAGCCCTACTTGGGCATATGGGCACCCTTCAGTCGCATGGCCTCCAGGCGACTGAACATCATGCGATTGAACCAATGCGGATGAACACCTATGCGAATGAACATCCAATCGTGCGAATGAAACTAATGCAAATGGACTCCATGCCGATGAATCCCATGCAAATGGACCTAATGCGGATGGAACTAATGTGGATGAGCATTTATGCGACTGGGCTCTCAGTCGTGAGAATGAACCTCAATCGCACCTCAGTCGGCCGTATGGCCTCCATTCGGTCGCCTAGCCCTAGTTGGTGCAGAATGCAATTCATCCCGAACCCAATCTGCCATTTTCAACGTTCAAGCTCATCTAAACGCATTCTAAGCCCAAATCAACCATCCTAGACCTTAGCAATGCATACCACAACACCATTCAAGCATACACAAGCCCAAACACAAGACCCAAACGGATCATACACATACCCACACATACACAAAGGGGCCAAACACACACACACACTCAAAAACCCGAATTTTAGATGTGTTCCAGCCCCAAATCATTCAAAAACGTGTAAAAGAGGGGTCCTAGAACTCACACAAACGACCAGAACGAGAAGAGCTTCGATTTGACCCGCTCCTCAACGATTTTGCTCATTTGAACCAACCTGAACCAACTTTTCCCCCTTTTCTCCTTTCCTCTCTTCTTTGGCTGATTTTGGTGGGTGTGGGGAGAGCGTAAGGGCTTCCCTCTCCCTTAAGTACTCCCACTCACCTAACTTTCTCTCGTTGGCGAGTTTGGTCCCTCGACTTTGGACTTTATTTCTTTTTTTTTCTTTCGTCGGCTTCAAAATAATAAATAACCGGGTGTTACAAGAAATTTCGGCAGTATTTTCGCTAGCCAAATGCCTAAAACAGCTTAGTTTCGCCAACAAGTTCGCATGAAACAAGCTTGAACTTTGGTTCAATGATACTTTGGACAGCAATTTCGCTTGTAAATCACCTTCAAGCATTGTTGAATTTTTTTTCAGTGAAACTAGTTTCGCAGAGATGCTGAAATTAACTACAAAGTTTAAAATGCTTGTAGTTTCGCTGAAAGAATAGGTAGTTCCGCTGGATGAATCTGTAATTTCGCTGGACAAAGCTGAAAAGCTTTTTCAACATAAAATCAATCTGAAATCATCTAAAGCTTAATGGATTTGAGATCTATTGATTAACAGACCTTCCCCAACCAAAAACAAACAAAATTCTAGCAAATTCCATATCAAATACACTCGAATTTGATGTAAAATTGATGAAAACTTGATATTGAACAAAAACACCAAAACCTCAACTTCTCTCTAAAAAAATCTTCAAATCTTCAATGAATTTGATCCAAATGGCTCTGATACCAAAGTGTAACTCCAGGATCAACATTTGAATCAAATATTAAGAAGATTTGTAAGATCAAACAATGATAATCACAATAAAACCCCTTTGATCTATATTGATTGCATATGATTTGTACAAAGTGGAAACCTCAATCAATTGGTCATTCAAGCATTAACCAATACTAATAACAATTAACCTATTTATAGTCTAGACTAATATTCACTAATTGCACTTAACCCCTAGACTTAGGTTAATTAATGAAAATTTCATATAAAACATAAAAATGACTAAAACAAGATAAAATATATTTTGTTCACACAAAATATATTTATTACAATAAACTCCTAGTCATTTAAATCTTAAACGTCTCGTCTCGGTTCTCGTCTCGAACATGTCAGGTTTGACTTTTGTTGGCTTTGACTGTGATGTTGACTTTTGTTGACTTTCACTCTGTTGATAATATAGACTATCTTTTACAGCTCCAATACATAGTAGATGCTTCCGAAGGTTAACTAGCGTCGGAAAAACTTGTTCTTACATTTGTCTTTGGAAGAACTCCATTTGTCTTCGGAAGTTCCATACCTAGCTTCAGAAGACCTGTATTTGTTGCACCAAAATAGTCTATGTGTTTAGTTTTGGTTACACCTGTCTTTCTAGTAACAAACTCCTCCTAGGCTGATGCTACTCAAACCTCATTTCTTCTTGCTTCTCAAACCTTCAGCACCAGAAACAGAAGATGATTATACATTTTTTTTGTTTTCCCCCGAAGTTGTGTCGAGAAGTTTGTACAAGTAATTAGTGGTCAGGAGATCCAGACTGTCACTCTGAATGGCATGCACCCTTTGTTGCCCGCCTGAAGAGAGTTAGTTGATAGAAGTTGTAGTCATACTCACATCTAACTATGGAGTCAAGGTTGTAACCTTCAACCATTTAAAGAAAGGCTTTTGTTGGACCAAAAGAACCAATGAGCCAAGATCAAAAATCTCTAAGTCCCACATGATATCACAACAACTGCTGAAGGCTTCATCAGCAGTTCGACAAGTGCTGAAGACTTCAACAGCTGAAGATCAAGTACTGAAGACTTAACAGCTGAAGACTAAAGTGTTGAAGTCCAACAGCTGAAGAACACAAGTGCTGAAGCTGAAGACTAAAGTGCTGAAGTCAAACAGCTGAAGAACACAAGTGCTGAAGCTGAAGACCAAAGTACTGAAGGTCAATAGCTGAAGAATACAAGTGCTGAAGCTGAAGACCAAAGTACTGAAGTTCAACAGCTGAAGAGTCCACAAGTGCTGAAGATCAACAACTGATGTACAAAGTTTGAAGACAAAGACTGAAGACATCAGCTGATGACATCTACTGAAGTCATCAGCTGATGAAGCGTCTGAAGTTCAAGTCTGAAGACCAAGTGCTGAAGTTTCAGTAGTTTGTCATAACAGTTGAAGAGTACTTCTTCAGTAGTTGTGTTTATCAGTAGTTTTATGTTTTTGCTTTCAGTAGTTTTGTAAAACGACTGAAGAGCTTGTTCTTCAGTCGTTGTAGTTTCAGTACTTTCTTATCAGAAGTTTTGTAATAAGTAAACACTTAGCTTCTTATAAGAAGATGTCAGCTGTTAGACATCTTCAGTAGTTTTAGTGTTTCAGTAGTTTGTTAAATAACGGTTAGATGTCACTATCAAGTGACATCAGCCTACGTCATTAATCCTTATATAAGGAAGAATGAACTAAATTGTAATTTCGCGAAATCCATGCCAAAGCGTGTGATTGAATGAAATATTCCTTTTGCAGAAACTTTCTCTCTCTATAACTAATTTTGTTCATTGCTATATCTTTGATATTCTTGCTTGAATTATGCTAGTTGGTACTATATTCCGCTGCTGAAATCATTCGAATCGATCAAACTAGATGCTGAGATCCTATCAAATGGTATCAGAGCAGGTTAATCATTGATCGATCTAACAATTGATCATTGAAACAGCTCATTTGCTCTAAGTTTGATCGAACTAGCAAATTCGCACGAATCTGTTATAGAGATTGAAGTTCTGTCGCTTTTGGCTATTTTAATTGAGTTTCTTAGTGGTATTGAGCTAAATTTGTTTTGCTTATCTTGAATTTGTTTGAATTTTCGAAAATGACTACACCTTCTAATGATCCACACAATACTGGTTCCTCAACCAAGCCTCCGATGCTGGTTAGGAATGAGTATAACATTTGGCAACGTAGAATGCTCCATCACCTGTCTGTCAATAGTTCAGGTTGTTGGACATCCGTGGAACATGGACCACATAAGCCAATGGTGAATCATCCGGAAACAAATCAGTTGATTCCGAAGAAGAAGGAACAATACTCTGATGAGGACAAGAAGTTGTTTGAGATTGATGCTAAAGCCCATGGAATTCTGGCCATGGCACTGCCTAATGAAACTGCTCATGACCTTTGGAATGCACTGAAAGAACAATTTGGTGGCACTGATGAGGTCTTAGCAAACAACAAGGAAATCCTCGCCCAACAGTATGAGACTTTTGCTCATAGAAGGGTGAGACCCTGACTCAGCAGTTTGACCGGTTTTCATGTTTAATCTCTGAGTTGAAAATGGTTAAACATGAATATACCAAAAGCCAAATGAACCACAGATTCCTCAGATCACTGCCTGAGAGATGGGACACATATACAATTGTCCTACGCTCCAGTGCAAATCTGGATAGTCTATCTCTCACCCAACTTCATGGGAAACTGCTCTTCCTGAGCCTCAACCATCTCAATCTCATCAACCTCCTCAACCTCAAAAACATAGCTTCTTCACCCCTAGAGTTGTTGACTGGAGCAGTTTACCGGATGACATGTCTGGTCATGAACAACTGTTCACAGGTGCTGGTCAACATGGTGGTGACAGTCCTTTTGGAAATCTGGCACTTATGGCTCTGGAGTCTGCAGATGGATCATCCTCAAATGCCTCTTCATCACAGGTATCACAGGTATCCTCTGAGGCTAAGGCCAAATTATGTTCTGAAACATGCATAGCAGCATTTGCCTCTATTAGAGAAGCAAATGTAGCTTTAATTAATAAGAACATAGAGCTAGAAAAGATCATTTCCAAAAGAAAAGCTGAGTTTGAGTCTATGCTTAAAGAGAAATGATGAGATTTATAAACTTAAATGCCAAATCACTGATGATAAGGCTAGGGAAGAGGTACTTTTAGAAAAGTACAAAGACCTCAAAGAAACCCTTGCAGTCACCCAGGTAGAGTGTGATCGATGGGTACAATCATGCAAAGGTTTTGAAATGCTTCTTAGTAAGCAATTTGCTTCCAATGTGAAGTTTGGCATTGGTTATAATCACACTGCTCCTCCTACAGATTTTGCTTCAAGAGCATAAGTGAAATCTGATAGAGAAAGCAATAACCAATCCACCTCATCATGTGATTCACTTTCTGATAGAGCACATCAGAAGTTGAAGTTAGTATATTCCCTCGTTGAACCTATCAGCTGATCTTGATGGTTCAAATACTGACACTCACATGATCAAAGAGTTGATCAACTCAGGGGTTATTTCTGGAAGTCCTGAAAGGACTGGAGAGCAAGATTTAACACCTGAAGTTCAAACTCCAACTACTGTCAGCACTGAAGAGAAGAAAACTGTCAGTAGAAAGGGTTTGAAGACTACTAAAGAGGAAGTCAAGAAAGCACATAGTGCTTCCAAAGTACTGAAGAATAAGTCTTTAGTAGTTTCATTCTCTTTAGTTGATGATCAACATAAGATGAAGAAGAAACCATGTGAAATATGTGGTTTGTTCAATCATCTTACAGATGATTGTTGGTACAAAAGAGGATCCAAACTCAAACATAAAGAGGAAATTAAAGAGAAAATGGTTAAAATGAAACCTGAGTTTGAAGCCATATTTGTACCAGCAAGAAATCCAAAAAGGAAGGGGTTAAACAGGTAACAGCTAAGATTGCTCAAAGAAGAAGGTGCAACATAGGAACTTATCAAACTCCAATGCCAATGTGTCTGGAGAGCTGAAAGTTTTATCACAAAATCAGACACAGCTGGTTATGATGGTTCAACATCTATTGGGAAGAGTTAACCAATTAGATGTTCCCATGTTGAAACCACAGAAAAGGAGGTCCAAGCCAAAGGATTCCTCTTCTTCACCATCTTCTTTCTCTCAGGCTGTTGTTTCCAACAAACCTGTTAGTTTACCATTTGTTGATGAGAACAGGCCCAAAACCAAAAAGGTTTGGGTCTCAAAATCTAACTAATTTGTTGTGTTTTGCAGGGTTCTTCAACATGCCACAGAGGCATCTGGTATGTAGACAGTGGAGGATCCATGTATATGACAGGAAACAGATCACTTCTTAATGACTACTCTCAAGGAAGGAAGGGGTTTGTGTCATTTGGCAATGATGCAAAGGTTACATCATCGGCAAAGGCTTTGTTTCCAATGGGGAAATAAAGTTTCATGATGTTAACCATGTGGAAAATCTCAAGTACAACCTTTTGAGTGTCAGTCAAATGTGTTACAAAGGCCATGTTGCTCTTTTCACCAGTCAGAACTGTCGGATTCTGTCATCCAAAGTTTTAAGTTTGATTAATAAGGTGTTGGATGAATACACTCTCCTGAAGGCCAACAGGACAGGAAGAGTGTATGCCTTAGATCTTTCCAAGAAAATAGATCTCAAAGGCATCCTTGCCTATTTTCCAAGGCTTCCCCTCAAGAATCTACTCTATGGCATAGAAGGTTGGGTCATGTTAATCTCAAAAACATAAATCAGTTGATAAACCATGGTTTAGTAAGGGGACTGCCTATGAAGGAGTTCAAATGTGAAGATAACTGCACTGCTTGTTTAAAAGGAAAACATCACAAAGCTTCATTTCCCTCCATAGAAGAACCCAAGTCCACTGCCTGCTTACAGCTTCTTCACATGGATCTCTTTGGTCCTGTGAGAGTGATGAGTATGGTTAAGAAGAAATACTATCTGGTAATTGTGGATGATTACTCCAGATTTGTATGGACTTTCTTCTTGCATTCAAAGGATGAGGCAGCTCAGAAGATTATCAACTTTGTGTTGTATGTTAAGAAGCAATATTCCTCTCAGTCAAGTGTATTAGAAGTGATAATGGAACAGAATTCAGAAACAATACACTTGATGAGTTCTACCTCTCAAAGGGAATCAAGAGGCAGTTTAGCATTCCAAGAACTCCTGAACAAAATGGAGTAGTGGAGAGAAAGAACAGGACCCTTATTGAAGCTGTAAGGTCCATGTTGGCTGATTCTGGACGGCCAATGACTTTTTGGGCTGAAGCTGTCAATACAGCTTGCTATGTACAGATAGAGTTCTAGTAAATCAGAGGTTGATGAAGACTCCATATGAAGTTCTTCATCATTTGGCCCCTCTAATTTCATTCTTCGGAGCTTTTGGGTGTCCTTGTTTCATTCTCAACACACGGGATCAACTCCAAAAATTTGATCCTAAGGTGGATGCAGGGTACTTTGTTGGTTGTTCATCAACTTGTAAAGCATACAAAGTCTTCAACTGCAGAACAAAGATGGTTGAAGAGACTCTACATGTTAAGTTTAATGAATCTCCAAAGGAAAAGATTCCACAAAGCCCTGTGGAGCTATTTGATTTGGACATACTGCAATATGTTCCTTATCAAACTCCTGCTGTTGCTCCTGTCAACAGTTCACCACCTGGTGGTACTGCTGGTGCTGATGATGATGATGATAGCAGTACTCACCTCTTCAGGTTTAGTGACCAACTGCCTGTGTCCTCTAAACCTGATGCTCCTGTAGCTTCAGTAGCTTCATCCACAACAAGTGCTGATGAGATTTCTGCATCTTCAACTTCATTTGAGTTGCCACCATCTACATGGTTTCAAGAGTCTACATCAACATCTGTTGCTACTGAAGGTTCTACAAACACTTGCACTGATCTTATTGTTTACCAAGAGCTGAAGAATCACCCAATGTCTCAATTATTGGTGATATCAATGCTGGAGTTTCAACCAGAAGTCAATTGTCCAATTTCTGCCTCTATGCTCTCTTCATCAGTCAGCTAGAGCCAAGAATTATCATGTTGCACTTAGAGACAATGGTGGGTTGAAGCAATGCAGCTTGAGCTTCTTCAGTTCAAAAGCCACAAGTGTGGGAACTTGTTCCTCTTCCCCCAGGTAAGTGTGCAATAGGCACTAAATGGGTGTTTAGGAATAAAACAGATGAAAATGGGCTTATTGTTAAGAACAAGGCCAGACTGGTTGTTCAGGGGTTTGCACAAGAAGAAGGTATTGATTATGATGAAACCTTTGCCCCTGTAGCCAGACTGGAGGCAATTAGATTGTTCTTAGCCTATGCTGCACTCCACAATCTTAAAGTTTTTCAAATGGATGTTAAAAGTGCATTTTTATATGGTAAAATAAAAGAAGAAGTTTATGTGTTCAACCACCAGGTTTTGAGGATAATAAACACCCAGAATGGGTATACAAGCTTGATAAGGCTATTTATGGGTTGAAACAAGCTCCTAGAGCCTGGTATGAGACATTATCTAACTTTCTTCTGCAAAATAATTTCACTAGAGGCTCCATAGATAAAACCTTATTTATTAAGAAGTGGATCAGCATAAGCTACTTGTTCAAATTTATGTTGATGATATTATATTTGCATCATCTGATTCCCAGTTGTGTGATGATTTTGCAAAATTAATGCAAAGGAAGTTTGAAATGAGTGCAATGGAGAATTACAGTTCTTTCTAGGCTTGCAAATCAAACAAAAAGCTGATGGAATTTTCATTCATCAGTCTAAATATACAAAAGATCTTTTAAATAAGTTTGATTTACAAAACTGTAAGCCCTGTTCTACTCCCATGTGCAACACCACACAATTGGATGTTGATCAGAAAGGTAAAGCTGTTGATGAAACGCTTTACAGATGTATGATTGGGTCCTTGATGTATTTAACAGCTTCTAGACCAGATATTATGTTTGCTACATGTGTTTGTGCTATATTTCAGGCTGCACCTAAAGAGTCTCATCTGATTGCAGTCAAGAGGATCTTTAGATATTTGCAAGGTACACAATCTCTAGGTTTATGGTATTCCACTGGGCACTCTTGCAAATTAGTTACTTTCTCTGATAGTGACTATGCAGGGTGTAAGTTGACCAGGAAATCAACTTCTGGTGCATGTCAATTCCTAGGCAAGTATTTGATTTCTTGGCAGAGTAAGAAAGAAACATCTGTTGCTACATCCACTGCTGAAGCCGAGTACATTGCTGCTGCAAGTTGTACATCCCAAGTACTCTGGCTTCAGAATCAACTTTTGGATTATGGCATTACAGAGACTAAGACTTCGTTATTAATGGATAGTCCTTCAGCTCTTTGCATTGTCAAAAATCCAGTCGAGCACTCTAGGACCAAACATATAGAAATTAGACATCATTTTATAAGAGATTGTTTTGAAAAGGGTCTAATTAATCCTATGTTTGTGCCTAGTGCTGATGAGCTTGCAGACATTTTTACTAAGCCTTTGGATAGTACAACTTTCCACAACCAGGTGTTAAGGCTTGGTATGTTGCAGCTAGAATAAGTGACAACTACTGATGATCTCAGTAATAAGTACTGGTGATCATTGGTAACCATGTCACATATAAGTACTGATGTTCTTTCACCCTCAGCAGTTTTATAACTACTGAAGGCTAAATGCCTCACAAGTACTGAAGTACTTTATCTGTTCTAAACTACTGATGTAGTTACTACTACTGAAATCAGTAAAAACAGATAAGTACTGATGTCCTATAAAACACCTGAAAAGCAGATGAAAAGTCTGATGAGTGTGTTGAGGACAGTATGAAACAGCTGAAAAGCTAAGAATTGACGAAAACAGCTGATGAGTAATTTCTCTTCAGTTGTTTCTACAACTGTTGTTTCTAAACAACTGAAGCAAGACCACAGTCTTCAGTAGTTTCACAACTACTGATAACTAATAGCAAGTCTTCAGTTGTTTACAACGACTGATGGCAAAACCATTGTCTTCAGTAGTTTCATAACTACTGATGACAAATACTAAGTCCTCAGCTGTTTACATCATATGAAGTCAAAACCACGACCTTTAGTAGTTTCATAACTACTGATGGTTAACACCAAGACTTTAGCTGTTTCAACGTCTGATGGTCAAAACCAAGTCTTCATTTGTTTTATAACAACTGATGACAACACCACCACTGTCAGTCGTTTTAAACCTTTGAAGGTTAATACCACGTCATCAGTAGTTTCAAACAGCTGATGACCACACCAAAACCTTCAGTAGTTTTCTTTCAGCCTTTTCCTCTCCCAACCCTATAAATACCTGTCTTCTTCTCAAATGGTCCATTAGCCGTTCTTCTGACCTTCATACTTTCAAAAATGGCAACCATGAGTCTAAAACCCCGACATAACTGCGTCACCTACCTCACGAAATCGGCCTTTTGGACAAAGTTTGATCACGCCATAGACCTAATGGCTGATTCTCATATAATACTTCTGCTCTTAAACCCGACCATCTACCCAGAGTCACTCAGTCAGTTTTGGTCCAATGCCTACGTTCACACTGATGTGCCTACCGCCAAATCTCTGTTAGGTCATTGGTTAACCAAAAACAAGTAGAGGTTACACCTGAAAGCATTCGTAGAGTGCTAAATTTACAAGATGCTGCTTGTGTGACTGAGTACCCGAAGGGCACAACTGATATGTCCTTCATCAACAATGGGTACGACGGAAATCTTAGAGTTGCTTCCATACTGAAGAAGAACTTCCCTGATGCTGAAAGGCTGATATTTCATATGGTGAATGTTTGCTTAGCCGTGAAGACATCCTCATGGGATCAAATGTCTTCCCGGTGGCAACAGGTATTATATTCAATTCTAGAACACCAACCTTTAAATTTTTCACAAATTGTGTTTCTAGAAATCAAAGATCTGGCACAGAAACCTGTGGGAAACCGATGGCTATTATATCCCAGGTTTCTGATGGCCATAATTTTAAATGAATTACAAACTGATGGCCCTGTTGGCCTTGGAGTCCCTACCCAGCTGTTCTAGCTGAGGTATACTCCAGGCATAACTCCGACCAATCCCTCAAAGAAGCTGCCCGTTTGCTAAAACCCAAGCAAAGGGAACCCACAGCTTCAATTGCCAGATCCAAAGTCCCCACCAAGCCAAAATCCAAACCAAAACAAGCTAATCAGGGAGATGAGTCCCCTGATGATGCTCCTGTACCACCCAAACAGGATAAACCTACTGGTTCAAACCCTCGAGTAGTGTTAATGACTCAACCAGCCACAGCTGCACATGTATCCTCTCAAAAGGATCCTGTTGCAACCATTTCAGGGGTAACCACATTGCTGAGACCTCTCTCACTTGAGGAGGTTATCATTGAAGAGCATCCCTCTCCCCGGATGCAATCAGCTTCTATCCCCTCTTCCCATGCAAATGCCCCCCAAAGTCCAACCATTATGATTGCAAATGTGCTGACTCAGCTGCATGCCTCTCCTCCTCCCCATCAACCACCCTCAAAGGGGAGAACAACAGCACTTGAGGAAGAGGATACACATGCTTCTGACAACCCACAGCACCGGGGTTTAAATGTTCTATCTCCTGGTGTGGATATGGAGACCAGAACATCTGGTGAGGCTGCCACATCTTCTGAATCAGCATATGCTTAGACTGAGGCTGGTAACATTCCTAAGACCTCACCAGAGGCAACAGCTGATGAAGGACAAAGTCCTGAGGCTAGAAGTCCCCAGTTCCAAGACAAAGGGGCACATGCTACATCTGGTCTACACCTAGTGCATGTACATCCTGCTACAAGCAGGAGGTCTGGTGATTCAGCATCTGCTGATGATGACCTGGGCTTCTTTTATGATGTTCTTGCCCAGAACATAATCCTAGAGGAGGAAGTCAGTAGGCTGCAAAAACTACTTGACCAACTCTCTCAAGGAGAAGGACCATTTGCCACCACATCAACCCAACAGATGGCACCTTCCTCTGAAGGTCCCTTAAACACACAGCCACTACAAAATTCTCAGCCACCTGCCTCTGTTTCTGGCACCATTTCTCAGGACCAAAACCCCCTGAGCAAATGGATGTATCCCTCAAAATCCCCTATCTCTCATCACACCGCAGCTAACTGAATTTGTTATTAAAACTGTTGATGAGAGACTTTCTTCTGTCTTACAACCCCTGGTGGAGATGTACTGAGCCAACAACTTTCTGCTACTCATCCCTTGCAACCAATGCACCCAAAAGGGGGAGAGTTCAGCAGTGAAAGCTAAAAGAAAGAGGATGGAGAAGGAGAGAGAGAAAGAGAAGGATAAAGAGGTGGAAAAAGAGAAGGATTGTGTGTATGAGGCCGAAAAAGAGAAGGAGAATGTGATTGAGAAGGGAGCTGAAATTGAAAAAGTACATGAAAGTCAAAAAGATTTTCATGTCACATACAAGAAAAGAAGAGTGCTGAGAAAGAGAAGAACTTGAACGAAATGGTTAAAGAGGCTGATGCTGAACACAGCAGATCAATGGACAATATCATTGATCAGCTGTTAGGCAAGGTTTCGACACTGAAAAGCTGGATTCTGAAATAAGAAGATTAGAGATCGAAGAGATCCAACAAAGATGGGCCAGCTACAGCACTATGGATAGAGAGAGACTTGAGATCATGATAAGATTTATCAGCAAATACCTTGGAGATCATTGATCGAAGTAAAATCATGGACCAGGGACAGCATCTTGGCCATAACCTCCAAGATCTGTTCGTCTGAAGCATACACTAAGGGTTTAGTAGTCGAAGCTTTGAATGAAGCAGGAGCAGGAGCAGGACTGAGCTAGCCAAACACTCAAAAGCCACACTCATCTCCAAAATGCTAACTCAGCCTGTCAACATTCCCTCTCCAAAACAACCACAACCACAACCATAAAACCACTCCCTTACCCTCAAAACCATAGCCGATGATGCACCTAAGCAGAAGAAGAGAATGGTGTTGAGGCTTGTGGAAGAGAAGAAAATGATGATGAAGAAGATAGTTGCCGATCTCAGCTGTTCTGCAGTTGCCTAAGGACAAAGATCTCTCTCGTAATAACTCCTGAGCAACAAAGAGATGCAATCAAAGTGAAATTGGAAGAAGAAGAACAACACAGATTGCACGATGAAGAGTTATTGAGGAGAGTAGATAAAGCATATGCAGCCACTTTCTCTCATCATTAATATGAAAAAACAAGCTCAGAGGATTTATACTCTTAGACATACTTTTCAGTATGTGAAAGAAAGAGTAAGAATTTGGCCTGATCCTAGGGTGGCTCACAGAATACAAAAGAAAAACATCCCTCAGAGATACAATGGGCAAGTGAAAAGATTGTAGATGAAGTGATCTCCTTAGCCCTTGTAGTCTCACCCTGGGAAATCCTGGAAGATTTCAAAAGGCTACACCTCAAACATGCCCCCACAGAAGATGTTAGAGAACAGAATGATCAAAAAGGGCTGGTGTATAAGAGGCTGAATGAGATCAAAAGGATGAGTTACCACTGCTGTTAGAAGGTCATCATCCTGATGAATTTGGCTTACAGACAGATTAAAACAGTGGTACTCAAAAATGGAAAACAGGTCAATTCCTATCTGAGTACTATGGGCCAGAAGGATTCTTGATGGTGAGGCAGAGGAGCTCACCATGGAGGACAAATTGTATTTTTGGAGGCCTACACCAGGGAATCCTACAGGCTCATGTTGGGAAGTGAGTCTCATGGATGGGGGAATAGCTCAGTGTCCAATTCCCCAATACAGAACTCCCATCCATACATTGCCAACCAAATCATCAGACTCATTCCCAGGCCAGTGCTTATATGGGTCATCTTCTCAACTGATCAAGAGGAAAAAGACCAACCATTCTGCCAACAATAAGTGGGAAAATAAATCAATTAGAGGTTTTGGCTGCATTGGTTCAGGGGGAGTTTTTGGACCAAAAGAACCAATGAGCCAAGATCAGAAAACCTCTAAGTCCCACATGATATCACAACAACTGCTGAAGGCTTCATCAGCAGTTCGACAAGTGCTGAAGACTTCAACAGCTGAGATCAAGTACTGAAGACTTAAACAGCTGAAGACTAATGTGCTGAAGTCCAACAGCTGAAGAACACAAGTGCTGAAGCTGAAGACTAAAGTGCTGAAGTCAAACAGCTGAAGAACACAAGTGCTGAAGCTGAAGACAAATACTGAAGTCAATAGCTGAAGAATACAAGTGCTGAAGCTGAAGACCAAAGTACTGAAGTTCAACAGCTGAAGAGTCCACAATGCTGAAGATCACAACTGATGTACAAAGTCTGAAGACAAGACTAAAGACATCAGCTGATGACATCTACTGAAGTCATCAGCTGATGAAGCGTCTGAAGTTCAAGTCTGAAGACCAAGTGCTGAAGTTTCAGTTGTTTGTCACAACAGCTAAAGAGTACTTCTTCAGTAGTTGTGTTTATCAGTAGTTTTATGTTTTTGCTTTCAGTAGTTTTGTAAAACGACTGAAGAGCTTGTTCTTCAGTCGTTGTAGTTTCAGTAGTTTTGTAATAAGTAAACACTTAGCTTCTTGTATGAAGATGTCAGCTGTTAGACATCTTTAGTAGTTTTAGTGTTTCAGTAGTTTGTTAAATAACGGTTAGATGTCACTATAAGTGACATCAGCCTACGTCATTTTTCCTTATATAAGGAAGAATGACCTAAATTGTAATTTCGTGAAAGCCATGCCAAAGCGTGTGATTGAATGAAATATTCCTTTTGCAGAAACTTTCTCTCTCTATAACTAATTCTGTTCATTGCTATATCTTTGATATTCTTGCTCGAATTGTGCTAGTTGGTACTATATTCCGCTGCTGAAATCATTCGAATCGATCAAACTAGATGCTGAGATCCTATCAGCTTTGCCTTTGGTTGTTGATCCTTTCCTTTCCTCCTCCTCTCTTAGTTCATGTCCTCTTCAATCATTGACTTTGCAGTCACTCAACTAAATAACGGCTGCTTAGATGATTCCTGATATGGCCAGCTATCTCGGAGTTAAAAGATTGGAGAATGGCTTCTCTGATAACTCAGTAATATCAATCTACTTGAGTGTAGCAAAGATGAGGCAGTGAGCCTATTTGTCTCTCCATTTTCTCTCTCAACAACAAAGTTGTGAGAAGAGTCTTCGAACCTCTACTAGATAATCTTTTTCTTTGGTACAAGGGGCTTACTAGGAACCTTGTCACCTTTCTATGTATCCAGCAGAGTCACCAGCTTTCTTCTTAGCTTCTTTTCTTCATCGTTTAGAGAATCGGAGTTGAGGCCAAAGAGTTTTTTATCTTGGTCCATCGTTCCTCTAGGCAGATCAAGGAATTGATCTCTTGTGAGGGAACATGAGGATCCATTAACAAAAGTCAACTTGACAGACTCCCCCTCAAAAGAGATGTTGCTCAAAGTTGTACACTTGATGAGCTTCATCTTGATCTCCTTAAACTAATCTAAAGAGAGATGTTTGGATGAATGAGAGATGACTTGGGTGGTTGTATAGTGGGAGAGGTTTGGGTTCTGGTAAAGTCTTAGGTTTGATAATGGGTAGTTTTGGTGGTTGTTTGGATTGAGTGGGTAAGGAAGTGGGTAAGGTTGATGATGTGGGTTCAAGGGTGTAAGGCTCAAAGGTTGGTTTAGTTTTTACAAGGAAAGGGAAAGGGATAGCTTCGGGTTAAGGCTGTGATTATGGAGTAGATATGAGAGTCATTTCCTATACTCTTCGATACATCTCTTTCCTTCTTCCTGAGCGTATGTCAGCCTTGATTTCACTGACAATACAATGCAGGGTCTTCACAGACATGGGACCCACCCACCTACTAGAGTAGCCATGAGCCCGGAGATAGTCCTTCATCCAGGCCTTATCACCAATCTTCTTGGTAGCAGCAAGTCCTGCTTCTTCTTCTTTCTTCTTCTTCTCCGTCAGTTTTTCTTTTGTTGTTTTCTTTCTCTCCTTCTCCAATTGATCTTGCTCTTTGTTGAAGAACCACATCAGGGCTAGGCTAATCTAAACAAGTTCCCATAAGAAACTTGGAGAAGATCATGTTGCGATCTCTGAGCATCCTTGGGTCCATTTGCAGGACAATTTGAGGAGGCTCCGGGAAAACTGTTGCTTTGGGAGCCGGGTATATTGAAGTTAGAAAAGTTAAAGCATGTCTCTGTGGTTCCACATATGTTTGTCTCTGAACACTCTCCCTTTTTTGGTAGCATCATCTTTAGAGCTAGATGAGCTAGAGGAAGTGGTCAATAAAACCTGAATAGGTACATGCCTGACAGATCTCTCATTTTGTTTCTCAGCTAGTTGAGCCTTAAGATTTTCAATCTTAAGTTGCTAAGTGGCGGACCTATCATCTAAAGTCTTAACCTTTGATTCAAGATTTGTGACTTTAGAAAGTAGGTCTTGAATGGTGAGTTTCAGACTTCCCTCATCTTCTTTTGAAGAATCACGGGGAGATAAGGTAATGTACCTGGTATATTCATCCTCACCAGTAGATGTGGTTTCTTGGCACCCTAGTTTCCCTTGCCTAATAATGTCTCTTTTAAAGGCATCAAAGGGCATGGTTGTCATAGATTCAGACTCAGTAATGTTACCACTATCCTAAGGATCCAATGAGGCTCCTTCCTTAGTGGCAGCTGAATCTACATGAGTTCTATCCACATCAGTGGGACTCACCTTAGATGGTTTTTGCTAATGGGGCTGGAGATAAGAGGTCCTTCAAGGCTCTGTTGATCCAGAAGAGGGTATTAGGGATCAACTTCATTGCCATAAAGAGACTTGATCTCCTCAGCAGTTCTTATCAGTAGGACAGTAAAGGATATGGAAGTTAAGTTTAAAGACCCGAGACTTTGGTCAATGTCTATTGCCATTGGGCCTTTGGTGGGGTTGTCCCTATGTGGCTGCTCAGGGAAGTATAGAGACTCACCATGAGGGCTTTCAGCTTGGGTTTCAAGCTTATGAAATTGAGACTGGGGAGGCTCAAATCCCTTATTGACATCAATAATGAAGGAAGGTGAGACCTCAGACTGAGTGGGAGCCCATGATTCCACTTTAGTCTTTTTGGATAGAACAGGATGGGCTTGCTCAACCAGAGTAGATTAGTAGTTTTATGTTTTTGTACTTAAGCATTCTCTGTGATGTAATCAGTAGTTGAGAACATCTCAGTAGTTTGCATAGTTTCAGTAGTTTGAATAATTCTGTTAGATGTCACTATCAAGTGACATCAGCAGACGTCACATATCCTATATAAGGAATGTTGACCTAGTTGTAAAGTGTGACATTGAGCCACCACGAAAGCATATGAATGAAATATTTCTTTTGTAGAATTCTCTCTTTCTATATTCGTGTACTGTTACATTGAGTATCAATTGTCTTCTTGTGAATTGTTTAATTCGTTGTTCGAATTCCGCTGCAATACTCTCTAATTAATCAAACTTAGATCACTAATCCTAACAATGGTATCAGAGCAAGGTTAATCATTGATCGATCTAACAATTGATCATTGAAACTGCTATTCGATATCTAAGTTTGATTGAATTAGCATATTTGCAAGAATTGGTTATAGATCATTGAATTTCTGCTACTTTCGTTTATTTGCTTTGAGTTTTCTCTTCGTTCATATTGAGTTTGTTGTGTTTTGCACTAAATCAGTTAAAAGTTAGTTGAATTTGGTTGAATCTGAGAATGACTACTCCTTCTAATGACCCTCACAATACCGGTTCCTCAACCAAGCCTCTGATGCTGGTTAGGACTGAGTATAACATATGGCAACG
Source organism: Flaveria trinervia (assembly GCA_025506515.1). Lineage (NCBI taxonomy): Eukaryota > Viridiplantae > Streptophyta > Magnoliopsida > Asterales > Asteraceae > Flaveria > Flaveria trinervia. Next base: position 39,267,398 of record CM046445.1, read on the forward strand.
AAGGATGCTTCATCACCTGTTTGTTAACAGTTCAGGTTGTTGGACATCTGTGGTACATGGACCACATAAGCCTATCGTGAACAATCCGGAAACCAATCAAATGGTTCCGAAGAAGAAGGAACAATACTCAGATGAAGATCGGAAACTGTTTGAGATTGATGCTAAAGCCCATGAATTCTGGCCATGGCACTGCCTAATGAAATCTATTCAGGCCTATGAAATATATTCAGCACTGAAGGAACAATTCGGTGGAACTAATGAGGTCTTAGCAAACAATAGAGAAATCCTTGCCCAACAATATGAAACCTTCTCTCATAGAAAGGGTGAGACACTGACTCAACAGTTTGAGCGTTTTTCCTGTTTGATCTCTGAGCTGAAAATGGTGAAACAGAAATACACAACAGCCAGATGAATAACAGATTCCTCAGATCACTACCTGAGATGGGACACATACACTATTGTCCTACGATCCAGTGCAAATCTGGATAGCCTATCTCTCACCCAACTTCATGGGAAACTACTTACATTCGAAAGAGAGATAGAGCAGAAAAGGAAATTGGCATCATCAGGAAAGCTCACTGATGACTTTGTACCAGGGAACACTGCCTTGGTTGGTCATGAGTCAGAATATGTTGCATCTGAAAGTAATTATGATGAGCATATAGATTTCTCTTCAAACAGTTCAGATCATGCATTTGTTGGTGTTGATAGTCACTCAGGCTGTAATAGTGACAATTTATGTTTTATCATGGATGATTTGAAAGGAATAGCTAATGATGATCTAGAAGAGATGGATATTCTGAGCCAAATGGCCTTGATTAATATCAGATCTCAGAAGTTCTACAAGAGGACTGGCAGGAAATTTCCAGGACTCTCTGGCAAAACCAAAGTTGGTTTTGACAAGAGTAAGTTGAGGTGTTACAAATGCCAAAGGCATGGACACTTTGCAAGAGAGTGTAGATCAACTGGATCTAAACTTCTGCACCTTTGTGACTTTTCTAGCACTAGTCCACAAAACAGAGGGCAACATCCTGCTGGTTCTGGTTCATTCACACCCTGTATCTCCTGCATACTTTGTCCCCCAGGGTCCAATGTCATATCCTTTTCCCTGCTATTACATGCCTCAGCAAATCGGTTCAAGCTCCTATGGCACAACAACCACAAGCATTACCTGAACCTCAACCTCCCAATCTCATCAACAAACTCAACCTCAACAACACAGCTTTTTCACCCCAGGAGTTGTTGACTGGAGCAGTTTACCAGATGATTTGTCTGGTCATGAACAACTGTTCTCGGTGCTGGTCAACATGGTGGTGACAGTCCTTTGGAAATCTAGCTCTTATGGCTTTGGAGTCTGCTGATAATTCATCTTCTAATGCCTCTACACCACAGGTATCACAGGTATCCTCTGAGGCAAAAGCCAAACTATGTTCTAAAACATGCATAGCCGCATTTGCATCTATTAGAGAAGCAAATGTAGCTTTAATTAACAAGAACATTGAGCTAGAACAAACAATTTCCAAAGAAAAGCTGAATTTGAGTCTGTGCTTAATGATAAGAATGATGAGATTTACAAACTTAAATGCCAAATCACTGATGATAAGGCTAGGGAAGAGATACTTCTAGAGAAGTACAGAGACCTCAAAGAAACACTTGCAACTACCCAGGTAGAGTGTGATCGATGGGTAAATTCTTGCAAGGGTTTTGAAATGCTTCTTAGTAAGCAATCTACTTCCAATGTGAAGTTTGGCATTGGTTATAATCACACTGCTCCTCCTACAGAATTTACTCCCAGAGCAGAGGTAGAATCTGATGGTGAAAGCAATACCCAATCCTTTTCATCATGTGATCTACTATCTGATACAGCACCATCAGAAGTAGAAGTCAGCATTAATTCCTCTCAGAACCTATCAGCTGATGTTGATGGTTCAAATGCTGACACTCACATGATCAAAAAGTTGATCACTCCAGGTGAATTTCACAAAGTACTGAAAGTACTAAAAAGAATATCATAACACCTGGAGAACAAGCCCAAACTACTGCATGTACTAAAGGAAGAAAACTACAAGTAGAAAGGGTGGGAAAACTACTGAAGAAGATATCAAGAAAGCAGTACTAAAGGAAAGAAAACTGCTAGTACTGATAGCAAACTGCTGAAGAACAAGTCTTCAGTAGTTTCATCTTCTTCAGCAGATGATCAACTTAAGATGAAGAAAAAGTCATGTGAAATATGTGGCTTACTCAATCATCTTACTGATGATTGCTGGTATAAAAAGGGCTTCAAACTCAAACATAATGAAAACATTAAAGAGAAAATGGATAAAATGAAAACTGAGTTTGAAATCAAATTTGTACCAGCAACATCAAAACCTGTGACCCCAAAATCCAAAAAGAAATCCAAAAAGAAAGGGGTTAAACAGGCAACAGCTGAGGTTGCTCAAGAGAGATGGTACAACACAGGAACCATCAAACTCAAGCATAATGTGTCTGATGAGCTGAAGGCTTTATCACAAAATCAGACACAACTTCTTATGATGGTTCAACATCTATTGGGGAGAGTCAACCAATTAGATGCTCCTGTGTTGAAACCACAGAGAAGAAAATCCATGCCAAAGGATTCTTCTTCTTCACCATCTCCATCCCCTCAGGTGTTATTCATAGCAAGTCTGTTAGTTTACCATCTGTTGATATGACAGACCCAAAACCAAAAGGTTGGGTCTTAAAAACTAACTAATTGTTTATGATTGCAGGGTTCTTCAACATGCCAAAGTAGCATCTGGTATGTAGACAGTGGGGGATCTATGCATATGACAGGGAACAACTCTCTTCTTCATGACTACTCTCAAGGAAAGAAGGGTTTGTTTCTTTTGGCAATGATGCTAAGGGTTACATCATTGGAAAAGGCTTTGTCTCCAATGGAGAAATAAAGTTTGATGATGTTAATCATGTGGAAAATCTCAAGTACAATCTCTTGAGTGTCAGTCAAATGTGTGATAAAGGCCATGTTGCTCTTTTCACCAGTCAGAACTGCAGGATTCTGTCATCCAAAGTTCGGAAATTGATTGATGAGGTGTTGGATGATCACACTCTCCTGAGGGCCAACAGGACAGGAAGAGTGTATGCCTTAGATCTTTCCAAGAAAATAGATCTCAGAGGCCATCCTTGCCTATTTTCCAAAGACTCTCCTAGGAATCTAAACTGTGGCACAGAAGGCTGGGTCATGTTAATTTCAAAAACATGAATCAGCTGATCCACAATAGTTTAGTGAGAGGTTTACCAATAAAGGAGTTCCACTGTGATGAAACCTACACTGCTTGTTTAAAAGGAAAACAGCACAAAGTCTCATTCCCTCCTATTGAAGAGCCTAAGTTCACTGCCTGCTTGCAATTACTGCATATGGATCTATTTGGTCCTGTGAGAGTGATGAGCATGGAAAAGAAGAAATACTGTCTGGTAATTGTGGATGATTACTCCAGATTTGTATGGACTTTCTTTCTGCATTCAAAAGATGGGTTGCTCAGAAGATTCTCAACTTTGTGTTGTATGTTGAGAAGCAGTATTCCCTTTCAGTCAAGTTATAAGGAGTGACAATGGAACTGAATTCAGAAACCATACACTTGATGAATTTTATCTTTCAAAGGGAATCAAAAGGCAGTTAGCATCCCAAGGACTCCAGAACAAAATGGAGTAGTGGAGAGAAAGAACAGGACCCTAATGAAGCTGCAAGGTCTATATGGCTGACTCTGGTTTGCCACTGACCTTTTGGGCTGAAGCTGTTAACACAGCTTGCTATGTGCAGAATAGAGCCTTAGTAAATCAGAGATGATGAAGACTCCATATGAAGTTCTACATCACTTGGCTCCTCTAATTTTATTTTTCAAAGCATTTGGGTGTCGCTGCTTTATTCTCAACACAAAGGATCAACTCCAAAAATTTGATCCTAAGGTGGATGCAGGGTATTTTGTTGGTATTCATCTACTTGCAAAGCATACAAAGTCTTCAACTGCAGAACAAAGATAGTTGAAGAGACTTTGCATGTGAAGTTTAATGAATCTCCAAAGGACAAGATTCCACAAAACCCTATGGAGTTGTTTGATTTGGACATACTGTAATATGTTCCTTATCAACCTCCAGTTGTTCCAGATCATGTGGATAAATCATCTTCTGCAGCATGTCTTCCACCTGGTGGTATTTATGATGTTGATAATATCAATACTCACCTATTCAAGTTTAGTGACCAACTGCCTGAGTCTGCTAAACTTGATGTTCCTGTAGCTTCAGCAGTTCCATCCACAACAAATGCTGATGAGATTTCTAATTCCTCTACATCTTTTGAGTTACCATCAAATTCTTGGTTTCAAGAGTCTGCATCAACATCTGCTGCTGCTGAAGGTTCTACAAACACTTGCATAGATATCAATGTTTATCAAGAGCTGAAGAATCACCCAATGTCTCAAATCATTGGTGATATCAATGCTGGAGTTTCAACAAGAAGTCAATTGTCTAACTTCTACTTCTATGCTCTCTTCATCAGTCAGCTAGAGCCAAAGAACTATCATGTTGCTTTGAGAGACAATGGATGGGTTGAAGCCATGCAGCTTGAGCTACTTTAGTTCAAGAAACAGCAAGTGTGGGAACTGGTTCCTCTACCCCCAGGTAAGTGTGTAATAGGCACTAAATGGGTGTTTAGGAATAACACTAATGAAAATGGGCTTATTATTAAGAACAAGGCTAGACTGATTGTACAGGGGTTTTCACAAGAAGAAGGTATTGATTATGATGAAACCTTTGCCCCTGTAGCCAGACTAGAGGCAATTAGATTGTTCTTAGCCTATGCTGCATTTCCACCATCTTAAAGTTTTTCAAATGGATGTCAAAAGTGCATTTTTATATGGTAAAATAAAAGAAGAAGTTTGTGTGTGTCAACCACCAGGTTTTGAGGATAATAAACATCCTGAATGGGTGTATAAACTTGATAAGGCTCTTTATGGGTTGAAACAAGCTCCTAGAGCCTGGTATGAGACACTTTCCACTTTTCTTCTTAAGAATAATTTCACTAGAGGCTCCATAGATAAAACTTTGTTTATTAAGAAGTGGATCAGCATAAGCTACTTGTTCAAATTTATGTTGATGATATTATTTTTGCATCCTCTGATCCCCAGTTGTGTGATGATTTTACCAAATTAATGCAAGAGAGGTTTGAAATGAGTGCAATGGGAGAATTACAGTTCTTTCTAGGCCTGCAAATCAAACAAAAGGCTGATGGAACCTTTATTCATCAGTCAAAATATACAAATGATCTTTTGCATAAGTTTGATTTACAAAATTGTAAGCCATGTTCTACTCCCATGTGCAACACCACACAACTGGATGCAGATCAGAAAGGTAAAGCTGTTGATGAAATACTTTACACATGTATGATTGGGTCCTTGATGTATTTAACAGCTTCTAGACCACATATCATGTTTGCTACTTGTGTCTGTGCTAGATTTCAGGCTGCTCCTAAAGAGTCTCATTTGATTGCAGTCAAGAGAATCTTTAGATATTTGCAAGGTACACAATCTCTAGGTTTATGGTATTCCACTGGACACTCTTGAAAATTATTTGCTTTTTTAGATAGTGACTATGCCGGGTGCAAGTTAACTAGAAAGTCAACTTCTGGTGGATGTCAATTCCTAGGAAACTGTCTGATTTCTTGGCAGAGTAAGAAACAAACATCTGTTGCTACATCCACTGCTGAAGCAGAGTACATTGCAGCTGCAAGTTGTACTTCTCAGGTACTCTGGCTTCAGAACCAACTTTTGGATTATGGCATTACAGAGACTAAGACTCCATTATTAATGGATAGTGCTTCAGCTCTGTGCATTGTCAGAAATCCAGTCCAACACTCTAGGACCAAACATATAGAGATCAAACATCATTTTATTAGGGATTGTTTTGAAAAAGGTCTGATTGATCCTAAGTTTGTGCCTAGTGCTGATGAGCTTGCAGACATTTTTACTAAGCCTTGGATAGTTCAACTTTCCAAAACCTAGTGTTACGGCTTGGTATGCTGCAGCTAGAATAAGTGATAACTACTGATGATCTCAGTAAATAAGTACTGATGATCATTAGTGACCATATCACATAGTACTAATTCTGTTAAAACAACTGATAAAGTTACAACTACTGATGTAGTTATAACTACTGATGTCAGTAAAAACAGATAAGTACTGATGTCCTATGAAACAACTGAAAACAGCAAAAAGGCTGATGAGTAAGTGTTGAGGACAGTATGAAACAGCTGAAAGGCTATGAATAGACGAAAACTACTGATGAGAACTTTCTCTTCAGTTGTTTCTACAACTGCTGTTTCATCCTAAACAACTAATAACAAAACCATGTCTTTAGTAGTTTCACAACTACTGATGACTAACACCAAGTCATCAGCTGTTTACAACAACTGATAACAAAACCATGTCTTCAGTAGTTTCACAACTACTGTTGACTAATACCAAGTTATCAGTTATTTACAACACCTGAAGACCAAACCAAGGTTTTCAGTAGTTTGACAACTACTGATGACTAAAACCAAGTCTTCAGTTGTATTCAAACATCTGAAGTCAAAACCATGGTTTTCAGTAGTTTTATAACTGCTAATGCCTAAAACCAAGACTTCAGTGTTGTTTCAACTTCGAAAGTGTAATACCATGTCATCAGTCATTTAAAACTACTGATGAATAACACCAAACCCTTCAGTCGTTTTCTAACCCTTACCCTATAAATACCCAATACCTAATCCTTCAGAGCTTCATCTTTCCAAACCTAACATTCAACCTCCAAAACTTCTCTCTCATTAATGGCGACCATGCAGCTCAAACCACGACATAACTGTGTTGCCTACCTCACAAAATCACCTTTCTGGACAAAGTTCGATAACGCCATTGATCTGATGGTCCAATCTCCCTACCAAACGGCCTTCCTTCTAAATCCCACCATTCATGCTGAATCATTACACCAGTTTTGGACGAATGTCACCCATATAACTGGGGAGAACAACACCGAGTCTCTCCAGTCATTCGTCAACAACCATCAAGTGGTCATCACTCCGGAAATCATTCGCCAAACCCTCAACTTGGATGATGCCACTTTCCCCGCTGGGTATCCAAAGGGCACAACTGATTTATCCTTTGCCCACCATGGATATCAGGGAAATCTCAGTGCCTCTACCATCCTAAAGAAGCATTTCCATGATGCAGAACGTCTTATCTTTCACATGGTAAATGTTTGTTAGCTCCTAAGACTTCCTCTTGGGATCAAATGTCTACCAGGTGGCAGCAGGTATTATTCTCTATCCTTGAGCAACAAGACTTAAACTTTTCTGAAATTATTTTTCTTGAACTTAAGGATATGGCCTCAAAACCTCTTTCTAATCAATGGATATTATATCCTCGGTTCATTATGGCCATCATAGAGAATCAGCTGAAAGCTGAGGGACTTGTTGGCCTTGGAGTCCCTGCAATGGCTGTATTGCCTGAAGTATACTCCAGGCACAACTCTGACCAAACACTGAAACAGGCTGCCAAGTTGTGAAAACCCACGCAGTTGGAACCCACAGCCACCACCTCCAGATCCAAAGTCCCCACCAAACCCAAATCCAAAAAGCCAAAAAAGGCTACTCAAGGAGATGAGTCCCCTGAGGATGCCCCTGTACCACAAACACATACTGGTATTAACCCCCCAGTTGTGTCAAAGACTCAACCTGCCAAAGCCGCACAGGTATCCTCTCAACAGGATCCTGTTGCAACCAATATTAGGGAACCTATCTCACTTGAGAGGGTTACCATTGAAGAGCACCATTCACCCCGGGTGCAATCTGCTTCTACCCAATCACCACATGCAACCGCCCCCCAAAGTCCTACCTTAATTGTTGCACAAGTGCTGAGTCGGTTGCACTCCTCACCCCCTCCCCAGATACCAATCACAATTGGGATAGCTAGGACCAAAGTGCTTCTGACACCCCACAGCACAGGGGATACCATATTCAATCTCCCAGTGTAGAAACGGAGATTCGAATTTCTGGTGAGGCTGCCACTTATCCTGCTTCAGTATATGATCAGGATGTAGTTGGTAACATCACTAAGACCTTACAAGAGGCAACTGCTGATGAAGGACATAGTCCTGAGGTAGGAAGTCCCCAGTTCCAAGACAAAGGGGCACATGCTACAACTGATCTACACTCAGTGCATGTTAATCTTGATTATATTAGGAGGTCAGGTGATTCAGTAACTACTGATGATGACCTGGGCTTCTTTTATGATGTGTTAGCCCAAAACACCATCCAAGAAGAGGAGGTGAGCAGACTCAATGAGCTGCTTGCCAAAACTTCTGAGGATCAAAGACCATCTGCGCCTCAAACCCCACAGATGGCACCTTCATCTGAAGGTCTCCCAAACACAGAGCCACTCCCAAATACTCAGCCACCTGCCTCTGCTTCTGGCACTATTTCTCAGGAACAGAACCCCCCTGAGCAAATAGCTGCTATCTTTCAAAATTCCCTACCTCTCATCACACCTATCATCACTGATATAGTGATCAAAACCATTGATGAGAGGCTTTCCTCAGTAATACAACCCTTGATAGAGGAAGTTGTGGGCAAAAAGCTTTCTTAAAATCAAACCCTTGCAACCAATGCAACCAAAAAGGGGGAGATTCAGTCAGTGAAAGCAAAAAGAAAGAGGAGTGCAGAGAGGAAAGAGAAAGAGAAAGAAACAGAAGTGACAGAAGTGGAAAAGGAGAAGGAGTTGGCTGTGGAGACTGAAAAAGAGAAGGAGAAGGAAGCTGACATGGAGAAATCAAAGAAAAGAAAGAATGAAAAGGAGACTGCCTTGGAGCTGATGGTGAAAGAGGCTGATGCCGAACACAGCAGATCAATGGATAACATCATTGATCATTTGTTTAGGCAAGGCCATGACACTGACAAAATTGACTCTGAGATCAGAAGATTAGAGATTGAAGAAATCCAAACTAGATGGGCAAGTTATGATGTGTTAGAAAGAGAAAGGCTGGAGATCATGATCAGGTTTATAGCAAAATATCTTGGAAGATCATTGATCGAAATCAAGGCTTGGTCCAGGGACAGCATCTTGGCAATAACCACCAAGATCTGTTCGTCTGAAGTATACACTAAAGGATTAGTTATTGAAGCTTTGAATGAAGCTGGTGCTGGGAGCAGGACTGAACTAGCCAAGCAATCTAAAGCCACACTCACCTCCAAAATGCTAGAACAGCCTGTCAACATTCCCACACCAAAACCACCAAAACAACAACCCACTAAACCAATCCCTTTACCCTAAAAACCACCAAAAACACAACCCACCAAACCAACTCCCTTACCCTCACAACCAACAGCCGATGATGTACCCCAGAAGAAGAAGAGAAGGGTATTGAGGCTAGAAGAAGATGACGAAGATAATGATGAAGATGAAGATAGGCTGCCACTCTCAGCTGTTATACAGTTGCCAAAGGCCAAAAGTCACTCTCCAACAATTACTCCTGAAACTCAAAGACAATTTGTGAAAGTGAAGCTAGAAGAAGAAGAGCTTCACAAACACATGATGAGGAATTGTTGAGGAGGGTTGACAAAGCATATGCTACCACATCTTCAATCATCAACATGAAGAAGCATGCTCTTAGATTATACACTCTTAAACATACATTTCAATATCAAAAGGAGAGTGTGAGGATTTGGCCTGATCCTAGGGTGTCTCACAGGATTCACAAGGAAAACATTCCACAGAGATACATTGGCCAAGTGAAGAAAGTTGTAGATGAAGTGATCTCACTGGTCTTTGTAGTATCACCCTGGGAAATCCTAGATGACTTCAAGAAAGCCTATAAAGCTAACCTGACCCCACAGAAGATGCTGGAAAATAAAATGGTGAAAAAGGGGTTAGTATATAAGAGGCTTGAGGAAGTCAGAAAGAATGAGATCCAGTTGTTCCTAGAGGGTAATCACCCTGATGAATTTGCTTATAGAATAATAACAACTGTGGAGCTAAAGAATGGGAAACATGTCAAATACATATCTGAGTACTATGGGCCAGAATCATTATTTGAAGGAGGTGCTGAAGAGCTGACCATGGAGGAACAAATTACCTTCCTTGGGGCCTATACAAGAGAGTCATACAGACTCATAGTGGGGAAGTAGATCTCATGGATGGGGTAATACTCTGTGTCCAGTTCCCCAAGACAGAGTTCCCATTCTTACTTTGCCAAACAGATCATTGAGACTTCTTCCCAGGCCTGTGCTTACAAGGGTCACTTCTAAGTTGATCTAGAAGACAAAAAGACCAATCCTTCTGCCATAATAAGTGGGACATCTTCAATAAGTTTAGAGGTTTTGGCTGCATTGGTTCAGGGGGAGTTTGTTGGACCAAAAGAACCAATGAGCCTGATCAGAAAAACCTCTAAGTCCTACAGACATCACAACAACTGCTAAAGACTTGATCAGCTGTTGTAACAAAGTCTGAAGATCAACAGCTGAAGACTAAAGTACTGAAGACTTCAACAGCTGAAGACTAAAGTACTAAAGACTTCAACAGCTGAAGACTAAAGTACTGAAGACTCAACAGCTGAAGACCAAAGTCTGAAGATCAACAGCTGAAGACTAAAGTACTGAAGACTTCAACAGCTGAAGACCAAAGTCTGAAGATCAACAGCTGAAGAACAAAGTACTGAAGATCAACAGCTGAAGTACAAAGACTGAAGACATCAGCTGATGACAACAGCTGAAGTTCAAGTACAAGTACTGAAGCCTTCAGAGTTTGTTACAACAGCTAAGAAGCATTCTTCAGTTGTTGTGATGGTTTCCTTTCAGTAGTTTTCTTTTTGTTTCTGTATTTGTAAAACAACTGAAGAGCATGTTCTTCAGTCGTTGTAGTTTCAGTAGTTTCTTTTCAGTAGTTGTAGTGATAGTTAACACTTAGCATTTTTGTAAGAAGATGTCAGCTGTTTGACATCTTCAGTAGTTGTGTTAACTATCAGTGGTTTGAATAAATTCTGTTAGATGTCACTATCAAATGACATCAGCAGACGTCACATCTCTTATATAAGAGGTGTTGACCTAATTGTATGTGTGACATTCTGTTACCACGAAAGCGAATATTGAATGAAATATCTTTTGCAGAATTCTCTCTGTCTATAACCGTTTGTTCTTACCTTGAATATCTGTTGTGTTCTTGTGAATTGGCTAATTCATTATTTGATTTCCGCTTCTATACTCTCTAATCAATCAAACGTAGATCACACTGATCCTAACACATAGACTTCCTATCTATATCCCCATATAGAAAGGCACACTTGACGTAAAGTTGGTAGATAGTGCAATTCTTGGATGCAGCATAAGCAAGGAAGATCCTAACTAGCTCAAGTCTTGCACAGGTGCAAAGACATGGTATAATCGATTCTTCTTCTTGAGTGTATCCTTGAACTACCAATCTTTCCTTGTTCTTGATTATCAAGCCTTTATCATCTCTCTTGTTTCTGAAAACCCATTTGGTGCCTATAGGTACTTGACCTGGTAATGGACATAGGTTCCAAACCTTTTGTCTCTTTAATTGAAACAATTCCTCTTGCATTGACTTGATCCAACTACTATCTTTCAAGGCATCTTCTACCTTCTTGGCTTCATCTGTGACAAAAAGCATGAGTATGGCAGACATTCCATTATGAGTCTGTGTTGGATCAAGAAGAAGGCTAATGCAACCAAAACTATGTCACTTAAGTTATTTTGGTGCTGCATGCAGAAGGCTTCCGAAGCTTAGCATGGAACTTCCGAAGGTTGTAGAGTTCTTCCGAAGACAAAAGGAAAGATCAACTTCCGAAGACAGAACTCTACTTTCGAAGACAAGTGCATACTTCTAAAGTTCAAGACTTAGAAGAATAATTTAAAGACCACTTCCAAAGTATGAGGAAAAGAAGAAGTCTCCAAGCCTTGGAAGAAGCAGCCTCTTCTGAAGTATAAGTGGCTTCGGAAGTACTAACTCTTCCGAAGCCATTTAACCTTCGGAAGACACTGCTATGAACCAGTGGACACAAGTATGATATCTGACACTTCGCTGCAGACTTCTGATACAGCATGGCTTCTTCCTAAAGAGCCATGTTGTTGACCATACTTTATTCCACTATTCACCTTTTCATGATAGTACATGTTACCAACTTTAGTTGATGACAAAAGGTAAGTCAGGGACATGTCCTGACTACCATATCTCAGATAAGACTTTATCCGAGATACCTTAAGCTATAGTCTTGTAGTATAGGCTTTAGCTAAAGGATCCTAGCTGGTATCAAAGTATATCCGGCTGTAGATAGTATTATATATAGGTTCTCCCTGTAAGTCATAGAAACAGATATCATCTGCTTGTAAGAGTCGTGTATTTTGAGTTGAGAATCAATATATAAAAGTATCTTGAAAATGATCTTTCTGTGTTCTTAGTTACTTTGTATATTGTGATAAACTCTTACTAATTCTTCATATATCCGAGTGTGTTCTAGGTGAGTTTGAGAGAAAAACATTGTGTTTAAGTGACAAACACCGATCCTGCAATTGGTATCAGAGCTTCTCAAGCTCTTGATTGCGTGATCTTACCATCCAAATCAACCTGTTTTTACTCCTCCCTACCACTCACTCACTCAAATGGCCCTTAACAAATCTGAGGTTGAGATGGGAACAATGACAAAAGCTCCCATCATTACCCCTGAAAACTTTAGGTCTTGGAGTAGAAGAATAGAAGGCTTCATTAGATACCAAGACAGCAGACTATGGAACTCCATTATCAATGGACCGTACAAGCCAAAGGTGGCATCACCTGGTCGAAACGGTGCCATGATAGAGAAGGCTGTCGAGGACTATTCTGATGAAGACAGAAAGAAGATGGACATCGATAGCAATGCTCTGACTATTCTCATAACTGCAATACCGAACTCTATTATGGTGGGGTTCGAGCATTGCAAGACTGCCAAAGAATTGTTTGATGCACTTGCTCAGATGTACTCAAGCTCCAACGACTCAAAGAAGGACTCACTGAAGCAGCAATTCGAGAACTTCACTCATATTGTTAGAGAGACCCTCAGCCAGCGGTACTTCACGTACATGGATCTTATCTCTTCCCTTCGGTCTGTGAAGATCACTCCTGAACTCAGAGATCTCACTAGAAAGTTCATGAGTGCTCTTCCAAATGAGTGGACATTCTACTATGTCTCTATCAAGAGAACAGAAAACTTAAACAGTCTTTCCATGACTGAACTCTACGACATCCTTGATGGATATCGCCTAGAGATGGAGAGTAAGAAAGGCCACCAAACAAGCAGACCCATGAGTCTTCCTGCTAGCAACGCTTTAATGGTTGCTGAAGGCTCATTAACCCATTAACCTTAGATTTCCTAACTTATCAGCAGCCATCTTGCTCTTCTGGACCTTACATCACTTTTCCTGAGACTCCAAGGTCTCAACAGGCTCAACACAACTCCTTCCAGGAAAGTTGTGCCTTTGTTCAGGAAGTGGACACTCAGGAGATTTTCAATACGGTTTTGATGATCTTGAGTGTTTTAGTCTAGATGATGTAGAGTACGTGGACATTGTCAAGCAGATGGCTCTTTTAACTTACAGAGCAAAGAAGTTCTTTAAGATAACTAGAAGGCATTTCCCTCAAAACCCAACTACCAGCAAGTTCGGGTTCGACAAGACCAAGGCAAAGTGTTACAACTGTAACCAACTGGGTCATTTTGCAAGGGAATACAAGGCTCCCAAGACCAATCCGGGAACCTCACAGGCCTCCACACATCCCTCAACCTCAAAGCCCACTAAGAGGTCAACTGAAACAGTTGCAATGGCTCAAGAAGTTGACTGGAGCTTCATGGTACAGGATGTGACTCCTGCTCAAGCTCTCATGGCCGGAACAGATGATGCCCAGGTATATGAACATCTCTGTACTCCAGCCTGTATAGCTAAAGTTAAACTTTATCAGGACTATAATATGGAAATCAGATCCGATATTGAGTCTTTAAATATTCTAAAATCTGATTTTAAAAGAGCTGAATCTGACTATCAAATGAAAATTGATGAGTTAGAGAAAACTGTATCTCATTTAAAACATGAACACACCAACTACAAGACTCAAATCAAGGATCTGACATCCAAATTGTCTGAGGCTCAAGCCCAACTTGTCACTGTTGAGGCTCACGCCAGGAAGCATGCTATTTTTTAGCAGAACTTCAAGCTATTGTTGCATCATCCTCCCATTCCAAACTCTGTTATCCAAACAAAGGAGGGTTGGGAACTAATGAAATTGCTCCACCACACTCCTATGAGCCTATTAGACAGCCTAGATATGGTACTGAAGAGCAAGAGGTTCCAACTGCTGACCCATCCTTTCCAGAGTTGAAGGATGAGGCATCAATAGTGGCCACCACAGAGAAGGAACAGGTAGATGTATCCATCTTCTCCTATGAAGATCAAACCCTAACCACTAAAGCCAGAAGAAGCAGAGCTAAAGCTGCTAGAAGAACTGCCAAGAAGGTGGCTGAGTCCAAACTGAAGATTAACCCCAAGCAGAAGTGTGTCTTTATCTCAGCTGGATTCCAAGTGGTAGGTACTTCTGATTTAGGAAAGGAATGTAATACCAGCATTCCTGTCCTACCAAAGGATCAGAAGTTGAAAGGAAAAGTTGCTGATGAAGAAAAGAAGCCTAAGAAATAGCAACCCTCACTTTCCCAAAAGACTAACATTGCATGCATCATGTGTGGCCTGCAAGCACACATTATTCAAATAATGTTAGGAAAGAAGTAGTCAAGGAAGGTTTCACATTTGGACCTTTTCAAACGGTTCAAGTAATGAAAAAGGGAAGGCTAGTCTCAGAAGCCAGGTTGCTTTGGGAAGAAACTCATTCTTCCGAAAGGAAAATGGCTTTGGAAGCAAGAGCTACTAAGGTTCGGAAGAACAAGAAAGCTCCCTTGAAACCATCCAAGAAGAAGACTACTTCGGAAGAAAAGGTGGTGAAGGCTTCTTCAGAAAAGAAAGAACTTCGAAAAAGGCCATGTTGCAAAAGCTTTAACAAGCTCATCCTCCAAGTTTAGCCAAAGGGTAGACTGGAAGATCAAGGAAGATGTTGCAGCTCGAACCTCTTTTTCAAAGACCTCTATTGAACCCCCATGCATAACTTTTGGTTCGATTATGTCATTATCCTTGGAAGAACCCGAGACAACAAGGCTTGGGCTTCCAAACAAAACTAACAATCTCATCTTATGTGTAGGACATCCATTTGACAAGAACAACAATGTATGGATTGTAGATAATGGATGCTCCAGGCACATGACAGGGAACAGATCTCTACTTCAACAGTTTCAGAACTATGATGGAGGTCCTGTCCAATTTGGGGGTGAGGCTGGAGGATATATTTCTGGCAGAGGGAGTATATCCAACGGTAAGTTAAAAGTTGACAAATTCCACTTTGTCAAGCAGCTTGAACACAATCTGTTAAGTGTTTCTCAATTATGTGATCAAAAGCACTAGATGCTTTTCACAAAACATGAGTGCATTATCCTCAAACCAGGGATGACAATTCCTCCGGAATTGGTGCTTCTTATATCTCCAGGAAAGGGGATATGTACAAGCTAGATATGAACAATGCTTCCCCAATGGATGAAGTATCATGCTTTCTTTCCAAAGCTGATAGTGATGAGTCAACACTATGACAAAAACGTATGTGTCATGTAAACTTTAAGACAATGAATAAATTGGCTAAAAATAACTTGGTACATGGTTTGCCTAAAAAGGAGTTTTTCTGCAAAGATAATTGTGTTGCTTGCCTGAAAGGGAAACAACACAGGACATCTCATAAATCCAAATGTGTTAACTCTATTACTACTCCATTACACTTATTGCACATGGATCTTTTTGGTCCCACAAGTATAATGAGCATTGGAAGGAAATCATACTGCCTTGTGATAGTTGATGATTTTACAAGATTCACATGGGTATTCTTTTTAAGAACTAAAGATGAAACGGCTGAAACATTAAAATCTTTTATTCTTAAAATAGAAAATCAAATTGATCACAAGGTTAAAGTCATTAGAAGTGATCAAGGGACTGAGTTTAAGAACTTCGTTCTTGACTCATTCTGTAACTCAAAAGGGATTGCCAGACAATATAGTGCTCCCCGAACTCCTCAACAAAATGGTGTTGCTGAGATGAGGAATAGGACACTTATTAGGCTGCTCGAACTATGTTAGCAGATTCAAAGCTACCTCTAACATTCTAGGCAGAGGCAGTCAGCACTGCATGCTATGTGCAGAACAGAGTTCTTGTAGTTAAGCCACATGGAAAGACCCTTATGAGCTATGGAACAGGAGGCCACCGTTCATTGGCTTTCTAAGGTCCTTTGGCAGCAGGTGTACCATACTTAACACAAAGGACAATTTAGCAAAATTTGCTGAAAAGTCAGATGATGCTATCTTTGTTGGATACTCTTCTAGCTCTAAAGCTTACGGAGTATACAACATTAAGAATCAACAATTTGAGGAGTCATCCAATATAGTTGTTAATGAGCACACTCCTTGTCTTAAGGGGAATGGCCCTGATCATATTTTTGATTTAGAAATGTTTCCAAACTATTCTAAACCATCTTGTGAGAATGTTTCAGTTGGAACAGGTGCTCAAAATGATGTTGATGCTACTCCTAATGATCAACTGTTTGAGCTTCCCAGACCTAGTCCAAATTCTCCAAGTGCCACAATACATCAAGCTTCCACTATTCATAAATCTGGTAGTTTAACTATAACAAGGAACAGTAAGCTTCAACAAGTGAATCACTTATTGAGCCTCAAAGCTCATCAGGTGATCCACTACAGCACCAGGCAGAAGGAAGTAGTATTTTGAAGGAACAGTCAACTGTTAATACTTCTTTACAACCAACCATTGATGATGTTTCTCATTCATTCAATCAGTCCTCATTGATTGACTTTGAAACAACAGATGGACAGAGAGTTCCAGTTCCTGAGCCGAATATGTCCAATCTAGACTTATCTTTGCAACTGGAAGTGATTCCTCGTCTTAGGATTCACAACACTCATCCAACTGAGAACATCATAGGGGATGTCACTGAAGGTGTGAGAACAAGAGGACAGACTCATCAAGGGAATGTCTGCTTGTACTCATGCTTTCTATCTCAGATGGAACCTAAGAAGTTAGAAGATGCCTTGAAAGATAGTAGCTGGATTGAATCGATGCAAGAGGAGCTGCTTCAATTCAAGAGACAGGAGGTATGGAACCTATGTCCGCTACCATCTGGTCAAGTACCTATAGGCACCAAATGGGTTTTCAAAACAAGAGAGATGATAGAGGCTTGATCATCAAGAATAAAGCAAGACTTGTAGTTCAAGGATACACTCAAGAAGAAGGAATCGATTATACTGATGTCTTTGCACTAGTTGCAAGACTTGAGGCAGTTAGGATCTTCCTTGTTTATGCTGCATCCAGGACTTCACTGTCTATCAACTTGATGTCAAGTGTGCATTTCTATATGGGGATATAGATAGGGAAGTCTATGTATGCCAACCTTCACGATTTGAAGACCCACGGCACCCCAACTATGTGTGCTAGTTGGATAAAGCTCTGTATGGGCTGCACCAAGCACCTAGGTTATGGTATGATACTTTGTCTCAGTTTCTTCTGAAGAATGGCTACACTAGAGGTACCATTGATAAGACTCTCTTCATCAGAAAGTCTGGAAAGGACATCTTGCTCGTTCAAGTCTATGTTGATGACATCATATTGATTCCTCAAATGACCAAATATGTAAGGACTTTGAGAGCATTATGAAGAAAAAGTTTGAGATGAGTTCCATGGGAAAATGGACTTTTTCCTTAGAATTCAGATAAAGCAGATGAAGGAAGGGTTTTTCATTAATCAATCTAAGTATGTCTCTGACATCTTAGAAAGATTTGAAATGAAAGATTGCAAGCCTGCCAAGACACCCATACCCAGAAACCATAATCTTTGTCCTGACCTTGAGGGGTGGATACTGATCAACATCAGTATAGGGCAATTATTGGTTCTCTAATGTATCTCACAGCTAGTAGACCTGATATCATGTTTGTTACTTGCATTTGTGCAAGATATCAGGCTGCTCCAAAGGTGTCTCACCTATCTGCTGTTAAGAGAATCCTCAGATACCTCAAAGGAGCACCTAAACTAGGTCTCTGGTATCCGAGAAACAAAGATTTCAATCTCTATAGATACTCTGACAGTGACTATGGAGGCTGCAATATTGACAAGAAATCAACATCAGGAGGATGTTAATTTCTTGGTGGAAGGATCATCTCATGGCAATGCAAGAAACAATCCTGTGTCTCTACATCAACTGCTGAAGCTGAATACAATGCTGCTGCTAGCTACTGTGCTCAAGTGCTATGGATTCAAAATCAGATGTTAGACTATGGATTAAACTTTATGAGTACTCCTATCCATATTGACAACAACAGTGCTATCTCAATTACTGAAAATCCGGTGAAGCACTCCAAGACAAAGCATATTGACATCAGGTAACATTTCATTAGAGATATTCATGAGAAAAATCTAATTAAGTTAATCAAAGTTGATTCAAATGAACAATATGCTGATCTGTTCACCAAAGCCTTTGATGAACAAAGATTTAAGTATCTCATAACAGCTATTGGGATGATAAACATTGATTAATTTAATCTCTTTTGAAAACCTTTTTAATATGTAATCTTGTGTCAATACAATTTAAGCCCTGTTACAAGAAGTTCTCTCTAAAATTTTCTAAGTGTAAATTCCTTCCGAAGAGACATTAACCATCGGAAGATATTCTCATATCTTCCGAAGCAAGATTTCTCAAAGGATAACTTTCTTCTCGGAAGAATTTTTGGCCTCGGAAAAAGCGATTGATTGCATATCAGATCTACTTCCGAGACTTACAGATTCTCCATTCGGAAGCAACTCTAACCTTCGGAAGCAAAGTTTTGGCTTCGGAAGTAAGAATTGCCTTCGGAAGACAAGTTACCTTCGGAAATGTTTTCCACTCGGAAGAGAGATTCTACTGTGTAACATAAATCTCTTGGGCCCCACACTATAAAAAGCAAAGATTTTGTTAATGATGTTGGATTATTTAATTGATTTTAACCTTACCGCCATTGTCAATTCATCCACTAAACCATCACATCACCTTATCCTAACCTCCATTACCGCCTTACCATCCTCTTTTAAATAATCTCGATTGTTTAATTTCCTCTTCTTACTTGCAATTTTTATTGCCCTAGAAATTTCTGCTCTCCAACTTACCCAAGCTCAAAATCATCTACATTCACCTTTCCAAATGACACTCAACCCTCAGCAAAACCAAGTCGCACTTCTTGATTCTTCAAGAGATGCTGACTTCTCTGAAATTATCTCCTTTCTCACCTAATCAACCTACAACACTGCCTTTACTGTTAACCCCACTATTTACTCCAACCAAATGGCAGAATTTGGGGAAATGGTCAGGTCGAAACCCTAAATGGGATTCGTGTACTGCATTCCAGCATCTGTGGACAGGAGTTGATCATCACTGAACAACTCATCAAGGAGCACCTTGAGCTTTATGATGAAGGAGCTCCTACTGAATTCCCAAAGGAAGATTTGGATAGCACTTATATCCTAATGGGATATGGTGGAGACATCAACAGGTCGACTGTTTACAAGTTCAACTTCTCCTACAATTGGAAGTTCCTCATGCATGTTGTTATTCATTGCTTGTCCAACAAATCCGGAGGATGGGATCAAATCCTTTATGAACTAGGATGCTTAGTTCATGGATTGGTGAGAGGCTTGTGCTTCAATTACTCACAATTTGTGTTCTCAAATCTGATACAGAATCTGCAAAGGGAGACATTCTTCATATATCCTAGATTCCTTCAACACAATCAACTATGAGTTGGACCAGAGCATGCTTGTCTGTGCAGCTGCTCTGACTGTTCCCCACATGCAGCCTACCATCTTCAAGACATTGAAGAAGGTATCCACCAATTCACTGGAAGGTATACCACTCTGCTTCCAGGTATGATTGAGGGCATAGCTCCTGGTGACATCCCTGTTCATCCCACAGGTGATGAACTCACACCAGCAACCACCACCACAATGCCAACACTACCTTCTCCACCCATCACCATCACTTATCAAATACAACCCAAACGAACCCTTGTTCAATCTACTCTGATTGAACAAGCTTATCATGTTCAATCCAAAAAGACTAGAGTGGAAACATGGGCTCCCACTCAGTCAAAGGTCTCTCCATCATTCTCTTTTGACTTCAATTTGGGGTTTGAGTCTCCTCAGTCTCAAACCCAGGAGCCCGATACCCAAACCAACAGCCCTCAAAATGAGTATCTACACTCTTCTGAGCTGGAAACAAGGGACAGCCCCACCAGAGGCTCAATGCCTGTAGACATTGACCAAAGTCCTGGGTCAGTAGGCTTAACCTCCCTATCTTTCACTGACCTTCTATTCAAAACTAATGAAGAGATAACATCTCTCCATGGCAATGAAGTTGATCTACAATACCCACTTCAAGATCAACAGAGCCCGGAAAATCCCTTATCTCTAGCCCCCATCAGCAACTAATAACTGAGTTGAGTCCCACTAATGTGGAGGGGACTCATGTAGATTCAGCTGCCACTACCGAAGGTGCCTCAATGGACCTTGTGGATAGTGGTAACATCTCTCAGACTGAATCTATGGCAACCGAGCCCTTTGATGACTCTGAAAGAGACATCATTGAGCATGGGAAACCAGGGTGCCAAGAAACCACATCTGGTGGTGAGGCTGAACATACTAGGTATGTTACCTCATCTCCCCGTGATTCTTCAAAAGAAGATGAGGGAAGCATGCAACTCCTTGTTAAAGACCTTCTATCTAAAGTCTCAAACCTTGAATCCTTGGTTAGGACTTTAGAAGCAAGGTCTGCCACTCAGCAACTTGAGATTGATAATCTCAAGGCTCAACTAGCTGAGAAACAGACAGAGAGGTCTGTTAGGCATGTACCTATTCAGGCCTCACTGACTTCTTCCTCTAGCTCATCTAGCTCTCAAGATGATGCTACCAAAAAGGGGGAGAATGTTCAAAGACAAATACATGAGGAACCATAGAGCCGATCTTCAACTTCAACATCTTCCTCTCCCATCATCTCAGCAGCTGAGCCACCTCAAGTAATTCTTCAGATTGACCCAAGGATGCTCAATGATCTCTACAGACTCTTCACCAAGTTTCTGTTGAGATCCTCCTTTGAGCAGCCAAGCCATGATGATGCAATGATCTACTTTGGAGCTAAAGAGCTTCAGAGGCTAACTGTACCTTCTATCATTGTGGAAGAAGTTGGTCAACCTAAGGTTCACATGGAACCCAAGATTTAGTTCGAAGGGGAAATGGAGACTGATGGCCCAGCAATTGAAACAGTTGGGATAGAATCTGCATCTCCTCCAACTTCCGAAGCTGAAGTTAAACCCTTAGAAGAACAAGCTGAATCTTCCGAAGCTGAAATGGAAGCTGCGGAGGGACTGTTCAAAATGTCTAAGGAACTGATCATCATAGACGCCATCCTGGAAATGGCATCTGAGGTGAGCAGTGAGGACTTTCCAATTCCACCTCCATCCAGACACCATCTCTACCTCTTTCACAATCAGAAACCTCTCTCCAAGAACCACCACAATCAGGATCTTCAAAAGACAAAGGAAAAAGGAAGATGACTGCGAAGAGCTTCAGGAAGAGGAGAAGATTGAGAAACTCAAGAAGAAAGGAAGACTTTAGACTGAGAAGTTGCTAGCTGCCAGTACAAAAGCAGTTGCTTCCAATCAGGAGGTTGTCATCAATAAAAGAAGAGAGCAGATAATTGATCAGCTCATTGAAATGGGAGCTGCCAATGAAGAAACACTCCTGCTATCATTAGAGGAGTTAGTGGATCTAGAGAAGGCAACAAGGCTAAAAATTAAGGAAGAAGCCAGGTTGGCCTTGAAGAAAGAAGAGGAAAAGAAATAGAAGGAGGCTCAATTGCAGCTAAGGAGAGACAGGGTGAACTTCCTACTCTCCAGAGGCTTTCAATTTCAAGAACTTTCTCCACACAATGATGATACGATCCTCTGGCTCTACAACAAAGAGCAGGATCGAATGGAGAAAGAAATTAAAAAGGCTGCAAAAGAAAAACCCAGAGAGAAGAAGAAGAAGGAAAAAGAAGCCAGGGTCACTGCCTCCAAGAAGCTCACTAAGAAAGCCTGGATGAAGGACTATCTTCGGGCTCATGGATTCTCTAGGAGGGAGGTGGGTCCTATGTCTGAAAGGACACTCCAACAGATTGTTAGTGAAATTAAGCTGACATCCGAATGGGGAAAAGGAAAGAGATGTATAGAAGGGTAAAAGGGATGACCTTCACTGCTACCACCCAACCACAAACTGAACCTTCACCCTTACCATTCACCATTAAACCTGAACCTTTCACCCCTGAACCCACATCACTACCCTCACCTACTCCCTCATCTCAACCACCCAAACTTCCCATCATCCATCCAAAAACACTAGCCAGAACCTCTGAACCTAAACCTACCCAATTACCATCCAGACCATCCCCTCAGCCTTCTCAACATCTCTCCCTTGAGGAGTTTAAGGCAATCAAGACGAAGCTCCTCAACTGCACTACTCTGAGCGAAGTCTCCTATGTAGAAGACTCTGTCAACATCACCTATGTTGATGGTTGTTCAAGTTCCCTCACAAGAGATAAATTCCTTGATTTGCCTAAGGAACTTTGGACCAGGCTACGAGACTTCTGGGACTCAACTCAGATTCTTTGAATGATGAAGAGAAGAAGCTTAGAAGGAAACTGGTGATTCTGCTGGATACAAAGAAAGAGGACAAGATTCCTAGTCAGTCCCTTGCGCCTAGAAGGAAGATAATCCAGTGGAGGTTCGATAAACCTTCTCACAACTTTGTTGTGGAAAGAGAGAATGGTGAGGTCAATAGACTCAATGCAACCTCTCTGTTACACTCCAGTAGGTTTGACTTTGTTGAGCTAGCAGAGAAGCCATTCTCCAACCCCTCCACTCTAAAACTACTGCACTCATCAGAGTTCATCTCAGCAGTCTTCATCTAGCTGAGTTAACTGCAAAGGCAAAGATTGAAGAAGAGTTGAAGTTGAGAAGACAGGAAGACAAGGAAAGATCTCTTACCAAAGGTACTATATTTCTACAGATGGTGGAAGGTCCTGAATTGGAACTTATAGTTTGATGGGAATATGACTATAGTTCCCATCAACTAACTCTTTTCAGAGGGCAACAACAAAGGGTACATGTTATCCAAGGTGACAGACTGGATTTCCTGTCTACTAAGGATCTGTACAAACTTCTCAGCACCACATCAGGGAAGAACAAGGAGACAGACAAATATTTACTCTCCTTGGTGCTGAAAGTTTTGAGAAGTCGAGACAAGTGAAGTTTTGGTAGCATCAGCCTAGGGGGAGTTTGTTGGATCAAGAAGAAGGCTAATGCAACTAAAACTATGTCACTTAAGTTATTTTGGTGCTGCATGCAGAAGGCTTCTGAAGCTTAGCATGGGACTTCCGAAGGTTGTATAGTTCTTCCGAAGACAAAATGAAAGATCAACTTCCGAAGACAGAACTCTACTTCCGAAGACAAGTGCATACTTCCGAAGTTCAAGACTTAGAAGAATAAAGTAAAGACCACTTCCAAAGTATGAGGAAAAGAAGAAGTCTCCAAGCCTTGGAAGAAGCAGCCTCTTCCGAAGTATAAGTGGCTTCAGAAGTACTAACTCTTCCGAAGCCATTTAACCTTCGGAAGACACTGCTATGAACCAGTGGACACAAGTATGATCTCTGACACTCCGCTGCAGACTTCTGATATAGCATGGGTTCTTCCTAAAGAGCCATATTGTTGACCATACTTTATTCCACTGTTCACCTTTTCATGATAGTACATGTTACCAACTTTAGTTGGTGACAAAAGGTAAGTCAGGGACATGTCCTGACTACCATATCTCAGATAAGACTTTATCCGAGATACCTTAAGCTATAGTCTTGTAGTATAGGCTTTAGCTAAATGATCCCAACTGGTTTCAAAGTATATCCGGCTGTAGATAGTATTATATATAGGTTCTCCCTGTAACTCATAGAAACAGATATCATATGCTTGTAAGAGTCTTGTATTTTGAGTTAAGAATCAATATATAAAAGTATCTTGAAAATTATCTTTCTGTGTTCTTAGTTACTTTCTATATTGTGATCAACTCTTACTGATTCTTCATATATCCGAGTGTGTTCTAGGTGAGTTTGAGAGAAAAACATTGTGTTTAAGTGACAAACACCGATCCTGCAGTCTGTCCCCTTGTTCTCACACCTTCAGAGATTTCTCTTATGATATTCTCAGCTAAGTGAGTTTTATGAATCCTAAGCCTGGGAATCACCTCTAGTTGCAAAGATAGATCCAGGTTGGACATATTTTGCTTAGGAGCTTGAACACTTGGACCAATTATTGTTTCAAAATCATTAAATGAGGACTTATTGAATGAATGAGAAACATCAACACCATCTGTTGGCTGGGAAGCAGCATTAACCGTTTCCTATTCCTTCAAAATGCTACTTCCATCTACATTGTGTTGTGTACTGTCAACATATAAGTTTTGAGACTCACTAGGTGTACCACTAGTTGAGGTTCCACTATCTCTTGAGATTGTCATACTATCAGAACTTAAAATAGTGGGAGCCTGATCTTCTACTACTCTTGGAGAATTTGAATGAGGTCTGGGTAACTCAAATAGTTGATCATTATTAGAATCACTTAGAGTACCTGTTCTAGTTGAAACATTCTTACAACATGGTTTAAAATAGTTGGCAACCAATTCTAAGTCAAAAATATGATCAGGGCCATTCCCCCTAACACAAGGAGTGTGCTCATTTACAACAATGTTGGACGATTCGTCAAAATGCTTATTTTAATGTTGTATACTCTATAAGCAATCGAGTTGGAGGAATATCCAACAAAGATAGCATCATCCAACTTTTCAGCAAATTTTTCCAAGTTGTCCTTTGTGTTAAGTATGATACACCTGTTGTCAAAGGACCTTAGAAAGCCAATGAACAGTGGTCTTTTGTTCCATAGCTCATACGGGTTTTTCCATGTGGCTTAACTACCATAACCTTGTTCTACACATAGCATGCAGTGCTGAATGCCTCTGCCCAGAATGTTAGAGGTAGCTTTGAATCAGCTAACATGGTCCAAGCAGCCTCAATCAGTGTCATGTTCCTTCTATTAGCAACACCGTTTAGTTGAGGAGTTCTAGGAGCACTGTATTATTTGACAATCCCTTTTGAGTTACAGAATGAGTCAAAAACTTGATTCTTAAACTCAGTCTCTTGATCACTTCATCTTATCTTTGTATTTGATTTTCAATTTTAAGAATAAAAGATTTTAATGTTTTAGCAGTTTAATCCTTAGTTCTTAAAAAGAATACCCATGTAAATCTTGTAAAATCATCAATGATCACAAGGCAGTATGATTTCCTTCTAATGCTCATTATACTTATGGGACCAAAAAGATGCATGTGCAATAAGTGTAATGGAGTGGTAATAGAGTTAACAATTTTGGATTTATGAGATACTCTTTGCTGCTTCCCTTTTAGAAATGCAACACAATTACCATTGTAGAAAAATTCCTGTAAGGATTACATGTTAAGGCTAATGCAACTCAAACACTCAAAGTCTCCTGCATACATGCACAAGTGCATTGAAGAAGAATGCTTCGGAACTTTCACACCAGCAACAGAAATATTCGAATTGTGAAATCTTACGAAGCCAAGACCAATGTCTTCCGAAGCCAAAGATGAAGTCTTCCGAAACATCAATGACAAAGTCTTCCGAAGCCAACACTTGAAGACAGATTTGTTCCAAAGACTTTCAGTATACATGCTTTATCTAATGTACTTTACATAAAGTTGGACCCTTTTCCGCTGCAACTTTGTAAAGTCACCAACTTACATGAGTTGGTGAAAAGGTCCATGCTTTTAGTAACTGTACATTGAGGTCTTGAGTTTGTAACTTTCTACTTCATGTACTTTATCTTTTTTATAATATATTAGGATGTGAGCTATGGCATGTCATAGTCACAAGTCAAAAGGCAATCTGGCTTTTGACTCTACAACTGATTTTGTTTGTGTCTAGTCAATTGTATATAGCTGGCTTTCATAGTATGGTCGGCTGTAGGATGTGGTATATGTATCTCAAGTACTTGAAACTTTCCTTTATGCTAAGTAACACTTGTAATAGAACTTGAGAAGGCAATATACTGCAATCTTGAAAACCATCTTCTTATGTATCTTGCTATCTCGTTTCTGTGTCATATTTACTTGTGTTCTTAGTGTCATTTACAAAAGGTTATCCAGTTTCACTATTTGATCTGTTAAGTACTCTTTGCAACTCTCCTCATTGTGTTGTTGTGTTGTAAGTGTATACCTTTCACCGGTCTTGCATTTGGTATTAAGCATTCCAGGCTCTTGATATAAGATTTTACCATCTTTAGATCCCTCACACACACAAAACACTTAATTTATCAAATGGCAGCCATTTCCAAAACTGATATGGAAACTGGAACCATGAACAAGTCCCCACTGATCACTCTTGATGACTTTGACACCTGGTGCCAAAGAAAGGAAGGTTTCATTAGGTCTCTAGACTCAAGAATGTGGGGGTCTATTGAAAATGGACCTTACATACCAAGCACCCCCTCTGCTACTGGTGGTGGTATGATCCCCAAGGCTATTGCTAACTAATTAGATGAAGATAGGAAGAGAGTATAGATTGACTAGAAAGCCATGACAGCCATTCAGACTGCTCTTCCAAACTCTTTGTATAGAGGTTTCAAGAAATGCAAAACAGCTAAGCAGTTGTGGGACGCATTGAAACTGATGTATGAGGGTTCCTTTGAAGCTAAGGAGAACAAGAAGGACCTCCTGAAGCAGCAGTTTGAAAATTTCACCTTCAAAGCAGGTGAAACCATGACTCAACAATATTTCAGGTATGTTGAGATTGTGGATACTCTAGTGGATGGAGGAGTTGCTGTTAAAAACAGAGACATTGTAAGGAAGTTCATGTCCTCACTTCCTAGGCAATGGACACACTACTATGTGGTTATCAAGAGAACTGAGAACCTGAAAACTCTCACTCTGACAGAGTTATATGGGATTCTCAGTGGCTACCAGATGGAGATGAACATGCAAGGTTCATCTGGAAACTCCAACAATCAAATGGGTTCAGCCCTTCATATGGTTAAAAGAGATAGCATAGAACCCCAACATCATCTCATATGCTACCCTGACAACTCACAAAAGGTCTTTTCATCACCTTCCCTAAGACACCAAGGGAGAACTACACTCAAGGAAGCCCATTCCAAGAGACAAGTTCTTCTCAAGCCTTTGTGTCTTCTAATGAAAGTTGTTGCAGCTCTATTTTCACCCTAGAAGACCTGGACTATATCTATCTAGATGATCTGGAGTACATGGAAATAGTCCAGCAGATGGCTCTTCTCACTCACAGAGCCAAGAAGTTCTACAAGCGGACTAGAAGGAAGTTCCCTGGAAATGCAACCAGTGGAAAGTTTGGACTAGACAAAAGCAAAGTCAAGTGTTACAACTGTAACTTGATGGGCCACTTTGCTAGGGAGTGTAAGGCACCAAGAACAAATGGTGGCCAAGCACAATCCAAACCAAACTACACTGACAAGGCAACCTAGAATGAGAAGCCAAAGCAACAAGCTGCAATTGTTGTTGAATAAGGAGGAGGCTTTGACTAGAGCTTTCAGGTGGAAGATGCTTCTCCAAACCAAGCACCGATGGTAGATCATGATGAAGCCAAGGTATTGGAACATCTCTGTACCCCTGAATGCATTGCTAAAGTTAACAGATACAGGTCCTACAACTTAGAAATAAGATCTGATCTTGAGTCCTTAAACATTTTAAAAGCTTATTTTAGAAAGTCGAAAAGTGATTATAAACTAAAGATAGAGGACTTAGAGAAAACCATTTCAGTTCTAAAATATGAGCATACAAATTATAGGACTCGGATCAAGGATCTCATAACTAAGCTGACTGAGTGCCAGGCTAAGCTTGTGATCAGCAAAGCCACGGCAGAAAAGTGTGTTCTTGAAGAAGAGACCTTCAAGAACATGATATGCTCTTCCCTGCATAACAAGGTGTGATATCAAAACAAGTAGGGACTAGGATCTAATGAGATAGCTCCTCCACACACAATCTTGTCTGTAAGATCACCCAGGTGTGAAACTTGTGAAGATGTGCTTCCTCTCATAGACCCTTTAAGTGAAGAGGATGAAGAAGTGATAGTGAAGATTTCCTCTGATAAGAGTGAAGAGGAGTATTCTAAGAAGGGCCACTATCCTTTTGAGGAGAAGAAGAAGATTGTGATGACTAAGTCAATAAGAAAGAACTTGATCAGAAAGAGCAAAAGAAAAGCTACAAAGGCTCAAGAGATCAAGGCTACTTTTGACTCTAAGCACAAACAAGTTTTTATCTCTGTCGGGTTGGAAGTAGTGAAGACTGAAGACATCAACCTAAACTCTACTATCAAAGTTCTGGTTCATGTTCAAATCATCTCAGCACCAAGAAGTTTGCTACACAACCTAGACCATCCAACTCCAAGAATAGTCCTCAGCCCAAAAGGACTGTCTTAGCATCTACAAAGATGAAGGTGGAGAAGGGATGTGATCAGTAGAAGGCTCTTAGGAAGAAGAAAATGAAGTGTGTCATGTGTGAAAGTACTGATCATCTTGCTAAGGATTGTCCATACAATCCTAAAGGTACTCTTCACATGATCAAGACTAAGACTTCCAAGAGTTACAAGAAGATTCAAGCTTCAGAAGGAAAATCTGCTTCCTTCGAAAGCTCGAATACTAAGAAGAAGGAAAGTGGAAAATTGCATTCGGAAGAAAATTTGGTCTCGGAAGGAAGGAATACTTCCAAAGCACAAATGGTAAGCTCAGCATTGAAAAGGTAAACTTTGTCAAGGAGCTTGGGTACAATCTTCTGAGTGTATCTCATTTTTTTATGAGAGGCATAAGATGCTCTTTACTGAGCATGAGTGCATTGTTCTTAAGCCCGGGGTGGTCATTCCTTATGAGCATATTCTGCTTAGAGCCCCTAGGAAAGGGAACATGTACAAGCTGGATTTGCAAGAAACATCTCCCTCTAGAGAAGTTTTATGCTTTCTGTCTAAAGCCAATAGTGATGAGTCTTTCCTATGGCATAAAAGAATATGCCATGTAAACTTTAAGAATATGAATAAACTGATTAAGAATGATTTGGTAGCTGGAATGATGAATAAAGACTTTACAAGTGATGATCATTGTGTTGCATGCTTGAAAGGGAAGCAACACACGGTATCTCATAAGCCTAAGGAAAGAAACTCCATCACTACACCCGTACACTTGTTACATGAACTAAGGATGAGACTCCTGAGATTTTGAAGAATTTCATCCTAAGGATTGAGAATCAATGATCACAAGGTCAAAACCATAAGATGTGATCAAGGAACTGAATTCAAGAACCAAATCTTTGATACATTTTGGGATGAAAAGGGTACTACAAGACAATACAGTGCTCCTAGGACTCCTCAGTAGAATGGTGTTGCTGAGAGGAGAAACAGGATACTGATTGAAGCTACAAGAACCATGTTGTCTTACTCGAAGCTATCCATCACCTTTTGGGCAGAGGCAGTCAACACTACCTGCTATGTGCAGAACAAAGTTTTAGTTGTTAAGACTCATGGCAAGACTCCTTATGAACTTTGGCACAAGAGGAAACCTTTCATTGGCTTTCTCAGGCCATTTGGTTGTCCTTGCATAATCTTGAATACCAAAGATCAAATTGCCAAATTTGCTGAGAAATCAGACGATGGACACTTTATTGGAAACTCTTCTCAAGCTAAGGCTTATAGAGTATACAATCTCAGAACTAGAATTCTTGAGGAGTCAACCAATATGACTTTTAGGGTCTGCATTGGCTATTTGATCTTGATTTAGTTACCAATTGTTTTAACAAATCTTGTGAGATTGTTTCCGGTCTGCAGAAGTTTTATCTACAAGTGATCCTGACCCAAGATTTGAGCTAAGAAGACCTTCAAGTAACACATCTTCAGCTCGGGTGGTAACTACCTCAGCATATGAAGTTTCTATTAGCACCATAATGACTAATTCAGCTGATTCATCTAGGATATGCCTTCAAATTCTAGCTTAGAGGCTCCACAACTAGATAAAGACACTTCACTTGTAGAAGAAAATGATGGAGGTGGTGATAATGATCAGGAATTTCTTGATGCAAATAACCACTCCATAGATGACAACATCAATGATGGCACGCACTCATTGGATCAAGTTTCTCTTGATAAGTATGCTGATGTGGTGGGAGAAACATCTATTCCAGATCTAAATTTCTCTAATTTAGATATCTCTCAACAACTTGATATGATCCCTCAGCTAAGGATCCAAAGTCTCACCCCACCACAAACATCATTGGAGATGTTGACATAGGGGTAAGAACAAGAGGACAAACTCATAAAGCAAATGTTTGTCTTCACTTTTGTTTCTTATCCCAGAGAGAGCCAAAAAATTTTGATGAGGCTCTAAAGGATGGAAGTTGGGTTGAAGTTATGCAAGAGGATCTGCTTAAATTCCAAAGACAGAAAGTTTGGAACCTTTGTCCTCTTCCTCATGGGAAGACTACTATTGGAACCAAATGGGTGTTTAGGAACAAGAAGGATGATAGAGGCATTGTCATTAAAAATAAAGCTAGACTAGTTGTTCAAGGATACACACAAGAAGAAGGGATTGACTACACTGATGTATTTGCTCTTGTAGCAAGACTGGAAGTTGTCAGGATATTCCTCGCATTTGCTGCATCCAAGAAGTTCAAGGTCTATCAACTTGATGTCAAGTGTGCTTTTCTTTATGGAGTGATTGATGAAGAGGTGTATGTCAAACAACCACCTGGTTTTGCAGATGCTGATCATCCTGATTATGTCTGCAAGCTTGACAAAGCTCATTATGGGCTGCATCAGGCACCCAGGAAGTGGTATGAGACTCTATCTCAGTATCTCTACAAACATGGATATAGAAGGACTACTATAGATGGAACTCTCTTCATCAAAGGACTGAGAAATGACTTAATGCTAGTTCAAGTATATGTAAATGACATCATCTTTGTTTCAACTAATCAAAGGCTTTGTAAAGACTTTGAGAAGCAGATAAAGGACAGATTTGAAATGAGTGCCATAGGGGAACTCAATTTCTTTCTGGGAATTCAAGTGAAGCAAGTTGAAGATGGCATCTTCATTAGTTAGTCAAAGTATGTTCAAGACATACTTAAGAGATTCAACATGACTGATCGTAAGATTGCTAAGACACCCATAGCAAGAAACCACTCCCTTGGACCTGATCTTGAGGGGGAGTGTGGGATGAACACTTTTACATGGCTATGATTAGGTCTCTTATGTATCTTACATGTAGCAAGCCTGATATCATGTTTGCTACATGTATTTGTGCAAGATATCAAGCCAACCATAAGATGTCTCACCTTATCACAATCAAAAGGATTCTAAGATACCTCAAAGGTTCTTTAACACTTGGTCTGTGGTATCCTAAGAATTCTGACTTCAATCTATATGCTTATACAAATACTGACTATGGTGGTTGCAACATGACTGCAAAGTCCACATCTTGGGGATGTCATGTTGGGTTTGTTGGACCATAATCATAGTAGTTTAATCATTTAGACAAGAAAAACGCAGCGGAAGCATACCTTAATTTAATGATTTATAAACTGAAATACTAAGGCCATTTTATGTCAACAACAAACCCAAGATTATAAGGATCATATATATATGAAATAACTAGCAAACAAGTAAACAATAACAACCATAAACAACCATGGAACTACCTTCCAAAGCTGTCCAAAAACATTGAATGAAAAACCTTCCAAAAGGGCTGCCCAAAACGTTTGATGTAGAGAAGGAGATGAAGTCTTGAAGGACCAAAACACTAAAGAAGATGTCCTCAAGCTTGTATACCCACAAGCCTCAAGGAAAACACCTTTGTTGCTAGGATTTTCACACCAAAATAGCAAGAAGTAAGCTGCAGAAACCCTTTTTTCAGCCTTGTATTTTCTTCTTGGATGAGAGAAAATATGAATCTTGCATGTATGAGAGAGAGTGTCAAAGATGGAGTATGGAACTAGTGAATGTGCACTTATGTTTCCAAGTAAGAAAAGGCCAAAGAACCCACTTGGGCGGCCGAAATTTTCATTAAAATGGGTTCCCCCCCCCCCATTTTAATCCTTAATTAACATTCAGTAGTTATATTATAAGTTAGATAATTAACCCTTTTAATTATATAACTTATACATACTTTCATTATTTAATGTTACTTAACCAACTTAAATAACATTACAAATAATGTCCATGAACAAAATATCCTTATAAGTTGTTCTATCTCACATACAATTTATTTAGAAAACCCATTTTATAAATTGGTGTAACTATTTAATTGCATGATCATATCATCAATTAAATATAAATTTGTGTTTGCTAAGCTTGTTATTGGGTATGACCCGACTTGGATCATAACGTACTAACCACATCAATGTTCTATGTGTCTTGGGCATAAAATCCAACATGTCAGTTTATTGGTGGAAGGATTGTCTTATGAAAATGTAAGAAACAATCATGTGTCTCTGCATCAACTGCTGAAGCTGAATACATTGCTGCTACAAGCTGTTGTGCTCATGTGCTATGGATTCAAAATCAGATGCTTGACTATAGATTAAACTTTAAGGAGACTCCCATTCACATAGACAACAACATTGCTTTTATCATAGAGAACCCTGTGCAGCACTGAAGGACCAAACACATCAACATCAGGTTTCATTTAATTAGAGATAATTTTGAAAAGAGATAATTAAACTAGTCAAAGTCCACACAAATGAACATATGCTGATCTGTTTACAAAGGCTTTTGATGAACAGAGATTTAAATATCTTATAGCAGCAATTGGGATGATAAACTTTGAGTAGGTTTTTCTTAAAACTAATACTTATTATTTCTTAAAATCTATGTGTCCTAAAGTTGTCTAGTTCATCACTTTCATAAGCTCTTGTTTTCTTTGGATGAGAATCTTTTGAAGACTTTTCTTAGATGTCTAAAAATTTTGATCCTTCGGAAGATATGCTTTTATATTCGGAAGAAAATCATGCCTTCAAAACAAATAATTGTCTACCTTTGAAAGAAATTTCTGAAATATCTTCCGAAGCTTAATACTTGTCTCAGACATTTATATGTTTTCAAAGACTATTTTCTTCCAAAGAAAATTAACTCTCGGAAGTTTTGTTCCTCTAAAAAAAGTATTCAAGTCTTAATTTTTCTTCCGAAGCAAAATTTTCAAACACTCTTAGGAAACTCTTCCGAAGTCATTTCAGCTTCAGAAGCTTTTTCATTAAAAAACTTCCGAAGATAATTTACCTTCAGAAGCTTTTTGACTTCCAAGAAAACTACTTTTTCAGAGGTGGGACCGACATCCGGATTTCAAACTTTATCATCTTTCATTAACTATGTCTTAGATCTTTTTCACATATAAACCCAACGGTTCCCCCTCTTTCTATCATCTTCTTCTTTCCTCCGAACCTAAACCCCAAATTCTCTTTGAAATAACTTTTGTTCATCTTTCTTCATCCTTAAGCTTTCTCAAAAATAGGCAACCTTAACCGCATAATTGAACCAACCTTCTCCATGCAATTACACAGGCAACATAACCAGGTTGCTCTGTTACACTCTGAGAAAGATCCACATTTCTCAGACGTTTGTCATTTCTTGACTCTATCCAACTACTTCACCTCCCTAACCATTGATCCTACACTATAGGAGGATCATCTGCTTGTATTCTGGAAGACCTGCCAAGAGGTCATTATGGATGGGGAGAAGGCACTGTCTACCACAGTGCAGGGGAGAACACTCTTCATCACTCCAGCTATCATCAACACTCATCTTTAGTCGGATGATGAAGAAGGTGATGTGTTCTTCCTTAAAGATTCTGCTCCTTTAAGCAGATGGTCTATGGGGAGATTTCTCTGTAAAGACCTTTAAGAAAAGGAAGGTCTCATCCCAATGGAAATTCCTGCTCCATGTGGTTATCCACAGCTTTTCAAACAAGCATGGAGGATAGGATCAGATTGCTGAAGATCTCTCCTTCATTGTTCATGGGATGGTTGGGGGGTCACGTTCAGGTACTCTTAGTTTGTTTATACAAAGTTACTTGCAAACTTAGACTCCTTAGAATACTACATGTTCCTAAGATATGTTCAACACATTCTTAACTATGAACTGGGCTCACAGTTAAGGGGAACAGGTAATATTCTTAAACTGGGATAGATGAAGCTCGACATCTTTAAGGTGTTAAAGCTCATTGCTCAAGGTGACAACCTAGCAGCACCAGCTAGTGTTGAACTCACACCTTCTACATCCCAACCACATCAACAACCACAAATCACGCTCACCTACCAAAGAAAACACAAACGAACCCCTACACAGACTATTCGGTCTATGCAGGTCCCCATATACTCACCCACATAGGAAGAAGTGGACATTGGAGCTCCTACTTCTCCTGAGGAGCTAACCACTCTTATTACGTCAATGTTTAGTGCTGAGGTTCCTCATGCTCAGCCTGATGAGCCCATAAGCCAAATGCCTTAAGCCTTCACTTTGAGTCTCAACACTCAAGTGAACAACCTTCAGGGGACAGTTACCATCCCCAACCTTGGGATGTAAACCAACCAATTCCCAACCTTGACTTCTACACTAATGAAGATTTAGGTTTTAGTGAGTACCATGAGTCTTTCTTTTTTTTCCCCTACTCAAAGAGAGATGAGTGCTCCTGAGTCTCCTACATCTAGCCCATATCAGTCACCCATTATTAAGGTGTACATTTCTGAACCTATTCAGGATGTCTATATGGAAGAGGCTCTCATTTTTGCAAGTGATTCCATCATTAAGACCTCAACCATGGCGACTCAACCCATTGACACCACAACTGAGGCTAGCAATAAGTAAAGGAAATCCAGCAGCCAAGAACCTAAAGCTAGTGATGAGAGAGAGGACTCTAGTCCAATCATCTCATCCCCTAATAATTCTTCTTATGAAGATGAAGGCCAAAGATCTCTCCACCCTGAGTCACAAAGTTCTATGAGTGACAAAGGGAAAAGAAAGATGACTTCTGAGGAGATTGAGGAGGAGGAGAGAAAGAGGAAAACGAAGCGGAGAAAGTTCCTCTATTGAGTCTACAAGGCTCATGGAGTCTGCTATCAGGGCTGCCCCCAAACCGAACACTCAGGATGATGAGTTGAGGCAGTCAGGATAAACTACTTGTAGACCAAGAACTATGACATAAACAATGTCATTTCTCTCCCCTTAGAGGATTTGAATGAACTGGTTGACATGGAAGTGTCCAAGGAGAGAAAGGAGGCAAAAGATGCAGAGCTACTGATTCAAGTCAAAGAAGAAAGGAGAATGAAAAGATTATACAAGCATGTGCCTACCCTCTCCCTAGTTCAAGAAAGTCCTGTACATGAGGATGTGGTTCAACAAGAACCTCAGGTAGATAAAGAAGAAGACATGATCAAGATGATCAACTACCTGATGTCAAGGAAAGAAAGATCACCAAAAGGAAGCTAAGGGAAGAAGCTACAGGGTCAAGAGCCATCATCCAGAAGAGTATGAAGAAATCTGCAGAGAGGCAGAAGATGATGAGCTTCTTGAATCTGTATGGATTCTCTGGAAAGAGACTTGGCTCTATGTCTCTGTCCACTATGGATGAGCATATCAAGGTAATCAAGTAGAAGATCAAGGTTGTAGAGCTAATGGACTTACACTCCCTTCCAAGTCAAGCTCCACCTGAAGTGGAGGTTAAGGTTGAACAACATGAGACAACACAACCTGAACCTCCTACTGAGACTCAACAAGCTTCAATTTCTAATCCACAGCAGGGTCAGACTCCTCTTCTTCTGAACCTGTGAGAGAGGAAGACCCAACTGAGAAAGACAAAGAAGATCAATCAGGTGTTGCATGCCAGTCTTCTCAGTTAAAAGGAACAAAAAGAAAAAAAGGATGGCTTTAAAGTCAAAGACAAAGAAGAAGAAAGAAACATCCTTTTCTAATCCTCAGGATGAGTCAAAACATCCTGAGAATGTGCAGCCAGAGGATGCTCCATCATCTCCCACTCAAACAACTCCTCTAGCATGAGGAAGACCCATCTTGTTATGGACATACACCACAAATCTGGAAAGATGACATGTCATTAGAGATCAAGGTATTGAGGATGTCTACACATGTCAGGACATGTTCAATCTACCTCTACATGATCTATTTGACATGAGAAGACACTTTGAGAGTCTGAGTGATCCTGATCATCTCATAAAGAAAGGAATGGTCATCATCATAATGAGGACTGTTGATTTCTGAAGTCTTCAAAGTATTTTGGTAGCATCAGCCTAGGGGGATTTTGTAAGGGTTACATGTTAAGGTTGATGCAACTCAAACACTCAAAGTCTCCTGCATACATGCACAAGTGCATTGAAGAAGAATGCTTCGGAAGTTTCACACCAGCAACACTTGTAATAGAACTTGAGAAGGCAATATACTGTAATCTTGAAAACCATCTTCTTATGTATCTTGCTATCTTGTTTCTATCTCATATTTACTTGTGTTCTTAGTGTCAATTACAAAAGGTTATCCAGTTCACTATTTGATCTGTAAAGTACTCTTTGCAACTCTCCTCATTGTGTTTGTTGTGTTGTAAGTGTATACCCTTCATCGGTCATGTAATTCCATTTTAGGCAAGCCATATATGAAGTTATTTTTAACCAATTTACTCATGTTTACATGACACAAATGTTTATGCCATAGTGTTGAATCATCACCATCAGCTTTGGAAAGAAAGCATGATACTTCACCCACTGGGGAAGCATTGTTCATATCTAGCTTGTACGTATCCCCTTTCCTGGGAGATCTAAGAAGCACCAATTCCTGAGGCATGGTCATCCCAGGTTTGAGGATAATGCACTCATTTTCTGTGTAAAGCATTTGATGCTTTTGATCATAGAATTGAGAAACACTTAACAGGTTGTGTTCAAGCTGCTTGACAAAGTTTACTTCATCAACTGTTAACTTACCATTGGATATACTCTCTTTTCCGGTAATATATCCTCTAGCCTCACCTCCAAATTGGACAGAACCTCTATGAAAATGTTGAAATTGTTGAAGGAGAGATTTGTTCCATGTCATGTGCCTAGAGCATCCACTATCCATAATTCATACATCGTTATTCTTGTCACGTGGATGTCCCTGCACATAAGATGAGATGATTAGTTTTGATTGGAAACCCAAGCCTTGTAGGTCTTGGGCTTTACCAAAGATGAGGATGATATTGAACCAAAGTTTATGCATTGGGGTTCAATAGATGTTTGTGAAAAAGAGCCTTGGGCTGTTGCATCTTCTTTGATCTTCCATTCAATCCCTTGGTTGATCATTGAGGATGAGCTTGATAAAGCTTGAGCAGCATGACATTCTTCCGAAGCTTCTTTCCTTTCGGAAGAAGTCTTCACCACCTTTTCTTCCAAAGCAATATTCGTTTGGGATGGTTTCAAGGAAGAGTCTCTTGTTTCTTTGAGTCTTGACAACTTTAACTTCCGAAGCCATTTCCATTCGGAAGAAGAGTTTTCTTCTAAAAGCAACCTTGCTTCGGAAACAAGCATTCCCTTTTTCGTCAGTTGAACCATTTGATATGGTCCAAATGAGAAACCTTCCCTGACTCCTTCCTTTTTAACATTGTTTGCATAATGTGTGCTAGCAGAGTTGTAGTAACATTCTTTAGCCATGTGGTTTTGCAGACCACACATTATGCAGGCAATGTTAGTCTTCTGGGAACTTGAAGATTGCATTTTCTTCTTCATCTTTTCTTCATCTGCAATCTTTCCCTTTAACTTCTGATCCTTCGATAGGGCAGGAGTGTTGGTATTACACACCTTTCCTAAATCAGAGTTTCCTACCACCTGAATCCAGCTGATATGAAACATCTTTTTACTTTAGGTATATCTTCAGCTTGGACTCAACCACTTTCTTGGTAGTTTTTCTGGCTGCCTTAGCTCAGCTTCTTCAGGCTTTGGTGGTTAGGGGTTGATCATCACCAGTAGGAGTGGGTAAAATTACCTGGTTCATCCCTGTGATGGTCTCCAAACTAGCATCATTCTTTGACTCATGTGAAGGTGGGTCAAAAGATGGAACCTCTTGCTCTTTAGTACCATACCTTGGTTGTCTAATAGACTCATAAGAATATGGTGGAGCAATTTCATTAGTTTCTAACCCACCTTTATTTTAATAATAAAGCTTTGAGTGAGAGGATAATGCTAGAATGGCTTAGAAGTTTGGCTCTGAGATAGCATGTTTCCTTGCTTGAGCCTCAGCTGTGATAAGCTGGGCTTGAGCCTCAGATAATTTGGATATTAAATCCTTGATTTGAGTCTTGTAGTTAGTATGTTCATGTTTTAACAGGGACACAATTTTCTCTAACTCATCAATTTTCTTTTGATAGTTAGATTCAGTCCTTTTAAAATCAGATTTTAAGATGTTTAAAGAATCAATATTAGATTTAATTTCCATATTGTAGTCCTGATATAACTTAACCTTAGCAATACAAGCTGGAGTACGGAGATGTTCATATACCTTGTTGTCACCTGTTCCAGCCATGAGTATTTGAGCAGAAGTCACATCCTGTACGATAAAGCTCTAGTCAACTTCTTGAGCTATAGCTGCTATTTCAATTGACTTCCCAGTGGCTTTTGTTGTAAAGGGATGTGAGGAGGCATGTGAGGTTCCCGGATTTGACTTGCGAGCCTTACATTCCCTAGCAAAGTGACTAATTTGGTTACAATTGTAACATTTGGCCTTTGTTTTGTCAAACCCAAACTTGCTGCTAGTTGGGTTTTGAGGGAACTGCCTTCCAGTTCTTTTGAATATCTTCGTTGCTCGGTAAGTCAGCAAAGCCATTTGTTGGAAAACATCCACATACTCCACATCATCCGGGCTAAAGCACTCTAGATCATCAAAGCAATACTAATAATCAATAGAGTACCCACCTCCTGAGACAAAGGCACAACTGTCCTGAAAAGAACCTTGTTGAGCATGTTGAGACCTTGGAGTCTCAGGGAATGTGATGTAGGTCTTGAGGAGTAGGATAGCTGTTGAGAATATGTCAGGTACTGCTGAGGTTGGGTGGGTTCTAAGCCTTCAACAACCATTAAAGCATTGCTAGCAGGAAGGCTTGAAGGTCTTCTCATCTCACGGCCTTTCTTGTTGCCCATCTCTACATGGTACCCATCAAGGATGCCATATAGTTCAGTCATGGTAAGAGAGCTCAGGTTTTCTGTCCTCTTGATAGAGACACAGTAGAACGTCCACTCATTTAGGAGTGCACTCATGAATTTTCGAGTAAGATCTCTCAATTCAAGAGTAATTCCCAACATACTGAAGGGAAGAGATAAGATCCATGTACTTGAAGTATTGCTTCCTAAGGGTCTCTCTGACAATGTAAGTGAAGTTCTCAAACTACTGCTTCAGTGAATCTTTCTTTAAGTCATTAGAGCTAGAATACATTTAAGATAATGCATAAAATAGTTCTTTAGCTGACCTCCAGTGCTCAAACCCCACCATAATGGAGTTTGGTATAGTAGTCATAAGAACAGTCATGGCATTACTAACAATGTCCATCTGGTTCTGGTCTTCATTAGAGTAGTCTTCAACGGCTCTCTAGTGACAATGTGCACATTTTCTTTTTGTTTTAATAATGGAGCCCAAGTAACAAACCCAATGGTGTTCACGAGCCCATTTCCAACCCTAGGTTGCAAACCCTAATTCGGCATCCCTAATGTGGCCGCAAAGGCCACTTATGGCTTCTCCTTCCAT
This sequence comes from Flaveria trinervia, assembly GCA_025506515.1. Lineage (NCBI taxonomy): Eukaryota > Viridiplantae > Streptophyta > Magnoliopsida > Asterales > Asteraceae > Flaveria > Flaveria trinervia. The sequence continues at coordinate 39,307,492 of CM046445.1, forward strand.
TTGAGCAACCCTAATTAGGGCATCCCTAATTTGGTAGCCTCTTTGGTTCGGCAGCCCTAATCCGCAACCCTTTTCTTCATTCGGCAGTCGCATATTGCAGCCTACAAACTTTGATTTCTTGTATTGTGTGCATCGGATCTTGTATTGTTGAATGGATTGTTGATGAAATTGCTTTCTTCAGATCTTCAATAAGTTTAGCAATCTAACCATGAAATCTCATCAAAATCAATATGAATCCATCAACTCCGGCTCTGATACCAATTGTGTGTTCTCGATATGAATGGGAACAATGAGCATGGATCTTAGAATTCAAATTGATAATAACAAAACTTAATGATTCGATGCTAAAATATAATAATGATGAATACAAGAGTGTTTAATGCTTGATGTTTATTGATTTGATGTTAAAATCATCATCCATGAAGGATGATGATATGATGTTATAGGTGATGGAACAAATTCCCACACTTGGTGGAGAATTATTCACCTTTACATGAATTATATATGTTGCTATTTATACTAATCTAGCAATTACAATAATTACAAAATAAACCATAGACTAATATTTTTGTTGCTTTTGTTCTTCAAGTCTTCAACTTCAATAATATTGGAAATCTTCAATTTCTTCAAAGGTAGAATACCCAACATGATGGGTGCTTTAGTCATCGTCCCCATCTCAACTTCAGATTTTTGGTTGAGGGCCATTTTAGAATGTCTTCAAAGGAGGAATGAAAAACAGGTTGATTTGGATGGTAAGATCTCACAATCAAGAGCCTAAAAAGCTTTGATGCCAATTGCAAGATCTGTTTTGTGTCACTTAACACTTAGTTTTTCTCTCAAACTCACTTAACCAAACTAGTTTAGATGAAGCATATGCTCTTCTAAGAGTTGATGATAATATATTAAGTAGCAAAGAACACAAGACGATAATTTTCAAGGGTACTTGTATATATTACTTCTCAACTCAAAGTATTACAGGACTCTTCAAGCATATTACATGAGTTACAATGAGAAACTATATATACTATCACCTACAGCCGGATATACTTTGATACCGACTGGAATCCTATAACTAAAGAAAATACTACAAAGCTAAATTAAGGTATCTTAGATAATGTCTTATCGAAGATTTGATAGTCATAACATATCCATGACTTACCTTTTGTCACCGACTAAAGTTGGCAACTATACTAACAGATAAAGGTGAATAGTGGAATAAGTATGGTTAACTACATGGGTTTTAAGAAAACACGATGCAATATATCAAAGGTCTACAACAGAGTGTCAGAGAGACCATACTTATGTCCACTACTTCATAGTAGATGCCTCTAAAGGTTAACTAGCTTCAGAAGAACTTGTTCTTCCGAAGCCATTTATACTTCTTAAGTAGCTACTTCTTACGAGGCTTCCTTGTGACTTCATACTTCAGAAGTTGTAGTCTTCATTTCTTCTAAGTGTTGAAGCTTCGGAAGAATAGAGACTTTGTCTTCGAGTTGGAGTTTTCCTTTGAAAGTTGATCTTACACTTGTCTTCGGTAGAACTCCATTTGTCTTTGGAAGTTCCGTACTTAGCTTTGGAAGACCTTTATTTGTTGCACCAAATAGTTTAAGTGTTTGGTTTTGATTCCACCAGCCTTTTTACATCCAACATGGATTAACCCTAGAATTATAATGGTTTGGAACTTCATAGTTGTTATTATCATCAATAGATTCTTTATGTGATGTTATGAGTTCAATATCTTCACTTCTGTGTGAAATATCATCATCTGACTTATTAAAACATCTGTTATCATCGTCATGCTTATCAATATATCCACAGTTAAAATTTCTTGATGGACTGGCTTGATAATCATGTGATCTTGCATTGACTTGAAAAGAAGCAATTGTTTGTACGGTTGCCTTTGATACAGAGAAAACATGTAAAAGATCCATAATCTGGATTGTTGGATAGGCATTTTCGGCTCAATGATAATGTAAAATTTCCTTGAAATTTTTTGACATTTCCTCCTAAATAATACAACACTTCTAAACTCGAGTCATTGAAAATTTCAGAGCTTTGAGAAAATCAGCATATGAGTAATATAATTTCAAATTCAAATTATAATACTATTTTTGAACCTGAATATGATTAAAGATTAAATTAACAAATTCTTCTTATAACACTTTATTACGAATAATAATGGTTGAACTTCTGGTAGAACTATCACATATAATATTTTCATTTTTGAACGAAGTATCACCGCCCCAAAATAATTGTAAAAAGATAAGGTTGCGATATTTTAAATTTGTTTTGTGAATATATATGGTGTAAGTGATTTGATATACACTAGTGGATTTATAGAGCTAGTTTTCAAGAACCCGTCCTTACCAAGAGCGGTTTCTACCTAAAAAATTCTTGTGGTAGTTGAATTAATTAAATTAAAATTTGAATTGACATCGGTCTTAATTAAATTGAATTTTGAATTGACACTGGTCACATGTGACGAGAATCTAAGAACTCACCCATGGCAGGGTGCGAGTTCCAGGCATGAAGAGACATCACGGCTGGAAAAGCAAAAAAAAGGAGGCAAGTTCTGGGCTTGAAAGACATGACCTTCACACAGATTCACACGACTGTAAATTAAGTTTTGTTGGTAATCTCATTTGGAAATTTAGATGCAAACTCAATACTTCTATTAATTGGAATTATACTTCCTTTTGTCAACATTATGACCCAAAAATCTAATTTTTTTGTTCGGAAAAGCATCATTTTTGTCTAGATATGACTAAACAATTTTTCAAAATTATATTTTAAATACCTCTAAATGCTTAAAATGGGTTTCAATATCTATAAAGAATACTAGAATATTATCGATATAAACTATGATAAATTCACTATAAGGAATAAAGATATACGTCAAAATATTAACAATCCACATAAAGATGTTATACTCCTTTTAGATCATAAGGATCAAAGATGGAAAGATCAACCTTGGTTGATAATCAAGAGATATCTAGATAAAGGATTCTATTCATTTTAGACATAAAAGTCCAGAATCTATTATGAAGAAATTCTAAAAGCAAAATCTTGCGAACTAACCCATTATATCGGGGGTAATAAGATTATAAGCTTTAGTAAAATCATTATTAAATAGACCATATCTCTTGAAAATTAGGGGTTATCTCCTTTAAAAGATAGAGAAATTTTACACCTTGAAACAACAACCCCAATTAGATATAACTGTTGGGATTATGTTAAGGCTTTTTATAAAGCATTCTTACTTGAAAACCAGAATCATAAACATTTTGGTTTATCAAGATATGCTCTAAAGTATATGACTCAGATATTCTAATTTGGTTTTTTAAATGGTTGTAGTCATATGGCCCATCAAATATATCTTCATCAAGAATCTACAAGGTTTAAAACCTTGCATGCCCAATGGGTAGATCTATCTGCTTCCCAATAGAGGGACAACATGACAACACCTTTATTGAAGGAATGGCTTCGTTGCATTATTTTGTCCAGTTTAGCATCCCATGGATATGAAAATGGACTCTAGAAACTGGTTATACGAGGGAAAATATTTTTTTGCCTAAAACGAACTTATATGACTAAGTTCTGGAAAAAATGATGGAAAAAGAAAATGGTCAAATCAAAGGCCAAAACATCATGGATCAAATTCAACAAACAATTAAATCATACAATAAACAGGCAGTAGAAAGAATCTTCTAGCCTGTTTCAACATATTATTATAAAAAACAAAATGTTCAAAGGCATTAAATGATATCAGTGAAAAAAATAATAGATTATTATGTTTTAAAAGTTAAAAAGGATATAACCAAGAACTTTAGAAAATGAAATTTTTATTCAAATATGTCTACGTCAGGTTCTTCTCAGAATGAATAGGAGACTCAAACTCTTCAATATAGCCAGGAAGAAGATGAATTATTGGATGGCGAGACATATGCCAAAATGATGGAAGAATTGGATAGTGAGGTCGCACCAGCTCATGCACCCCGGGACGTCAAGAAATCGATATTTGCAATAGGTCTCACATAATAATCAAAAGTAAAAATAACCGATAATGGCGTGGCGTGCAACATTTATCCAATAGTTTTATTATTAAAGTATTGATGTAGAACACTTTAATAATTGTATTAGCACGCGTTATACACAATAATTATGAATTTTTGCTATAATTTTCGGAGCCAAAAGCACTGCATAAAGCGGGCATTGTGTTTAGTTTTAGGCATTCGAAAAATTCCCTCTCTTTTCTCTTGTAAAATTCTCAACCTTTGTAAAAAAATTTAAGCTTTAAGTTTAATAAGAGGTATATGATAATGTTCTTTTATATATTTTATATAATGGTAGTCTCCCGCAAAGGCAAAAACACATAAGTGTTAATACATCACCATGCTTAACTAATTACATGACTTGCAAAAAATAAAAAAAAATAAATAAAAAAAAGGTCTGGAAACCCAACAAGGGTAAAAAGTTAGACGAATTCGTGGAGGAAGGTTATAGTTTGTCTATGATGTTAATGTGAAGATCGAACATTTAGGGACCCGTTTAAGTTGAAAAGCCAAGAAGGTGTGGGGCATGTTTAGGGTCTAACATACTAGAAAAGGGCTGTGTAAAATTACTGATAGGCCAAAGTCTTTCTGATTTAACCTTTGCTTATGCCTACAACTTTTTTCATAAATAAATTAGATTAACTTTAATATCCGAATTCTTAATTTTTATGTTTATTTTATGATTTTTACCTTCTTCCATAAGGTCTGGTATCATAAGGTCCTGCCCATATTATTATTATTTAATAATAATATATTTATTACTATTATTACTTTTATTTTTACTATTGCTATTATTATTATTATGATTATTAATATTATTGTTTTTATAATGGTGAAAATATATAGTAATTATATACTTAAATATTTAAATAATATAATACTTAATTTATAAAATATTTAGTTATAAAAATATGTTGCACCCTGAAAGGATTATACATGACAATTCAATGGGTGAGTTTATGGTTGTTTTGTTGGAATCCCATACGTCCAAGAAAAAATGCGGATGAAGATCCTGCACAAGAAAAACCAAGTATGGTCTTCCGCATTTGTCAATGCGGAAGACATAAAACAAATACGGACAAGTATTTGTTCTTCCGCATTAACCAATGCGGAAGACCAATTAGTAATGCGAACAAGACTTTGTTCATCTGCATTAGCCAATGCGGATGACCGGACAAATGTGCAGAAGTATTTGTTCATCCGTATTAACCAATTCGGATGACCAACATACTAATGCGAATGATTACATGAAGAAATGTTGATCAAATCAATTCATCCGCATTTGCCAATACGGATGAACAAGCAGAGATACGGATCAAGACTTAGACTAGTTCTGATGTAATAGGTCAGGAGTAGTTTAGTCATTTTGTAAAGGCATCTTGTCTGCCTAGAGATAGAATAGATAACCTCGTACATGAGGTGACAGAATTTAAGACAATTAGAATATTTGTATTCTCTAAGTGCATTATTACGTTTCTTGCTAACCCTAGCAGTATTTGTAATCAATCACCTTTATTCATATATACAAAAGCATTTATAAGTATTTTTTCTACATTGAATGTTTCTTGATTGTTTGATTCTACCATTCAATCATTAACTCAGTCACTATATTTGATCCTTAGTGAGAATCTCAATCTCACTAACCCAGTCAATTGGTATCAGAGCTTTGGCTCTCGGTTCTTGTTCAGATCTATCCAAGACCTTAATAGAATTCGATTGATCTGGTGATTGAGTTGCTAATAGAGTATTCCACCATCTCTAATTAGTAAACAGCAGAAAATACTCCTGTCAACAAGTTCTTACCGAAACATTCACATAAACCAGTTACTACTCAAGCGATTTCTGTCAAGAACTTAGCTGAAACCAACAACAAGTAACTCACTAAAGTAACAGATCTGATTCTGAAATCTGTTGGACTATTTGGACAAGTCGGACTAATCAATCTTAAAATTCATCTAATCGGTATTTAAAACAAGTCAAAAACTACCTGTTAAAATGGATTCTAATAGTTTCTCAGAACTTGGTCATACACCTAAACCTCCTATGCCTAAACACAAATCTGAGTTTCAACAGCGAAAAATCAGGTTTATGAGTTACATCACAGGTGTAGATCCTGATTTCTGGATCTCAATATGCAAAGGGCCACACATCCTTGTCACTCTGTCTGTAGATCAAGCTACAATTTACAAAACTGCAAGGATACCCATTGAAGATCTAACTCTTGATGATGAAGATTATAAGAAAATCAAGATTGATCTGAAAGCTTACTCTATCCTAACTCAAGCACTCAAGATGGATGTGCTGAAAAGATTGGAGAAGTATGGTACTGCAAAAGCTGTGTGGGATGCACTAAAAATTATGTGTGAAGGAAGTGAAGTAGCAGAAATTAACAAGGATAAGCTTGTTAATCAGTATGAAACATTTCATCACAATAAGGGGGAGTCCATATCCAAACAACTGCATAGATTTGTATAGTTGGTAAATGACTTAGAATCATGGGAGTCACTTACAAGATCAAGGAATTAAACAAGAAAACGCTACACAGCCTCCCTAAAAGCTGGAAACAGAATGTAACAATGCTGAAAAATACTCTTGATCTTGAGAGTACTACTTTGGATATCATGATAGCCAAAATAGAAGCATTGGAACTTGATGAAAGAAGTAGAAATCTTGGTGAACCAAGAGTGATTGAGGCTTATAAATTTCCATCAGAATCTCATTTTGTGGAAAATGCCTTCATCACTAAGGAGGATGATTTCATCTCATCAAGAGATCAACTGAACAACACAAGGTTCATTACAACTCCACGAACCAATCATCCATCAACTTCATCTCAAGCATCTAGAGTCACTGTTGCTCCTGTAACCACTCCTGAAGACACAAGATCAGAAGAACAAAAGGCAACTTACAATGCCTTTATGGCAAGCTTTGAAGCATACATAGGAGGAAGACTCACTTCTGCTCATCTAATCCAAGAAGATTTGGAGGAAATGGATCTAGATGATGTGGAAGAAATGGATCTGCAATGGCAAATGGCCATGATTCCCATGAGAGCAAAGAAATTCTTCAGAAAAGGCAGCAAGCTCAGCCTTAATGAGAATACAAAACTTGGATATGATAAATCCAAAGTGAACTGCTTCAATTGGGGTATGGCTGGCCACTTCTCTAGAGAATGCAATGCCCCTAAGAGAAACAACTTTCAAAGAAATTCTCAAGGCCAGTTATCATCATAATCCAACTTAAGCTTTCACTCCAACAATCAACAGCAGCAGTATCATCACCCACAACAACACCAATCATATCAAAATCCACCTCAACTGACAAACCAAGCTCATGGAAGCAGTCAGTCATCTGCCAATGCTCTCGTGATAAAGCAAGATGGAGTATGTGACTGGAGCATGTATGCAGAGGAAGTCAAGCCTCAATTTCAAAATCATGCACTTATGGCTCACATCAACGATGGTCCATCTCCAATGCCTACTGAGGTAAAATCTAACCTTTGTAGTGAAAATTGTATTACTGAATTGCAAGGTTATAGAGAGCATAACCATAAACTGGCTCATAAAATTAAAGAAGAAATGGTGAAGTCAGAGATTGTAAGGCCCCGTTGCCGGGACGCTTACAGCTGGTAATTCATCGCACATAAAACATATGCTTTGCATTTAATCATCAAGACTTTACAGTAGAAACATAAAACAAATGGCATTTCATTTCATCATAAAAACTTTTGCAAAATAATGCATCGTTTGTCAGTTACAAAATTACATTGTTGTATTACATCATAAAAGCTTTAAATAAATGGATGCCATCCAAAAGAGTTGAGCAGCCATCTCGTGCCATCCTCAGCAATGCTCACCTGCCAACTGGAAAATGCATAAAAGTCAACCTTGCTGAGTGAGTTCTAGTTTTATAGCAAAACATACTATTCTATCATAAAACCATCCTTTCTTTTAAAATCATATTATACTTTACATTCGTTCGTGATCATACATCGTAGGTACATACAGATAATATCATTATTATCTTCGTCATTCTTTCGTTCATATTTTCGTTCATTCATCATTACTTCTAGTGACATGTTCATTGCCCCGAACATTATGCACGAAGCTGGTAACTAGGCCTGAGGTCTCTCATAGACCTCGAACATTGTGCACGAAGCTGACTCTAGTACCTAGGGCAAATATATTTACCATTTATCTTTTCTCTTTCATTTTGGATCCATGCCACATGCTATACCCCAAACATTGTGCACGAAGCAGGTAACTGGGCCTGAGGTCTCTCATAGACCTCGAACATTGTGCACGAAGCTGACTCCAGTATCTAGGGCAAGCGGCAAGGATCCCATACGTATGGTCAATCACAAGGATTAGATCCTAGTGTGCATCCTTCTGGGGTAGCTAACCCGCACACAGTTGAGCTAACACCCTTCATTGGGTGTGAACCTCCATACATATGCTTGCAAGGTTTCTTACATTCATTCATTAATGCATGCATTCATTCATCATGTTCCTCTTCATTATCTTTCATTTTACGTTACATAATACTTCGTTCATTCATTCATTCATAGCACATAAAGTCATAGGAAAAATAATCATACATCATCACAAGGAACATAAACATATCATTCATACATCATAATGCAGGGCATCATACATACATAACATACATCATGCATAACCATGCAACATCATCATCATCATCATAAGCATCAAGCACACATCATTACATGCCCATCATACCATCTATGACCCCATAAGTCAACATTCATACCCCTGAGAATCTCCTAGGTCAAAGCCTACATTACCTCTTTTCCCCAAAAAGTCAGTATTTTACTAAGTGTTTATTCACATTTGCTATGGTCATCCGCATTTCCTACAGTTCATCCGCATTGGATTTACTTCATCCGCATTTGTCATCCGCATTAGCCTAACTCCCCCGCATTTCCATACTTAGTCAAATGCTCATCCGCATTGACTCAATTCATCCGCATTGACTTACTTTGCTCATCCGCATTTCCATACATAGTCAAATGCTCATCCGCATTGACTCACTTCATCCACATTGACTTACTTTGCTCATCCGCATTTCCATACTTAGTCAAATGCTCATTCGCATTGACTCACTTCATCCGCGTTGACTTACTTTGCTCATCCGCATTTCCATACATAGTCAAATGCTCATCCGCATTCCTGCACTTAGCCAATGCTCACCCGCATTGACTTCATCCGCATTGACCTACCCATTGGTTATTGCTCATCCGCATTAACCCTTTTCATCCACATTTACTTCCACACACTTAGGCAGATTTAAAAACATATCAAATGGGTCTAAAACATCAGATTCAATTTCCATGCACCATTCATCAGGTTCTATTCTTAAATCTTACCTTCTAAGCCTTAAAACACAATCATACATCATCAAGCATGAACATAGTCACACATCATATCATAACATAATCATACACACATTGAACCATACGGGTCCGAAACCCAGCTATATAAAAGCATACATTCATGCATTTCTTGCCCCAAAATCAGTTAAAACCAGTAAAAGAGGGGTCCTAGAACTCACCTTTGTAGCTTCTGAGTATGGCTTCCTCCAAACTCGTTTGCAAATTGAATTCAACTGCTAGAAACCCACTAAAAACATACCCCAAACACATACAAACACATATAAGCATAAACCCGAGGATAGGACCAGTCAAGAACATCATAAAAGCATGCATTCTTACCTTGAATTCAAACTCTTTCTTGTTCTTCCTTCAAAACCAAGAACTTGTTGCTCTTTCTCTCTCTAAATCCTGAAAATCAGAGGTGTATGTGACATATGGGCGGCCATGCCACCTTTTACACCACTTTTCAAACATTTTGTCCTTTTGGACACTTTTTACCCCTTGACTTGGGTTTTATTTCTTTTCCTTCTTTTCTTTCACTTTATTCTTCTCTTCCTTTGACTTTAAAATAACGGGTGTTACAAGTCCACCCGGTTATTTTACCCCTTGACTTAGGTTTCGTCCCTGAAACCTGTTATTCCTTAAAGAATTGTGGGTAATGCTGCCTCATCTCTTCTTCAGTCTCCCACGTAGACTCAGATCCCTTCATGTGCTTCCACTACACACGCACAAGGGGAACCACTTTATTCCTCAGCCTCTTTTTCTTTCGATCAATGATTGCCACTGGTTGCTCCACATAATTGAGCCGTTCGTCTACTTCGATATCCTCCAATGGAACAATCATGTCTTCATCAGCTAAGCACTTCCTTAGATGAGATACATGGAATGTCGGATAAATTCCACTTAACTCATCGGGTAACTCCAATCTATAGGCCACCTCTCCTACCCGAGCAATGATTCGAAAAGGGCCTATGTATCTTGGGCTCAACTTGCCCCGCTTTCGAAAACGAATAATACCCTTCCAAGGTGAGACCTTCAAAATAACCCCGTCACCCACCTGGAACTCAATCGGTCTACGTCATTTATCGGCATACGACTTCTGTCTATCTTTGGCTGCCTTCATGAAGGCTTTGATACTCTCAAGCTTCTCAGTGGTAGCCTCGATTACCTCGATGCTCCCTAATTCCTTTTGAACAATATCACCCTAACAAATGGGTGTTCTGCATCTCTTATCGTATAGCATCTCGTATGGTGGCATACCGATGCTGGCATGATAGTTGTTGTTGTACGAGAATTCAGCTAACGGTAAGTGGTCATCCCAACTTCCCCAAAATCAATCACACATGCCTAAAGCATGTCTTCCAATGTCTAAATGGTCCTTTCTGACTGACCATCAGTTTGCGGATGATAAGTCGTGCTAATATGTAACCTCGTCCCCATGGCATCGTTGAATTTCTTCCAGAATTTAGACGTAAACCGGGTGTCACGATCAGACACAATGGACACCGGCACCCCATGACGGGTTACAAGCTCTTTGTTGAACAGGTCAGCCAACCTCTCGGATGAATATGTCTCACGGATCGGTAGGAAGTAGGCACTCTTCATCAGACTGTCCACAATCACCCATATGGCATCGTACCCTTTAGGAGTACGTGGTAGCTTCGTAATGAAATCCATGGTGATGTGCTCCCACTTCCATTTTGGTATATTCAAAGGTTGGATCTTCCTATACGGCTTTTGATGTTCGGCCTTCACTTGCAAACAAGTAAGGCACTTACTCACATTCTCCACCACGTCACGCTTCATACCTGGCCACCAAAAATCTTTCTTCATATCTTGATACATCTTTGTGGCACCAAAATGGATGGAGTATTGAGTCTTGTGAGCTTCATCCAAAATCCTCACACGTAGATCCCCGATACGAGGAACCCACACTCGTCCAAATCGGGTTTTAACACCAAGTGTGTTTTCGCCCAATTCCTCAACCAGACCTCTCATTCTTTCAAAGTTTAGATGATCTTCTTTTAATGCCTCATCCTGAAACTCCTTGACCTGCTTCATTACATCAGAGGTCATGATTAGTTGGTATGCTTTCACCGAATCGGCTCGGGCCTCTCCTTCCGGCTAAGAGCATCAGCCACCACGTTGGCCTTGCCCGGATGGTAATGGATCTCACAATCGTAATCCTTTATGAGCTCCAACCATCTTCTCTGCCTCATGTTCTGATCCTTCTGCTCGAGAAGTACTTCAAGCTCTTGTGGTCAGTGAAAATGGTGCACTTCGTACCGTAAAGATAGTGCCTCCAAATCTTTAGTGCAAAGACCACGACTGCTAGCTCCAAGTCATGATTTGGGTAGTTGACCTCATGAACCTTCAGCTGTCCGGACGCATAGGCCATAACCTTCCCTCTCTGCATTAACACGCACCCCAAACCGAGTAGGAAGCATCAGAATAAACCACTAGATCTTCACTTCCATCGGGCAATGACAGAACAAGAGCTTGAGTCAATCTCGCCTTCAATTCTTCAAACACCTTCTCTTGAGCTTGACCCCATGCGAACTTCACATCTTTTCGGGTCAACTTGGTTAGTGGAGAGGCAATCTTAGAGAAGTCTTGGATAAATCTTCTATAGCAGCCCGCCAAACCCAAGAAACTACGAATCTCGGATGGCGTCTTGGTGACTTCCATTGCATAACCGCCTCCAATTTCGCCGGATCCACCATAATCCCGTCAGGATTCACCACATGACCCAAGAACTGAACTTCGCGCAACCAAAATACGCACTAGGAGAATTTGACAAACAACTTCTCCCTTCTCAGCGTCTCTAGAACCTCCCGAATGTGACCGGCATGCTCAATCTCGTACTTCGAATAAATTAGGATATCATCGATTAACACAATCATTGATTTATCCAACATAGGCCGACACACACGGTTCATCAGATCCATAAAAGCAGCTGGCGCGTTGGTCAAACCAAATGACATGACAAGAAACTCATAGTGACCGTAGCACGTGCGAAAAGCTGTCTTAGGGATATCCGACTCCTTCAGCTTAAGCTGATGGTAGCCCGATCGAAGGTCGATTCTTGAAAACCAACTAGCACCTTGAAGCTGATCGAACAAATCATCTATTCTCGGTAAGGGGTATCGGTTCTTCACTGTCAACTTATTCAACTCACGGTAGTCAATACATATCCTCATACTACCATTTTTTTCTTTACAAACAGGACCGAAGCACCCCAAGGAGAGATACTCGGTCTGATAAACCCCTTGTCAAGCAGCTCTTGCAACTACCCCATCAACTCTTTCATCTCTGTCGGGGCCAATTGATACGAAGCATTGGCAACAGGTTGGGCTCCCGGTATCAAGTCAATCTGGAACTCGATCTCTCGGTCAGGAGGCAGTCCTGGTAAGTCTTCTGGGAATACGTCTGGAAAGTCACACATAACGGGTACATCGGATAGTTGTGGTGTTGGCGTATCCACATCCTTTACAGAGGCCAAGTAGACGCTACATCCATGCCTCATACACTTTCCCGCCACCGCCATCAAAATCACTTTCAGAATTGCCGTGACTAGATCACCATAAACCGTTATCGAACTCCCGTCAGGCGCGGAACTGAATCATCTTCTTGCGACACAGGATGTTCGCCTCGAAATCCGCCAACCAATCCATCCCAAGAACCAAATCAAAACCACCAAGGTCATCACGAATGGTCTAACAGGAAACCTATGACCTTCTAGCTCCACATAACAGCCCTCTAACACCTCAGAAATCCTAGTAGACTTACCTATGGTAGTTTCCACATCGAAGGGCGTATCGATACGTCTACTACTAACAGGCGACTTAGCACAGAAAGCAGCAAAAATAAAACTTTTACCGGCACCCGAATCAAATAACACAGAAGCTAAAGTTTGGTTCACTAGAAACGAACCTGACATGACATCAGGGTCTGTTCTAGCTTCCTCATTTGTCATTGTGAATGCTCTAGCGTTCGCCCTTGGTCCTTACTTCATTTTTCTTCACCCCAGAACCCTCAACTCTTGGCTTCTTACACTCCCTGCTCATATGACCACTCCTCCCATAGTTAAAACACTTCACACCTCCACAGTCTCTAGCCATATGACCAGGCTTCCCACACTTGAAACAAACATTCGACCCCCATCTACACTCGCCACCGTGCTCCTTCCCACACTTGCCACACCTTTTCGACCCTGCACTTGATGTGACCACACGACGGTCATCCACTCGAGCCCTCTTGTTACTTGTTGAGGCACCACCCCGACCAAACCTCTTCCCATTCCAGTTTCTATCACCTCCACCTTTCTGACTACCTCCAGTCACCACCACCACAGTCCTCTCATCATACAATCTCCCCACTAGATCCACCGCTAACCTAAACGTGCTTGGTCAGGCGGCGATCATGTGCCTGTGAATGTCCGTCGGCAAACCCTGAATATACTTCTTGATCTTCCATGATAGAGGTGTCACCTGATCCGGCACGAGACGTGCCATTCCATTGAACTTTGTGGTGTACTTTTGGTGTGTCATTGTTCCCGCCTCCAGTTGCAGAAACTCCCTCTCGACCTTATCCATTTCCCGATGAGGACAAAACTTTTCGATCACTAACTTCTTCAGTTCAGACCATCTCATTCTTCCAATGGCCCTACTGCCTTCAGCTTGGACAATATTGTCCCACTAGCATAGAGCTGAGTCCACAAAAGAGTGGGTAGTGAACTTAACTTTCTGGTCCTCTCGGCACTCGCTGATATCAAGTACAACCTCCATTTCCCTCACCCACCGGTGAGCATCAATAGCAGTGCCATTTCCATCAAACGCAGGGGGCTTGCATCTCATGAATACCCCATAGTTACAGCCTCGTACTGCCTCCCACACAAGCTAAGCTTCTTCCTCTTCTTCCTTATCATCAGACGGAACCGTCTCAATCTCAAGATGTCTTCTTTCGCCCGTAGGTCCACTCCTTTCCCTTATCTCTCCCTCTCTAACTGCCTTTATCACTTTGGTCACCACCGACGGTAGAATCATCTACATGACCTGGTGAACCTCTTCCACCACAGCCTCCTTTACCAAGGCTCTCAGGTTGGCACTCTTATCTCCACCCTCTGGATGAGGGGTTTCTGGTTTTTCATGAACCACCTTTTCCGCCCTAGGCCTACCTCTCGTGACCCGTGGTTCAACACCACCTCCACCACCACGTGAAGCTTTAGATGACCTACCATCAACCATCCTCTAACTCACACTGAAAGATTTAAACACTAATATGGTCATTCAAGGAAACGGCTCAGTTTATGACAAGTATAGTAAGTCCCTAATTACAGTGGCTAGTTGTGATTAGCCACTTACTTTACTCTTCATACCCCAAGCATTACCTGTCCTGACTACATCAGTATTTAAATCTACATACAACACATAACCATAAACCATGCGCACATAAAACCAGTTATCCTTAAGAAAATACCTAATGGCACGCAACTACTCAGATTGGCATCACATTCCCTTCCGTCCCATTCTCAGTTTAAGTTAAGGTTTATTTGAAAATTTACCCATTTCACTTAAACTTTGGCTCTGATACCAACTTGTAAGGCCCCGTTCCCGGGACGCTTACAGCTGGTAATTCATCGCACATAAAACATATACTTTGCATTTAATCATCAAAACATTGTAGCGGAAACATAAAACAAATGGCATTTCATTTCATCATAAAAACTTTTGCAAAATAATGCATCATTTGTCAATTACAAAATTACATTGTTGTATTACATCACAAAAGCTTTAAATAAATGGATGCCATCCAAAAGAGCTGAGCAGCCACCTCGTGCCATCCTCAGCAATGCTCACCTGCCAACTAGAAAATGTATAAAAGTCAGCGTTGCTGAGTGAGTTCTAGTTTTATAGCAAAACATACTTTTCTATCATAAAACCATCCTTTCTTTTAAAATCATATTATACTTCACATTCGTTCATGATCATACATCGTACGTACATGCAGATAATATCATTATTATCTTCTTCATTCTTTCATTAATACTTTTGTTCATTCATCATTACTTCTTGTGACATGTACATTGCCCCGAACATTGTGCACGAAGCGGGTAACTGGGCTTGAGGTCTCTCATAGACCCCGAACATTGTGCATGAAGCTGACTCCAGTACCTAGGGTAAGTACATTCACCATTTATCTGTTCTCTTTCATTCAGATCAATGCCATATGCTATACCCCGAACATTGTGCATGAAGCAGGTAATTGGGCCTGAGGTTTGTCATAGACCTTTAACATTGTGCACGAAGCTGACTCCAGTACCTAGGGCAAACAGCAAGGATCCCATACGTATGGTCAATCACAAGGATTAGACCACAGTGTGCATCATTCTGGGGTAGCTAACCCGCACATAGTTGAGCTAACACCCTTCATTAGGTGTGAACCTCCATACATTTGCTTGCAAGGCTTTCTTATATTCATTCATTAATGCATGCATTCATTCATCATGTTCCTCTTTCATTATCTTTCACTTTACGTTACATAATACTTCATTCATTCATTCATAGCACGTAAAGTCGTAGGAAAGATAATCATACATCATCACAAGGAACATAAACGTATCATTCATATATCGTCATGTAGGGCATCATACATACATAACATACATCATGCATAACCATGCAACATCATCATCATCATAAGCATCAAGCACACATCATTACATGCCTATCATACCATCTATGACCCCATAAGTCAACATTCATACCCCCGGAATCTCCTAGGTCAAAGCCTACATTACCTCTTTTCCCCAAAAAGTTAGTATTTTACTAAGTGTTCATTCGCATTTGCTATGGTCATCTGCATTTCCTACAATTCATCCGCATTGGATTTACTTCATCCGCATTTGTCATCCGCATTAGCCTAACTCCCCCGCATTTCCATACTTAGTCAAATGCTCATCCGCATTGACTCAATTCATCCGCATGACTTACTTTGCTCATCTGCATTTCCATACTTAGTCAAATTCTCATCCGCATTGACTCACTTCATCCACATTGACTTACTTTGCTTATCCGTATTCCATACATAGTCAAATGCTCATCCGCATTGACTCACTTCATCCGTCTTGACTTACTTTGCTCATCCGCATTTCCATACATAGTCAAATGCTCATCCGTATTTCCTGCACTTAGCCAATGCTCACCGTATTGACTTCATCCGCATTGACCTACCCATTGGTTATTGCTCATCCGCATTAACCCTTTTCATCCGCATTTACTTCCACACACTTTGGCAGATTTAAAAACTTATCAAATGGGTCTAAAACATCAGATTCAATTTCCATGCACCATTCATCAGGTTTTAAGCTTAAATCTTACCTTCTAAGCCTTAGAACACAATCATACATCATCAAGCATGAACATAGTCACGCATCACATCGTAACATCATCATACACGCATTGAACCATACGGGTCCGAAACCCAGCTATATAAAAACATACATTCATGCATTTCCAGCCCCAAAATTAGTTAAAACTAGTAAAAGAGGGGTCCAAGAACTCACCTTTATAGCTTCTGAGTATGGCTTCCTCCAAACTCGTTTGCAAATTGAATTCAGCTGCTAGAAACCCACTAAAAACATACCCCAAAACACATACAAACACATATAAGCATAAACCCGAGGATAAGACGGTCAAGAACACCATAAAAGCATGAATTCTTACCTTGAATTCGAACTCTTTCTTGTTCTTCCTTCAAAACCAAGAACTTGTTGCTCTTTCTCTCTCTAAATCCTAAAACTCAGAGGTGTATGTGACATATGGGCGGCCATACCACCTTTTACACCCACTTTTCAAACAATTTGTCCTTTTGGACACTTTTTACCCCTAGACTTGGGTTTTATTTCTTTTCCTTCTTTTCTTTCACTTTATTCTTCTCTTCCTTTGACTTTAAAATAACCGGGTGTTACAGAGACACTCATTGCTACATTCTGAAACCTGGATTTTAGATCTCTGAAGAATGGGTTGTCCTAAAGACCCTGAGGAAGAATAATACTTATGTTTTAAACCTGTGTTCTGCATCACCTAAAGAAGAAACATGTCTTTTGTCAAAAGCATCATTTGATGAGTCACAGCTTTGGCCCAGACGTTTGGGGCACACCAACTTTAAAAACATGAACAGATTGGTCAAAGGAAACCATGTCATTGGTCTTCCACAAAAAGAATTTCACTTTGTTGATCACTGTTCAGCGTGCCTCAAAGGAAAACAACACAAATCTTCTCATAAATCCAAGCTGGTGAACACAAACAATACTCCATTGAAGCTACTTTATATGGATCTGTCTGGACCAACTCATGTCATGAGTATTGGAAAGAAATAGTAGTGTTTGGTGATAATTGATGACTTTTCACGATTCACATGGGTGTTCTTCTTACTTCATAAAAATAAGGCATCCCAAATAATTAGAAACTATATCACACAAATTAAAAATCAACTTGATCTTAAGGTCAAAACAATCAAAAGTGATAATGAAACTGAATTAAAAAATGAAGACATTAGTTCTTTTTGTACAACCAAAGGTATTCCTCATCAATTCAGTGCAGCTAGAACTCCTCAACAAAAAGAGGTAGCTGAAAGGAGAAATAGAACACTGATTGAAGCAGCATGAATGATGATAGCCGATGCTAAGCTGCCAATAACCTTTTGGGCAAAGGCAGTTAACACATCATGCTTTGTACAAAATCAAACTCTAATTGTTAAAGAAAGCAACATGACTCCATATGAACTGCTTTTTCATAGAAAACCATTCATTGGATTTCTTAAATCATTTGGTAATCCTGTCTCAATATTAAACACCCGAGACTATTTGGGAAAGTTTTCATCTAAGTCTGATGAAAGATTCTTTGTAGGTTATTCTTCTGTTTCAAAGGCTTACAGAGTGTTTAATCCAAGATTAAACATTATTGATGAATCTACAAATGTTTAATTCAAGGAACATTCATTTAAAAAATCTACAAATGGTCCTGACTGGTTGTTTGATATTGACTCTTTTACGAAATCATTTGATCAATTTCACTTGTCTGATGCAGGAAATCTCCATTGAGATGACATGTGTATTGGACGGAGTACTAACTGATCTAAGTGTATACAGAATCAAATAGTGTGGAATCCTATTTGATTGGCAATCCAATCAGTGAAAACGTTAACCTGATCGATATAAGATTAATCTAAACGTTAAGAACGAATAGCAATTGATCAAGAACGATCTATGAACTTGGACTGGCTTTCTTGGATGTTCTGGACGGCTAGGGTATGTGTATGAGTTGAATTCTTCAAAGTGTTATGTTTTTCCATGAATTAAGTGGTATTTATAGGTTAGGGTTACTCATTCGTGCGACTGAGTCATGCGGTTGATCCATTGGCACGACTGAGTGTTTAGTCGTGCGACTGAGTCAATCTCATGTCACAATTGTTCGACTCATCCAGTCTCCTAGTTCAGTCATGCGACTAGTTCATTAGCATGAAGTTGTTCATGCGTATGGTCCATTAGCATGGGCCATTTGCATGAGAACTTCACACGATTAAGCTTAAGCACGTTCCTCAATCATTATTGACTAAGAACTATGTAAACAATCACAAACCTATATAGTTAGTTCAATAAGCGTTAACACACAATAATTAATGAAATATTAAACATTATAAGCATAAACCACACATTGTATTTCAATCAAACCATCCAGTTACATATATGTAAGACATGAAAGACTTTTTACATTAAGCTTATAAACTAGGTACATATGTATCTACAAACTCCCCCTTGGACCTAGTTTAATCTATTGTATGACATTCTTCATAAGCTCTTCAAATTACTTGTACTCTCCTCTCTTGTGACTCCTGCATGTATTTCAAAAGCAAAGCAGAGTCGTATCACATTCTGGAATTGGAGAGCTTGTACAATGCGCGTCATAGAACAGTGGCCACTTGTATAAAGTGTAGACATCGTCAGAAGACAAGTTAGTTAGCCATATCGGGTCAAATACCCTGATAGTTTCCATATTTTCATTTTTGTTCAGAACTATGACCGCCTCACTCATTCGCCAGTCATAGTACGACCACTTAAAGTGTGGAGTGAAGTCCTGAGGCATTTTCCTTAGAGGGATTCTCGAAATTGTGTGCGGAGGACTCCACTTCAGCACAATCTTTGGCTTCCCAGTAATGGTATCAACTTCAGATCTTCTAATATACCTCGTTGGTTGTTGAGGTTTGAAGTTGACCCACCTGGTGTGGTACTCTCTCTTCAAAGTAGCTTCAAACTAGCCTGACATCTTTCGAGGATCAGCATATAACAGCTTCAACTTGGCCAGCTGGTTAAGCTCAAAACCGGGTAGAGTCTTCAGATCGTGTGGGAATCTGAAGTAATCTATGTCATTTTCTCTCGTCACGGCATATACATTTAGATCCTTTAAATAAGCCCATGTAATGATCTTGCTTGACACCTTTAAGTGTTTCTTGACTTTGTACAGCTTGGCGTAGACATTTGGCTTTTGTGCAGTGCGCATGGCTCAGATCTTAGCAAAACATGCCGCCCATTCAGCCTTTTTGATGTTGACATCTGCGTCTGAGGCTTGGGCTTGATCTTTCTTCTTCTTCGACTCCTGCTCCATCTTATCCAATGTTTCAAAAGTATCACTAACAAGGGTGTCACTTAGATTGGGGACTACATTTCCCTCGTTTTCAGCATACTCTGGATAATGTTATGCAGTGACGTCTTCAATCTCAATCTCATCCACATCGTTAAGCTCATCATCACTATCCATGTCCACAGTAGGAGCATCCTTCACAATCTTATCTGGATTCAGTCGGAACATCTCAGCCAGTAGCTCATTAGTAAGGTCGTGAATTATTTCTCCTTCCTCAGGAGTGTAACTCATGTGTCTCCTGATGATCCATTGCAGATCAAGTATCAATGTGAGTTGAGACTTGATCTGCTAAAGGGGAGCAACGTCATACTCATCTTGCTGAGATGTATGATCTGCTTGATTTAAAACATTAAACACATCATGCTTTAGTAAATAATCAAGACATTAAAATTAAATATATATACATAAACATTCAAGCACATAAGTTTAATACAATATTCAAATTATACATGATTTAAATTACCCAAAACTCTATGCATTACTTTTGTCTTGGATCATGTGTTCTTCTGCTGTCGGGGCTGATGTCAAGGCACCTGGATCTTGAGTCTTTTTGGTCCGCCTCTCATTAGCTTCATGTGCACCCAAAGTAGATGACTCTCCTCCTCCTTGAGTGTCTCCTCCATCCTTATCATCACCTTTATCATCACCATCATCATCATCATCATCATCACTATCATCATTATCACTGTCATCACCATCATCATCATCACCGTCTCCCTCTCTGATCTTTAGAGGCTCATCTTTTGTGCCCTTAAGTTTGAGCAGGATGGTCCTCTTAGCATCCTCTAACTCCTCAATCTTCTTGGTAGATAACACATTTTGCTCCTTGAGTTGGGAAATCTCTTGACTCTGAGCAGCCATTTGTTAAGCCTACTCCTCAATCTGTTGTGCCTGTTGAGATATCTGATGTGATTGAGCAGCAGTAAGCTCCACTAACTGTTGCAACTGAGCAGTCTTCTCATCATCGGCTGCTAACAGCTTCAGCACCATACGGTTTAGTGCTAAAAGCTATTCCTCTACCCCACTGGGAGGTAAAGATGATCCTGATGGAAAGGATGGATGATATGATGGTCCTGCCTGGTGGCTAGAGGTGGTAGTGGTGGCAGTGGTGTATATGGGAGGTGGTATGTGTGTGGGTGGTGATGGGTAAGCTAAAGGGGTGGTGGATGTGATATGGGGAAGTAGTGGAGTGGCTGAGGTAGTGGTGGTGTGTGTGGTGGTAGTAGTGGTGACAGGTGGAATGGTCACAGTGATGATGGGGGGAGAGGTAGATGTAGTGGGTGGTGTGGTAGAGGTGGTGGTTGTGGTGGTGGTGGTGATAAAGGTCATCCTCCTTTTCTTCATCTTCATCCCATGGGGTTGAGCCATCCTTTTCCTCCTTTAGCCCCTGGAGGTGGATGCTCCCCCTGAGATGTTGCTGGGCTAACCTGGTGAGTAGCTGGGGTCGGCTGCAGTCTCTCCAGACTCGCTAGGGCATCCTCCAACCTTCCGAATGCCTCGGTCGATAGCAACCACCCTACTGCCCACTGTCCTAGTTAGGGGCTCCTCATCAATCTCTTCCTCCTTATCGGGAGGATAGAAATCCTGATGGAAACTGGTGGTGGTGGCATCTGTATGAGTGGGTGGTGGAGGTGTAGTATGTGCAGTGCTGCCCTAGAAACAGCAGGGCCAGAATCTCCACTAGTGTCTCCGTTATCATCATCGGAGTCATCAGATGGAAGAGCAATCTGCTCAACATCTGAATCACTCTCCTCGTGGCGCCAGTTACGCCTTGCAGGCGCCACGTTCTCCTTCTAGGCCAGTTGCCCGAACAGTCTCTTTACACGGGGTTTGACCTGCTTTCCCCTGTAGACCTTCATACGGCCCAATGCCGTGTCATCCATCACCTCAAGTGATACCACATCCTGGCTCTCCTTAGGCAGAGAGGGCAGCTTCTCATCGATAATCATCTGAAGAAACCTCGAGTACATGCAAAATCCCTCTTTGCATTTTGCCTCAAGATTCTCGATCAGGTATGAGAATATCGTGCTGGAGAAGCTGAAGGGGTGGTTCAGCACTAGTGCCACGTAGGCATTCTGAATCTGGTCTGATAGGTCATCAAAGCCACCCATCCTTGAAGCTATGCACTTCAGGATCACATGTGCTAAGTACTTGTACTAGGGACACAGGTTGCTTTTGTTTAGCACACCTGCATTGATTTCCCCAGAGTACTTCATCCTAAGGAAGCATCCCCTCACTGTCAGAGGCTGTAGTCTGGTTGGGTGATCAGCATCCTCACCCAAATCCAGTACTCGTCTAATATCAGCAGTTGTCACCTCAATATCTTGCCCAAATATAGTACTCCTGATGCAGTAAGGCTCACGAGATCTATCAACTGATGCACCCTCCAAGAAGGCCTGCTGTATAGACTTGTAGGGAGTGCATGGTGTAGAGATGGCTCGGTGTAGCAGTGATCTCTTTAGAAAGGCTATGATGCCAGCAAACTCGGGAGCGTTCCGAGTGGTGGCGTCCAGATATGCACAGATATTGTGCTTTATGGTCCACCGTTCAGCCATCAATCTGTAACACAAGAAGCATACAAGTTAGATCATCACACAACAAGAAACATTTCAAATTAACCTGTTTGAGATCAGTCTGGTCCAATTGTGCGATTGAACCATACGACTGGGTTCAGTTGTTTGACCTAACATGCGACAGAATACAATCGGGTGACTTATCTAGCGACTGAGTTCAATCGGGCGATTGAGCCTGCGACTGATTCAGTCGCCCAACTGAGCTCATACGCATTGTTCATTCGGCCGACTGAGTCATTTGTCCATCTCAGTCGTGCGATTATAGTTCAACCGAGTGTCCAGTCGCATGACCTACTGTCTGTTCGATTCAGATTCAAATTCTGAGCAAATCTTAAAATTAGACATCGTGGTTTGGCTCATTAGATTCGCAATAACACTACTTAGCACCTAGTAACCCTGATTTCAACATTTTACTTCGTTTTATTAGTTAATTTGTCCAACTAAGTTCCGGTTCTTGGTTAGGGCCAAATTCAATGATTTAGGGCACGAAACAACTGAAATTTATGTACCTGTATAACAACTAGCAATCGTCAGAATCTCAAAACTAGAAGTCAAGAAAGATCAGAAGAAATTTTGGCAGAGTAACGGCTCAATGTGTGATTTTAGGGCGATTGAGGGGTGGTGAGTATGTGTGATCGACTATGTCCCTATTTATACTAACTCTGGTTTCAATCGGACGACCGGATCCATTCACTTCTTTCATTCGGGCGATTGGAACTCAGTCGGGTGATTGGTTCAGTCGATCACTTTTAGTCGGCCGACTGGGTTTTAGTCGGGCGACTGACTCATTCGGACAACTCCATTCGGGCGACTGGCTCAATCTTGTAAGCCATTCGTGTGAATGGTTCATACTCATGCTCCATTCGGTTGCCTAGTGCATAAGTATGGTCCAATCGGACGACTAGTCCATACTCATGGTCTAGTCGTGCGAATGGATCATACTTATGGTTTTGACTTTATGACAAGTTGACATTTAACCCCATTTAACTGTTGATTGAACATTACAAGCATTTGATCATCTTAGACATGATCATTTTAACTTTGAAAATTTTTGATCACCTCATTTGTGATCCTTTTAAGCAAAAACCATTTTGTCATCTCAGACGTGACCCATTTAACATTTGAACACACATTTGGTCACCTCAGACGTGACCCTTTTAAGTAATATAATCCCATACTGAATTTTACGACATAGTCCGACTTATAACTCTAAATTGACTAAAAGTTAAAACAAAACAACAGAACTAACATTGAAAGACAAAACTAAAGATGTTGTTGGGATTTTGTGTGCGGTAGAAAGCCTAAGAAATCTAACAGATTTACTTCTTGAATAGGCAGCTTCAAGTTATTTTGACCATAGGAGGAAACGATTCAATATGGAATCATACAGGTAATCAAATCATTCAGGACGAGTTATCAAAATCATTTTATGCTAGATTCTTGTTTTCGTCAAGAGTCATTTGCAAATTAAGGAAATCATACTAGTACTATATGATGCACACAATGATTTGGACTTTCAAGAATTACAGCCATGATGATTGTCAGTATACTTGTCCTCTTAAATCCATACACAGACTTTTGACACAAATTGGTGATTGTTTAAGGTTTAATTATTTCAACAAGCATTTGTGGATCCCATGCTTATATGGTAATCAACATTCCTCAAGAGATTTTTGAGCGGTCTACGGGTATTTTTGACAAGAAGACATATTCTTAGAGCTTTCAAAGAGAAGCCAAGCCTCAGGTCAGTGCCACCGCACAACAGAGAGGTGGCAAACAACAATGAATTCTAGAATATATAGGTTATGCTTATCCTCAGGTCAATGCCACCGCATAGTAGAGAGGCACATAACCCATCTTCTTGTTTGAGTAATTTATTTTTGTTGTACAGATTGCACCAACAACAAAAGTTATCAGTTTGATTGCTTTTTGCATTTTTCATCATGTGCTTTGCTCATATTTTGGTCATCCGCACACATTTGTGGCGTTTTTTTGCTCGTCACCCCTTATTAGAACTCTGTTGATTATGTTAACCAGGGATAAGACGACGAACCACAGCTTTTTGAACAACTTAGTTTGATCTTGAGATCACCAACGAGGTCTACTTATCTGTTGTGTTTAATCTTCCAACACATCATCTAATAGTCAAGCAACCTCTAGGTTGTTGGATTCTTTATGCCCAAGACACATAGAACTTTGATATGGTTAGTACGTCATGATCCAAGTCGGGTCATACCCAATAACAAGTTTTGCAAACACCAATAAATATTTAATTGATGATATGATCATAAAATTGAATAATAAACCAATTTAGAAAATGGGTTTTCTAAATAAGTTTCATATGAGATAAAACAACTTATAGGGATATTTTGTTCATGGGTATTATTTGTAATGTTATTTAAGTTGGTTAAATAACATCAAATAATAAAAGTGTGTGTAAGAGTTATATAATTAAAAGGTTAATTACATAACTAAAAATTATTAGTTACAATTAATGGAAGATTAAAAAAATTGGGGGAAACCCCATTTTGGACCAAATTCGACCGCCCCCCTTTGTGGGTTTTAATTTATTGTTTGTTGTCTTGGAAAGACACACAAGATAACTACACACACACTCTATTCTTCCCTTTCTCTCTCATACATGCAAAAGACCATTTTTCTCTCCATTGTTGAAGATATTCAAGGCTGAAAAATAAGGTTTTTCAGCAGCACTTGGTGGTTGTTTTGGTGTAAAATCCTAGCACCAAGAGGTGTTTGCATCACACTTGTGGGTATACAAGCTTGAGAGGACCTTCTTTTGGTGCCTTGGTCGTTTTTCTTGGTCCACATCATCCTCCATATCCGTCTTTTGCTGCTGAAAGGTAGTTTATGGCAGCCTCTTTATGGCTGTCCGTAATGTATGTTTTGTGTTTACATAGCTAGTCTTATTCACATATAAAAGGTCCTTTGTTCTTGGGTTTGTTTGTAACTTTATAATATCAATTTGAAACCCGAAATTTCAGTTCATAAACTATGTTATAAAGTTTATTTCCACTGCGTTTTCACAAAGTTTAAATGGTTAAACTATGTTTCATGTTCTAACAAACCCCAACATTGGCATCTAGAACCGGTTATGTGGATAGCTAGCTTGTTTTGTCCTTGAAAATTTCATTTTATGGGACTTTAAAACCCCTTTAGGGGCTGCTATATTCATGTATTATGAATCCCCAAACTTTCAAAGTTATATCACACATGCTTGTGATTAAACTTTGAAAGACATGTATGTTGTATTGTTTGTTTGTTTGGACAAGATAAAACCCAAATTTCAGTTTGTGTAGGCTGAAATTTCGTGGGTTTTAGTGGGGATTCATTGTTGTTTGGATGATATGATCATTGTCCATTATGGTGCATAACCTAGCCCTTGACTTTGTGTTATTGGATGATTGTAATGGTTGTTTTTATTCATTCAATTGGGTTGTATAATCATTTATTTGTGCTTTGTTTAAAGTGTAATTTATTTATTATTGGGATGTAATAAATAGATTATGTACTTTTCATTTTACTAGAAATCTTGTATTAGGATATAATATCTTGTAATATGAAGATGTACGCATTAGAAGCACAAAAGGAAGACACAAGAAACATGGAGCATTTGGATGCGGTTTCAAGTGGGAGGTTCATGGAAGCCTTTTGTGTTGTGTTTTGTCCCTTAGGAATGTCCTATGGTCCACACTTGTGATGGAAAACAAGTGTGGCCACTTAGATGCTATGGTTATGCACTAACATTTGGTTGATTCATGGTTGTTTTGGTTATGGTATTGTGGTTGATTGCTTATATATGATGTTTTCTTAACAATCCTTCAATGATCATAACAAACTATCTAAATGGGCATTAATCATTAAAGGTAATAAAAGGTTATGAAAATTGTTTAATGATTTCAAAGCTTAAAAGGGGTTTTAATCAATGTACCATAGGGTATCTTGTATTTA
This sequence comes from Flaveria trinervia, assembly GCA_025506515.1. Classification (NCBI taxonomy): domain Eukaryota; kingdom Viridiplantae; phylum Streptophyta; class Magnoliopsida; order Asterales; family Asteraceae; genus Flaveria; species Flaveria trinervia. The sequence continues at coordinate 39,334,178 of CM046445.1, forward strand.
AAAGCATGCAAATATGAATACATAGAGTTTTCTAAACTAGAATTATAAAATCTCTAATTTAAAAAAAATAAGATCAACACCGTCCTTTTACACAACACTTGAGTCACTTGGGACTCTTAGTGGGATAAAGGTCACCTAACCATTTTGTGGGAACTTGTGACTTGAGGTGAGAATGCCATATTCGTGGGATAAATGTCACCTAACCACTTATTTTGGCAAACTCACACGTGTGTGTAAGTAGGGTGTCTTGATTTACAAACCATGTCAAATGGATCACCTACGATATGGTTTCCAAATGGTGTTGATGGGATTAACATGCCGACTTTACATATGATGTTTCGAGTCGATCCCATACCTCTAGAAGTTGCAAATGGTTGCAACCGTCAATCGTTGACCACCTTATTAATTTAAATCGTGGGATAAAGGTCACCTAACCACTATTTAAATGTAATGTTGGGTTCTAGATTTTAATATGAAAATGACCTTAAAAGGTATTAATTATTAAAATAACAATATCGAAAATACTAAAAATGATCTTTGTTAAAATTTTGTAGATGGCCACCAATAATAATGATAATCATGATAATTCATCCACGTCCGCCCAATCTTTACGAGCGATTCTCCAAAAGGAACGTCTAAATCATAACAATTTTATCGATTGGTATCGAAACTTGAGAATCATTCTCAAGCAAGAAAAACGATCATATGTTTTAGATGACCCTGTCCCCGATCAACCTAGTGAGGATGATGAGGAGGCCTATAACGATAGGATAAAGTACATTGAGGACTCTGTCCAAGTGTCTTGCCTTATGTTGGCAAGCATGACTTCGGATCTCCAGAAGGAGTATGAGCATCACGGAGCTTATGACATGATAACCCAACTGAAGGAAACGTTCCAACAGCAAGCGGGGGTTGAGCGCTTTGAAACGGTTCAAGCGCTCCATGCATGTCGTATGGACGACAACGAATCAGTTCCATCTTATGTACTTAAGATGAAAAGTCACATTGACCACCTCGAAAGGCTAAATTGTCCCGTCTCAAAGGATTGGCCACGGATTTGATCCTCAATGGTCTTACCAAAAGGTTCGAGACGTTCATGTTGAACTACAACATGAATGCTTGGAAAAAGCATTGGTGAGCTTCACTCTATGCTCAAAACGGCCGAGGCAGCCATGGGTAAAAGGGTTTTACCCGTTCTCACCATCAATGAAGGTGGGAACAAGAAAAGGCCTCATCCCGCACCTAAGGCAAGAGTTGCAAAGGGTACGGGACCCGTAATGGGAAAAGGGAAAGGGGTGGCAAGGGTGCCACCCAAAGCACAGGTGAATAGGCAAAAGGTTGCTTCAATGACCCATGCTTCAAGTGTGGGGAGATTGGACATTGGGCAAGAAATTGTCCTGTCCATCTCCAAGTGTTGAAAGCAAAGAGGGATGTCAGGCAGACCTCAGGTACATATACATGATCCATATTGATTTAAACTTAATATCCTCTAACACATGGGTATTAGATAACGGATGTAGAACTCACATTTGCAATTTGTTGCAGGGGTTCAAAAGAAGTAGCAATTTCACAAAGGGGATGTTAGCCTCTACATGGGAAATGGGGCTAAAGTTCAAGTTGAAGCCTGTGGTGACTACATCTTAAAACTTCCAAATGGTTTGGAAGTAATTTTGTACAATGTTTTGTATGATCCTAGTTTGACTAGGAACATTATTTCCGTAGCCCTATTAAAACATTTTGGATATGTATTATCCTTTATTGGAAATGAAATCCATGTTACTTTGAATGACATGTTTTACTTTAAAGCTATCCCATCAATGGTATCTATGAATTGGTTCGTGAAAATACTTGAATGATAGCTTATTGTACCAAACTAGTACCAAGAAACTCGAATCGGATTTGAGTAACATTTATCTTTGGCATTGCCGTCTTGGTCATATAAACAAGAAAAGAATACAAACACTACAAAGAATGGTCTTTTAAAAACAAATGAATGTGATTCATTTGATGTATGTGAGTCTTGTTTACAAGGTAAAATGACCAAGGTAGCTTTTAGTGGAAAAGCCGAAAGGGCAAAGGATTTATTAGGTATCATACATTCGGATATATGTAGTCCTTTTAAACCTATGACAAGGTACAATGAAAGATACTTCATTACCTTTAATGACGACTATAGTCGATATGGGTATATGTACTTGTTAAGACACAAAGATGAAGCTTTTGAAATGTTCAAGATCTTTCAAAATGAAGTACAAAATCAACTCAATAAGTCAATTAAAATTCTCCGCACCGATAGAGGAGGTGAATACCTGAATGATGCTTTTTGGGACCATCTTAGAAGTTGTGGGATTGTCTCACAACTATCTCCACCGAGAACACCACAACATAATGGCATGTCCGAGTGGAGAAATCGAACTCTATTGGATATGGTTCGATCTATGATGGCTAGAAACTCATTACCTCTGTCATTTTGGGGTTTTGCTCTGCTCTCTGCGGCTGTATTTTGAATATGGCCCCAACCAAGAAAGTGGAAAGGACACCTTATGAAATATGGCATGGAAGGGTTCCATCATTTTCATATTTGAGGGTGTGGGGGTGTGAGGCTTATGTGAAGACTCCCACCTCGAACAAGTTAGAAAGTCGTTCCTGAAGGGTTTGTTTGTCCATAAAACCAAAGTTTAACCTCTTAAACTTTCAGAAAAACGCAGCGGAAATATATTTGAAACATGATTATAAAACTGAAAACTTCATTCTTATGGTGACATATATATGTTTAAAACAAACCCAAAATCAAAGGATCATTATATGTGAATAAGCAAGCTATGAAACATATGTAAATGTACATAAAATCACAGCTACAATGAGTTGTGAAAAACTACCTTACAATAGCTTAAAACGACCAAGAAAGGGATGTTGGATGCTCAAAACTCGGCCAAGGCTCCAAGGAAAGGACCCCTCAAGCTTGTATACCCCAAGCTAACTTGCAAACACCTCTTCTGCTATGGATATGAACACCAAAATGACTCCAATACCTCTCCAAAGGTTGCTGGAACCCGAGAGCTTGAGAGAGAGATGAGAGCTTCTAATTTTTGATTTGCATGTGTGAAAGAGATGGGATGGTTGAGTGTTGGACTAGTCTTTAAAGTTTTGTAGTTCACAAGAAAGTAAAACACTCTCATAGGAGAGGGGGCGGCCGAGAAATGCTCTAAGATAAGAGTTTTTCCCCCCAAAACCTTATCAAATAATTTTTATAAACTAGTCCCTTATAAGTTGTACAATTAACTTTTTATTGTATAACTTATACACTCTTTTATTATTTAATGTTATCTAACTAACTTAAATAACACTAAGTAGTATTCTTGAAAAAAATATCCTAATAAGTTGTTCCATCTCATATGCAACTTATTTAGAAAAACCATTTTCTAAATTTGTATTATTATTTAATTGCATGATCATATCATCAATTGAATAATGTCGGTGATTGCAAAGCTTTTTGTTGGGTATAACCCGACTTGGATCATGACATACTAACCGCATCAATGTTTTATGTTTTGGGCATATAGAATCCAACAATCTCCCACTTGCACAAGATTCATAGAAGATTGATGCAAGTAGTAAATACGGCCTAACAACGGTTTACTACCCTTAAACGCATGACTTATAGCCATTCAATAACATCATCCCATCAAGTATCCTACTTGAAATGATTTAGGTGAATTAATCATCTATCCTTTTGTTACAGATGTGTTAAGTGCTCTAAGAAAGATTAACATGTTGTCTTTATTTGTCTTTTGATAGTTTGTAATAGTATAGGGACTATTTGTGTAATTTGTTAGTTCCTTTACTTTTTGTTTTTAGTATAAATAGCTTAGATTTGCAGGTAGATAGTAACGAATACACAAGAAATTCAAATCTATTTTCATACTTGTAATTGTCTTAGCTTGATATTAATGAAAACTTGAATTTTGTTGATATCTTGTTTTGATTTGATTACTTTGTGTGAATTTCATTGAATTGTGTTACAAAACATCACAAATTTATTCATTTAATCCTATCAAATGGTATCAGAGCTGTTGGTAAGCTGTTAGTGATTGATTTTCTTTTTAAGTTCATCGAACTTGAAAACCTAAAAATCTCATTGAATCTGTGATTGAGATACAATTCAATTGAAAATTTGTGAATTTCAGTTGTGTTTCATCATCAGAAACATGATTTGAATCACAATTAGCAGATCTATTCATCAAATTCAAGCCAATTTGTTGAATTTGTTATTCGAAAAAGGTTTGAAGTTTCGAACTGAAATTCTCAAAATTGAGGAATTTGTTGTTGAAATTGAAGAAATTGATCTTAAGAAGAATGTTTATCGACATAAAACTCGCTTAATTGAAAAATTTCAATTGATTTTATCAACATTTGAAGAATTCAGAAGATTTGAGTCTATTATTTTCATATGAACATGATGAATATGACGCATTAGGGTTGAAGTTTGCTGAAAAATTGTCCAAGTGTTAGGCGTTTGACTACTGTTTAGTCGCACCAACACTGTGTAGACGTTTTCAGTTCAGACGTTTGATCACTGTTCGAGAGTCCAGACGTATCATTGTTGAGAAATATTTGAACTGTTTAGACGTTTGACAACTGTGTAGGTGCATTAACACTGTGTAGACGCATCAACACTGTGTAGACGCATCACAACTGTTCAGACGTTTTACAACTGTTCAGACGTATCAATTTTAGGCGTTTTGAAAAAAATTTCTAAGGCATTACCTTAGATGTTTCTCAACTTAGACGCATCAACTGTTGCGGCGTTTGAATACTGTTCAGACGTTTAACTTTGATACTTAGAAAAAAATTTTAAAAGAAAATTCTTTGAAAACTTTTTCAGTTTTTTTAAAAATTCAAAATATAAGAAAATAACAAAAATATAAAAAAATGGTGAAATCAGAAGATTCTGAAAGCAGAGTTCCAAAACTTAAAAATAGAGCTGATTTAAAAATTGGTCTCTTAGACTAAAATAGCATTTTAATTCCATTGACACTTATCTCTAGAAATCTATAGAAAAAGGACCATACATTCCTATAACAACTGATGGACCAGACAGAGGATTTGTGTATACTAAAGATTCTCCAGAACCTTATCCAGAAGATGATCTTCTAGGAGATGATCTGAAAAGAGTTAAGAATGATATTAAAGCCTATTCATTGATGTGTAAAGGACTACCTTTGGAAGTTCTTACAAGGCTTGATGCATATCAAACTGGATATACACTATATAAAGCATTAAAGATCATTTGTGAAGGAGGTAAGGAGATTCAAAATCTAAAGAAACAAAAACTGAAAAGACAATTACAATTGTTTCAACATTTGTCTGGAGAGACAATATATCAGATGATGAACAGATTTGTTCAACTCATAACTGAGATGTCAACAGCTGGTATCAAACCTGATCTTTGAGATTTAAATATCAGACTACTCAATGCTTTACCATCATCATGGAAACAAATGTAACTCTACTAAAGCATACTGAGAAGTTTCCAATGGATCTAGATCTCTTATTGCAAAAATAGAATCAGTGGAGATTGATGAAAGCTCAAGGAATAATGATAGAGCAGCATCAATGTCTCAATATCAGTTTGTTGCTTCTCCTGCAACCACCATAGAAAATGCATTCATGGCAAAGAATGAGAAAAGTCCTGAAGAAGAAGGAGATCTGTTTGTTGGAGCAGGATTTTTCACTGACTCATGATTTACCAGTGCACCTGCATATACAACTCAGTCTCATTCTCAATCTCCTCCTAAACCACAATCCCAATCATCAAATATTCAGACAGAGACTTCTTCATCATCTAACTCTGCTAAATCTAGCAAAGTTAAAGATGTGATAAACATCCTATTAGAGGATGAAGAGTCCAAAACTGCATTTACTGCTTTTATGGCAAGCTTTCAAGCATATCAAGGTAGCCATTTAACTCAACTAGATTTGTTTTGCAGGATTTATTTGAGATGGATCCTGAAGATGTTGAAGAGATGGACCTGAACTGGCAGATGGTGATGATTGCCTACAGGACTCAAAAACATTCTTATGTCAACAAGAAATACAAGCCTAGTGCAAACAAGACTTGGTTGGATGACAAGTCAAAAGCTAGATGTTTCAACTGCAACAGTTATGGACACTTCTCAAGAGAATGCAAAGCTCTAAGGAATAATGGAGGAAGTGCTCAAACAAGCTCAAATAATCAAAGGTTTCAACAAGCTCAAAAGACTTTTCAAAAGCCTTATCAAAGTCTTCCTATGCCAGAACTTAAAGATGAAACCAAATCATCTGATGAAACAAAGAAAGCATTAGTAGTCACATAAAAGATGGATATGATTGGAGTGCATACACAGATCAATTTACAAATGAATTAACATCAAGTTTATCTCTTATTGCAGAAATTCAAGAAGAAGATTGGTCAGAAAACAATGACCCAAAAGTGGAAAGTGATGAAGAGGAAGATAACTATGATTAGAGTGACAAGTCTGATCCTAAAGAGGATACAGAAGAAGTAACTCTAATGGTTCAATCTGATCAACCAAAGGTTAACTCTTCTAATTCAACATCTGAAACCACAGTTCCAAAATTTCCTGAAATACCATCAGAAGTAAGAGAAAAGCTTTGCACCAAATCATGCTTTGAACATGTTGAACACTACAGAAACTATTCATTCAAAATCTGTGAAAAGCTAAAACAAGAGGAATCTATGCATAACCAACTTAAATCTGATCATAAAACTGCAGATCAAAAGATTATCTCTCTTCAAAATTCATGGAACAAAACACTCAAAGATTTAGAAATTGTTACAAAACAATTAGAAGAGATGATTAAGAATCTTGAACAAGAGAAAATAGCACATGCTACTACTCAAGTTGATCTGGCAAAAGTAAAGAGTTCAAAAATGATAGTAGAAAAACTAATCAGTGAAAGAAAAGATAAACAAAAGGCAGGATTAGGTTTCACTCATGAACCTATGCCTGAATCTATCACAAACACACTACCAGAGAACTTCAATACTCATGATCATTCACCTGAAAATAAAGCAAAGCTTAAAGTCTTCCGGATCAAAAACAAGAATGCAAAAGAAGAAAAAGAAAATGTTCAAGTGTTTGTTGAAAAAGATGAAGAAAAAATCAAAAATGGTCATCCAATCAAAATAAAATCATATGAACCAAAAAAACCAAAACAAAATATATCTTCTGATCAAATTCATAATGTAATAGAAGAAGTCAGAGTTCAAAACAAGGATAAACAATAGATAGGAACATCAAAAGATTCAAACACCATCAATATGAAACAATTACAATCAGAAAAGGAATATTCTTCTGATGATGTTCAATCTAAACATAAACCAAGTTCTTCTAAATCAAAGAATCAAAGAAGAAGAAAGAAATCTACAAAAGCAACATCTGAACAAAACAAAAGTTCAGAAAATTTGATTAAAGCAACAAATCAAAATCAAAACTAAAACCAATTAAATTTGTGTCAGCAGGTATGTTAAATATGAATTCTCTTCCAAATAATAAAGCAAATATTATGAACAAATCAAACTCTGATCTGAAATCTAGTTCAGATTCAAAGACTTCCGCTGTAACAAAAAGGTTTGTTTCTAATACATTCAAGAAGGAAGTTCATGTTAAACAAATGAACAATAATCTGACACAAAATCAAACTGTGAAAAATGAAAGACAACAGTTTAACTATATGACACCAAAATCAAACATTATGTCATTGTCAAAAGTTAACAAAAAGTTGTTTTTAACTCCACAAAAGTACTGTGAAATTTGTTATATGAAAAATCACAATACTGCTGAGTGCTACTTTAACAAGTACTATCACATATGTGACATGAGAAATCATTCAACAGCAGATTGCTATTATAACAAATATTGTACTTATTGTGATGAAAAGACTCACAACACTGCAAATTGTTACTTTAGAAATTGATCTCCCACTAGAAACTTTGTAAAACCAAACATGAGCAAAGGATTTGCTAATCCATAGTATTTGAGAAATCAAACTAATGGATTTCAAAGAGACATTAATCAACCTAATGTAGGTTTGAGATCTTTTCCTAAGAACAATTATATGAGCTCAAAACATAACATGCAAGAACACTTCATACCAAGACCTGTAAGGATGAATAATAAAATGTTAGTCATCAATACATTTCAAAAAATGATCAATCAAATGGTATGAATGTTCACAAAAATAAATCAAATAATTTTCAGAATAAAATTGGTAAATTCATCAAAAATAAACCTGATTTGAAAAATCTCCATTATAAAATTTACAATTGTTGATAAATTTGGAAAGCCTAAGACCATTTCGGCTTGGGTAGATATTTCAACTTAATTTTCTTGTAGTGCAGGTACGCCCAAAAAGACCAATCAATACATGGTATGTGGATAGTGGGTGTAGTCGGCACATGACAAGCAATACTGCCTTGTTACAAGACTTTAAGTCAAAAGATGGAACTCACGTCGTCTTTGGTGATGATGCAGGAGGAAAAATAACCGCTGAAGGAACAATATCCAATGGGATAATAAGCTTTGATAAAGTCAACTTTTGTTCACAGTTGAACTTTAATCTTTTAAGCGTATCTCAAATATGTGACAAATCTTATTCTGTTCTGTTTGATGATTCATTCTGTTATGTTTTGAAGCCAGGTTTCAAGATAAGCAAAGATTGGGTGATTGTTACAGCTGAGAGAGACAGAGATGTATACAAATTGGATATGTCTCAAGTTGATCCTTCAACTGAAACAACATGCCTAATTGCAAAGGCATCAAATGATGAAAGCCAGCTTTGGCATAGACGTCTCGGTCATTCAAACTTCAAGAACATGAACAAGCTTGTAGCAGGAAATTATGTAATTGGACTTCCATCTAAGAAGTTTGCAACAAATGATCACTGCTCAGCATGTTTGAAGGGAAAGCAACACAGAGAGTCTTATAAGTCCAAGCCAATAAACTCAACATCCAAATCTCTCCAGATCTTACATATGGACCTTTTTGGACCAACAAACGTCAAGAGTATTGGACGAAAATCATATTGTTTAGTTATCATTGATGACTTTACAAGATTTTCATGGGTTTTCTTTCTTTATGCCAAATCTGAAACAGCTAAATTGTTAAAAGAATTTATCATTAAGTTGAAAATCAATTAGAAAACAAAGTGAAAATAATAAGAAGTGATAATGGAACTGAATTCAAAAATGCTAACATTGAAATGTTTTGTGCACAGAAAGGGATAGCTCACCAGTTCAGTGCTCCGAGAACTCCTCAACAATATGGAGTTGCTGAAAGGAAGAATAGAACACTGATTGAAGCTGCTCGTTCTATGTTAGCTGATGCAAAAATCCCTATCACTTTTTGGGATGAAGCAATATCTACTGCATGTTTCATTCAGAATCGAATATTAATCGTCAAAGATAAACTGAAAACTCCATATGAGTTAATGTTTGGCAGAAAACCAAACATAAAATTTTTAAAATCATTTGGTTGTCCTGTTATGATTCTTAATTCAAGTGATCAATTAGGAAAATTTGAAGCAAAATCTGATAATGGATTTTTCGTTGGATATTCATCGGTTTCAAAAGCCTATCGAGTCTACAACTCTAGGACGAATGTAATTCTTGAAACATTCAATGTTAAATTTCTGGAAAATTCTTTTCCATCAGTTTCAAATGGTCCTGCATGGTTATTTGATTTAGATTCATTATCAAACTCTTTTCAATCTAATTTGTTTGATCAACCAAATTGTCTTAATTCTACAGATAAGAAGACCTCAAGAGGAGATCTTGGATCTTTCAGTGAAGATTCAGATTCTGATGACCCAGATGATTCAAGCTCAGACTACCCATTTTTGTCATTTGTCAAGGATTCAATAATACAAAACCATGAAACTACAGTTTCAGATCTTTCGAAGTCAATTAATAGGAAGAATCACAAAATATTCCTAATGATGGTAATGAGTTTGTGATACCTGAGTCTGGAACATCATCCATTTCAGGTGATGTAGTTGATACAGGTAACTTTGATTACTTCGTCAATTCACCTACTCAAGTTCCAAACTTCAATCCACATTCTTCTACTTTGATACATGAGTTTTCCAACTTGAATCAAACAAATCTGGATGTTAATGTTCAAAGTGATGAGATTACTACTTCTCGCATTCACAAGAATCATCCAATTTCTCAGATTATTGGTTCATTGAATGAGAGAACAACAAGGAGTAAATCAGAACAAGCAAACGTATGCTTATACTCTTGTTTTCTTTCTCAAATTGTTCCTAAAAATGTTACTGAAGCATTAAAGGACAATGGTTGGATAGAAGCCATGCAAGAAGAATTACTTCAATTCCGCAAACAAGAAGTGTGAAATTTGGGGATCAACCTGAAGGAGAAAATGCAATTGGCATGAAATGGTTATTTAGAAATAAGACTGATGATCATGGTGTTGTAATAAGGAATAAAGCGAGACTTGTTGCACAAGGATACACACAGGAAGAAGGTATAGATTATGATGAAGTGTTTGCACCAGTTGCAAGACTTGAATCAATTCAAGTTTTTTGGCTTATGCTTCATTCATGAAATTCAAGGTGTATCAAATGGATGTAAAGGGTGCATTTCTATATGGTCCAATCACTGATATGTGTTTGTGAAGCAACCTCCAGGCTTTGAGGATGCACAATTTCCATATCGAGTATATAAGCTGAGTAAAGCTTTATATGGACTTCATCAAGCCCCTAGAATTTGGTATGAGACGTTATCACAACACTTAATCCAACATGGATACACACGAGGGAAAATTGATCCAACTTATTCATAAAGAAGGATAATAATGATCTTTTATTGTACAATGTATGTGTGATGACATCATATTTGGTTCTACCTGTCCAAAATTGTGCAATGAATTTGAAGAAATCATGAAATCTGATTCCAAATGAGTTTATGGTAGAGATTAACTTCTTTCTTGGACTTCAAGTCAAGCAAACTACAGATGGAATCTTCATCAATCAAGAAAAGTTTGTTGACAAGCTTAAAGAAATTTAAGTTGCAAGACTGTCAGTCCATACGAACTCCAGCAGATGTTAACACCAAGATTGATCCTGATCCAAAAGGAAAATCTATTAACCAAACTTTATACAGATCAATGATTGGATCTTTGATGTATCTTACTGCATCTAGACCAGACATTATGTATGCTGTTTATGTTTGTGCCAGGTATCAATCAGACTCGAAAGAATCTCACTTAATTGCTGTCAAAAGGATATTCAGGTATCTCAAAGGTAAACCAGCCTTAGGGCTTTGGTATCCTTATGAGGGTAACTTTGAACTATATGGATATACAGATAGTGATTATGGTGGATGTTGTCAAGATAGAAAATCTACTTCGGGTGGGTGTCAATTTCTTGGTCCCAGATTAGTCTCATCGCAATGTAAGAAACAAACAAATGTCTCTGTTTAAACTGAAGAAGCTGAGTACATTGCTGCATCAGCAGGATGTTCTCAAATCCTTTGGTTGCAAAATCAATTACTGGATTATGGATTCAACTTTCTTAAAACACCGATTTACATTGATAACACAGGTGCTATGTTCATAACAGCTAATCCTGTCAACTCTCAAAAACAAAACATATCGAAATTCGATATCATTTTCTTAGAGATAACTCTGAAAAAGGATTAATCATATTGATTCAAATTGCAACAGAAAATAAATTGGCAGATCTATTTACTAAAGCCTTCCTACCGGGACGGTTTGAGTATTTAGTAGAATCAATTGGTCTTATAAATCATATGTGATCTCCCTAAATCAAAAGATCATAATAAGTGATACTCTCATTGTGAATTGCCTGTTTATATTTGTGTGTGTGTGTGTGATTTTATGTTTTTCATAGAAAAATCAAATACAAAAATATATATCAATAATACAAAAATAGATTTTTTTGAAAGAATTATGTTTTGCAACATGTGAGAAATGATAGTACATTAGTGAGATCAGTTGCATACTTCACTCACTCATAACGTCTAGACATGATCAGATATGATGTGTTGCCAATATCTGACTATTATACTGAAAAGTAAATTCTTGTGATCAAACTAAACATACATGCTTGTGTGTATTCATCTGAGTACTTTTGAGTTGCTTTAGCTTATCAGAATGAATGTTTGTTAAGATACATCTCTCACACCTGTAGAAACTATGTGAAATCATGAGATCTGTTACAAAGCATCATTTCACTTCTCTGTTATGAGTCATCATAGACCTGAAGTACTGAGATATCCTTGTTGTAAGTCATTACAGACCTGGATTCTCTTTTTGATGCAAAAAGATGCCAATGTGCACAACCTATTCAAATGAATAGTCAGAGCTGATCAAATGGTTATCCATGATCATCCTCTATAACTAAGTAACATGAACTCTGGTGATATCTATGTTTCAAGTAATAAGTTGAGCATGTGTTCTTTCTTACATTTCATGACGATAGTTGAGCTCTCTTAGTCTCTGTATGCTTTACATCATGTCATATCTAAATCAACACTAATAAATCCAAGAATTGAAAAGTAAGTGAGTTGATAATTGTGTCAAAAACACTCATTGTCTGTCCTTAGATCTTGTGTCTCCTTTGCTGTGATATCACTGACCTAGAACACACTTGATCAGGATTTATTCATTGTCTATGACTCTCCACATTTATTTTATTTTAATGTGCTGATCTTCATTAATATGATCTCTCTGTAGACATTTATTCTATGCTTTATATTAGATTTTGATTCTATTTTCATTTTTCATGTCTTTGTGTGTGAAGGCAATGTCTCAATGTGTTGTGTGATATTATTCTCTTTCATAAGAAACTTATAAGTTTTTCAAACTTAAAATTTTAGGGGGAGTAATATTCGAAAGAGTTGTTCTCAGAAAATATTCAATAATCATAATCAAAATTTGAAATGTTGAATTGAAAGGATAATGATATATGTTCAAAGTATTTGTGTAAACTGAAAATAGAATGTATTTGAAAATTACAATATGAATATACATAATCTTGCAAATAAATGATTTTTAAGTTGAAAATCAGATGATATTTGATTTTATATTGAGACTAAAATGAAAGGACAAAAGAAATTTAAGAAGAAATAAAATAAAAATTTTATAAATTGAAAGTGCAAAATGCAAAAAGTTCAAAATTTGGGGATCTAAATGGTAAAAAGTGTGAAAGTGAAGAAATTGGAAATCACAAGTGTTTAAATCATGAAATTCAACTCATGCACCTAAACAGTGCACATGCGCCTCAATAGGAACACGATGAAATTTTCAGGATTATACAAGTGTTCGTTTTCCATGTGTCTAAACAGTTGTAATACATCTATGAAAATTACAAGTGTGGGCGTTTGTGATAATCCCATGCGTCTAAATAGTGTGTTAGACGTTTGTTATGTCTCATGCGTCTGCATAGTTTCAAAATTTCAAGTGTTAGACGTTTTACAAAGTCCATGCGACTGAACAGTGCAAAAGCGCCTCAACAGTGCTTATGCGTCTGAACAGTTCTCATGCGTCTGACTTAAAACGCACAACAGTGCTCATACGTCTAACAAAATAAGTGTATTCTATGTTTTCATACGCTCAAACAGGGACCATACGTCCGAACAGGGCTCATACGCCTAAAATTTCACTTATATATATTGAACACTTATGCGTATTTTTCATTCACACTTCAAAATCTCAGAACCAAAACCCTCGAACTGCGATTGTCGAGCATCAACATATCCATATTTCATCAGAAATCGAATCAAATCCTTTGAGTATACATTGTATTTGAATATATAAACGTAAGTTTGTGATTTAAATATAAAAACTTTGGGTTAAATCAGTGTTTTGTCATAGACGGTTGAAAGCTATTTGGGCGTTCGAACCAATATAATCCAAGTTTAATCTGATCAAATGAGTATCATATCAAAAATTGATACTGGATTATTGATAAGAACACATTTTGAGTCTGTTGATGTATTGTTTTGATCTTAAAGTGAAAATTTTTGTGGATGATGAAATCTGTCGACTCTACATAGTCGAAGAAGAAGAAGATGAATAGACAGTAATTTTTTAACAAAAATAAATAAAAATTAAAATTAAATCAAAATTGAAATGTTAAATAATAAATTCAAAATGAATAAAGATTAATATTTTACAAATTGAAACCTTAATTCAAAAGTAAAAATAAAAAGGTCAAATTCAAAGGTCAAAATCAAAAGTCATATGTAGAAATAAATTTCATTAATCAATATTCAATGTTCTCATAATACTTTTGTTGTGTTTTGCAGATGGCAGAATTAAAATTTGAGCCAAAGTATAATGTAGCTGCTTTCTTAGATGATGAAAACAGAGAAGCTACGGGATATGAAGATATTATAGATTTTTACTCAGAACAAAATATGTGTATGCCATGTGTGCAAGGCCTATGATAAATGGAAGAATGATCAAAAAATTCTGGAGAACTGCTCAAGTTGAAAGAGATGATCAAGGAAACAAAGTTTTAAGAACCTTCATCACATCAGAAAGAATGCTTGAAGTTTCTGAAGAAGCAATTAGACAAGCTCTAAGACTGGGTGATAATGATCCTGAAGATTTATCAGATATAACATTTAATGAATGTAGAGAAGTCTTTCTACAGATGGGTCATCCAGATCATCCCTAAGAAGAAAACAATTTTTCAGAGCTCGTGTATTTAAGAATTGGAAGCTTTTATGCTATATCTTTCAATATTGCATGTCAAAAAGAAGTGCGGGTTGGGATTCATTCCCTGTAGACATTGCATCTCCAATTATAGCCTTATCCACAACAGAAGATTTAATATGGCTAAGTGGATAATGAATGGATTCATGTCAGAGATTGTTTACAAAAGCCTGGCAATGATCACTGGTGCTCAAAACATTCCAGTTTTTGATTATATCAGGAATGTATCAATGGATGAAGTTGATATTACTCAGCCACACTTCCATCTAACTAAAGAAGAACCAATAGATCCAAATGATCTGATTGAAGATGTAGAAGTGGATCAAGAAAGTGATGATAATGTGTTTGAAATTTCATCAAGTGAAGAAAGTGATGATGATGATGATGGTAATGATGATGCCATTGAGGCAAATGAAGAAGGAAATGAAGAAAGAAATGCAGAAGATACTACAAATGAGACACAACCTATGATTGAAGAAAATGTTGAGGAAGATGTACAAGAAAGAAATTCTTAAAATCAAACATTTGAGTCTGACTTTATAAATGATACTTTATTCAATCCAGTATTTGAAATTGATACAAATGAAGGAGCAGAAGAAATCCCTGTTAGTATGTCACACAATGTGTCTATACAAATAGAGGAAATAGTTGACATTGATGAGATTGAAAGATTGAAAGAAGAAAATTTAAACAAAGAAAAAGAGATTGAAGAGTTGAAAGTTGAAAATGAAAGAATGAAAGAGATAATCAAATCTTGTGAAAAAGAAATTCAAAAACTCAAAGATGAAAATTTAAAGTTGTCTGAAGAAAATGTGTTGAAAGATGAAAAGATTGTTAGTTTTGCCAAAGATAAAGAAGATGTGATAAAGAACTTTGAAGTTATGATTAAAGATTATGATAGTCTTGAGGAGAAATTCAAGAAGTTATCTGAAGAAAATGAAAATCTCAAAGCTGATTGATAAAGGAAAGAGAAGCTACAGAAATCTATATCACCAGTAAATGTGATTAGTACTGAGATGCAGGTTGAAGAAAATCTTGAGCAAAGAAAAGGCAAAAGGAAAGTGAATGAGTTAGAAGATATTGATCAAACTGAATCCTCTTCTAAGCTTCAAAGAACTGAAGAATTGGTTGAAGAGCAAAATGTTCAAGAACAGATTGATGCTTTAGATGATATTGAAGAAATATACAATGATGATTGGTATGATGAAGTTCTTGATAATGAAGATATTGATGAAGCTGAATTTGTGTCACATTTATCTTCACAAGAACATATACAAGAACAAGATGAAGTACCATAAGATTTTGAAGAAAAATATAATTATCTTGTGAACATGAAAGACAATCGAGTATATTTGGATGGACTGACTGTTTCTCAGATCAATAATGAATACGAGAAATGTATCTATGCAGAGTCAGTTGCTTCAATAGATCCAAATGAGATAGTGGTTGAGCATGGTGAATGGATAAGAACAAAAGAAGTAATAAATGTAAAAGAACTGTCTAGTTCTGAGCTGCACCATCCTGATCCTGATGATATGAGTATTCCCGCTCCTGGATCATGGTTGCAAGCTAGAAATTACCCTTGGAGGAAGCTGAAGAGATTACAATCGGTATCTCTGAGAAATCTTGTCAGAAGCTTTCAAGAAACTAAGAAACAAATGAAAAAGATGATAGTGCTTGATACAGATAACCCTCGGTATCTTGAAATAACAAAAAGAACTAGAATGTTAAAGCCTTAGGAGATAAAACAAATGTCAAGATTTGATGATGCTCATGCTCATAGAAAAGATTGATAGAAATGTTTGCTGATCCAGAAAGACAAACTTATAAAGCATTAACTGAACAAAGGCATATTCTTGATAGTTCAAGAACAACCGAGACTTGGTAAGAAATATATTGCAAAAAGGACAATCATTTGTTGAACTGTTAAATGCTATGATTGCTCCAGATTTTACCAACCAAGTAAAGATCATTACATGGAAGTATGATGAAGTGTTTGATGCCTTTTTGATAAAGAGAGTAAATGTTGTATGTGATGTTTATCATTTTTACTCTAATATCATAAAACTTCCTGTGCAAGATTTCAAAG
The DNA here is from genome assembly GCA_025506515.1 of Flaveria trinervia. Classification (NCBI taxonomy): domain Eukaryota; kingdom Viridiplantae; phylum Streptophyta; class Magnoliopsida; order Asterales; family Asteraceae; genus Flaveria; species Flaveria trinervia. Next base: position 39,351,032 of record CM046445.1, read on the forward strand.
AGCTGAATAGATTACCTCTAATCAATCCTTCTTATTCAAAGCGTGGGAAGATGTTTGTAGAATTATTAAGAAGAGGATTGGATAGATCAAGTAATTTTCTTAACACAAGATGTGATCAAGAGGACAAAGAGTATTTTGTTACTCTGAAGAAAAACAAGAAGCTTAAGGGAGTCCAATCAGAAGAACATTCTGTTAGGACCTGGTATTCGACGAAAATACCTAGAGATCACGTGTATACCGGATCAAATAGTGCGGAATCCTATTTGATTGGCGATCCAATTAGTGAGAACACACGAAGAATCAATCAAGGATTGAAACTAACGTTAGAAATCGATAAGGAATCGATCTATGTGTTCTATGAACTTGGAGAACGATTTGGAAGGTTTCTGGACGGCTAGGGTTCGTATGGAATTGAACTTGGACGAATCTCCCTGTTTTTCACGAATTAAGTTGTATTTATAGGTTGGTACTCTTCAATCGTGCGACTGAACCATTAGTTTGGTTCAGTCGTGCGATTGAACCATGCGGTTGGTTCATTCGTGCGACTGAGTGTTCAGTCGTGCGATTGAGCCATTCTTATGTTACAGTCGTACGACTGATCCAGTCTCCTGGTTCAGTCGTGCGACTGAGTCAATCGTATGAGGTTCTTCATGCTTATGGTTCATTCGCATGAGCCATTCGCATGAGAACTTCATTAAGTTAAGTTTGAATGTTTTAGTTAATTAATATAATATTATATGTAATCCTTCAAGTAATCATAAACTCAATCAATTCATTTACGACTCATTAATGAACTATTAAACATTATAACCAACAGACTATCAATATCAGTTCATTAATCATACCAAACAAGATCTATTACATCACATATCATGATCTAGGGACATACATGTATCAACAAACTCCCCTTGGACCTAGATCTCTCTAATGTCTTGTTTTCTTCATTACCTTCTCATATTTCTTGTACTTGTCCTCTTGTGTGACTCCCGCGTGAATATCAAACGCGAAGCAAAGTCGTATAACATTTTGGAACTGGAGGGCTTGTACAATGTCTTGTGTGTCATAGAACAGTGGCCACTTGTATAATGTATAGACATCATTAGCAGACAAGTTGGTTAGCCACATTGGGTCGAATACCCTGACAGTATCCATTTGATCCCCTTTGTTTAGAACTATGACAGCTTCAGTAGTTCTCCAATCATAGTTCCACCATTTGAAATGTGGAGTGAAGTCCTGTGGCATTTCCCTGAGAGGGATTCTCGACATAGTGCGAGGAGGACTCCACTTCAACACAATTTTAGGTTTTCCAGTAATGGCATCCATCTCAGACCTTCTAATATACCTTGTAGGTTGTTGAGGTCTGAAGTTAATCCATCTGGTGTGGTACTCTTTCTTGAGGGCACCCTCAAACCAGCCTGACATTTTTCTCGTGTCAGCATACAACAGCTTCAACTTGGCCAGCTGGTTGAGCTCAAATCCAGGTAGAGTCTTTAGATCATGTGGAAATCTAAAGTAATCTATGCCCTTTTCCCTCTTAACGGCATAAACGTTAAGATCATCAAAATATGCCCATGCTATAATCCTGCCTGACACCGTAAGATGTTTCTTGACGCTGTAGAACTTGGTGTAGGCATCCCTCTTCGGTGCATCACGTTGGGCTCTGACTTCCTTAAAACATTCAGCCCATTCAGCCTTTCGAATGTATACATCTTAGTTTGAGGCTTGGGCTGTTCCTTCGATCTTTCCGGCTTCCTGCTCCATCTTGTCCAGTACCTCAAACATATGACTGACTAGGGACTCACCCAGATTGGGGACCACATTACCCGCATTGTCAGCGTATTGAGGGTACTCTTCAGCAGTAATATCTTCAACCTCAACTTCATCAACGTCGTGTAGTTCGTCGTCACTGGTTGAATCAACTGTTGGAGCATCCTTGACAATATCATCAGGATTGAGTCTGAACATTTCTGCCAGTTGCTCGTTAGATAGGTCGTGAATTATTTCACCTTCTTTAGGTGTATAACTCACTGACCTTCTAACAATCCCTTGCAGATCAAGAATCATTGTGAGTTGAGACTTGACCTGTTGAAGGGGAGCAATATCAAACTCATCTCTGTGGTACTTTGGATCTGTTTGATTTACACATTTCACATTCAAATCATTAGTAATATATCAAACAAAATGCATTAAGTTAATATAAACATTCAGTACATCGTTTTTCAATACAGAATACAAAAGTAATTAAATACATAAACATCCACTATTTACTTTTATCCTGTACGCTAGTCTCTTCGTGTGAAGGTGCAGAAGTAGAAGCTGACTGATCCTGTCGGTTCTTTGTTCTCTGCTCTTGACGGGAGCTGAGACAGAGTCAGCTGCTTCTCCTTCTTCAGTCTCTTCATCAGCACACCACTCTTCTGTCTTCTCTTCATCAGAATCACTGTCATCATCATCATCATCACTCTCTCTTTCTCCATCCTTTATCTTTAGAGGTTCCTCCTTTGATCCTTTTAACTTTAACAAAATGGACCTCTTTGCCTTTTCCAACTCTTCTATCTGCTTACCTGATGTGACGCTTTGTGCTCGGAGTTGGTCCAACTCAGTGTTCTGAGAAGCCAATTTCTGGGCCTGCTCCTTAATAGCTCGATCCTGCTCTGCGATTTTCTGCGATTGTGCAGCAGTCAGGTCGGTGAGCTGGCGGATCTGAGAGGTCTTTTCCTCATCAGCCGCCAGCAGTCGTAACACCATTCTGTTTAAGGCTGCCAGCTGTTCCTCTACCCCGATTGGAGGTAGGGGAGATCTAGAGGTGTGTGAGGGGTAGGCTGAGGGCTCGGTTTGGTGGCTAGTGGTGGTGGTGGAGGTGGTGAATATCGGGTAAGGTCTGGATGATGGTGGTGGTGAGTGTGGGGTGAATGTAGTAGTGGTAGCAGGGGTCTGGCTTGTGTGATCGGTATGGTGGTGGTTGTGGTTGCTGTGGGGAAAGGTATGGTGGTGGAGGGTGTGTCTGCAGAGTGGTAGTGGTGGAAGGTATGGTGGTGGGGGTGTGTCTGCAGAGGTGGTAGTGGGAAGGTATGGGGGTGGGTGGTGATGAAGGTTACCTTACGTTTTTTCTTTTCTGGCCATGGGGCTGAGCCATCCGCTTTCTCCTCGTACCCTCGAGGTGGATGCTCCCCCTTCAACCCCACCTGAGGACTCCGGAGCATATGATGGATCAGTCTCTGTCTTTGGATCCTCTCGGTGTTCACTGACAACCCTCAATCCCGTGTGTCTGTGGGAACCACTTTCTTCCCACAGTTCGGGTCAATGGCTCCTCATCAGATTCATCTTCATCTTCCTCGGTAAGCACAAAATCTTGATGGAATCCTGCTGACTCAGTTACCTCAGCAGGTGAGCCAGAACCGAGGGAACAGAGGCAGACACGGTGCTCGGGATGGAACAACCTCATCCTCATGTCATCCTCCTCAGAGTCATCAGTAGGGAGGACAATCGGCTCCACGTCGGAGTCACTGTCCTCGTGACGCCATAGGCGTCTCCGGTGCCCAAGCTTTCATCAGCTAAGTGGCCAATCAGTCTCTTTTCCTGGGGCTTAAATTGCTTGCCCCTATATACACCATCTACCAATGTGGTATCATCCATCAGTTCCAATGTCACTGCATCTTGAATTCCTTTGGGAGCTGAGGCAGCTTCTTATTGAATATCATCTGAAGGAACCGTGGGTACATACAAAAAACCTCTTTCCCTTTAGTTTCAATGTTCTCTAACAATAAGCGAAGATATATTAGAGAAGCTGAAGGGTGGTTCAGCACTAGAGCCACGAAGGCATTCTGTATCTGGTCTGATAGGTCATCAAATCCCCCCTTCTTGAAGCGATGCATTTAAGAATCACATGTGCCAGATATTGTATTGAGGGCACAGGTTGCTCTTTTAGCACCCCCGAGTTGAGTCTCATGCGATACTTATTCGGAGAAGAAACACCCTCTACAGTCATGGGTGTAGTTAGTAGGGTGAGTAGAGTCATCTCCAAACTCAAGGATTCTGGATGTCCGTGGCGGTGATGTCGATAGCTTGACCCAGATGGTGCTTCTGATGCTGTATGGCTCATGAGACGATCCACTGAGGCATTTCTCCAGAATGCCTGGTGTAGAGATTTGTAAGGTGTGCAGGGCGTAGATATAGCCTTATGTATTCGTGAACGTTTGAGGAAGGCTATAATATCGGAGAACTTTGCCCGTTCCTTGTCGTGTGGTCTAAATGGGCACAAATGTTGTGCTTTGGATTTAGAGACCATCGTCAACCATTTTTCTGTAGAACACACAAGACTAGAACCATTAGTATATAAGACATGAAAGCTTCTGTTCTAAGTGTAAAGTTGAAAGTCATTTTGATTCATTCGTGCGAATGAATCATGCGACTGAAGTCAGTCGCCTGTTTGAGACATGCGACTGAGTTCAATCGGCTGATTGAGCCATGCGATTGAGTTCAATCGGCTGAGTGAGCATGCGATTGAGTTCAATCTGCGATTGATGCAGCGCGATGAGTTCAATCGGCCGACTGGACTCATTCGGGTGGTTCAGTCGGTCGAATGATCCAATCGCAAGGTTCAATCGTGCGATTGGAGTTCATTCGAACGTCCAGTCGCTCGCCCACTGTTCGATCGCCTGTGGGTTGAATCTTGACCAATCTAAGTCTTTAACAGTGTGTAATCGTCCATTAGCCTCGTTACTTGTCACTAAACTAGTCAACTCAATTTTAACATATGCTTCATTTACATAGGCAATTAGGTCAATTCGATGTTCGGTTCTTGATTCAATCCAATGTAGAATTGTAGTTCGGTGATGTACTGATTTGATAGGTTCAAGGAGTAGTGTACCTGTACAACGTCACTGGAATGAAGAATCTTAAGCGCAAAGTATATCAGAATCGGAGGCAATTTCGACAGGGTAACGGTAATGAGCGCGATTCGGGGTTTTTGGGAGTGATGAGTGATATGCGATCGATTAAGACCTTTAAATACTAACCTAGGTTCATTCGGCCGACTGGCCTCAGTCGCTCAGTTCAATCGGGCGATGAGGTTCAGTCGTACGATTGGCCTAGTCAATCGCATTCAGTCGGCCGACTGAGTCTCAGTCGGTCGACTGACTCATTCGGTCTCCTTCATTCGCCCCTTTAGTTGACCGACTGAGCCTCAGTCGGTCTCTGTTTCATTCTCCCCTTCCATTCGGTCGAATGAAACAATTTCATGTCCATTCGGCGATTGGAGGCCATTCGCATAGTTGGTCGATAACCATGATCCACTAGTGCGATGGGTCACACTTATGAGTTTACAGTCATTTTAACATTTACTATTCAGACCCTTTTCACTTTTGATAATAACCTTGTAAGCTCTTAACCAATTCAGTCACTTCAGACGTGACTTTTAAATTTTAAACCATGTGGCCATCTCAGACATGACCTTTTCAGGTGAGTTAATTCCTTTCTGATTACCCTGATGTAGTCCGACAGACACACACCTGAAAAAAATAAACATAGTAACTTAACTAACTACACAACTAAAGTTTATGTTTGACTTTTTGTGAGAGACAAAACCCTAAGATGAGAATCTAAGGTATTTGATTAGGAGTAGACAGCTTAACTTAGATTGATCATATCTGGACCAAATCAATTTTGAAATCATACAGGAATATCAAATCATTTTGACTTGTTATTAAAGCTCTTTGACGCTTAATTCTCGGTATTCATCCAGAGTCGTTAGCAACTTAAGGAAATCATACTGAAACTCTTAGATCTTCACATTGAGTTGAACCTTTGAGAAGGTAGCCACTAAGATTGTCAGTATATTGGTCCACTTAAATCCATACACAGACTTTGACGCAGACTGGGACTGATTTAGGTTTAATTATTTCAGCTAACATTTGTGGATCCCACACTTATATGGTAATCAACATTCTCAGAGGTTTGAGCGGTCTACGGGTATTATTACAAGAAGAGACTATTCTTAGAGCTTTCAAAGAGAAGCCTGTCCTCAGGTCAGTGCAAGCACAGCAGAGAGAGGCGGCAAACAACAATGAATTCTAGAATATCTAAGTTATGCTTATCCTCAGGTCAGTGCCATCGCACAGCAGAGAGGCACACAACCTATCTCCTTGTTAGAGCAGCTTACTTTTTTTTTCACAAAATGCACCAACAACATGAGCCATTAGCTTTATTGCATTTGTCTTTCATTTTTTTCTTGCTTTGCTCTAATTTTGGTCATCCGCACACTTTTGTGGCGTTTAAATGCTCATTGCCCTTATTGGAATATATTTGATTGTGTTAACCAGTGATAAGATGGGAGTCCACAGTCAGTTGAACAGCTTAGTTTGATCTTGAGATCACCAATCAGGTCTAATTGTCTATTGTGTTGAATCTACCAACATATCATTTGTGGTCTAGCAGCCTCTAAGTCTACTTTCTCTGTGTCACCTTAGGAGTTGCCAGTTTTCTATCATTTTCCCGTTTATATTGCTTAGACTACGCAGACTTATACTTTGAACTTTTGCATCTTTTCAAACCTTAAATTTTAAATCCCTCTCGATTTGTTCCTGTGTACTATATATTCCAAGGTTGAATTAGTATCACAAACACAATCTACCTTATTTCAGCTAGTTACCCTTCTCCCTCATTTTTTTTTAATGTTAACTTGCTGACCTATTCTCCCCCTAAAATACTAAAATCATTTCGGATTTATTATTTTTGGATTTTAATAAACAGCAAGGTAACATGAAGTTAAATGTAACAGACAGAAAAAACAGATAACATAAAATAAAATAAAATAAACATTAATGAAACCTACCGGGACTACACATTATGCTCATCAGGAATTACCTCACTTTTCTTTTTAACGCCGTTGACCTCTAGCAAGTAATGAAAACGTGGTTTATCAAAGGCTTTTGTATAGAGGTCAGCACATTGAAAATCAGTATTAATTTTAACCACATCTATTAAGTTCTTTTCAAAACAGTCTGTATGAAGTGGTATTTAATACCGATGTGTTTGGTCTTAGGATGTTGAACCGGGTTTTGGTTACTGCAATTGCAGCAGAGTTATCAACAAAAATAGGAGTAGACGAGAATTTCAAACCGTAATCCCGCATTTGCTGTTGAATCCAAATGATTTGGGAACAGCAACTTGCAGCAGCAACATATTCGGCTTCACAGGTTGACAATGCAACCGATGTCTGCTTCTACACTGCCATGTAACTAATCTTCTCCCAAAGAATTGACACCCTGCTGATGTAGACTTGTAGTTCATTTGCAGCCTCCATAGTCCGAGTCACTATACGCTGTGAGCTCAAAATCGTCATCATGAGGATACCACAACCCAGGGGGGTACCCTTTAGATAGCGAAAGATCCTTTTGACCCCGATTAGATGATTGACCTTAGGTTTAGCCTGATATCTGGAACATAAACATGTAGCATACATGATATCAGGTCTTGAGGCAGTGAGATACATGAGGGATCCAATCATTCCCGGTAATAGTGGCATCTACAAGATCTCCACTCTCATCAGGTGCTATATCATGATTCGTAGCAAGTGGAGTCCCAGCAGCAGAAGCATTCTCCATGTCAAAGCGACTGAGAATGTCTCCTACATACTTGGTCTGATGTAGAAAGATCCCATTAGGTGTTTGATCCACCTGTAACCCGAGAAAGAACTTCATCTCCCCATTGCACTCATCTCAAACTCTTTCTTCATCACTGCTTCAAACTCTTTGCATAACTCTTCGTTCTTTGACCCGAAGATTATGTCATCAACATAGATCTGTACAAGCAGTAGGTCACCATCCTTTTCTTTAATAAACAGTGTACAGTCAATGTCCCCTGCGAAAGCCAGTTTCACAAGATGAGTCGAGAGTTTCTCGTACCAAGCTCGAGGAGCTTGATGAAGCCCATATAAAGCTTTGTCGAGCTTGTAAACTCTATCCCGATGAGAGGGTCTTCAAATCCTCGGGTTGACTGACATAGACTGTTTCCCTTATTTCACCATGAAGGAATGCACTTTCACATCTAATGGTAGACTTTAATCTTCATGTACGAGGCATAGGCGAGGAAGATACGAATAGCTTCCATCCTTGCACGGGTGCAAACACTTCGTTATAATCAATACCTCGACTTGGCGAAAACCTTGAACCACCAGTCGAGCTTGTTCCTTATGATGACTCCTTGGTCATCCTTTACATTTTAGTACCCATTTGGTGCCAATGACTTAGCACCTTTAGGTCTATCTACCAGTGTCCATACACCTAACTTCTTAAACTGCAGAAGTTCTTCTTGCATGGCACTCACCCACGCCTCATCATTTAGTGCTTCACTGAATATTTGGCTCAACCTGCGAGACAAAACAGCGATAGCACCATCATGTATGTAACCTTCTCCATAACTGAGGCGTAATCAGCTGGTATAGCTGATTTCGGTTTGTACTCCTGATCGGACATCTCCAATAACATTGTCAAGGGGATGATAGACGTTTAGTCGTGATCCTGGAGAGTAGTCGGCACAGTCACCGCGAGCCAAGATTGTGAACATTTTGGTCTGCATCGGAGGAGGTTGGAGTTTGAGGTTCCGAAGTCGAGGGTGCATCATGTGGATGCTTGTGGACTTTCAGGAACTGGAACCTGTTCCTCCTGACTGTTCTGGTCATCTGCTTCAGTTTCATCTTCAGAGGAGGAGTCACTTTCATTGACGACCCTTCTGACTGAGTAGATGACTCTCCCTGTGTGCTGGATGGAGTGTTTAGTATATCATACATCATCCTAGTAGCTAACTCATCATCCGAGGGGGAGAGAGATGTTGAAGGATTTGAAGAATCCATCATAATCGAAGAAGTATGCAGGTCCTTTCCCTGTAGGTGGTGTGGTATATCTCTGAACGTCGACATTACACCACACTTCCACAGACCCGTGAGTTATTGTAAACTCGCTTGTTCGGTATGTGTATCCTAGAAAAATTCCTTCAACTGCCTTCTCGCTGAATTTCCTTCTTGTGTCTTCTTCAGAAGTGTACACGGTGCGCCAAAGGTTCAAGATACTCCAAATTCGGTTTGCGTCTTTGAAGTAGCTCATAACATGTCTTTCCGTGGCGCTTGACTATTAGGACTCTGTTCAGTGTATAGCAAGCATTTGCCACTGCCTCGTTCCAGAATGGATAGGCAGTTTCGAGTCTGCAGCATAGTCCGGGCTGTTCTATCAAGCTCCTGTTCTTTCTCTCAGCAAATCCATTCATCTGAGGTGTGTAGGCAGAGGTGAATGATGCACAATTCCCTTTCCTTGCAGTATGCCTCCATCCTTGATTCTTGAATTCTGTCCGTTGTCTGAGCGTATTTGTCGAACTTTGAGCTTGTAGAGTGATTCCAGTGTGGTTACTAATTCTTGAATGTCTCCAAAGTTTCTGATTTTGATTTCAGAAACATTACCCAAGTGAACCTTGAGTAGTCATCAGTGACCACATAACAGTACGCGTCGCCTGCGATGCTCCTTGTACTAATGGACCGAACAGATCCATGTGAAGAAGCTCAAGAGGAAGTTCTATTGAATGAATCTTTTCCTTATGAGACTTCTTTGTCTGTTTGCCTTCTTGCAAGCTACACAAAAGTCAGGAAGTTGGAAGTTCTTGACATTCACTCCTCTAACTAAGTCCTCTGAATCAAATGATTCATCTTCCTTTGACTAATGTGTCCATTCTCCGATTCCAGGAGATGGAATCCTTCTCAGTAGCTTTAGATAAGAAACACTGAACCTCATGATCCGTTGTGGCAGCTGTTGACAGATCCAAGACATAAAGGTCTTTATATCTTGAAGCAGTCATCAGAACTTGGTCTTCTGGGATCATATATCTTTCTTCAGCACGTAACACTTGTGATTATCGAAGACGACTTTAAATCCTTTATCACAGATTGGGACACAGAAAGTAAGTTGTTCTGAAGTTGTTGAACGTAGTTCACTTTATCAAACTTAACTTTCTGATTTCCCACTTCTCCCTGAGCTGTGATATATCCTCCTTTGTTTCCTGCAAAGGAAACATGCCCTCCTTTTATTTGTTTGACGTTGATAAAAGGGCGCTATTTCCTGTCATGTGCCTGGATGCTCCGCTGTCTATATCCACGTGTTAGTGTCAGCGCTATATCGAGCACCCTGCGCATTAAAGCGAAAGGATCAGTTTAGGTTAGGAACCCAAGCTTTGACTGTCTTGGGTTTCCCTGAGGCATCACACATCATAAACTCACCCATTGACCTTGAAGGTGAGGGTAGCTCAGGTTCTTCTTGTTATCAGTATCAGACATGAGGGTGGATTTTTCTTTCCATAAGCCAGATTTGTGCAGTGCCTGTTTATGATAAACAGTCGTCTGGTTTAAAGGTTGAACTTTAGGGTCACTAGCTCTTCTAGGTGGAGTTAGAGAACTCCGCTTAGAAGACCTAGGTCTAGAGTCCAGAGTATCAATCTTCTTCCTAGTGTCTGATAGAAATGACAGTCAGAAGCAATGTGTCACATTCTCCACAGTTGTAGCATGACCTGCTATCAACTTATGAGTAGACTTTCTTTGTGGAGAAGTGGTGACACTCTAGTAAATCAATCACTTTAGTTTTGACTTTGGTGTTTGATGTTTCTCTGGTATAACAAATTTTACTGATTTAACTGTTTTCCTTTTGGTTAGCTGGTTTTGACTCAAAAGCTTGTGAAAAATTAAATTGAGTCCTTTTAGGTTTGATTTGACTCTATTTGAAACCTGACTGTAATAACTTTTCAAATTCATTTTCCCGGTTAACACATGGCATTTACCCTTTGCCTTTGAAGTGCCTCCTTTTGTCTTTCTTACCAGATTCGTAGATGAACATGAGGTGTTTGGATCAGTAACAAGAGAGTGGTCACCACATGATCCTTGATGGGGTTATATTTATGGTTAGATTTTGGTGTGTTCTATCAAGGTCTCAGTTGGTGGTGGAACCACTTGTGCTAATCCCTCCCAGTTATACTTTCTTATAAGTGTTGAACTATGTGTGAAGAAAGTCCAAATATGAAGTTTCTGTTTAAGAATTAACTTCGATTCCTAAAAAATGTCTTTGTTTCTTAGTGTCTTCTAGGGAGTTATGTTGGACCAAAAGAACCAATGAGCCAAGATCAGAAAACCTCTAAGTCCCACATGGTATCACAACAACTGCTGAAAGCCTCATCAGTAGTTTGACAAGTGCTGAAGACTTCAACAGCTGAAGATCAAGTGCTGAAGACCTTAACAGCTGAAGAACCAAAGTGCTGAAGTACAACAGCTGAAGAACACAAGTGCTGAAGCTGAAAGACCAAAGTACTGAAGTACAACAGCTGAAGAGTTCACAAGTGCTGAAGATCAACAACTGATGTACAAGGTCTGAAGACAAAGACTGAAGACATCAGCTGATGATATCTACTGAAGTCATCAGCTGATGAAACACCTGAAGGTCAAAGTCTGAAGATCAAGTACTGAAGCCTCAGTAGTTTGTCACAACTGCTGAAGAGTACTTCTTCAGTAGTTGTGATATCAGTAGTTTTATTTTTTATGTTTCAGTAGTTTTGTAAAACGACTGAAGAGCTTGTTCTTCAGTCGTTGTAGTTTCAGTAGTTTTTATTTGTACTTAACATGCTGATATGTTCTCAGTAGTTGTGAACATTTCAGTAGTTTGTTAAGAATTAGTTATTTTTGTATTGGATCTGCCAGTTGTCACTTTCCGTGATAACAGCAGTGACTGTTGCACTCTATATAAGGAGTGACAACCTATTGTAATTGTGAGGAAATGAGTGAATGAATGGAATGAATGATTGATTGATTAGAAATATTCTACATCTATAAACATTCCTAGAAATCAGAAATACATATTCTCTCCCTATAACCGTATGCGATCTTAATGCTTACAGTATCGATTGCTTGCTACAATTTGTCTAATTCTGTTGTATTCCGCTGCTTTGTATTCTGATACATCAAACTTGTGATCACTGATCCTGTCAAATGGTATCAGAGCAGGTTAATCATTGATCGATCTAATAATTGATCATTGAAACTGCTATTCAAGATCAAGTTTGATTGAATTAGCTTTTTTTTGCAAAAAACGGTTATAGAGATTGAATTTTCTGTATTTCTGCTCATTCATCTGAGATCTTTTCTTGGTTCTCATTGAGTTTGTTGTGGTTTGTCTAAAACTTTTAAAACTTGAACTAAACTTTTTTTGAACTGAAAATGACCACTCCTTCCAATGATCCTCAATACTGGTTCCTCAACCAAGCCTCCTATGCTGGTTAGGAATGAGTATAACATATGGCAAAGACGTATGCTCCATCACTGTCTGTTAACAGCGCAGGGTGTTGGACATCAGTGGTACATGGTCCACACAAGCCTATGGTGAATAACCGGAAACCAATCAAATGGTTCCGAAGAGGAGGGAGCAATACTCAGATGAGGATAAGAAGTTGCTTGAGATTGATGCAAAAGCCCATGGAATTCTGGCCATGGCATTGCCCAATGAAATCTATTTGGGCTAATGCATCATGAAACTGCCCATGACCTCTGGATTGCTTTGAAAGAACAATTTGGAGGAACAGATGAGGTCTTGGCAAATAATAGAGAAATTCTTGCCCAACAATATGAGACATTCTCTCATAGAAAGGGTGAGACACTGACTCAACAATATGAGCGGTTTTCTTGTTTGATCTCTGAACTAAAAATGGTCAAACTTGAATACACCAATATTCAGATGAATAACAGATTTCTCAGATCACTGCCTGAGAGATGGGACACATATACTATTGTCCTACGCTCCAGTGCAAGTTTGGACAAACTATCTCTCACCCAACTCCATGGGAAATTGCTCACTTTTGAGAGAGAGATAGAACAGAAGAGAAAGCTGTCTTCATCTGGAAAGCTCACTGAAGACTTATACAAGGCAACACTGCCTTGGTGGGTCATGAGTCAGATATGCTTCATCTGAATGCCAGTATGATGAGCATATTAATTTCTCTTCAAGCACTTCTGATTCTGCATTTGTAAGTGTTGATGGTCAGTTTACTGGGTGTAATAATGACAATCTATGTTTCATTATGGATGATCTCAAGGGGATTGCTGATGATGACTTAGAAGAGATGGATATTTTGAGCCAAATGGCCTTGATAAATATCAGATCTCAGAAGTTCTACAAAAGAACTGGAAGAAAATTCCCAGGACTCTCTGGCAAAACCAAAGTTGGTTTTGACAAGAGCAAGTTGAGGTGTCACAAATGCCAACGGCTTGGACACTTTGCAAGAGAGTGTAGATCAACTGGATCTAACTCTACTGCACCCTTTGTGACTTTTCCTGGCAATAGTCAACAACACAGAGGGCAACATCCTGTCACATCTAGTCATCATCCTCAACAACAATCTCCGGCATATTTGTTCCTCAGGGTCAAATGCCATATCAGTACCCTGTTATTACATGCCACAGTCAAATCAAGTTCAAGTTCCTATGACACCACAACCTCATGCATTACCAGAACCTCAGCCTTCCCTATCTCATCAACAACCTCATCTCAACAACACAGCTTCTTCACCCCAGGAGTTGTTGACTGGAGCAGTTTACCAGATGACTTGTCTGGTCATGATCAACTGTTCTCAGGTGCTGGTCAACATGGTGGTGACAGTCCCTTTGGGAATCTAGCTCTTATGGCTTTGGAGTCTGCTGATACTTCATTTCCAATGCCTCTACACCTCAGGTATCACAGGTATCTCTGAGGCAAAAGCCAAATTATGTTCTGAACAATGCATAGCAGCATTTGCTTCCATTAGAGAAGCAAATGTAGCTTTAATTAATAAGAACATTGAGCTAGAACAAATAATTTCCAAAAACAAAGCTGAGTTTGAGTTTGTGCTCAAAGATAAAAATGATGAGGTTTATAAACTGAATTGCCAAATAATTGATGATAAGGCTAGAGAAGATGTACTTCTAGAGAAGTACAAAGATCTCAAAGAAACCCTTGCAGTTACCCAGGTCGAGTGTGATAGATGGGTACAATCATGCAAAGGTTTTGAAATGCTTCTTAGTAAGCAATCTGCTTCAAATGTGAAGTTTGGAATTGGCTACAATCACACTGCTCCACCTACAGATTTTACCCCAAGAGCAGAGGTAGAATCTGATGGTGAGAGTGATAACCAATCCATCACATCATGTGATCTACCTTCTGATACAGCACAATCAGAAGTAGCAGTCAGCATCAAGCCTCTTTGAACCTATCAGCTGATGTTGATGGTCCAAATGCTGACATTCACATGATCAATAGTTGATCAACTCAGGAGTTAATCCTGAAGGTCCTGAAAGGACTGGAGAGCAGGATTTAACACCTGAAGTTCAAACTTCAACTGCTGTCAGTACTGAAGAGAAGAAAACTGGCAGTAGAAAGAGTTTGAAGACTACTAAAGAGGTGTCAAGAAAGCAACCAATGCTTCCAAAGCATTGAAGAACAAGTCTTCTGTTGCTTCACCATCTTTAGTTGATGATCAACCTAAGATGAAGAAGAAGAAGAAACCATGTGAAGTATGTGGTTTGTTCAATCATCTTACAGATGATTGTTGGTACAAAGAGGTTCCAAACTCAAACAAAAGAAGAAATTAATGAGAAAATGGTAAAAATGAAAACTGAGTTTGAGACCACATTTGTATCAGCAACATCAAATCCTGTAACCCTTAAGTCCTTAAAGAAATCCAAAAAGGAAGGAGTTAAACAGGTGACAGCTGAGGGTGCTCAAAAGAAGAAGGTGCAACATAGGACCTTATCTAACTCCACTAGCAATGTGTCTGATGAGCTGAAAGCTTTATCACAAAATCAGACACAGCTGGTGATGATGGTACAACATCTGTTGGGTAGAGTTAACCAACTAGATTCTCCTATGTTGAAACCACAGAAAAGGAGGTCTAAGCCAAAGGACTCCTCTTCTACACCATCTTCTTCTTCTCAGGCTGTTGTTACAAAAAACATGTTAGTTTACCATCTATTGATGAGACCAGGCCCAAAACCAAAAAGGTTTGGGTCTCTAAAACTAACTGATTGTTTATTATTGCAGGGTTCTTCAACATGCCAAAGTAGCATCTGGTATGTAGACAGTGGGGGATCTATGCACATGACTGGGAACATCTCTCTTCTTCATGACTACTCTCAAGGAAAGAAGGGATTTGTCTCTTTTGGCAATGATGCTAGGGGTTACATCATCGGTAAGGGCTTTGTCTCCAATGGAGAAATCAAATTTGATGATTAATCATGTGGAAAATCTCAAGTACAACCTCTTGAGTGTCAGTCAAATGTGTGATAAAGGCCATGTTGCCCTTTTCACAAGTCAAAACTGTAGGATTCTGTCATCCAAAGTTTTGCACTTGATTGACAAGGTGTTGGATGATCACACTCTCCTGAAAGCCAACAGGACAGGAAGAGTGTATGCCTTAGATCTCTCTAAGAAGATAGATCTCAAAGGCAATCCTTGCCTATTTTCCAAAGCCTCTTTCAAGAATCTAAACTGT
The DNA here is from genome assembly GCA_025506515.1 of Flaveria trinervia. Taxonomy (NCBI): domain Eukaryota; kingdom Viridiplantae; phylum Streptophyta; class Magnoliopsida; order Asterales; family Asteraceae; genus Flaveria; species Flaveria trinervia. The sequence goes on from CM046445.1 coordinate 39,366,575, forward strand.
GGCACAGGAGGCTTGGTCATGTTAATCTCAAAAACATGAATCAGCTTAGCCACAATAGTTTAGTCAGAGGCTTACCAATAAAGGAGTTCCACTGTGATGAAACTGCACTGCTTGTTTAAAAGGAAAACAGCACAAGTCTCATTCCTCCTATTGAAGTGTCCAAGTCCACTGCCTGCTTGCAATTACTGCATATGGATCTATTTGGTCCTGTGAGAGTAATGAGCATGGCAAAGAAGAAATACTGTCTGGTAATTGTGGATGATTACTCCAGATTTGTATGGACTTTCTTTCTACATTCAAAGGATGAGGCTGCTCAGAAGATTATCCACTTTGTGCTGTACATTGAGAAGCAGTTCCCTTCCAGTCAAGTGTATTAGGAGTGATAATGGAACTGAGTTCAGAAATCATACACTTGATGACTTCTATCTTTCAAAGGGAATCAAAAGGCAGTTCAGCATTCCAAGGACTCCAGAACAAAATGGAGTAGTGGAGAGAAAGAACAGGACCCTCATTGAAGCTGCAAGGTCCATGCTGGCTGACTCAGGTTTGCCATTGACCTTTTGGGCCGAAGCTGTCAACACAGCTTGTTATGTGCAAAATAGAGTTTTAGTAAATCAGAGGTTGATGAAGACTCCATATGAAGTTCTCCATCATTTGGCTCCTCTGATTTCATTTTTCAAAGCATTTGGGTGTCCCTGTTTATTCTCAACACAAAGGATCAACTCCACAAATTTGATCCTAAGGTGGATGCAGGATACTTTGTTGGTTATTCATCTACTTGCAAGGCATACAGAGTCTTCAACTGCAGAACAAAGATGGTTGAAGAAACTCTACATGTTAAGTTTAATGAATCTCCAAAGGACAAGATTCCACAAAGTCCTGTGGAGTTATTTGATTGGACATACTGCAATATGTTCCTTATCAAACTCCTGCTGTTGCTCCTGTCAACAGTTCACCACCTGGTGGTACTGCTGATGATGATGATGATTGCAGTACTCACCTCTTCAGGTTTAGTGATCAGCTGCCTGACTCAGCTAGACCTGATGTTCCTGTAGCGCCAGTAGCACCATCCACAACAAATGCTGATGAGATTTCTTCGAATTCAACTTCCTTTGAATTACCATCCACTGATTGGTTTCAAGGAAATGATTCACCATCACCATCTGTTGCTGCTGAACCGGCTACAAACACTTGCACAGATCTCATTGTGTATCAAGATCTGAAGAATCACCCTATGTCTCAAATCATTGGTGATATCACTGCTGGAGTATCAACAAGAAGTCAATTGTCAAATTTCTGCTTCTATGCTCTCTTCATCAGTCAGCAAGAGCCAAAGAATTATCACATTGCTTTAAAGGACAATGGATGGGTTGATGCCATGCAGCTTGAGCTTCTTCAGTTCAAGAAACAGCAAGTGTGGGAACTGGTTCCTCTACCTCCAGGTAAGTGTGCAATAGGCACTAAATGGGTGTTTAGGAACAAAACTGATGAAAATGGGCTTATTGTTAAGAACAAGGCCAGACTGGTTGTTCAGGGGTTTGCACAAGAAGAAGGTATTGATTATGATGAAACCTTGCCCCTGTAGCCAGACTGGAAGCAATTCGATTGTTTTAGCTTATGCTGCTTATCAAAACCTTAAAGTCTTTCAAATGGATGTCAAAAGTGCATTTTTGTATGGAAAAGTTAAAGAAGAGGTTTATGTATGTCAACCTCCAGGCTTTGAGGACAATAAACATCCTAATGGGTGTATAAGCTTGATAAAGCTCTTTATGGGTTAAAACAAGCTCCCAGAGCCTGGTATGAGACATTATCAAACTTTCTTCTGGAAAACAATTTCACTAGAGGCTCCATAGACAAGACTTTATTCATTAAGAAAGCTGGGCAGCATAATCTACTTGTTCAAATTTATGTAGATGATATCATTTTGCATCCTCTGATCCAAGTTGTGTGATGCCTTTACAAAGTTGATGCAACAGAAGTTTGAAATGAGTGCCATGGGAGAATTACAGTTCTTTCTGGGGTTGCAAATCAAACAAAAGGCTGATGGAATTTTTATTCATCAGTCCAAATATACAAAAGATCTTTTGCAAAAGTTTGATTTACAAAACTGTAAGCCTGTTCTACTCCCATGAGCAGCACCACACAACTGGACTCAGATCAGAAAGGTAAAGTGGTTGATGAAACACTTTACAGATGTATGATTGGGTCCTTGATGTATTTAACAGCTTCTAGACCAGATATTATGTTTGCTACATGTGTTTGTGCTAGATTTCAGGGCTGCACCTAAAGAGTCTCATCTGATTGCAGTCAAGAGGATCTTTAGATATCTGCAAGGCACTCCATCTCTAGGTTTATGGGTATTACCAGACATTCTGGTAAATTAGTTGCTTTTTGACAGTGACTATGCAGGGTGTAAGTTGACCAGGAAATCAACTTCTGGTGGATGTCAATTCCTAGGCAACTGCTTGATTCTTGGCAGAGCAAGAAACAGACCTCAGTTGCTACATCCACTGCTGAAGCAGAGTACATTGCTGCTGCAAGCTGTACATCTCAGGTACTCTGGCTTCAAAACCAACTTTTGGATTATGGCATTACAGAGACTAAGACTCCATTGTTAATGGATAGTGCTTCAGCTCTTTGTATTGTCAAAAATCCAGTCCAGCACTCTAGGACCAAACATATAGAGATCAGACATCATTTTATAAGGGATTGTTTTGAAAAAGGTCTGATTGATCCTAAGTTTGTGCTAGTGCTGATGAGCTTGCAGACATTTTACTAAGCCTTTGGATAGTTCAACTTTCCAAAACCTGGTGTTAAGGCTTGGTATGCTGCAGCTAGAATAAGTGACAACTACTTGATGATCTCAGTAATTCATACTGATGATCATGAGTACCTATGTCACATATAAGTATGATGAGCTCTTTAACCTCAGTAGTTTTTATAACTACTGAAGGCTAAATGTCTCACAAGTACTGAAGTACTTCATCTGTTCTAAACTACTGATGTAGTTACAACTACTGATGCAGTTACAACTACTGCAATCAGTAAAAACAGATAAGTACTGATGTCCTATGAAACAACTGAAATCAGCAAAAAGACTGATGAATGTGTTGAGGACAGTTTGAAACAGCTGAAAAGCTAAGAATTGACGAAAATAGCTGAAGAGAACTTTCTCTTCAGTCGTTTGTACAACTGCTGTTTCATTCTAAACAACTGAAGCAAACCACGTCTTCAGTAGTTTTATAACTACTGATGACTAATACCAAGTCTTCAGTTGTTTACAACAGCTGATGACAAAACCACTGTCTTCAGTAGTTTCATAACTACTGATGACAAACACCAAGTCCTCAGTTGTTTCAATCATCTGAAGTCAAAACCACGGTCTTCAGTAGTTTTCTAAACTACTGATGCCTAACACCACGACTTCAGCTGTTTCAACGTCTGAAAGGATAATACCATGTCAACGGTCGTTTAAAACTACTGATGACTAACACCACATCCTTCAGTCGTTTCCTTACCCGTACCTATAAATACCCCTAACCTGAGCTCTCATGCTTCATCTTCTTCAAACCTAACGTTCCTCTCCAAAACTTCCCTCTTTCCATGGCGTCTATGCAAATTAAACCGCGACACAACTGTGTTGCCTACCTCACTAAATCGCCGATCTGGACTAAGTTCGATACTGCTATCGATCTTATGGTTCAGTCCCAATACAACAAGGCATTCCTTCTGAACCCCGTTTACATGCCGAATCCTTGAACCAATTTTGGATGAACGTTACTGTTACCACTGAGGAGAGCAACACACTCCTCGGTCAGTCGTCAACAACAAAGAAGTAGTCATTACTCCTGCAACAATCCGTAAAATTCTTCAATGAGTGATGCTACTTCTCCTGCTGGATATCCGAAGGGCACCATAGATCTATCATTTGCTCAGCATGGATATCAAGGCGATCTCAGTGCCACCACCATCATGAAGAAACACTTTAATGACGCTGAGCGCCTGATTTTTCACATGGTAAATGTATGTTTGGCCCCTAAGACGTCGTCTTGGGATCAAATGTCCACCAAATGGCAGCAGGTAATGTATTCTATCCTTGAGCAACAACCACTAACTTTTCAGAATTAATATTTTCAGAGCTCAAAGATATGGCTCAAAAACTAACTGCCAACCGTTGGATACTCTATCCACGGTTCATAATGGCCATTATTACAGACCAGCTTAATGCTGAGGGACTTGTTGGCTTGGGAGTCCCTGCTACGGCTGTTCTGCCGGAAGTATACTCCCGGCACAACTCTGACGGACACACTAAAAATGGCTGCCAAGCTGCGAAAACCCACGCAGCTGGAACCACAGCCACCACCTCCAAATCCAAAGTCCCCACCAAACCCACCCAAAAGAAACCCAAAATGGCTACTCAGGGAATTGAGTCCCTGAGGATGCCCCTGCAACACAAACGCAGGATATCCACTAGTCCAAAACCCCTAGTGGATACAATGACTCCTCCAGCCACAGCCGCTCAGGCTTCCTCTCAACAGGAGCCTGCAGCAAACACCCCAGGGGCACCTATATGGGATCTTACTCACTTGAGGAGATTGCCATTGAAGAGCACCATCTCCCCAGGTGCACACTGCTTCTTACCCTTCACCCCAAACAAACGCCCCTCACAGCCCAACTTTAATAGTTGCACAAGTGCTGACTCAATTGCACTCCTCACCCCCTCCCCAGAAACCACTTACTACTGGGAATACCTCTACAATTGAGGGGGAGGAACACAGTGCACCTGAGAACCCACAGCACAGGGGTTTCCCAATTCTATCTCCTGGTGTAGACAAGGAGCTTAGAATATCTAGTGAGGCTGCCACCTCCTCTGACTCAGCACATGACCAGAGTGAGGCTGGTAACATTGCTAAGACCTCCCTAGAGGCAACAGCTGATGATGGACATTGTCCTGAGGCTGGAAGTCCCCAGTACCAAGCACAAGGGGCACATGCACCAACTGGTCTACACCCAGTGCATGTAAATCCTGCTCTAAGCAGGAGGTCAGCTGATTCAGCTTCGGCTGATGATGACCTGGGCTTCTTCTATGATGTTCTTGCCAGAACACAATCCTAGAGAGAAGAGAAGTAGTAGCTGCAAAACCTACTTGACCAACTCTCACAAGGAGAAAGACCATCTGCCTCTATCCACCCACAGATGGCACTTCCCTTGAAGGTTTCCCAAACACGAGCCACCCAAAAAAAACACCTGCCTCTGCTTCAGGCCCTACTTCTCAGGAACAGAACCCTCCTGAGCAAATAGGTGCTGTACTCCAAAATTCCCTCCCTCTCATCACACCATAATCACTGATATAGTGATCAAAGCCCTGATGAGAGGCTTCTTAACATTACAGCCCTGGTTGATGCTGCTGTCAAAAAGACTCTTTCTGCGGTACAAACCCCTTCCTCCAATGCAACCAAAAAGGGGAGAGTACTGCAGTGAAAGAAAAGAAGAGGAAAAGAACAGAGGGAAGAAGGAAGAGAAGCAAGCCAAGAGGAGGAAAAAGAAAAGCAACCTCTGCTCACTTACAAGCGAAAGAGAAGTGCTGATGATCACACTGCTGAAGACAAATCCTTGGAGGAGCTGGTCAAAGAAGCTGACACCACACACAGCCGATCCATGGATAAATAATTGAACAACTCTTCAGGCAGGGGTTTGACACAGCCACACTGGATAGTGAGATCAGAAGGTTAGAAGTACAAGAGATACAAACCGATGGGCAGGGTATGATGCTCTTGAGAAAGAGAGATTGGAAATAATGATCCGCTTTATTGCAAAATACTTGGGAAGATCATTAATGGAGATCCGCGCATGGACCAGGGACAGCATTCTGGCTATAGCCACCAGAATCTGTCTGTCTGAGCAATTCAACAAAGGGATTATGTGGAAGCCCTTGATGAGGCTGGGGCTGGTAAAAGGTTAGAGATGGCTAAACTCACAAAGGCGAAACTAACTACAAGGATGCTAGATCAACCTTCCCTCCACCCACTCAAACAGATCTATCCCTCAAATCTCCAACCAACCTCTAAGCCAAAATCCAAACATCCTCATTCTTCAAAACCAATCCCACCAACCCAACCATCATCCAGTGATGTACCAGAAGGAGGAGAAGGGTGAGGATGGAGGAAGAAGAAGAAGAGAGAGGATGAAGATGATAGTCTGCCACTCTCTGCTGTTCTGAAGCTACCAAAACCCCGAAGTCAACCCATGATCACACCTGACTCTCAAAGGGAAATGGTCAGAGTCAAGATAGAAGAAGAAGAACAGCAGAAACAGCACGATGAGCAACTGTTGAAGATGGTTGACAAGGAATTTCCTCAGTCATCATCTATTCAAGCCATGAAAGGGCATGCTCAAAGGCTGTACACTCTCAGGCACACCTTTCAGTATCAGAAGGAGAGAGTGAGAGTATGGCCAGACCCAGGGTGAGTTCTAGAATCCATAAAAGAACTATCCCACACAGATACAACGGCCAGGTACGAAAAACAATAGAGTCTACCATCATGTTGGCCGTTGTAGTCTCACCTTGGGAAATCATTGATGAATTCAAGAAAGCTCACCAAGCAAAGAAGACCTCAAGCCTTACTAGAAAACAAGATGATTAAGAAGGGGTTGTTATATAAAAAGCTTGAAGACATCCAGAAGAATGAGCTCCAGTTACTCCTTGAAGGCAACCATCCTGATGAATTGTATATAGGGAGGTAACTACGGTGGAGCTGAAAAATGGCAGGACCATGAAGTACTTATCAGAGTACTATGGTCCAGAGTTCTTCTTCGAAGGAGGAGCAGAAGAACTCTCTCGGAGGAACAAGTTGTTCTCCTTGAGGCCTATGTTCGTGAGTCATACAGACTCATTAGGGGAAGGAAGTAACTCATGAATGGGATAACAACTCTGTGTCCAGTTCCCAAAACAGAGTTCCATTCATACTCTGCCAAACAAATATTTGAGATTTCTTCCCAGGCCGGAGCTTACATGGGTCATCTTCTCTACTGATCAAGAAGGAAAAAGACCAACATTTTGCCATCAATAAGTGGGAGAATAAATAAGTTAGAGGTTTTGGCTGCATTGGTTCAGGGGGAGTTTGTGGACCAAAAGAACCAATGAGCCAAGATCAGAAAACCTCTAAGTCCCACATGGTATCACAACAAATGCTGAAAGCCTCATCAGTAGTTTGACAAGTGCTGAAGACTTCAACAGCTGAAGATCAAGTGCTGAAGACCTTAACAGCTGAAGAACCAAAGTGCTGAAGTACAACAGCTGAAGAACACAAGTGCTGAAGCTGAAAGACCAAAGTACTGAAGTACAACAGCTGAAGAGTTCACAAGTGCTGAAGATCAACAACTGATGTACAAGGTCTGAAGACAAAGACTGAAGACATCAGCTGATGATATCTACTGAAGTCATCAGCTGATGAAACACCTGAAGGTCAAAGTCTGAAGATCAAGTACTGAAGCCTCAGTAGTTTGTCACAACTGCTGAAGAGTACTTCTTCAGTAGTTGTGATATCAGTAGTTTTATTTTTTTATGTTCAGTAGTTTTGTAAAACGACTGAAGAGCTTGTTCTTCAGTCGTTGTAGTTTCAGTAGTTTTATATTTTGTACTTAACATGCTGATAGTTCTCAGTAGTTGTGACATTTCAGTAGTTTGTTAAGAATTAGTTATTTTGTATTGGATCTGCCAGTTGTCACTTTCCGTGATAACAGCAGTGATTGTTGCACTCTATATAAGGAGTGACAACCTATGGTAATCTGTGAGAATGAGTGAATGAATGGAATGAATGATTGATTGATTAGAAATATTCTACATCTATAAACATTCTAGAAATCAGAAATACATATTCTCTCCCTATAACCGTATGCGATCTTAATGCTTACAAGTATCGATTGCTTGCTACAATTTGTCTAATTTAGTTTGTATTCCGCTGCTTTGTATTCTGATACATCAAACTTGTGATCACTGATCCTGTCAAGTTAAGATAGTACCTAATGTCGTTTGCTTGGTTAAAAGCCACTACTTCGGTTTCCCTAAGGGTGTTTGGTCAATAGGTCTATCTTTTTTATAACAATGCTCATTTTGTTTAGCACTCTATTTGCCTCAGTAACAGAGTACATCTTTTACTAGTTATCATTATGGTCTAATAACTAGCAAATTGTCATCTATGATCTTCCTAAACGTGTCACAATCAGAACAAGCATGGTTATAAAAAGTCGGTCAGTGGACTTACCTGAGTTGGTCCAGAAGTATTATACATCAATGCGGCATCAGATGATTCTGGTCTGTCTACTCGGCTTTTCAGTCTCTGAGGTGGAGATCCTCATTGGCTTGTAGCTACCTCGGCTTGCAGTTGTTTCTTCACTATGTGACATTGCAATTTCAAATGCTATATACCTTCACTCGCAGAATCCGTCAATATCATCGACACTGGCAATGTTAGATTCTCCTGTGGGACAAACTGAAACTCCATCCTGTCCTTCATCATCAGCGCTTAGTGCTTTAGGGTCCTTGTTGATGAAGTAGAATTAGAGGGTTCATTGTCCTAGCGAGTAAATGTGAGAACGGGTTCCCATTCCCGTCTTCTTTGGCTTGACACATTCTCGTTTGAAGTGCCCCTTCTCACCACAGTTAAAGCAGGTCACTTTACTCTTATCGAAGCCAAAGGTGGTGTCCTTAGTAGCAACCAGTTCTGTCCAGTCTTTTCACAAACTTTCGCCCTTCGAACAGCACTTGCTAAGGCCACATTATATCCATCTTTCGAGCTCCATCTCATCCACTCTCGTAGTCCTCATCTGCCAGATGGCAGTTTCCAATCTTTCAGCAACAAGCCATCATATGAATGAACCACTGCTGCTAGGAGATCCATATGCTCTCATGCTACTTCCACGGTCACATTACGAAGTTCTCGGTCTTCAGTTTGTAGCGTTAGCTTTGATCCAATATGATGGGTACATGATGACCCATCGTGTCTGATCCAGAAGTAGAGGCATGTGAAGGACCTGACGAGCTAGACACAAAAGCAGTCTGGAGAGGTGCTCAGATGCCTTGCTTGATTTGGGTGTGGCGTTGTATAAAGCTGGATTTTGTGTGTACGAAGACTTCTGAGCTCTATACTTCATCCTTAGTGCTCTTCGCGAACTTCAGAATGAAGTCATTTATATCCAGCTTTACAAGGATACATTCTGTCTCAGGTTAGACACGAATGTAGCCCACTTATCCAGCAACCCGTCTGCGAAGTTGCTTACTTTTTCTTCCATGGTAGTAACTACTCCATGGGTATGCAATTCGCTCATCAAGTGGTAGAATCTATCTATGACGTCGTCCAAGCTTTCATTACCAATTGAAGAGAAGTTATCGAATTCTTCTTTAACTCCTTTGCTTGATTGCCTTCAATGATGCATTACCATCATATCTATTCTCTAGCGCATCCCACAGTTTCTTGGATTGCTTGTTTCGGAATACTGGTGGAATATGTCTTGGGGATCGACTGAGTGATCAATGCATATACTCTTTCTCTGCATTGTACTTTACTTTCTGCGCGTCGGTATCCCGTTAATGTTAGTTTAACCCATCAGCTCCCACCGTTGTACTATACCTGTCTCAATGGCTTCCACAGATTAGGATCTACTCCATTAAGGTAGATCTCAAAACGTGTTTCCAGTGAGGAAACTCATCTAAAGTCAAGAGCTTTGGTGGTTTATTGTGATTCCCCACCTCACTCTCAAGCAGCAACAGATTCTGTATCCTTGAGTCTTTCCCAGCAGTAAAGGCTGACATCTGATCTTCCATGATGAATAAAATTATAATCTAATCAAACAAACTTTTACTGATGCGACTGAAGGATGCGAATGAGCTACTCGTGCGTATAAGCTCTACGATTGGTTCAATCGTGCGAATGAACTGGGCGATTGGTTCAGTCGTGCGAATGAATCTGGTGCGTATGAGCTATGCGAACGAACGGTTCAATCGGCCGAATGAAGGTGCGACTAGGTCCAATCGTGCGTATGAGAAGTACGAATGGAGTCCAGTCGTACGAATGACTCAGTCGTGCGATTGAAGCTGCTGGTTTGCGAAATTTTCTAGGTTGACGGTTTTCAGCCGTAAAAACTTGAAATTTTACAAGTTCTGATTGCCTGAGTCCGTAGAAACCAAACGTCGATGAGCAGGGAACTTCCAAGATCACTTTTCATGCCAAAGATTGCGTTTTTTAGTGTAAAAACACAAACTTTATGCAATCTTGAATGAATCAACACGTAATCAAGAGCCAATAGCTCTGATACCACTTGTTAGGACCTGGTATTCGACGAAAATACCTAGAGATCACGTGTATACCGGATCAAATAGTGCAGAATCCTATTTGATTGGCGATCCAATCAGTGAGAACACACGAAGAATCAATCAAGGATTGAAACTAACGTTAGAAATCGATAAGGAATCGATCTAATGTGTTCTATGAACTTGGAGAACGATTTGGAAGGTTTCTGGACGGCTAGGGTTCGTATGGAATTGAACTTGGACGAATCTCCCTGTTTTTCACGAATTGAGTTGTATTTATAGGTTGGTACTCTTCAATCGTGCGACTGAACCATTAGTTTGGTTCAGTCGTGCGATTGAACCATGCGGTTGGTTCATTCGTGTGACTGAGTGTTCAGTCATGCGATTGAGCCATTCTTATGTTACAGTCGTACGACTGATCCAGTCTCCTGGTTCAGTCGTGCGACTGAGTCAATCGTATGAGGTTCTTCATGCTTATGGTTCATTCGCATGAGCCATTCGCATGAGAACTTCATTAAGTTAAGTTTGAATGTTTTAGTTAATTAATATAATATTATATGTAATCCTTCAAGTAATCATAAACTCAATCAATTCATTTACGACTCATTAATGAACTATTAAACATTATAACCAATAGACTATCAATATCAGTTCATTAATCATACCAAACAAGATCTATTACATCACATATATGATCTAGGGACATACATGTATCAACACATTCTTTGATAGAATTTTGTGATAAATATTTTGAAAAAGTTACAATCCTGGACTGAAAGTGATTGAAGGTAATCAAAAATCAAAGCCATTCTCAGATGTTTTATAACACTAAGACATTTGAGCTGAAGTAGTCTGAAATCTAGAAAGATGGGATGAGGACATGATTACTTTATTTGGAGTTTTTGAACTAAAACTATTACATCCAAGTTATATTTCTTTTTCGGTTCAAAAATTTGAGAAAGTATCTTCTGAAGTGGCTGAGCAAGACAAGAAATATGTCATTTCTATTATCAATGTGATGAATGCTGCCATGGAAAGAATATCTTTAAGAAAAGCTCTTGCGTATGCCAACATTGTCAAGAAAGATATTTCATGTCCTTCAAAAGATACATTGGAGAGAATGGACAAGATGGAGATTAAAACAAATGAAGCTAAACCAGAACAAGGCATTCTTGCAAGTAAATTCAAGTCTGCTATATCAAAAGCTTTGAAAGAGTTAGATATGTACAAACAGAAGTCGATGTTCAAAGTCAAAGAAGAACCAGAAGATTATTTTGAATGATGAAGTCAAGACTGAAGATAAAATTGAAGATAAAGTTAGCAGTCAAAGCTGAAGAGTTTGAAGACCGAAGACCATGTCAATCTTAGGGGGAGTATTGTTAAGTGCTCTAAGAAAGATTAACATGTTGTCTTTATTTGTCTTTTGATAGTTTGTAATAGTATAGGGACTATTTGTGTAATTTGTTAGTTCCTTTACTTTTTGTTTCAGTATAAATAGCTTAGATTTGCAGGTAGATAGTAACGAATACACAAGATATTCGAATCTGCTTTCATACTTGTAATTGTCTTAGCTTGATATTAATGAAAACTTGAATTTTGTTGATATCTTGTTTTGATTTGATTACTTTGTGTGAATTTCATTGAATTGTGTTACAAAACATCACAGATTTATTCATTTGATCCTATCAAGATGTCATGTTAAATCCAAGGACACAGAGTGATCATTCCTTGTTGATTTAACTTATTCGGGCCTTAGACATCTAACTCTCAACGAATAAGAGGAACAAATCTCATCTTGACTACATACGTTTCTCACAATCACCTTGTGTCACACCTGAACATAGTCTCATGTACTGTCCATTATTTCAGTACAGCGGATAACAGATCAAGGTATGACACTTGGTGAATATCAAAACCATTATGTATCTCAGGTCTAAGGATACCAAATGATATTCGCCTTTACTCAAATTCACGTATGATCAATCAATAAGATTCCATGTAGTAAAATCTGAGATGCGGGTTAGTCCAATATTTGTATCCCACAAATATCTATGAACCTTGGTAGCAACCCATTGCTCTATATTCATCCTTATGAATATCAACCAATCCAAGTTCTAATAATCTTACCCTCACACTTGTTCCCACAAGTCTGAACGACTACGGGCATTTAGAGTAAACAATTTACTCATGGATTAAACATGCTAAATTGGAATATTAATTAAAACATTATAACCAAACAATTTTATTCAAATAATAAAAGGTTCCACATATCCAAATACAAAATTACAGATCAATCCAATCACTAGAATATCGAAGTCCCATGACACAAGTATGACCTTCATGCTTTGCCTTTTCAAGGAGCTTCGTGAGAGGATCCGCAATGTTTTGATCCATGTGAACTTTGCGAATACATATCTTTCCGTTTTCAACTTCATCTCGTATGTAGTTGAATCTCCGCCCAATGTGCCTAGTCTTTTGATGAGCACGAGGTTCCTTGATTTGGGCAATCGCACCCTCGTTATCACAAAAGATCTCTAGGGGGTCCTGAATGGAAGGGACAACCCCTAGATCAGCAATGAATTTCTTCAACCATGCAGCTTCTTGAGCTGCCAATGAGGCGGCGACGTATTCTGATTCTGTAGTTGATAGAGCCACCACATCCTGCTTGGAGCTCTTCCAAGAGACCGCTCCTCCATTCAGAATGAAAATACATCCCGATTGTGACCGTGAATCATCACGATCGGTTTGGAAACTCGCATCCGTGTAACCTTTTACAACGAGTTCCTCATCACCAGATCCATAGATTACGAACATATCTTTTGTCCTCCTTAGGTACTTAAGTATGTTCTTAACAACCATCCAATGACTGTTTCCAGGATTTTGCTGGTATCGGCTTGTCATGCTTAAGGCGCATGACACGTCCGGTCAAGTGCATATCATTGCATACATGATGAATCCAATAGCAGATGCGTATGGGATTGCCTTCATTTTATCTTGCTCATCCTTTGAGCTAGGACATTGAGTCGTACTCAATATCATTCCTCTTTGAATAGGTATCGTACCTTTCTTAGAGTTCTCCATCTTGAACCTTTTCAATATTTTATCAATGTATGCACTTTGATTTAAACCAATCAACCGCCTTGATCTATCCCTATAGATCTTTATTCCTAGAATATAAGCGGCTTCACCAAGATCCTTGATGGAAAAACAACTTCCAAGCCAGGTTTTTACACCTTCCAAGGTTGGAATGTCATTTCCAAATAGTAGTATGTCATCACATACAATACTAGGAAAGTGATGATGCTCCCACTAGCTTTCTTATATACACAAGCTTCGTCAGCATTCTTGATGAATCCGAATTTAATTATTTCTTCATCAAAACGGTGATTCCAACTTCTCGATGCTTGTTTCAATCCATAGATTGATTTCTTTAACTTGCATACTTTTGTGAGGATGTTTTGGATCGACAAAACCTTTAGGCTGAACCATATAGACATCTTCCTTAAGATATCCATTAGGAAAGCGGTTTTGACATCCATTTGCCAAATCTCATAATCATAATGAGCAGCTATGGCAAACAATATCCTTATAGACTTTAGCATCGCAACAGGTGAGAAGGTTTCATCATAATCAACTCCTTTAGTTTAAGTGAAACCCTTTGCTACAAGTCTAGCCTTATAAGTATCAAGTTTCCATGCATATCGGTTTTCTTCTTGAAAACCCACTTGCTTCCAACTACTTTGGAGTTAAGAGGTGGTACAACCAAGTCCCATACTTGATTGCCATGCATGGATTGCATCTCAACGCTCATGGCCTCGAGCCATTTGTCACAATCCGAATTGGACACTGCATCATGGTATGTGGTTGGTTCATCTGAATCTACCACATAGCATCCATCCATGAAAAATCCGTATCTTTCAGGTGGATTACGAGTTCTACCACTTCTGCGAACGTTGTGTGTGTATTGATCAACCACTTGATCATCTTCAACATCCTCATGTTGAGTGCTAGTTTCAACCAAACGTGCATCGGGTTGTGGTTCTTGATCCTCCTCAAGATCCATTGTTCTATTGCTAGTTCCTTCCATAAGGAACTTTGCTTCTAAGAACTCACCCTTTCTGGCAACAAACACCTTTTGTTCTAGTGGATCATAGAAATAATATCCCATAAAATCTCTAGGATATCCAACAAAGATGCACTTGGTGGATCGTACTTCCAAATTGTTTGGGGTGGGAGTCTTAACATAAGCCTCACAACCCCAGACCCTTAATATAATAGGGATGGAACTCTTCCATGCCATATTTCAAAGGGTGTCCTTTCTACCTTTTTGGTTGGGGCCATATTTAGAATACGGGCCGCAGAGAGTAAAACGAAACCCTAAAATGATAGAGGTAATGTGCTTCTAGCCATCATAGATTGGACCATATCCAATAAGGTTTGATTCCTCCTCTCAGACACACCATTATGTTGTGGTGTTCCAGGTGGAGTGAGTTGTGAGACAATCCCACAACTCCTAAGATGATCTTGAAAAGCATCGCTTAGGTATTCACCTCCTCTATCGGTGCGAAGAACTTTAATCGACTTGTTGAGTTGATTTTGTACTTCATTTTGAAAGATCTTGAACATTTCAAAAGCTTCATCTTTGTGTCTTAATAGGTACACATACCCATAGCGACTATAATCGTCGGTAAAGGTAATGAAGTATCTTTCACCATTCCTAGTCATTGGCTTAAAAGGACCACATACATCCGAATGTGTGATTCCTAATAAATCTTTTGCCCTTTCGTTAGTTCCACTAAAGGGTGCCTTAGTCATTTTTCCTTGTAAACAAGACTCACACACATCAAATGAATCACATTCACTTGTTTTTAAAAAACCATTCTTTTACAGTGTTTGAATTCTTTTCTTGTTTATATGACCAAGACAACAATGCCAAAGATAGGTATCAATCAAATCCAACTTGAGTTTCTTGGTGCTAGTTTGGTACAATGAACTATTTAAAGTATTTTCATGAACCAATTCATAAATACCATTAATGGGAATAGCTTTAAAGTAGAACATATCATTTAAATAAACATGAATATCTTTTTCAACAAATGATAATACATATCCAAATTGTTTTAATAGGGCTACAGAAATAATATTTCTAGTCAAACTAGGAGCATACAAAATATTGTTCAAAATTACTTCCAAACCATTTGGAAGTTTCAAGATGTAGTCACCACGGGCTTCAACTTGAACTTTAGCCCGATTGCCCATGTAGAGGCTAACATCCCCTTTGTTGAAGTTACTACTTCTTTTGAACCCCTGCAACAAATTGCAAATGTGAGTTCCACATCCGGTATCTAATACCCATGTGTTAGAGTATGTCATGTTTAAATCAATATGGATCATGTATATTGTACCTGAGGTTTGCCCAGCATCCCTCTTTGCTTTCAACTCTTGGAGATGGACAGGACAATTTCTTGCCCAATGTCCAATCTCCCCACACTTGAAGTGTCACACCCCAACCTTGACGGCGGAAACATCGAGGAGTGAGAGTTAAGATCGTTCATAGCCACATAACTTGAGGGACCATTTGTGTAATTTTTGAAAAACCCAAACCATTTCCCCCTAACCCCGCTTTTCCGGCCAGCCTCCGGCTACCGCCGGCTATGGCTCCGGTGAGCTTCAAAACACCTCAAAACACTCGGTTTTAACACACAAACCGACCCAAACCGTTTCGATTACGTGATTCGAACCTGAATACGCACTCTAAACGCGTTTAAACGCCGGTTACAAACCCAAATCGATCGAATAACCGAAACCCATTAATCTTATAGCCGTTTAGGCATTAAAACTCTGTAATAATTCAATTGAATGAACCTAAACGGCTATCTAACTACGATTAATCGTCCACACCTTCTAATTGCACCTGAAATCACACAAACAGGGTTGTACGATTACCCCCCTCATCGCGAATCTGCTACCATTCGAACCCCATCTTCCAAGCTCCAAAACTCGAAATTGATACAGGGTTTTTCATCCTTGAGGTCATTAGAAACTATCTGTGCATTGAATTTGATTATCATCATCATTTGAGCATCAAACCGGTTTACGTGGCCGCGAATTGTTCTTCGTCGTGTTCATCTCGAATTCATCATCAATCGGGTAAATAAACAACAATTATATACGCGTAATCACATGGGGAATCAAATCCCCATGTTCCTCCTCTTAAACATCATCGATTTGACCTTCAATTTCGATTCAAATCAAACTAGGGTTCATACGAATTTGGGGCTATTTTGAAATGGATGTTTTCAAGATTTGAGAACCAAGTAAAACCGCGGCTAAGGCCTTGGTTCACTGGTTCCCCACTCACATTCCGAATTAGAGGTCCCGGGTTCGAACCCGGCGACCTCCAATTCAATTGTTTTTGGCTTTTCAGCCTTTAAAAAAATATATAAAATTTTCTAAAAATTATAAAAAGAGTTTTGTAAACTTTGGTTATTTTTTTAAAAGCTATCCTGTTATTCTCTACAAATTTATCACTTTAAACACCTTAACAATTTTTATTTTTATAAAAATAGACTTTATATAATATTGATAAATCATGTAATTATTATTTAAATACTATACAATTATGGATTAAATATGAAAATTATAGAATTTATGTATTATATAATTAACCTTCACAAATTGTTATAAAGGATTTAAATTCCTTAAAAATTGAGACATGACATTTTTCTCTTGGTCTAAGTATATATATGATCTCTCTAACCAACATCATTTAAAACTCTCAAAATACCAATTTGAAACCCTAGTCTCGTTTAACCATTAATTATATTAAATTGTAACCTTGTAAATATATGCTTATTTTAGGTGCGTCGTGAAGGTCTACGTTGAACGTTGCTTGTTATTATTCATATTAATCATCAAATATATATTATTTGATCATGTGAGTACTTCCATACCCTCTTTTCATATTTTTACACTTGGGGTGGAACATGTTATCCTATTATCATTACACTTGTACACATTTTTGAGACTTGTAAACGTTATGGCAATTCCTCATGTAAGTTGTGGTTAGTTGGACTTTTTGTGATTACCATGTTATGGCACTATATGTACAATCATTAACTATTGCTAGCCCAGTGAAGTCATAGATCTATGGGCAAGACAAGCCTGCTTTGGTTGATCCAAGTACACTTAACTGATCGTATATACTTTAAACATTTGAGACTTGTAAAATTTTGTCGAGGTTTGATTGTTGCATTGTTCATGACATCCCTAATCACTATGTTCACTAACTTATGACTTGAATTGCCATCTTTTATATATGCTATGTATTTAATACTATGGAATGCTCACCAACATTATTGTTGACCCCTTTATTTTTAACATGTTTCAGGAAATGCCCAAGTTTGATTATCTACACATTGAAGCTTGCACATCTAGGAATGGACCTAGATTAATAAATAAAATAGGATGAGTTGTTACATTTTATGTTACGTTTTTATATCCTTTGAGACTTATATTTGTAATGTGACAAATGAAATTTATGTGTAAAATATATTTGGATTGTTAATAGTTTCTAAAATGGCAAAAAACCCCCCAACTTTATTACTTTAAGTTTTAACATTTTTAAGTTTAATAATTCTTTATAAATTATTATCATTATAGTTATCATTTATTGTTGTTATTATTATTAATATTATTTTTATTATTGACGTTGTTATTATTTTTATTATAAGATATTATTTACCATTATTATTTATTTTTATGTTCAATTCAATAGATAAACTATAATCTTTTACATTAAAGGATTAAGACTAATAATAGATAAACACAACCACCCACAAGTTTCATGAAAAAGCATTAATAGTCCCTACAAGAATAAACGAGATTAACTATTAGTTAACCAAAAATACAAGATGTTACATGAAGCATGGGTCATTAGTAGCAACCTTTTGCTTCTTCTCCTGTGGTTTGGGTGGCACCCTTACCACCCATTTCCCTTTTCCCCATACGGGTCCCTTGCCCTTGGCAACCTTTGCCTTGGGTGTGGGATGATGCCTTTTCTTGTTCCCACCTTCATTGATGGTGAGAACGGGTAAAACCCTTTTACCCATGGCCGCCTCAGCCGTTTTGAGCATTGAGTGAAGCTCACAATGCTTTCGTCCCAAGCATTCATGTTATAGTTCAATACGAATGTCTCAAACTTCTTGGTAAGGACATTGAGGATCAAATCCGTGGCCAATTCCTTCGAGACAGGACAATTAAGTCTTTCAAGGCGGTCAATGTGGCTTTTCATCTTAAGTACATAAGATGAAACTGATTGGTTGTCGTCCATACAACATGCATGGAGTGCTCGAATTGTTTCGAAGCGCTCAACCCTCGCTTGGTGTTGGAACGTTTCCTTCAGCTGGGTTATCATGTCATAAGCTCCGTGATGTTCATACTCCTTTTGGAGATCCAGAGTCATGCTCGCCAGCATGAAACAAGACACTTGGATGGAGTCCTTAGTGTACTTCAGCCAATCGTTATAGGCCTCCTCATCATCCTCAGTAGGTTGATCGGGGATATGGTCGTCTAAAATATATGATCGTCTCTCTTCCTTGAGAACGATTCTCAAGTTTTGATACCAATCAATGAAATTGTTATGATTTAGACATTCCTTTTGGAGAATCGCTCGTAATGATTGGGCGAACGCGGATGAATTTTCATTGTTATCATGGTATTTTCGATATTGTTATTTTAATAATAAATACCTTTTATGGCCATTTTATATTAAAATCTAGAATCCAACATTACATTTAAATTGTGGTTAGGTGACCTTTATCCCACGATTTAAATTAATAAGGTGGTCAACGATTGACGATTGCAACCATTTGCAACTTCTAGAGATATGGGATCGACTTGAAACATCATATGTAAAGTCGGCATGTTAATCCCATCAACGCCATTTGGAAACCATATTGTACGTGATTCATTTAACATGGTTTTCAAATCAAGTTACCCTACTTGCACACACATGTGAGTTTACCAACATAAGTGGTTAGGTGACCTTTATCCCACCAATGTGGTATCCCCACCTTAAGTCACAAGTTCCCTCTAAATGGTTAGGTGACCTTTATCCCATTAAGAGTTTTCAAATGACTCAAGTGTTGTGCAAAGGGACGATGTTAAACTTGTTGGTAAAGAATTTAAAGTATTCATTAATTCTAGACTTTGAAAACTCTATGTACCTTGTAATTGCATGCTTACAAATACTTGGTACTCTATGGTTCTTTTAATAAAACCCATTTTATTATGAAATCATTTATCCTTTTAATAACCATTTATTAACACTTAATGATTAAGAACCATTTTTATATTAGCTTGTTAAGATCATTTTATTAAGATTGTTTATCATATCCAAATATCATACAATCATTCACAAAATCACAATCAAACAAGCATAATATAAACAACCACATGTGCATAACCATAGCTACTATTGTGGCCACACTTGTTTGCCATCACAAGTGTGGTCATTTGGTCTTTGCTAAGGGTTACAAAAAACACAAAATGGAGATTACAATGGATCTCGCACTTGATGTCGCATCCGTATGCTTCAAGTCCACTTTGTGTCTACCTTTTGTGCTTCCTTCCCAAGCATCTTCTTTTACAAAATATATATCCTAATACATATTTTCTAGTAAAAGAAAAGTACTTCTAATCTGTTATTACATCCCAATGAATAAATAGATAAATTACAAGTACAAAACTTTACAACCCAATTGAATGAATATAATCAAATAAATACATTCTTTCAAACCAAACGACACAAGGTCAAGCTAGGTTATGCACTATCAAATGAACAAGTATAAACATCATACAATAAACAAAATAAACCCCATCAAACCCCAAATTTTCAGCAACATAAACTGAAAATTAGGGTTTGTTTGTCCAAACAAACAACAACCAAACATATCAACCAATTGACATTCCTATCTTTCAAAGTTTAATCATAAGCATGAAGATATAACTTTGAAAGACATGGGGTTTATTAAATCAACCAAAACAGCCTCTAATGAGTGATTAAACATCTTTTAAAACCGATTTTTAAAGGACAAGAACAAGCAAGCTATGCACATAACCGGCTCTTGCCATTGAAGGGTTTGTTTGTCCATAAAACCAAAGTTTAACCTCTTAAACTTTCAGAAAAAATGCAGTGGAAATATATTTAGAAACATGATTATAAACTGAAAATTTCATGCTCTTATGGTGACATATATATGTTTAAAACAAACCGAAAAGCAAAGGATCATTATATGTGAATAAGCAAGCTATGAAACATATGTAAATGTACATAAAATCACAGCTACAATGAGCTGTGAAAAACTACCTTACAACAGCTAAAAACCAACCAAGAAAGGGATGTTGGATGCTCAAAACTTGGCCAAGGCTCCAAGGAAAGGATCCCTCAAGCTTGTATACCCCAAGCTAACTTGCAAACACCTCTTCTTGCTAGGGAGATGAACACCAAAATGACTCCAATACCTCCCCAAAGGCTGCTGGAACCCGAGAGCTTGAGAGAGAGATGAGAGCTTCTAATTTTTGATTTGCATGTGTGAAAGAGATGGGATGGTTGAGTGTTGGACTTGTCTTTAATGTTTTGTAGTTCACAAGAAAGTAAAACACTCTCATAGGATAGGGGGCGGCCAAAAAAAGCTCTAAGATAAGAGTTTTTCCCCCCAAAACCTTATCAAATAATTTTTATAAACTAGTCCCTTATAAGTTGTACAATTAACTTTTAATTGTATAACTTATACACTCTTTTATTATTTATTGTTATCTAACTAACTTAAATAACACTAAGTAATATTCTTGAACAAAATATCCTAATAAGTTGTTCCATCTCATATGCAACTTATTTAGAAAACCTATTTTCTAAATTTGGTGTTATTATTTAAATGCATAATCATATCATCAATTGAATAATTGTCTGTGATTGCAAAGCTAGTTATTGGGTATAACCCGACTTGGATCATGACATACTAACCACATCAATGTTCTATGTGTCTTAGGCATATAAAATTCAACACTTCCACTAAGTGTATCTTTATTGGATATCCAAGAGATTCTATGGGATATTATTTCTATGATCCAATACAACAAAAGGAGTTTGTTTCCAAAAAGGGTGAGTTCTTGGAAACCAAGTTCCTTATGGAAGGAACTGGTAGTAGAACTGTGGATCTTGAAGAGGATCAAGAACCGCACCCAGATACACGTTTGGTTGACACTAGCACTCAACATGAGGATGTTGCAAGTGATCAAATAGTTGATCAATACACAGAAAACATTTGCAGGTCTAGTAGAACTAGTAATCCACCTGAAAGATATGGATTTTTCACTGATGGATGCTATCTGATAGATTCCGATTAACCAATCACATACCATGATGCGTTGTCCAATTCAGATTGTGACAAATGGCTTGAGGCCATGAACGTTGAGATGCAACCCATGTATGACAATCAAGTATGGGACTTGGTTGTACCACCTCTTAACTCCAAAGTAGTTGGAAGTAAGTGGGTTTTCAAGAAGAAAATCGATATGCATGGAAACTTGGATCCTTATAAAGCTAGACTTGTAGCAAAGGGTTTCACTCAAACTCAAAGGGTTGACTATGATGAAACTTTCTCACCTGTTGCGATGCTAAAATCTATTAGGATATCATTTGCCATAGCTGCTCATTATGATTATGAGATTTGTCAAATGGATGTCAAAACCGCTTTCCTAAATGGATATCTTGAGGAAGATGTCTATATGGTTCAGGCTGAAGGTTTTGTCGATCCAAAACATCCTAACAAAGTATGCAAGTTAAAGAAATCAATCTATCGATTGAAACAAGAATCGAGAAGTTGGAATCACCATTTTGGTAAAGAAGTAATTAAATTTGGATTCATCAAAAACGTTGATGAAGCTTGTGTATATAAGAAAGCTAGTGGGAGCATCATCACTTTCCTAGTATTGTATGTTGTTGACATACTACTATTTGGAAATGACATTCCACCCTTGGAAGGTGTAAAAACCTGGCTTGGAAGTTGTTTTTCCATCAAGGATCTTGGTGAGGTCGCCTATATTATGGGAATAAAGATCTATAGGGATAGATCAAGGCGGTTGATTGGTTTAAATCAAATTGCATACATTGATAAGATCTGAAAAGGTTCAAGATGGAGAACTCTAAGAAAGGTACGGTACCTATTCAAAGAGGAACAATATTGAGTACGACTCAATGTCCAAGCTCAAAGGATGAGCAAGATAAAATGAAGGCAATCCCATACGCATCTGCTATTGGATCCATCATGTATGCAATGATATGCACTCGGCCGGATGTTTCATGCGCCTTAAGCATGACAAGCCAATACCAGCAAAATCCTGGAAGCAGTCATTGGATGGCTGTTAAGAACATACTTAAGTACCTAAGGAGGACTAAAGATATGTTTCTAATCTATGGATCTGGTGATGAGGAACTCATTGTAAAAGGTTACACGGATGCGAGTTTTCAAACGATCGTGATGATTCACGATCACAATCGGGATACATTTCATTCTAAATAGAGGAGCTGTCTCTTGGAAGAGCTCTAAACAAGATGTGGTGGCTTTATCAACTACAGAATCTGAATACGTCGCCACCTCATTGGCAGCTCAAGAAGCTGCATGGTTGAAGAAATTCATTGCCGATCTAGGGGTTGTCCCTTCCATTCAGGACCCCCTAGAGATCTTTGTGATAATGAGGGTCTGATTGCTCAAATCAAGGAACCTCGTGCTCATCAAAAGACTAGGCACATTAAGCGGAGATTCAACTACATACGAGATAATGTTGAGAAAGGAAAGATATGTATTCGCAAAGTTCACACAGATCAAAATATTGCTGATCCTTTTACGAAGCTCCTAGAAAAGACAAAGCATGAAGGTCATACCTGTGCCATGGGACTTCGATATTCTAGTGAGTGGAATTGATCTGTAATTTCGTATTTGGATATTTGGAACTCCCTTACTACTTGAATAAAATTATTTGGTCATAATATTTCAATGAATGTTCCAATTTAGCATGTTTAATCCATGGGTAAATTGTTTATTCTAAATGTCCGTAGTCGTTCATACTTGAGGGAACAAGTATGAGGGTTAAGATTATTATGAATTTGGATTGGTGATATTCATAAGGAATGAATATAGAGCAATTGGTTGCTGCCAAAGTTCATAGATATTTGTGGGATACAAATATTGGACTGACCCGCATCTCAAATTTTACTACATGGAATCTTCTAGATTGATCATAAGTAAATTTGAGTAAAGTCAAATATCATTTGGTATCCTCAGACCTGAGATACATATTGGGTTTTGATATTCACCAAGTGTTATACCTTGAGCTAGTTCTTCACTACCCTGAATAATGGACAGTACATAAGGCTATGTTCAGGCGTGACACGGGGTGTTTGTGAGAAACGTATGTAGTCAAGATGGAATTTGTTCCTCTTATTCGTTGAGAGCAAGATGTCTAAGGCTTGATTAAGTTAAATCAACAAGGAATGGTTATTCTGTGTCCTTGGATTTAACATGACATCTATAACAAAAGGATAAATGATTGATTCCCTTAAATCATTTCAAGTTGGATACTTGAAGGGGATGATGTTATTGAATGGCTTTTAGTCATGCGTATTAAGGGTAGTAAACCGTTGTTAGGTGGTATTTACTGCTTCCATTAATCTTCTATGAATCTTGTGCAAGTGGGAGATTGTTGGATTCTTTATGCCCAAGACACATAGAACTTTGATATGGTTAGTACGTCATGATCCAAGTTGGGTCATACCCAATAACAAGTTTTGCAAACACCAATAAATATTTAATTCATGATATGATCATACAATTGAATAATAACACCAATTTAGAAAATGAGTTTTCTAAATAAGTTGCATATGAGATAAAACAACTTATAGGGATATTTTGTTCATGGGTATTATTTGTAATGTTATTTAAGTTGGTTAAATAAAATCAAATAATAAAAGTGTGTGTAAGAGTTATATAATTAAAAGGTTAATTACATAACTAAATATAAATTAGTTACAATTAATGGAAGATTAAAAAAAATGGGGGGAAACCCCATTTTGGACCAAATTCAGCCGCCCCCCTTTGTGGGTTTTAATTTATTGTTTGTTGTCTTGGAAAGACACACAAGATAACTACACACACACACTCTATTCTTCCCTTTCTCTCTCATACATGAAAAATACCATTTTTCTCTTCATTGTTGAAGATATTCAAGGCTGAAAAATAAGGGTTTTCAGCATCAAGAGGTGTTTGCATCACACTTGTGGGTATGCAAGCTTGAGAGGACCTTCTTTTGGTGCCTTGGTCGTTTTTCTTGGTCCACATCATCCTTCATATCCGTCTTTTGCTGCTGAAAGGTAGTTTATGGCAGCCTCTTTATGGCTGTCCATAATGTATGTTTTGTGTTTACATAGTTAGTCTTATTCACATATAAAAGATCCTTTGTTCTTGGGTTTGTTTGTAACTTTATAATATCAATTTGAAACCTGAAATTTCAGTTTATAAACTATGTTATAAAGTTTATTTCCGCTGCGTTTTCACAAAGTTTAAATGGTTAAACTATGTTTCATGTTCTAACAAACCCCAACATAGGTCTACTTTCTTCGTGTTACCTTAGTAGTAGCTAGTTTTGATATCATTTTTCCTTTTATTTTTGCTTAGACTTCTCACACTTATACTTTGAATTTTACATCTAATTCAATTTAAATATTTTAAAGTCCCAAATGCTTTGTTCCTGTGTACTATCATTTTCCATAGTCGTTGAATCGATATCTCGGATACGATCCCATTTCTATCAGCTTGCCTGTCCTCCTCCCTCATTTTTTTAATACTTACTTAACCTATTCTCCCCCTAAAATTCTAAAACCGTAAACGATTTGCGTTTTTTAGGGTTTTAATAGACGAAGAATTGAAACAGTAAAATAAATTAAATAAAATAAACTAGAATAAAAGAAAATAAAATAAAATGGACTTGACGCATCGGACTAGACCTGTTCATCGTCTGGAATTCCATCATTTTTCTTTTTAACACCGTTGACCTCTAACAAATATAGAAAACATGGTTTATAAAAGGCTTTTGTACAGAGGTCAGCGCGTTGAAAATCCGTATTTATTTTAACAACATCAATTAGATTCTTTTCAAAACAATCATGTATAAAGTGATATTTTATTCCGATGTGTTTGGTCTTAGGATGTTGGATAGGATTTTAGTCATGACTATCGTAGCAGAATTATCAATAAATATAGGAGTGTTAGAAAATTCAAACCATAGTCCTGCATTCGCTGTTGAATCCAGATGATTTGAGAAGAGTAGCTTGCCGTAGCAACATATTCAGTTTCACAAGTTGACAATGCAACTGATGTCTGCTTCTTACACTACCACATGACTAATCTTCTCCCAAAGAATTGACAACCTGCTGAGGTGGATTTGTAGCTCATCTTGCAGCCGCCATAATCCGAGTCACTGTACGCGGTAAGCTCGAAGTCATCGTCATGAGGATACCACAACCCAAGTGTTGGTGTACCCTTCAGATAATGAATATCCTTTTGACACCAATAAGATGGTTTACTTTTGGTTTTGCCTGATATCTTGAACAAAGACATGTTTCATACATAATATCAGGTCTTGAGGCAGTGAGATACATGAGGGATCCAATCATTCCTCGGTACATGGTGGCATCAACCATATCACCAATCTCATCAGGTGCTACATCATGATTTGTAGCAAGTGGAGTCCCAGCTGCGGAAGCATTCTCCATGTCAAACTGACTGAGAATATCCCCTACATACTTGGTCTGATGTAGAAATATTCCCTTTGGTGTTTGATCCACCTGTAACCCGAGAAAGAACTTCATCTCTCCCATGGCACTCTTTTCAAATTCTTCCTTCATCACTACTTCAAATTTTTTACATAATTCTTCATTCTTGGAACCAAAGATTATGTCATCAACATAAATCTGAACTAGCAGCAGATCACCATCCTTTTCTTTGATGAACAGTGTACAGTCAATTACACCTCTGCGAAATCCGTGTTTCATCAGGTGAGTAGAGAGTTTTTCATACCATGGTCTCAGGGCTTGGTGAAGCCCGTAGAGAGCCTAATCCAGTTTGTAAACTCTGTCCCGATGATATGGATCCTCAAATCCTTCAGGTTGACTGACATACACTGTTTCCCGGATTTCACCATGAAGAAATGCACTCTTTACATCCAATTGATAGACTTTAATCTTCATGTAAGAGGCATAGACTAGGAAGATACAGATGGCTTCCATTCTCGCCAAAGGTGCAAATACTTCATTGTAATCAATTACCTCGACTTGTCGAAATCCTTGAACTACAAGTCGAGCCTTGTTCCTGATGATGACACCTTGGTCATCTTTCTTACATTTCAAAACCCACTTGGTGCCAATGACCTTAGCACCTATAGGTCTATCTACCAGTGTCCATACACCTAACTTCTTGAACTGAAGAAGTTCTTCTTGCATGGCACTCACCCATGCCTCATCATTTAGGGCTTCACTAACATATTTAGGCTCAAACTGAGAGACAAAACAGCGGTAAGCACCATCGGGAAGATACCCCTTTTCCCTTACCGAGGCATAATCAGCCGAATACAACTGATTTCTTGTCTGAACTCCTGATATGACATCCCCAATGACATTGTCCAGAGGATGATAGACATTTAGGCGTGATCCGGGAGTGGTGGGAACAACTACCTCAAAATCTAGATTATGAACGTTTGGTTCGGTATCTAAGGCAGTAGGAGTGTGAGGTTCCGAAGACTCAGAGGCATCAATGTCAGATGCTTGTGGACTTACCGTAGTAAGAACCTGTTGCTCCTGAGTGTCCTGATCATTCTCCACGGTTTCATTGTCAGAGGAAGAGTCACTTACCTTGAGTTCTCCCCCTGAGTGTGTAGGTGATTCACCTTGTGAGCCAGATGATTTAGAGTCCTGTGAAGGTGTGTTTAAGACATCATACATCATTTTGGCTGCTAACTCATCATCAGAATTGGAGAGAGGGATATTAAAGGACTTGAAGAATCCATCATAGTCGAAAAAGAAGGGGGGTCCTTTTCCAGCCGGAGGGTGGTGTATCTCTGAACATCAACGTTACACCACACCTCTACTTAACCTGTTGAGTTGTTGTAAACTCTCTTATTTGGTATGTTGTATCCTAGAAAGATCCCCTCTACAGCCTTCTCGCTAAACTTTCCTTCCTGAGTTTTCTTCAGCAACGTGCATGGTGCTCCAAATAGTTCGAGATACTCCAGATTTGGTTTACGTCATTGAAGTAACTCGTAACACGTCTTGCCATGACATTTTACTACTAGAACTCGATTTAATGTGTAACACGCATTGGCTACTGCCTCATTCCAAAATTAGATAGGCAGTTTCGAGTCTACTAGCATTGTGCGTGTTGTCTCTATTCAGCTGCGATTCTTTCACTCAGCAACCTCGTTCATCTGAGGAGTGTAGGCGGAAGTGAAGTAGTGTACAATTCCCTTTTCTTTGCACAAATCCTCCATCCATTGGTTCTTGAACTCGGTTCTGTTTTCTGAGCGTACTTGTCTTACCTTCAGCTTGTAGAGAGACTCTAGTGTAGTTACCAATTCTTTGAATGACTCAAATGTGTCTGATTTTGATTTTAGAAACATCACTTATGAGAATCTTTAGTAGTCATTTGTAATTACATAGCAGTACAAGTCGCCTGTGATGCTTCTTGTACTGGCTGGACAAAACAGATCCATGTGAAGAAGCTCAAGAGGCAGTTCTATTGAATTAACTTTCTTTGCCTTATGAGACTTCTTCGTCTATTTGCATTTCTTGTAGGTGACACAAAAATCCCGGATTGATGTGCCCCATTCTCCTATGCCAGGAGATAGAATCCTTCTCAGTAGCTTTTGTAAAGAAGCACTAAACTTAATGATCCGATGTGGAGGCCTTTGATAGATCCAAGACGTAAAGGTCATTATATCTTGAGGCAGACATTAAGACTTGGTCCTCCGGAATCACATAGTCCTTTTTCAAGACATAGCACTTCTTATTGTCGAAAACTACCTTAAATCCCTTGTCACATATTTAGGACACAAAAAGCAGATTATTCTAAAGTTTTTGAACATAGTTTACCTTGTTAAACTTAACTTTCTGGTTCCCTACCTCCCCTTGAGTTATGATGTACCCTCATTTGTTTCCAGCAAAAGAAACATGACCTCCTTTGATTTGTTTGACGTTTGATAGGAGTGCCCGGTTTCCAGTCATGTGCCTTGATGCTCCGATATCTACAATCCAAGTGTTTGTTTAAGCACTATAGCGAACACCCTGCACATTCAATTGAAAACATTAGTTAAGGTGAGGGACCCAATCCTTAACCGGCTTGGGTGTCCCAGAGGCATCACACATCATAAATTCTAGCCATTGTCTATTAGAGGGAGAGGGAAGATCATTTGTCTTATTTTTCTCATTACCAGACATAGACTATCTTTCCATAAGCCAGCTTTGTGTAAGGCCTGTTTGTGATAAACAAACAACTGGCTAATAGGTTGAACTTTAGGTTCACTGACTCTTTTTGGTGGAGTCATGGAGCTTCTTTGTAACACCCGGTTATTTTAAAGTCAAAGAAAGAGAATAATAAAGCGAAGGAAAAGAAAGAAATGCTATTTAAGCCAAGATGAGGGGTTAAACATGTAAAAAGTACAAGATTTACTTTTTATAAAGTACAAAAGTAGCATGGCCACCCATCCCATGCCACTTTTCACTTTTGAGTTCCGAATTTTAGAGAGAGAAAGAACAGAGCTCGGGTTTGAAGAAGAACAAGAAAAAAGAATTTGAATTCAAGGTGGGAATTCGTATTTTTATGATGTTCTTAACCGGTTATGTCCTCAGGTTTATGCTTATGTGTGTTTGTATGTGTTCGGGTATGTTTTAGTGGGTTTCTAAGCGGTTAAATTCAATTTGCAAACGAGTTTGGAGGAAGCCATACTCGAAAGCTACAAAGGTGAGTTCAAAGACCCCTATTTTACTAGTTTTTAACTATTTTTGGGGCTAGAAATGCATGAATGTATGTTTTTATTAAACTGTGTTTCAGACCCGTATGCTTGAATGTGTGTATGATAATGTTATGATGTGATGTGTGACTATGTTCATGCTTGATGATGTATGATTGTGTTTCTAAGGCCTAGAGGGTAAGAGTTAAGCTTAGAACCTGAGGAATGGTGCATGGAAATCGAATATGTTGTTTTAGACCCACTTGATAAGTTTTAAATCTGCCTAAGTGTTTGGAAGTAAATGTGAATGGAAAGGGTTAATGCGGATGAACATTAACCAATGGGTAAGTCAATGCGGATGAAGTCAAATGCGGATGAAGTCAATGTGGATGAACATTGACTAAGTGCATGAAATGCGGATGAGCATTTTACTAAGTCTAGGAAATGTGGATGAGGTATGTCAATGCGGATGAGCATTTGAAAGTCTGGGAAATGCGGATGTAGTCAATGCGGATGAGCATTTGACTAAGTCTGGGAAATACGGATGAAGTCAATGCGGATGAGCATTTGACTAAGTCTGGGAAATGCGGATGAAGTCAAATGCGGATGAAGTCAAATGCAGATGAAGTCAATGCGGATGAGCATTTGACTAAGTCTGGGAAATAGGGATGAGTAAGTCCAATGCGAATGAACTATAGCAAATGCGGATGAACTATAGCAAATGCGGATGAACTATAGGAATGCGAATGAACACTTAGAAAAATTCTGACTTTTTGGGGAAAATGAGGTAATGTAGGCTTTGACCTAGGAGATTCCCGGGGGTTATGAAAGTTGACTTTGAGGTCATCGATGGTATGATGGGCATGTAATGATATGTGATTGATGCTTATGATGATGATGGTGATGTTGCATGGTTATACATGATGTCTGTTATGTATGTATGAAGCCCAGCATGATGATGTATGAATGATATGTTTATGTTCCTTATGATGATGTATGTTTATCTTTCCCATGACTTTACGTGTTATGATAATGAATGAATGAAGTATTATGTAATGTAAAGTGAAAGATAATGAAAGAGGAACATGATGATGAATGCATGCATTAATGAATGAATGAATGAATGTAAGAAAGGCTTGCAAGCAAATGTATGGAGGTGCACACCCATTGTAGGTGTTAGATCTACAGTGTGCGGGTTAGCTACCCCAAAGGATGCACATTGGGGTCTGTCTTTGTGATTGACCATATGGATGAACAATTGTTGCGTGCCTTAGGTACTGTGACCACTTGGTGTTGGGCACCACCGATGAAGGTCTTTTATAGGCTTAGGTCCAGTATCATGAGCATGAAGGGCATAGCATATGACAATGGTATACCTAAACTTTACCTTAGGTACTATGACCACTTGGTGTTGGGCACCACCGATGAAGGTCTTTTATAGGCTTAGGCACAGTATCACGAGCATGAAGGGTAAAGTTCATGGTGATGATGAAAGTAATGAATGAAATGATGTATGAATGAAAGAATGACGAAGATAATAATGATATTATCTGTATGTACGTACGATGTATGATCACGAATGAATGTAATGTATATATGATTTAAGAGAAAGAATGGTTTTACGAATTAAAAGTATGTTTT
Organism: Flaveria trinervia; assembly: GCA_025506515.1. Taxonomy (NCBI): domain Eukaryota; kingdom Viridiplantae; phylum Streptophyta; class Magnoliopsida; order Asterales; family Asteraceae; genus Flaveria; species Flaveria trinervia. The sequence goes on from CM046445.1 coordinate 39,397,584, forward strand.
GTTATAAAACTAGAACTCACTCAGCAACGCTGACTTTTATGTGTTTCTAGTTGGCAAGTAATGTTGCTGAAGATGGCACGAGGCAGCTCCTTAGCTCTTTTGGATGGCATCCATTTATATAATGCTTTTGTGATGTAATACAATGATTTAATTTTGTAACCGACAAACGATGCATTATTTTGCAAAAGTTTTATGATGAAATAAAATGCCATTTTTGAATGTTTCCGCTGTGAATGTTTGTTTAAAATAACTGTAAATGTATGTTGACCAGCTGTAAGCGTCCCGGAAACAGGGCCTTACAAGTTGGTATCAGAGCCAAAGTTTAAGTGAAATGGTTAAAATATTCAAAATAAACCTGAACTTAAATTGAGAATGGGACGGGAAGGAAAGGGATGCCAATCTGAGTAGCTGCGTGCCATCAGGTATTTTCGTAAAGATAACTGGTTTTATGTGCGCCTAGTATGTGGTTATGTGTTGCTGGTAGAATTAGATACTGATGTGGTTAGGATAGGTAATGCTTGGGGTATGAAGAGTAAAGTAAGTGGCTAATCACAACAGGCCACTGTAATTAGGGACTTACTATACTTGACATAAACAGAGTTGTTTCCTTGAATGACCGTGTTGGTGTTTGAATCTTTCAGCGTGTGTGTGGGAGGATGGCCGGTGGTAGATCATCTAAAGCTTCGTGTGGTGGTGGACGTGGTGTTGAACCACGGTTACGAGAGGAAGGCCTAGGGCCGAAAAGGTGGTTCATGAAGAACAAGAAACCCCTCATCCGGAGGGCAGAGATGAGAGTACTAACCTAAGAGCCTTAGTGAAGGAGGCAGTTGTGGAGGAAGTGCATCAAGTCATGCAGACGATCCTACCGTCTGTGGTGACTGAAGTGATAAAGGCAGTAAGAAAAAGGGAGAGAAGGGAAAGGAGTAGACCTACGGGCGAAAGAAGACAGCTCGAGACTGAGACGGTTCCATCTGATGACAAAGAAGAAGAGGAAGAAGCAGAGGTTGTGCAGGAGGCGGTACGAGGATGTAACTACGGGGTGTTTATGAGATGCAAGCCCCCTACTTTTGATGGTAACGGCACTGCTGCTGCTGCTCACGGTGGGTGAGGGAAATGGAGGCTGTACTTGATATCAACGAGTGCCGAGAGGACAAGAAAGTTAAGTTCGCTACCCACTCTTTTGTAGACTCGGCTCTGTGCTGGTGGGACAATGTAGTCCAAGCCGAGGGTAGTCGGGCGATCGGAAGAATGAGATGGTCGGAGTTGAAGAAGTGGTGATCGAGGAGTTTGTCCTCATCGGGATATGGATAAGGTCGAGAGGGAGTTTCTGCAACTGGAGGCGGGAACGATGACACACCAACAGTACACCACCAAATTAACGGAATGGCATGCCTGGTGCCAGATCAAGTGACACCTCTGTCTCGAAAGATCAAGAGGTACATTTAGGGATGGCAGCGGATATTCGCTGGCACATGATTTCCGCCCGACCAAGCACGTATAGGTCGGTGGTGGATTTGGTAGGAAGGTTATATGACGAAAGGGGTGTGGTGGTGGTGGCTGAAGGTAGTCGGAAGGGTGGAGGTGATAGAAACTGGAATGGGAAGAGATTTGGTCGGGGTGATGCCTCGACAGATAAAATGAAGGCACGGGTGGACGACCGCCGTGTGGTCGTGTCAGGTGCGAGTACGAAGAAGTGTGGTAGGTGTGGGAGAGAGCATAGTGGGGAATGTAGGTTTGGGTTGAACTTGTGCTTTAACTGTGGAAAGGCGGGGCACATGGCCAGGGACTGTCGTATGGCCGGTGCTTTAATTGTGGTGTAGAGGGTCATATGAATAGGGAGTGTAAGAAGCCAAAGGCTGAGGGTTCGGGGCAAAGAAAACTAGGGGTGAAGGACCAAGGGCAAGCGCTAGGGCATTCACCATGACATAGGAGGAGGCTAGGACGGACCCTGACGTTGTGTCTGGTACGTTTCTAGTGAACCAAACTTTAGCTTCTGTGTTATTTGATTCGGGTGCCGGTAAAAGTTTTATTTCTGCTAAGCTGCTTGTTAGTAGTAGACGTGTTGATGTGCCCTTTGATGTAGAAACTACCATAGGTAAGTCTACTAGGATTTACAAGATGATAGAGAACTGTGATGTGGAACTTGAGGGTCATCAGTAACCTGTTAAACCATTTGTAATGACCTTAGGTGGTTTCGATTTGGTCTTGGGTTGGATTGGTTAGCAAACTTCGAGGCGAACATTGTGTGTCACAAGAAGATGATTCAGCTATCAGCGCCTGACGGGAGTTTGGTGACAGTTTATGGTGATCGGGTCATGACAATTCCGAAAGTGATTTCTATGGTGGTGGCGGGAAAGTGTATGAGGCGTGGATGTAGCGCCTACCTGGCTTATGTAAAGGATGTAGATACGCCAACACCACAACTGTCTGATGTACCGGTTGTGTGTGACTTTCCAGACGTGTTCCCAGAAGAATTACGAGGAGTGCCACTTGACCGTGAGATCAAGTTCCGGATTGACTTGACACCGGGTGCCCAACCTGTTGCCAAGGCACCGTATCATTTGGCTCCGACGGAAATGAAAGAGTTGATGGAGCAGTTGCGAGAGCTGCTTGACAAGGGGTTTATCAGACCGAGTATCTCTCCTTGGGTGCTCCGCTCCTGTTTGTGAAGAAGAAAGACGGTAGTATGAGGATGTGTTGACTATCGTGAGCTGAATAAGTTAACAGTGCCCCTTACCAAGAATAGATGATTTGTTCGATCAGCTTCAAGGTGCTAGTTGGTTTTCAAGAATTGACCTTCGATCGGGCAATCATCAGCTTAAAGTGAAGGAGCATGATATCCCTAAAACAACTTCCTTACACGCTATGGTCATTACGAGTTTCTTATCATGTCTTTTCGTTTGACCAGCACCAGCTGCTTTTATGGATCTGATGAATCGGGTGTGTCGGAGATTCATTCAAGACTTTTCCAAGATCGCTTCTCCACTAACCAAGTTGACCCTAAAAGATGTGAAGTTCCTATGCGGTCAAGCTCAAGAGAAGGCATTTGAAGAATTGAAGGTGAGTTTGACTCAAGCTCCTATTCTGTCATTACCCGATAGGAGCGAAGTCTGGTGGTTTATTCTGATGCTTCCTACTCGGGTTTGGGGTGCGTGTTAATGCACAGAGGGAAGATTATAGCCTATGCGTCCCGACAAGGTTCATGAGGTCACCTACCCTACTCATGACTTGGAGCTAGCAGTCGTGGTCTTAGCACTAAAGATTGGAGGCACTATTTTACGGTACGAAGTGCACCATCTTCACTGACCACAAGAGCTTGAAGTACTTCTTCGAGCAAAAGGATCTGAACATGAGGCAGAGGATGTGGTTGGAGCTTATAAAGTGTTGGATCAAGAAGAAGGCTAATGCAACCAAAACTAGATCACTTAATTTATTTTGGTGCTGCATGCAAAGGCTTCCGAAGCTTATCATGGAACTTCCGAAGGTTGTAGAGTTCTTTCGAAGACAAAGGGAAAGACCAACTTCCAAAGACAGAACTCTACTTCCGAAGACAAATGCATACTTCCGAAGTTCAAGACTTAGAAGACTAAAGTGAAGATCACTTTCGAAGTATGATGAAAAGAAGAAGTCTCCAAGCCTTGGAAGAAGCAGCCTCTTCTGAAGTATAAAGTGGCTTCAGAAGTACTTACTCTTCCGAAGTCATTTAACCTTTGGAAGACACTGCTGTAACTAGTGGACGTAAGTACGGTCTCTAACACTCTGCTGCAGACTTCTGATACAACATGGCTTCTTCCCAAAGAGTCATGTTGTTAACCATACTTTATTCCATTGTTTACCTTTTCATGATAGTACATGTTACCAACTTTAGTTGGTGACAAAAGATAAGCCAGGGACATCCCGACTACCAAATCTCAGATAAGACTTTATCCGAGATACCTTAAACTATAGTCTTGTAGTATAGGCTTTAGCTAAAGGATCCCAGCTGGTATCAAAGTATATCGGCTATAGATAGTATTATATATAGGTTCTCCATGTAACTAATTTAGATATCAATTATCTTCTGCTTGCAAGAGTCTTGTATTTTGAGTTGAGAATCAATATATAAAAGTATCTTGAAAATTATCTTTCTGTGTTCTTAGTTACTTCTATATTGTGATCAACTCTTATTGATTCTTATCATACCCGAGTGTGATTCTAGGTGAGTTTGAGAGAAAAACATTGTGTTTAAGTAACAAACACCGATCCTGCAATTGGTATCAGAGCTTCTCAAGCTCTTGATTGTTGATCTAACCATCCAAATCAACTGTTTTCACTCCTCCCTACCACCCACTCACTCAATGGCCCTTAACAAATCCGAGGTAGAGATGGGAACAATGAAAAAAGCTCCCATCATTACTCCTGAAAATTTCAGGTCTTGGAGTAGAAGAATGGAAGGCTTCATTAGATACCAATACAGCAAAATGTGGAACTCTATAGTCAATGGAACGTACAAGCCAAAGCTGGCTTCACCTGATGGAAATGGTGCCATGATAGAGAAATTTATCGAGGACTATTCTAATGAAGACAGGAAGAAGATAGACATCGACAGCAATGCTATGACAATTCTCATGACTGCAATACCGAACTCTATCATGGTGGGGTTCGAGCATTGCAAGACTGCCAAAGAATTGTTTGATGCACTTGCCCAGATGTACTCCAACTCCAACAACTCAAAGAAGGACTCACTGAAGCAGCAGTTCGAGAATTTCACTCATATTGCTGGAGAGACCATCAGCCAGCAGTATTTTAGGTACATGGATCTTATCTCTTCCCTTCAGTCTGTGAAGATCACTCCTGAACTTAGAGATCTCACCAGAAAGTTCAAGAGTGCTCTTCCAAATGCGTGGACATTCTACTGTGTCTCTATCAAGAGAACAGAAAACTTGAACACTCTTTCCATGACTAAGCTCTATGGAATCCTTGATAGATATCGTCTAGAGATGGAGAGTAAGAAGGGTCACCAAACAAGCAGACCCATGAGTCTCCTGCTAGCAACGCTTTAATGGTTGCTGAAGGCTCATTAACCCCACAACCTTAGCATTACCTGACATATCAGCAGCCATCCTGCTTTTCTGGTCCTTACATCACTTATCCTGAGACTCCAAGGTCTCAACAGGCTCAACACAATTCCTTCCAGGAAAGTTGTGCCTTTGTTTCAGGAGGTGGGACTCAGGAGATTTTCAATACTGCTTTGATGATCTTGAGTGTTTTAGCCCAGATGATGTAGAATACGTGGACATTGTCCAGCAGATGGCTCTCTTAACTTACAGAGCAAAGAAGTTCTTTAAGAGAACTGGAAGGCATTTCCCTCAAAACCCAACTACCAGCAAGTTTGGGTTTGATAAGACCAAGGCAAAGTGTTACAATTGTAACCAACTGGGTCACTTTGCAAGGGAATGCAAGTCTCCCAAGACAATCCGAGAACCCCACAGGCCTCCACACATCCCTCAGCCTCAAAGCCCACTGAGAAGTCAACTGAAATAGCTGCAATGGCTTAAGAAGTTGACTGGAGCTTCATGGTACAGGATGTGACTCTTGCTCAAGCTCTCATGGCCGGAACAGATGATGCCCAGGTATATGAACATCTCTGCACTCCAGCCTGTATAGCTAAAGTTAAACTCTATCAGGACTACAATATGGAAATCAAATCTGATTTTGAGTCTTTAAATATTCTAAAATCTGATTTTAAAAGAGCTGAATCTGACTATCAAAAGAAAATTGATGAGTTATAGAAAATTGTATCTCTTTTGAAACATGAACACACCAACTACAAGACTCAAATCAAGGATCTGATATCCAAATTGTCTAAGGCTCAAGCCCAGCTTGTCACTCTGAGGCTCAGGCCAGGAAGCATGCTATCTTTGAGCAGAACTTCCAAGCTATTCTTGCATCATCCTCTCATTCCAAACTCTATTATCAAAACAAGGAGGGTTGGGAACAAATGAAATTGCTCCACCATATCCTATGAGTCTATTAGACAGCCTAGATGTGGTACTGAAGAGCAAGAGGTTCTAACTGCTGACCCTTGCTTTCCAAAGTTGAAGGATGAGGCACCAATAATAGCCACCACAGGGAAGGAACAGGTAGATGTACCCATCACCTCTTGTGAAGATCAAATCCTAACCACTAAAGCCAGAAGAAGCAGAGCTAAAGCTGCTAGGAGAACCGCTAAGAAGGTGGCTGAATCCAAACTGAATATTGACCCCAAGCAGAAGGGTGTCTTTATCTCAGAGGATTCCAAGTGTTAGGTACTTCTGATTCAGGAAAGGAATGTAATACCAGCATTTCTATCCTACCAAAGGATGAGAAGTTAAAGGGAAAAGTTGCTGACGAAGAAAAGAAAACCAAGAAACAGCAACCCTCACTTTCCCAAAAGACTAACATTGCATGCATCATGTGTGGCTGCAAAATCACATGGCAAAAGATTGTTACTACAATCCTGCAAGCACACATTATGCAAATAATGTTAGAAAAGGAGTCAGGGAAGGTTTCATATTTGGACCCTTCATACGTTTCAAGTGTTGAAGAAGGAAAGCTAGTTTCCACAGCCAAGTTTCTTTTAGAAGAAACTCCTTCTTCCGAAGGGAAAATGGCTTCGGAAGCAACAGCTACTAAGGTTCGGAAGAACAAGAAAGCTCCCTTGAAACCATCCCAGAAGAAGATTGCTTCAGAAGAAATGGTGGTGAGGACTTCTTCTGAAAAGAAAGAAGCTTCGGAAGAAGACCATGCTGCAAAAGCTTCAACAAGGTCATCCTCCAAGATCAGCCAAAGGGTGGACTGGAAGATCAAGGAAGATGTTGTAGCCCAAACCTCTTCTTAAAGACCTCTGTTGAAACCCCATGCATATCATTTGTTCACTCATGTCATTATCTTGGAAGAACCCAAGACCAGCAAGGCTTGGGTTTCCAAACAAAACTGAAATCTCATCTTATGTGCAAGAACGTCCATTTGACAAGAACAACAATGTATGGATTGTAGATAGTGGATGCTCCAAGCACATGACAGGGAACAGATCTCTACTTCAACAGTTTCAGAACTATGATGGAGGTCCTGTCCAATTTGGAGGTGTGGCGGAGGATATATTTCTGGCAGAGGGAGTATATCCAATGCTAAGTTAAAAGTTGACAAAGTCCATTTTGTCAAGCAGCTTGAACACAATCTGTTAAGTGTTTCTTAATTCTATGATCAAAAGCATCAAATGCTATTCACAGAACATGAGTGCATTATCCTCAAACCAGGGATGACAATTCCTCCAGAATTGGTGCTTCTTAGATCTCCCAGGAAAGGGGATATGTACAAGCTTGATATGAACAATGCTTCCCAAGGGTGAAGTATCATGCTTTCTTTCCAAAGCTGATAGTGATGAGTCAACACTGTGGCATAAACATATGTGTCATGTAAATTTTAAGACAATGAATAAATTGGCTAAAAATAACTTGGTACATGGTTTGCCTAAAAAGGAGTTTTTCTACAAAGATAACTATTTTGCATGCCTGAAAGGGAAAACAACATAGGACATCTCACAAGTCCAAATGTGTTAACTCTATCACTACTCCATTACACTTATTGCACATGGATCTTTTTGGTCCCACAAGTATAATGAGCATTGGAGGGAAATCATATTGCCTTGTGATAGTTGATGATTGTACAAGATTCACATGGGTATTCTTTTTAAGAACTAAAGATGAAATTGCTAAAACATTAAAATCTTTTATTCTAAATAGAAAATCAAATTGATCACAAGGTTAAAATAATTAGATGTGATCAAGGGACTGAGTTTAAGAACTTCGTTCTTGACTCATTCTGTAACTCAAAAGGGATTTCCAGACAATATAGTGCTCCCCAAACTCCTTAACAAAACGGTGTTGCTGAGAAGAGGAATAGGACACTTATTGAGGCTGCTCGAACTATGTTAGCTGATTCAAAGCTACCTCTAACATTCTGGGCAGAGGCAGTCAGCACTGCATGCTATGTGCAGAACAGAGTTCTTGTAGTTAAGCACAAGGAAAAACCCTTATGAGCTATGGAACAAGAGGCCACCATTCATTGGCTTTCAAAGGTCCTTTGGCAGCATGTGTACCATACTTAACACAAAGGACAATTTAGCAAAATTTGCTGAAAAGTTGGATGATGCTATCTTTGTTGGATATTCTTCTAGCTCCAAAGCTTACAGAGTATACAACATTAAGAATCAAGATTTGAGGAGTCATCCAATATAGTTGTTAATGAGCACACTCCTTGTGTTAGGGGGAATGGACCTGATCACATCTTCGATTTAGAATTGTTTCAAACTATTCTAAACCTCTTGTGAGAATGTTTTAGTTGGGATAGGTGCTCAAAATGATGCTGATGCTGCTGCTAATGATCAACTGTTTGAGCTTCCCAGGCCTAGACCAAATTCTCCAAGTGCTGCAATACATCAAGCTTCCATTATTCACATATCCGATAGTTTAACTATATCAAGGAATAGTGAAGCCTCAAAAGTGAATCACCTACTGAGCCTTAAAACTCATCAGGTGATCCACCATAACACCAAGCAGAAAGAGGTAGTATTTTGAAGGAACAGGCAACTGTTAATACTACTTCACAACAACTATTGATGATGTTTCTCATTCATTCAGTCAGTCCTCATTGAATGACTTTGAAACACAGCTGGATAGAGTGTTCCAGTTCCTGAGCAGAATATGTCTAACTTGGATCTATCTCTGTAACTGGAAGTGATTCCTCGTCTTAGGATTCACGACACTCATCCAACTGAGAACATCATAGGGAATGTCTCTGAGGGTGTGAGAACAAGAGGACAAACTCATCAAGGGAATGTCTGCTTGTACTCATGCTTTCTATCTTAGATGGAACCCAAGAAGGTAGAAGATGCCTTTAAAGATAGTAGCTGGCTTGAATCGATGCAAGAGGAGCTGCTTCAATTCAAGAGACAGAAGGTATGTAACCTATGTCCGCTACCATCTGGTCAAGTACCTATAGGCACCAAATGGGTTTTCAGAAACAAGAGAGATGATAGAGGCTTGATCATCAAGAATAAGGCAAGACTTGTAGTTCAAGGATACACTCAAGAGGAAGGAATCGATTATACTGATGTCTTTGCACCAGTTGCAAGACTTGAGGCAGTTAGGATCTTCTTGCTTATGCTGCATCCAAGGACTTCACAGTATACCAACTTGATGTCAAGTGTGCATTTTCTATGGGGATATAGATAGGAAGTCTATGTATGCCAACCTCCAGGATTTGAAGATCCACAGCACCCCAACTATGTGTGCAAATTGGATAAAGCTCTATATGGGCTGCACCAAGCACCTAGGATGTGGTATGAGACTTTGTCTCAGTTTCTTCTGAAGAATAGCTACACTAGAGGTACCATTGATAAGACTCTCTTCATCAGAAAATCTGGAAAGGACATTTTGCTCGTACAAGTCTATGTTGATTACATCATTTGGTTCCTCAAATGACCAAATATGTAAGGACTTTGAGAGCATTATGAAAAAAAAGTTTGAGATGAGCTCCATGGAAAAATGGACTTTGAGAGCATTATGAAGAAAGCTTGAGGGTCTCACCTAGTTGCTGTTAAGAGAATCCTCAGATACCTCAAAGGAGCACCTAAACTAGGTCTCTAGTATCCCAGAAACAAGGATTTCAATCTTTATGGATACTCTGACAGTGACTATGGACGCCTGCAATGTTGACAAGAAATCAACATCAGGAGGATGTCAATTTCTTGTGGAAGGATCATCTCATGGCAATGCAAGAAACAATCATGTGTCTCTACATCAATTGTTGAAGCTGAATACATTGCTGCTTCTAGCTGCTATCCTCAACTGCTATGGATTCAAAATCAGATGTTAGACTATGGATTTAACTTTATGAGTACTCCTATCCATATTGACAACAATAGTGCTATCTCCATTACTGAAAATCCGGTGAAGCAATCCAAACAAAGCATATTGACATCAGGTATCATTTCATTAGAGATATTCATGAGAAAAATCTAATTAAGTTAATCAAAGTTGATTCAAATGAACAATATGCTGATCTATTCACCAAAGCTTTTGATGAACAAACATTCAAGTATCTCATAACCGCTATTGGGATGATAAACTTTGATTAATTTGATCTCTTTTGAAAACCTTTTTAATATGTAAGTCTTGTGTCAATACATTTAAGCCTTTTACAAGAAATTCTCTTTGAAATTTTCTAAGTTTAAATTCCTTCCAAAGAGAAATTAACCTTCGGAAGACATTCTCATATCTTCCGAAGCAAAATTTCTCAAAGGATAACTTTCTTCTCGGAAAAAGTTTTGTCCTCGGAAGAAGCGATTGATTATATATCAGATCTACTTCTGAAACTTACAAATTCTCTATTCGGAAGCAACTCTAACCTTGGAAGCAAAGTCTTTGGCTTCGGAAGTAAGATTTGCCTTCGGAAGACAAGTTAACTTCGGAAATGTTTACACTCGGGAGAGAGATTTCACTGTGTACCGTAAATCTCTTGGGCCCCACACTGTAAAACAAAGATTTTGTTAATGATGTGGATTATTAATTGATTTTAACCTTACCGCCACTGTCATTTCATCCACTAAACCATCACATCACCTTATCCTAACCCCATTACCGCCATTCCACAATCCTTTAAGTAATCTCGACTACTCAATTTCATTTTCTTACTTGCAAATTTTACTGCCCTAGAAATTTCTCCTCTCTAACTTTACCCCAGCTCAAATCATCCACATTCATCTTTCAAATGGCACTCAACCTCAGCACAACCAAGTAGCACTTCTTGATTCTTCAAGAGATGCTGACTTCTCTGAAATCATCTCCTTTCACCCAATCAACCTACTACACTGCCCTTACCGTTAACCCCACTTTACTCCAACCAAATGGCAGGAGTTGATCATCACTGAACAACTCATCAGGGAGCACCTTGAGCTTCACGGTGAAGGAGCTCCTACTGAATTCCCAAAGGAAGATTTGGATAGAACTTATATCCTAATGGGATATGGTGGAGACATCAGCAGGTCGACTGTTTACAAGTTCAACTTCTCCTACAATTGGAAGTTCCTCCTACATGTTGTTCTTCATTGCTTGTCCAACAAATCCGGAGGATGGGATCAAATCCCTTATGAACTAGGATGCTTAGTTCATGGACTGGTGAGAGGCCTGCGCTTCAATTACTCACGATTTGTGTTCTCAAATCTGATAGGGAATCTGCAAAGGGAGACATTCTTCATGTATCCTAGATTCCTTTAACACATAATCAACTGTGAGTTGGACCAGAGCATGCTTGTCTGTGCAGCTGCTCTGACTGTTCCCTACATGCGGCCTACCATCTTCAAGACATTGAAGAAGGTATCCACCAACTTCACTGGAAGGTACACCACTCTGCTTCTAGGTATGATTGAGTGCATAGCTCCTGGTGACATCCCTGTTCACCCCATAGGTGATGAACCACACCAGCAACCTCCACCACAATGCCAACACTACCTTTCCACCCATCACCATCACATATCAGAGATGCCCAATGAACCCTGTTCAATCTACTCTGATTGAACAAGCCCTCCTGTTAATCCAAAAAGATTATAGTGGAAACATGGGCTCCCACTCAGTCAGAGGTCTCTCCATCCTTTCTTTTGACCTCAATTTGGGTTTTGAGTCTCCTCAGTCTCAAACCATAAGCTCGACACCCAAACCAGTAGCCCTCAGAATGAGTATTACACTCTTCGAGATGCTAACAAGGGACAGCCCACGAGAGGTCAATGCCTATAGACATTGACCAAAGTCCCGGGTCAGTAGGATTACCCTCCTATCTTTCACTGACCTTTTGTTTAAAACTGATGAAGAGATAGCATCTCTCCATGGCAATGAAGTTGATTTACAACACCCTTTCAAGATCAATAGAGCCCGGAGAAATCCCTTATCTTAGCCCCATCAGGAACCAACAACTGAGGTGAGTCCCACTGATGTGGAGGGGACTCATGTAGATTCGGCTGCCACTACAGAGGTGCCTCAATGGACCTTATGGACAGTGGTAACATTGCTCAGACTGAATCTACGATAACCGAGCCCTTTGATGACTCTGAAAGAGACATCATCGAGCATCGGAAACGAGGGTGCCAAGAAACCACATCTGGTGGTGAGGCTGAAAATACTAGGTATGTTACCTTATCTCCCCGTGATTCTTCGAAAGAAGATGAGGGAAGCATGCAACTCCTCATTCAAGATCTTCTTTCTAAAGTTTCAAACCTGGAATCTCTGGTTAGGACTTTAGAGGCAAGGAATGGCACTCACCAACTTGAGATTGACAATCTCAAGGCTCAACTAGCTGAGAAACAAACAGAGAGGTCTGTTAGGCATGTACCTATTCAGGTCTCACTGACTTCCTCCTCCAGTCATCTAGCTCTCAAGATGATGCTACCAAAAAGGGGGAGAATGTTCAAAGACAAACACATGAGGAACCACAGAGCCGGCCTTCTACTTCAACATCTTCTTCTCCCATCATCTCGATGACTGAACCATCTTAAGTCACTCTTCAGATTGATCCAAGGATGCTCAGTGATCTCTATAAACTCTTCACCAAGTTCTATTAAGATCTTCCTTTAAGCAGCCAAGCCATGATGCTACAATGATATACTTTGGAGAACAAGAGCTTCAAAGGCTGACTGCACCTTCTACCACTGTGGAAGAAATTGGTCAATCTAAGGTCCTCATGGAACCTAAGATTCAATTTGAAGGGGAAATGGGAACTGATGGCCCCGCAATTGAAATAGTTGGGACAGAATCTGCATCTCCTTAACTTCCAAAGCTGAAGTTAAAGCCTCGGAAGAACAAGCTGAATCTTCGAAGCTGAAATGGAAGCTGCGAAAGGACTATTCAAAATATCCAAGGAACTGATCATCACAAATGCTATCCAGGAAATGGCATTTTAGGTGAGCACTGAGGACTTTCTAACTGCACCTCCATCTCTGACACCATCTCTAACTCTCTCACAATCAGAAACCTTTCTCCAAGAACCACCACAGTCAGGATCTTCAAAAGACAAAGGAAAAAAGGAAGATGATTGTGGAAGAGCTTCAGGAAGAGGAGAGATTGAGAAACTTAAGAAGAAAGGAAGACTTCAGACTGAGAAGTTGCTAGCTGCCAGTACAAAAGCAGCTGCTTCTAATCAGGAGGTTGTCATCAATAAAAAAGAGAGTAGATCATTGACCAGTTCATTGAAATGGGAGCGGCCAATGAAGAAAACCCTGCTACAATTAAAGGAGTTGGTGGATCTAGTGTTGGACGAAAAGAACCAATGAGCCAAGATCAGAAAACCTCTAAGTCCCACATGATATACAACAAACTGTTGAAGGCTTCATCAGTAGTTCGACAAGTGCTAAAGACTTCAACAGCTGAAGATCAAGTACTGAAAACTTCAAAAGCTGAAGACTAAAGTGCTCAAGTCCAACAGCTGAAGAACACAGTGCTAAAGCTGAAGACTAAAGTGCTGAAGTCCAAGCTGAAGAACACAAGTGCTGAAGCTGAAGGACTAAAGTGCTGAAGTCCAACAGCTGAAGAATAAAAGTGCTGAAGCTGAAGACCAAAGTACTGAAGTTCAACAGCTGAAGAGTCCACAAGTGCTGAAGATCAACAACTAATGTACAAAGTCTGAAGACAAAGAATGAAGACATCAGCTAATGACATCTACTGAAGTCATCAACTGATGAAACGTCTGAAGTTCAAGTCTGAAGACAAGTGCTGAAGTTTCAGTAGTTTGTCACAACAGCTGAAGAGACTTCTTCAGTAGTTGTGATATCAGTAGTTTTATGTTTTACTTCAGTAGTTTTGTAAAACGACTGAAGAGCTTGTTCTTCAGTCGTTGTAGTTTCAGTAGTTTCTTTTCAGTAGTTGTAGTAACTGATAAACACTTAGTATTTTGTAAGAAGATGTCAGCTGTTTGACATCTTCAGTAGCTGTGTTTCAATCGTTTTAATTATTCTGTTAGATGTCACTATCAAGTGACATCAGCAGACGTCACATCTCCTATATAAGGAATGTTCCACCACGACATTCCTATATAAGGGATGATTGACCTGATTGTATGTGTGACCTTTTTGCCACCACGAAGCGTGTGATTGAATGAAATATTCTTTTTGCAGAAACTCTCTCTCTATAACTAATTATGTTCATTGCAATATCTTTGGTATTCTTGCTCGAATTGTGCTAGTTGGTACTCTATTCCGCTGCTGAAATCATTCGAATCGATCAAACTAGATGTTGAGATCCTATCAAATGGTATCAGAGCAGGTTAATCATTGATCGATCTAACAATGATCATTGAAACTGCTCATTTGCTCTAAGTTTGATCGAACTAGCAGTTTCGCACGAATTGTTATAAGAGTGAAGTTATGTCGCTTTTGGCTATTTTAATTGAGGTTCTTAGTTGGTTTGAGCTAATTTGTTTTTGCTTATCTTGAATTTGTCTGAATTTTCTAAAATGACTACTCCTTCCAATGATCCTCACAATACTGGTTCCTCAACCAAGCCTCCAATGCTGGTTAGGAGTGAGTATAACATATGGCAACGACGAATGCTCCATCACCTGTGTTAACAGTTCAGGTGTTGGACATCAGTGGTACATGGTCCACACAAGCCTATGGTGATAAACCCGGAAACCAATCAAATGGTTCCGAAGAGGAGGGAGCAATACTCAGATGAGGATAAGAAATTGTTTGAAATGATGCAAAAGCCCATGGAATTCTGGCCATGGAACTGCCCAATGAAATCTATTCTGGGCTAATGCATTATGAAACTGCCCATGAGCTCTGGAATGCCTTGAAAGAACAATTCGGAGGAACAGATGAGGTCTTGGCAAATAATAGAGAAATCCTTGCCCAACAATATGAGACATTCTCTCATAGAAGGGTGAGACACTGACTTAACAGTTTGAGCGGTTCTCTTGTTTGATCTCTGAATTAAAAATGGTCAAACATGAGTACACCAATAGCCAGATGAATAACAGATTTCTCAGATCACTACCTGAGAGATGGGACACATATACTATTGTCCTACGCTCCAGTGCAAATTGGACAAACTATCTCTCACCCAACTCCATGGGAAATTGCTCACATTTGAGAAGAGATAGAACAGAAACGAAAACTGTCATCATCTGGAAAGCTCACTGATGACTTTGTACCAGGAAACACTGCCTTGGTGGTCATGAGTCAGAATATGCTTCATCTGAATGCCAGTATGATGAGTATATTGATTTCTCTTCAAACACTTCTGATTCTGCATTTGTGAGTGTTGATAGTCAGTTTACTGGGTGTAATATGACAATCTATGCTTATCATGGATGATCTCAAGGGGATTGCTGATGATGACTTAGAAGAGATGGATATTTGAGCCAAATGGCCTTGATAAATATCAGATCTCAGAGTTCTACAAAAGAACTGAAGAAAGTTCCCAGGACTCTCTGGCAAAACCCAAGTTGGTTTTGACAAGAGTAAGTTGAGGTGTCACAAATGCCACAGGCTTGGACACTTTGCTAGAGGATGTAGATCATCTGATCTAATTCTTCTGTACCCTTTGTGACTTTCCCTGGCAATAGTCAACAACACAGAGGGCAACATCCTGTCAATTCTGGTCATCATTCTCACCATAATCTCCTGCATATTTTGTTCCTCAGGGTCCAATGCCATATCCTTACCCTTGCTATTACATGCCACAAACCAGTCAGGTTCAAGCACCCATTGCTCAACAACCACATGCTCTTCCTGAGCCTCAACCATCTCAATCTCATCAACCTCCTCAACCTCAACAACACAGCTTCTTCACCCCTGGAGTTGTTGACTGGAGCAGTTTACCAGATGACATGTCTGGTCATGAACAACTGTTCACAGGTGCTGGTCAACATGGTGGTGACAGTCCTTTTGGGAATCTGGCACTTATGGCTCTGGAATCTGCAGATGGATCATCCTCAAATGCCTCTTCATCACAGGTATCACAGGTATCCTCTAGGCTAAGGCCAATTATGTTCTGAAACATGCATACAGCATTTGCCTCTATTAGAGAAGCAAATGTAGCTCTAATTAATAAGAACATAGAGCTAGAAAAGATCATTTCCAAAAGAAAAGCTGAGTTTGAGTCTATACTTAAAGAGAAAAATGATGAGATTTATAAACTTAAATGTCAAATCACTGATGATAAGGCTAGGGAAGAGGTACTTTTAGAAAAGTACAAAGACCTCAAAGAAACCCTTGCAGTCACCCAAGTAGAGTGTGATCGATGGGTACAATCATGCAAACGTTTTGAAATGCTTCTTAGTAAGCAATCAGCTTCCAATGTGAAGTTTGGCATTGGTTATAATCACACTACTCCTCCTACAGATTTTGCTTCAAGAGCAGAAGTGAAATCTAATGGAGAAAGCAATAACCAATCCACCTCATCATGTGATTCACTCTCTGATAGAGCCCATCAGAAGTTGAAGTTAGTATTATTCCCTCGTTGAACCTATCAGCTGATCTTGATGGTTCAAATACTGACACTCACATGATCAACTCAAGGAGTTATTTCTGGAAGTCCTGAAAGGACTGGAGAGCAAGATTTAACACCTGAAGTTCAAACTCCAACTACTGTCAGACTAAAGAGAAGAAAACTGTTAGTAGAAAGGGTTTGAAGCCTACTAAAGAGAAGTCAAGAAAGCAAATAGTGCTTCCAAAGTGCTGAAGAACAAGTCTTAGTAGTTTCATTCTCTTTAGTTGATGATCAAATAAGATGAAGAAGAAACCATGTGAAATATGTGGTTTGTTCAATCATCTTACAGAGATTGTTGGTACAAAAGAGGATCCAAACTCAAACATAAAGAGGAATTAAAGAGAAAATGGTTAAAATGAAAACTGAGTTTGAAGCCACATTTGTACCAGCAACATCAAATCCTGTAACCCTTAAGTCCAAAAAGAAAAGGGGGTTTAAACAGGTAACAGCTGAGATTGCTCAAAAGAAGAAGGTGCAACATAGGAACTTATCAAACTCCAATGCCAATGTGTCTGGAGAGCTGAAAGCTTTATCACAAAATCAGACCGCTGTTATGATGGTTCAACATCTATTGGGAAGAGTTAACCAATTAGATTTTCCTATGTTGAACCACAGAAAAGGAGGTCCAAGCCAAAGGATTCCTCTTCTTCACCATCTTCTTCTCCTCTCAGGCTGTTGTTTCCA
The DNA here is from genome assembly GCA_025506515.1 of Flaveria trinervia. Taxonomy (NCBI): domain Eukaryota; kingdom Viridiplantae; phylum Streptophyta; class Magnoliopsida; order Asterales; family Asteraceae; genus Flaveria; species Flaveria trinervia. The sequence continues at coordinate 39,414,827 of CM046445.1, forward strand.
ACAAACCTTATTTTACCATCTGTTGATGAGAACAAGCCCAAAACCAAAAAGGTTTGGGTCTCAAAATCTAACTAATTTGTTGTGTTTTGCAGGGTTCTTCAACATGCCATAGAGGCATCTGGTATGTAGACAGTGGAGGATCCATGCATATGACAGGAAACAGATCACTTCTTAATGACTACTCTCAAGGAAGGAAGGGGTTTGTGTCATTTGGCAATGATGCAAAGGGTTACATCATCGGCAAAGGCTTTGTTTCCAATGGGGAAATAAAGTTTGATGATGCTAACCATGTGGAAAATCTCAAGTACAACCTCTTGAGTGTCAGTCAAATGTGTGACAAAGGCCATGTTGCTCTTTTCACCAGTCAGAACTGTCGGATTCTGTCATCCAAAGTTCTAAGTTTGATTGATAAGGTGTTGGATGAATACACTCTCCTGAAGGCCAACAGGACAGGAAGTGTATGCCTTAGATCTTTCCAAGAAAATAGATCTCAAAGGCCATCCTTGCCTATTTTCCAAGGCTTCCCCTCAAAAATCTACTCTATGGCATAGAAGGCTGGGTCATGTTAATCTCAAAAACATAAATCAGCTGATAAACCATAGTTTAGTAAGGGGACTGCCTATGAAGGAGTTCAAATGTGAAGATAACTGCACTGCTTTTTAAAAGGAAAACACACAAAGCTTCATTTCTCCATAGAAGAACCTAAGTCCACTGCCTGCTTACAGCTTCTTCACATGGATCTCTGGTCCTGTGAGAGTGATGAGTATGGCTAAGAAGAAATACTGTCTGGTAATTGTGGATGATTACTCCAGATTTGTATGGACTTTCTTCTTGCATTCAAAGGATGGCAGCTCAGAAGATTATCAACTTTGTGTTGTATGTTGAGAAGAACATATTCCCTCTCAGTCAAGTGTATTAGAAGTGATAATGGAACAGAATTCAGAAACAATACACTTGATGAGTTCTACCTCTCAAAGGGAATCAAGAGGCAGTTTAGCATTGCAAGAACTCCTGAACAAAATGGAGTAGTGGAGAGAAAGAACAGGACCCTTATTGAAGCTGCAAGGTCCATGTTGGCTGATTCTGGACTGCCAATGACTTTTTGGGCTGAAGTTGTCAATACAGCTTGCTATGTACAGAATAGAGTTCTAGTAAATCAGAGGTTGATGAAGACTCCATATGAAGTTCTTCATCATTTGGCCCCACTAATTTCATTCTTCAGAGCTTTTGGGTGTCCTTGTTTCATTCTCAACACCGGGATCAACTCCAAAAATTTGATCCTAAGGTGGATGCAGGGTACTTTGTTGGTTATTCATCAACTTGCAAAGCATACAGAGTCTTCAACTGCAGAACAAAGATGGTTGAAGAGACTCTACATGTTAAGTTTAATGAATCTCCAAAGGACAAGATTCCACAAAGCCCTGTGGAGCTATTTGATTTGGACATACTGCAATATGTTCCTTATCAAACTCCTGTTGTTGCTCCTGTCAACAGTTCACCACCTGGTGGTACTGCTGGTGCTGATGATGATGATGATAGCAGTACTCACCTCTTCAGGTTTAGTGACCAACTGCCTGTGTCCTCTAACCTGATGCTCCTGTAGCTTCAGTAGCTTCATCCACAACAAGTGCTGATGAGATTTCTGCATCTTCAACTTCATTTGAGTTGCCACCATCTACATGGTTTCAAGAGTCTACATCAACATCTGTTGCTGCTGAAGGTTCTACAAACACTTGCACTGATCTCATTGTTTATCCAGAGCTGAAGAATCACCCAATGTCTCAAATCATTGGTGATATCAATGCTGGAGTTTCAACCATAAGTCATTGTCCAATTTTTGCTTCTATGCTCTCTTCATCAGTCAGCTAGAGCCAAAGAATTATCATGTTGCACTTAGAGACAATGGCTGGGTTGAAGCAATGCAGCTTGAGCTTCTTCAGTTCAAAAAGCAGCAAGTGTGGGAGCTTGTTCCTCTTCCCCCAGGTAAGTGTGCAATAGGCACTAAATGGGTGTTTAGGAATAAAACAGATGAAAATGGGCTTATTGTTAAGAACAAGGCCAGACTGGTTGTTCAGGGGTTTGCACAAAAGAAGGTATTGATTATGATGAAACCTTTGCCCCTGTAGCCAGACTGGAGGCAATTAGATTGTTCTTAGCCTATGCTGCACTCCACAATCTTAAAGTTTTTCAAATGGATGTTAAAAGTGCATTTTTATATGGTAAAATAAAAGAAGAAGTTTATGTGTGTCAACCACCAGGTTTTGAGGATAATAAACACCCAGAATGGGTATACAAGCTTGATAAGGCTCTTTATGGGTTGAAACAAGCTCCTAGAGCCTGGTATGAGACATTATCTAACTTTCTTCTGCAAAATAATTTCACTAGAGGCTCCATAGATAAAACTTTATTTATTAAGAAGGTGGATCAGCATAAGCTACTTGTTCAAATTTATGTTGATGATATTATATTTGCATCCTCTGATCCCCAGTTGTGTGATGATTTTACAAAATTAATGCAAAGAAGTTTGAAATGAGTGCAATGGGAGAATTACAGTTCTTTCTAGGCTTGCAAATCAAACAAAAGCTGATGGAATTTTCATTCATCAGTCTAAATATACAAAAGATCTTTTAAATAAGTTTGATTTACAAAACTGTAAGCCCTGTTCTACTCCCATGTGCAACACCACACAATTGGATGTTGATCAGAAAGGTAAAGCTGTTGATGAAACGCTTTACAGATGTATGATTGGGTCCTTGATGTATTTAACAGCTTCTAGACCAGATATTATGTTTGCTACATGTGTTTGTGCTAGATTTCAGGCTGCACCTAAAGAGTCTCATCTGATTGCAGTCAAGAGGATCTTTAGATATTTGCAAGGTACACAATCTCTAGGTTTATGGTATTCCACTGGGCACTCTTGCAAATTAGTTGCTTTCTCTGATAGTGACTATGCAGGGTGTAAGTTGACCAGGAAATCAACTTCTGGTGGATGTCAATTCCTAGGCAACTGTTTGATTTCTTGTAGAGTAAGAAACAAAATCTGTTGCTACATCCACTGCTGAAGCCGAGTACATTGCTGCTGCAAGTTGTACATCCCAAGTACTCTGGCTTCAGAATCAACTTTTGGATTATGGCATTACAGAGACTAAGACTCCGTTATTAATGGATAGTGCTTCAGCTCTTTGCATTGTCAAAAATCCAGTCCAGCACTCTAGGACCAAACATATAGAAATTAGACATCATTTTATAAGAGATTGTTTTGAAAAGGGTCTAATTAATCCTATGTTTGTGCCTAGTGCTGATGAGCTTGCAGACATTTTTACTAAGCCTTTGGATAGTTCAACTTTCCACAACCTGGTGTTAAGGCTTGGTATGCTGCAGCTAGAATAAGTGACAACTACTGATGATCTCAGTAATAAGTCTGATGATCATTGGTAACCATGTCACATATAGTACTGATGAGTTCTTTTACCCTCAGTAGTTTTATAACTACTGAAGGCTAAATGCCTCACAAGTACTGAAGTACTTTATCTGTTCTAAACTACTGATGTAGTTACAACTACTGATGTAGTTACAACTACTGAAATCAGTAAAAACAGATAAGTACTGACGTCCTATGAAACACCTGAAAAGCAGATGAAAAGTCTGATGAGTAAGTGTTGAGGACGGTATGAAACAGCTGAAAAGCTAAGAATTGACGAAAACAGCTGATGAGTAATTTCTCTTCAGTTGTTTCTACAGCTGCTGTTTCTAAACAACTGAAGCAAGACCACAGTCTTTAGTAGTTTCACAACTACTGATAACTAATATCAAGTCTTCAGTTGTTTACAACAACTGATGGCAAAACCACTGTCTTCAGTAGTTTCACAACTACTGATGACAAACACCAAGTCCTCAGTTTTTTACATCATATGAAGTCAAAACCACGACCTTCAGTAGTTTCATAACTACTGATGGTTAACACCAAGACTTCAGCTGTTTCAACGTCTGATGGTCAAAACCAAGTCTTCAGTTGTTTTATAACACTGATGACAACACCACCACTGTCAGTCGTTTTAAACCTCTGAAGGTTAATACCACGTCATTAGTAGTTTCAAACAGCTGATGACCACACCAAAACCTTCAATAGCTTTCTTTCAGCCTTTTCCTCTCCCAACCCTATAAATACCTGTCTTCTTCTCAAACGTTCCATTAGCCGTTCTTCTGACCTTCATACTTTCAAAAATGGCAACCATGAGTCTAAACCCCGACATAACTGCGTCGCCTACCTCACGAAATCGGCCTTCTGGACAAAGTTTGATCACGCCATAGACCTAATGGCTGATTCTCAATATAATACAGCTCTGCTCTTAAACCCGACCATCTACCCAGAGTCACTCAGTCAGTTTTGGTCCAATGCCTACGTTCACACTGATGTGCCTACCGGCCAAATCTCTGTTAGGTCATTGGTTAACCAAAAACAAGTAGAGGTTACACCTGAAAGCATTCGTAGAGTGCTAAATTTACAAGATGCTACGGCTGTGACTGAGTACCCGAAGGGCACAACTGATATGTCCTTCATCAACAATGGGTACGACGGAAATCTTCAGTTGCTACCATACTGAAGAAGAACTTCCCTGATGCTGAACGATTGATATTCATATGGTGAATGTTTGCTTAGCCTCGAAGACATCCTCATGGGATCAAATGTCTTCCCGGTGGCAACAGGTATTATATTCAATTCTAGAACACAACCTTTAATTTTTCACAAATTGTGTTTTTAGAAATCAAAGATCTGGCACAGAAACCTGCGGGAAAAAGATGGCTATATATCCCAGGTTTCTGATGGCCATAATTTTAAATGAATTACAAACTGATGGCCTTGTTGGCCTTGGAGTCCCTGCACCAGCTGTTCTAGCTGAGGTATACTCCAGGCATAACTCCGACCAATCCCTCAAAGAAGCTGCCCGTTTGCTAAAACCCAAGCAAAGGGAACCCACAGCTTCAATTGCTAGATCTAAAGTCCCCACCAAGCCAAAATCCAAATCCAAACAAGCTAATCAGGGAGAGGAGTCCCCTGATGATGCTCCTGTACCACCCAAACAGGATAAACCTACTGGTTCAAACCCCCTAGTAGTGTTAAAGACTCAACCAGCAACTGCCGCACAGGTATCCTCTCAAAAGGATCTTGTTGCAACCACTTCAGGGGAACCCACATTACTGAGACCTCTCTCACTTGAGGAGGTTATCATTGAAGAGCATCCCTCTCCTCGGATGCAATCAGCTTCTATCCCCTCTCCCCATGCAAATGCCCCTCAAAGCCCAACCATTATAATTGCCAATGTGCTGACTCAGCTGCATGCCTCTCCTCCCCTACACAACCACCAACACAGGGGAGAACAACAGCAATTGAGGAAGAGGATACACATGCTTCTGACAACCCATAGCACCGGGGTTTAAATGTTCTATCTCCTGTGGATATGGAGATCAGAACATCTGGTGAGGCTGCCACCTCTTCTGAATCAGCATATGATCAGACTGAGGTTGGTAACATAACTAAGACCTCACCAGAGGCAACAGTGATGAAGGACAAAGTCCTGAGGCTGGAAGTCCCCAATTCCAAGACAAACGGGCACATGCTACAACTGGTCTACACCTAGTGCATGTACATCCTGCTACAAGCAGGAGGTCAGGTGATTCAGCATCTGTTGATGATGACCTGGGCTTTTTCTATGATGTTCTTGCCCAGAACACAATCCTAGAGGAGGAAGTCAGTAGGCTGCAAAAACTACTTGACCAACTCTCTCAAGGAGAAAGACCATCTGCCACCACATCAACCCAATAGATGGCACCTTCCTCTGAAGGTCCCTTAAACACACAGCCACTACAAAATTCTCAGCCACCTGCCTCTGTTTCTGGCACCATTTCTCAGGACCAAAACCCCCCTGAGCAAATGGATGCTATTCCTCAAAATCCCCTATCTCTCATCACACCACAGCTAACCGAATTTGTTATTAAAACTGTTGATGAGAGACTTTCTTCTGTCTTACAACCCCTGGTGGAGGATGTACTGAGCCAACAACTTTCTGCTACTCAATCCCTTGCAACCAATGCACCCAAAAAGGGGGAGAGTTCAGCAGTGAAAGCTAAAAGAAAGAGGATGGAGAAGGAGAGAGAGAAAGAGAAGGATAAAGAGGTGGAAAAAGAGAAGGATTGTGTGTATGAGGCCGAAAAAGAGAAGGAGAATGTGATTGAGAAGGGAGCTGAAATTGAAAAGTACATGAAAGTCAAAAAGATTTTCATGTCACATACAAGAAAAAGAAGAGTGCTGAGAAAGAGAAGAACTTGAACGAAATGGTTAAAGAGGTTGATGCTGAACACAGCAGATCAATGGACAATATCATTGATCAGCTGTTTAGGCAAGGTTTCGACACTGAAAAGCTGGATTCTGAAATAAGAAGATTAGAGATCGAAGAGATCCAACAAAGATGGGCCAGCTACAGCACTATGGATAGAGAGAGACTTGAGATCATGATAAGATTTATCAGCAAATACCTTGGGATATCATTGATCGAAGTAAAATCATGGACCAGGGACAACATCTTGGCCATAACCTCCAAGATCTGTTCGTCTGAAGCATACACTAAGGGTTTAGTAGTCGAAGCTTTGAATGAAGCAGGAGCAGGGAGCAGGACTGAGCTAGCCAAACACTCAAAAGCCACACTCATCTCCAAAATGCTAACTCAGCCTGTCAACATTCCCTCTCCAAAACAACCACAACCATAACCCACAAAACCAACTCCCTTACCCTCAAAACCAACAGCCGATGATGCACCTAAGCAGAAGAAGAGAAGGGTGTTGAGGCTTGTGGAAGAAGAAGAAAATGATGATGAAGAAGATAGGCTACTGATCTCAGCTGTTCTGCAGTTGCCTAAGGCCAAAGATCTCTCTCTTGCAATAACTCCTGAGCAACAAAGAGATGCAATCAAAGTGAAATTAGAAGAAGAAGAACAACACAGATTGCATGATGAAGAGTTATTGAGGAGAGTAGATAAAGCATATGCAGCCACTTCCTCCATCATTAATATGAAAAAACAAGCTCAGAGGATTTATACTCTTAGACATACTTTTCAGTATGTGAAAGAAAGAGTAAGAATGTGGCCTGATCCCAAGGTGGCTCACAAAATACAAAAGAAAAATATCCCTCAGAGATACAATGGGCAAGTGAAAAAGATTGTAGATGAAGTGATCTTCTTAGCCCTTGTAGTCTCACCCTGGGAAATCCTGGAAGATTTCAAAAAGGCCTACACCTCAAACATGCCTCCACAAAAGATGCTAGAGAACAGAATGATCAAAAAGGGGCTGGTGTATAAGAGGCTGAATGAGATCAGAAAGGATGAGTTACCATTGCTGTTAGAAGGTCATCATCCTGATGAATTTGCTTACAGACAGATTACAATAGTGGTACTCAAAAATGGAAAACAGGTCAAATTCCTATCTGAGTACTACGGGCCAGAAGGATTCTTTGATGGTGAGGCAGAGGAGCTCACCATGGAGGAACAAATTGTATTTTTGGAGGCCTACACCAGGGAATCCTACAGGCTCATAGTTGGGAAGTGAGTCTCATGGATGGGGGAACAGCTCAGTGTCCAATTCCCCAATACAGAGCTCCCATCCATACATTGCCAACCAAATCATCAGAGACTCATTCCCAGGCCAGTGCTTATATGGGTCATCTTCTCAACTGATCAAGAAGGAAAAAGACCAACCATTCTGCCAACAATAAGTGGGAAAATAAATCAATTAGAGGTTTTGGCTGCATTGGTTCAGAGGGAGTTTGTTGGACCAAAAGAACCAATGAGCCAAGATCAGAAAACCTCTAAGTCCCACATGATATCACAACAACTGCTGAAGGCTTCATCAGCTGTTCGACAAGTGCTGAAGACTTCAACAGCTGAAGATCAAGTACTGAATACTTCAACAGCTGAAGACTAAAGTGCTCAAGTCCAACAGATGAAGAACACAAGTGCTGAAGCTGAAGACTAAAGTGCTGAAGTCCAACGGCTGAAGAACACAAGTGCTGAAGCTGAAGACTAAAGTGCTGAAGTCCAACAGCTGAAGAATACAAGTGCTGAAGCTGAAGACCAAAGTACTGAAGTTCAACAGCTGAAGAGTCCACAAGTGCTGAAGATCAACACTGATGTACAAAGTCTGAAGACAAAGAATGAAGACATCAGCTGATGACATCTACTGAAGTCATCAACTGATGAAACGTCTGAAGTTCAAGTCTGAAGACCAAGTGCTGAAGTTTCAGTAGTTGTCACAACAGCTGAAGAGTACTTCTTCAGTAGTTGTGATATCAGTAGTTTTATGTTTTTACTTTCAGTAGTTTTGTAAAACGACTGAAGAGCTTGTTCTTCAGTCATTGTAGTTTCAGTAGTTTCTTTTCAGTAGTTGTAGTAACTGATAACACTTAGTATTTTTGTAAGAAGATGTCAGCTGTTTTGACATCTTCAGTAGTTGTGTTTCAGTTGTTTAAATAATTCTGTTAGATGTCACTATCAAGTGACATCAGCAGACGTCACATCTCCTATATAAGGAATGTTCCACCACGACATTCCTATATAAGGGATGATTGACCTGATTGTATGTGTGACACTTTTTGCCACCACGAAAGCGTGTGATTGAATGAAATATCTTTTTGCAGAAACTTTCTCTCTCTATAACTAATTCTGTTCATTGCAATATCTTGGTATTCTTGCTCGAATTGTGCTAGTTGGTACTCTATCCGCTGCTGAAATCATTCAAATCGATCAAACTAGATGCTAAGATCCTATCATCTAGAGAAGGCAACCGGGCTGAGACTTGAAGAAGAAGCTAGGTAGGCCTTGGAGGTAGATGAAGAGAAACAGAAGGAGGCTGAATTGCAGTTGAGGAGAGACGGGATAAACTTCCTACTCTCCAGAGGCTTTGATCTTCAAGAACTCTCTCCATACAATGATGATACGATCCTCTGGCTCTACAACAAAGAGCAAGATCAAATGGAGAAAGAAACGAAGAAGGCTGCAAAAGAAAAGGCCAGAGAGAAGAAGAAGAAGGAAGAAGAGGTTAGGGTTACTGACTCCAAGAAGCTCACTGAGAAAGCCTGGATGAAGGACTATCTTCGGGCTCATGGTTTCTCTGGTAGGCAGGTGGGTCCTATGTCTGAAAGGACACTCCAACAGATTGTCAGTGAAATTAAGGCTGACATCCGGATAGGGAAAAGGAAAGAGATGTATAGAAGGGTAAAAGGGATGACCTTCACTGCTTCTACCCAACCACAACTGAACCTTCACCCTCACCACTCACCATTAAACCTGAACCTTTCACCCCTGAACCCACATCACTACCCACAACTACTCCCTCACCTCAACCACCTAAACTTCCTATTATCCAACCCAAAACACTAGCCAGAACCTCTAAACCTAAACCTACCCTATCACCAACCAAACCATCCCTTCAGCCTTCTCAACATCTCTCCCTTGAGGAGTTTAAGGCAATCAAGACGAAGATCACCAATTGCACTACTTTGAGCGAAGTCTCTTGTGTAGAAGACTCTGTTAACATCACCTATGTAGACGGATCTTCAAGTTCCCTCACAAGAGATAGATTCCTTGATTTGCCTAAAGGAACTTTGGACCAGGCTGCAAGACTTTTGGGCCTCAATTCAGACTCTTTAAATGAGGAAGAAAAGAAGTTCAGAAGGAAACTGATGACTCTACTTTGTTATGGAAAGAGAGAATGGCGAAATAGAGAGAATGGCGAAATAGAAGGAATATAATCCAGTGGAGGTTCGATAAACCTCTCACAACTTTGTTGGGGAAAGAGAGAATGGAAAAATCAACACACTCAATGCAACCTCTCTGTTACACTCCAGCAGATTCGACATTGTTGAGTTAGCAGAGAAGCCATTCTCCAACCCCTCCAACTCTGAAACTGCTGCACTCATCAGAAATCATCTTAGCAGTCTTCATCTAGCTGAGTTAACTACAAAGGCAAAGATTGAAGAAGAGTTGAAGTTGAGAAGACAGGAAGACAAGGAAAGATCTCCCACCAAAGGTGCTGCCTTTCTACAGATGGTGGAAGGTCCTGAATTGGAACCTATAGTTCGATGGGAATATGATTACAGTTCCTATCAACTAACTCTTTTCAGAGGGCAACAACAAAGGATACATGTTATCCAAGGTGACAGACTGGATTTCCTGTCTACCAAGGATCTATACAAGCTTCTCAGCACCATATCAGGGAAGAACAAGGAGACAGACAAATACTTACTATCCTTGGTGCTGAAAGTTTTGAGAAGCAGAGATAAGTGAAGTTTTGGTAGCATCAGCCTAGGGGGAGTTTGTTGGATCAAGAAGAAGGCTAATGCAACCAAAACTAGATCACTTAAGTTATTTTGGTGCTGCATGCAAAGGCTTCCGAAGCTTATCATGGAACTTCCGAAGGTTGTAGAGTTCTTTCGAAGACAAAGGGAAAGACCAACTTCCAAAGACAAAACTCTACTTTCGAAGACAAATGCATACTTCCAAAGTTCAAGACTTAGAAGACTAAAGTGAAGATCACTTCCGAAGTATGATGAAAAGAAGAAGTCTCCAAGCCTTGGAAGAAGCAGCCTCTTCCGAAGTATAAAGTGGCTTTGGAAGTACTTACTCTTCTGAAGCCATTTAACCTTCGGAACACACTGCTGTAACCAGTGGACACAAGTATGGTCTCTGACACTCCGTTGCAGACTTCTAATACAACATGGATTCTTCCCAAAGATTCATGTTGTTGAGCATACTTTATTCCACTGTTTACCTTTTCATGATAGTACATGTTACCAACTTTAGTTGGTGACAAAAGGTAAGTCAGGGACATGTCCTGACTACCAAATCTCAGATAAGACTTTATCCGAGATACCTTAAACTATAGTCTTGTAGTATAGGCTTTAGCTAAAGGATCCAACTGGTATCAAAGTATATCCGGCTATAGATAGTATTATATATAGGTTCTCCATGTAACTCATTTAGATATCAATTATCTTCTGCTTGCAAGAGTCTTGTATTTTGAGTTGAGAATCAATATATAAAAGTATCTTGAAAATTATCTTTCTGTGTTCTTAGTTACTTTCTATATTGTGATCAACTCTTATTGATTCTTATCATACTCGAGTGTGATTCTAGGTGAGTTTGAGAGAAAAACATTATGTTTAAGTGACAAACACCGATCCTACATAAGGATTATGATTGTGAGATCCATTACCATCCGGGCAAAGCCAACATGGTGGCGGATGCCCTTAGCTGAAAGGAGAGACCCGAACCAATTCGGGTGAAAGCATATCAGCTGATCATGACCTCTGATGTGATGAAGCAAGTCAAAGAGTTTCAAGATGAGGCACTGAAAGAAGACCATCTTAACTCTGAGAGAATGTGAGGTCTAGTCATAGAATTGGGTGAAAACACGTTTGGTGTTAGAACTCGATTCGGGAGAACATGGATTCCTCATTTTGGGGATCTATGGGTGAAGATAATGTATGAGGCTCACAAGACTCGATACTTCATTCATCCTGGTGCCACAAAGATGTTGTTGGTTTGTTGGACCATATCAAAGTAGTTTAACCATTTTAAACTATGAAAACGTAGCGGATTAATACCTTAACATTATCATTAGTAATCTGAAAAATTAAGGCATATAACATATCATCAACAAACCCAAGAACATAGGGATCACTCATATGTGTTTGAACTAGCTATCAACAACAAATAACAACCAAAGTATGACATACAAACTACCTTTTGTATGCTGCTGAAAACGTGATGAAGGAGGAAGAAAATGAGCTTCTTGAATGACCAAGACACCAGTAGAGGTGTCCTCAAGCATCCATACCCACAAGCACCAAGCAAGCACCTTTGTTGCTAGGATTTCATTACCAAAACGAACCTTGAAAGGCTATTGAAAACCTTTTTCAGCCGAGATCAAGCTGTTGAAAACCCCTTTTTCAGATGATATTTACTTCTAGATTGGAGAGTGTTTTGCCTTGAGGTTCTTGTATATGTGAGAGAGATGAGAGGATGGAGTGTGTGTTTGTGTGTGTGTGTTCTTGGAGTATGGTGTCTCAAAACAAAAAGACCCACTCCCATAAAGGGGCGGCAGAATTTTGTTCTTGAGATAGGGTTTTCCCCCAAAACCAAAAACCAATTTTGTTAAACCAATGTTTTAAAATAGATATATAATTAACCTTTTAATTATATAACATACACACACTTTTATTATTTGATGTTATTTAACTAAATTAAAAAACATTACAAATAATATCCATGATCAAAATATCCATATAAGTTGTTCAATCTCATATGCAACTTATTTAGAAAACCCATTTTCTAAATTGGTGTATTTATTTAATTCCATGATCATATCATAATCAAATAATATTGGTGTTTGCTAAGCTTATTATTGGGTATGACCCGACTTGGATCATAACGTACTAACCACATCAATGTTCTATGTGTCTTGGGCACAAAGAATCCAACAATCTCCCACTTGCACAAGATTCATAGAAGATTGATGCAAGCAGTAAATACCGCCTAACAACGGTTTACTACCCTTAATACGTATGACTTAAAGCCATTCAATAACATCATCCCCTTCAAGTATCCAACTTGAAATGATTTAGGTGAATCAATCATTTATCCTTTTGTTTCAGATGTCATGTTAAATCCAAGGACATAGAATGATCATTTCTTGTTGATTTAACTTAATCAGGCCTTAGACATCTTGCTCTCAACGAATAAGATGAACAAATTCCATCTTGACTACATACATTTTTCACAATCACCTCGTGTCACGCCTAAACATAGCCTTATGTACTACCCATTATTTTAGAGTAGTGAAGAACTAGCTCAAAGTATAACATTTGGTGAATATCAAAACCCAATATGTGTCTCAGGTCGGAGGATACCAAATGATATTAGCCTTTACTCAAATTTACTTATGATCAATCTAGAAGATTCCATGTAGTAAAATTGAGATGTGGGTCAGTCCAATATTTGTATCCCACAAATATCTATGAACCTTGGCAGCAACCAATTGCTCTATATTCATTCCTTATGAACATCCACCAATCCATGTTCATAATAGTCTTATGTTCATATTTGTTCCCACAAACATGATCGACTACGGACATTTAGAATAATAAACATATTCATGGACGCATACATGCTAAAATGAATATAACTCAAAATAGCACAAGTATATAAAGAGTTAAATATTACATTGTTTCAAACTTTTAATACTAAACAGATCAATTCCAGTCACTAGAATATCGAAGTCCTAAGGCACAAGTATGACTTTCATGCTTTGCCCTCTTAAGGAGCTTCGTGAGTGGATCCGCAATGTTTTGACCGGTATGAACTTTACAAAACATATCCTTCCTTTTTCAACTTCATCGCCTATGTAGTTGAATTTCCGCTCAATGTGCCTAGCCTTTTGAAGAGGACAGTGCTTGATTTATGCAATCGTACCCTCGTGATCACAAAAGGATTTCTAGGGGTCTTGAATGGTAGAGACTACCCTAGGTAGGCGATAAATTTCTTTATCATGCAACTTCTTAGCTGCTAATGATGCGGCTATGTATTCGGATTTTGTAGTGGACAATGCTACTCCATTCATAATGAAGACATACCCCGATTGTGATCGAGAATCATCTCGAACGGTTTGGAACTCGTATCCATGTAACCCTTTACAACGAGTTCCTCTTCATCAGATCCATATATTAGAAACATTTCCTTAGTCCTCCTAAGGTATTTCAATATACTTTTAATAACCATCCAATGGCTATTACCTGGATTCTACTAATATCTGCTTGTCATGCTTAACGCGTATGACATGTCAAGTCTAGTGCATATCATCTCATATATGATGGATCCTATAGCAGATGCATATGGGATGTTCTTCATTTGATCTTGCTCATCCTTTGAGCTTGGACATTGAGATGTACTCAAATTGTCCCTCTTTGAATAGGTACCATACCTTTCTCAAAGTTTTTCCATCTTGAACCTTTTCAAGACTTTATTAATATATGCACTTTGATTTAAACCTATCAACCGCCTCGATCTATCCCTATGGATCTTTATTTCCAAAATATAGGCAGCTTCACCGAGGTTTTATGGAAAAACAACTTCCAAGCTAGGTTTTAACACCTTCCATGGTTGGAATATCATTTCCAAAAGGTAGTATGTCATCAACATACAATATAAGAATTTTATTATGCTCCCACTAGCCTTCGTATATACACAAGCCTCGTCAGCATTCTTGATGAAACCAAATTTATTGATCTCTTCACCAAAACGTTGATTCCAACTTCTCGATGCTAGACTCAATCCATAGATTGACTTCTTTAACTTGCATACCTTTTAGGATGTTGCGGACCGACAAAACCATCAAGCTAAACCATATGGACAGTCTCTTCGAGATGTCCATTAAGAAAATCGGTTTTGTCATCCATTTGCCAAATCTCATAGTCACAACATGCAGCTATGGCAAATAATATCCTAATTGACTTTAGCATTGCCACAGGCGAGAAAATTTCATCATAATCAACCCCTTGATTTTGAGTGAAACCTTTTGCTACAAGTCTTGCTTTGTAAGTATCCAAGTTTCCATGTATATCTATTTTCTTCTTTGAAACCCACTTGCATCCACTAGTTTGGAGTTAAGTGGAGGGTCAACCAATTCCCAAACTTGATTGTCATACATGGATTGCATCTCAACGTTCATGGCATCCAGCCATTTGTCACAATTCGAATTGGACATTGCTTCATGGTATGTAGTTGGCTCACTGGAGTCAACCACATTGCATCATTTCATGAAAAATCCATATCTTTCAGGTGGAATGCTGACTCTACCAGATCTGCGAACATTTTGTGTGTATTGATCAACCTCTTGATCATCATCAACAACCTCTTGTTGATTGCTAGTGTCAACCAAACGTGTATCGGCTTATGGATTTTGATCCTCATCAAAATTACACTATTCTATACGTTCTCCCTTCCATAAGGAACTTAGTTTCCAAGAACTCAGCCTTTCGAGCAATAATTACCCTTGCTCTGTGGATCAAAGAAGTAGTATCCTATACAATCTTTGGGATATCCAACAAATATACACTTAGTGATTCGACTATCTTGGTCAGGGCCATATCCAAAATACGAGCCCCGGAGAGCATTGCAAAACCCTAAAATGATAGAGATATGAGCTTATAGCCATCATAGATTGAACCATATCCAATAGGGTTTGATTTCTCCTTTCAGACACGCCATTATGTTGTGGTGTTCCAGGTGGAGTAAGTTGTGAGACGATCCCACAACCTTTTAGATGGTACTGAAAAGCATCATTGAGGTATTCACCTTCTCTATCTGAACGAAGAACTTTGATAGTTTTATAGAGTTGATTTTCTACTTATTCTTGAAGGTTCTGAACATTTCCAAAGCTTCATGTTTGTGTGTCATCATGTACACATAACCATAGCGACTATAATCGTCGGTAAAGGTAATGAAGTATCTTTAACCATTTCTAGTCATTGTCTTTAGAAGGCCACATACATCCGAATGTATGATACCCAATAAGTCTTTTGCCCTCTCGTTAGTGCCACTTAAGGGCGACTTGGTCATCTTACCTTGTAAACAAGATTCACACTTGTCAAATGAAAGATTTTCATTTGTTTTTCAAAAGACCATTCTTTTGAGGTGTTTGAATCCGATTCTTGTTTATGTGACCAAGACGACAATGTCAAAAAATAAGAATCCCTTAAACTATTTTAAGTTTCTTGGTGCTTGTTTGGTATAATGAGCTATTATAGGATGAATCATCATGAACCAATTCATAGATTCCATTAAAAGACATAGCCTTGAAATAAAAATACATCATCCATACGAACATAAATACCATTGTTAACAAACTTTAATTCATAACCACATTGTTCTAAAAGGGAAATCAAAATTATGTTCCTAGTCTAACTAGGAGCATACAAAATTCTTAAGAACAACTTCCAAACTATTTGAAAGTTTCAAAATATTGTCTCCTTGGGCTTCGACATCAACTTTTGCTCCGTTGCCCATGTAGATACTTGTGTCTCCCTTCTTGAAGTGCTTATTTCTTTTGAACCCCTGCAACAAATTGCAAATATGAGTTCCACATCCGGTATCCAATACCCATGTGTTTGAAGAAATAACATTTCAACCAATGTGAATTATGAAAGTTGTACCTGAGGTTTGCCCAGCATCCCTCTTGTTTCTCAACTCTTTGAGATAGGTTGGACAATTCCTTTTCCAATGTCCTATCTCTCCACACTCAAAGCATGGATCGTTCTCCGTTACCTTAAGCTTCTTAAGCTTAGGTTTTGGAGGTTCCGCTTTAGCCTTTCCTTTCCCCTTTCCTTTGATGTGCCCCTTTCCTTTAGCAACATTTGCCTTGGGATCGGGGAATGGCCTTTTCTTATTGCCTTCCTCATTGATCGAGAGAACGGGTAGAACCTTTCTACCCATCCCTGCCTCAGCTGTTTTGAGTATTGCGTGAAGCTCACCAATGCTCTTGTCCCACCGTTCATATTGTAATTCATTATGAACGTCTCAAACCTATTGGTTAGGCCATTAAGGATCAAATCCGTGGCCAACTCCTTTGAGACGGGACAATTAAGCCGCTCGAGGCGATCAACATGGCTTTTCATCTTAAGAACATAAGATGATACCGATTGGGTTTCTTCCATGTGACACGCATGAAGCGCTCAAACCGTTTTGAAGCGCTCGAACCGTTTTGAAGCGCTCTACCCTAGCTTGTTGAAGGAACATTTCCTTCAACTAGGTAATTATGTCATGTGCCCCAAGATGCTCCAAATCCTTTTGGAGTTCGGGAATCATAGTTCCCAACATGAGGCAGGAAACCTGCATGGAATCCTCAGTGTATTAAAGCCAATCGTAATAGGCCTCAACATCCTCAGTCAGAAAGGACCATTTAGACGTCGGAGGACATGCTTCGAGCATGTGTGATTGATTTTGGTGGAAGTTGGGATGACCACCTACCGTAAGCCGAATTCTCATACAACAACAGTTATCATGCCAGCATTGGTATGCCACCTTACGAGATGGTATACGGTAGAAGATGTAGAACACCCGTCTGTTGGGGTGATATTGGTCAAAAAGAGTTAGGGAGCATCATGGTATTTGAGGCTACGACTGAGAAGCTTGTGAAGATCAAGGCCTTCATGAAGGCAGCCAAAGATAGACAGAAGTCGTATGCCGATAAACAACGTAGATCGATTGAGTTCCAGGTGGGTGACCGGGTTATGTTGAAGGTCTCACCTTGGAAGGGTATTATTCGTTTCCGAAAGCGGGGCAAGTTGAGCCCGAGGTACATAGGCCATTTCCGAATCATTGCTCGAGTAGGAGAGGTAGCCTATAGACTAGAGTTACCCGATGAGTTAAGTGGAATTCACCCGACATTCCATGTATCTTATCTAAGGAAGTGCTTAGCTGATGAAGGCATGATTGTTCCACTAGAAGATATCGAAGTAGATGGACGGCTCAATTATATGGAGCACCCAGTGGCAATCATTGATCGAAAGGAAAAGAGGCTGAGGAATAAAGTGGTTCCCCTTGTGCGTGTAAAGTGGAAGCACAGGAAGGGATCCGAGTCTATGTGGGAGACTGAAAAAGAGATAAGACAGCATTACCCACAATTCTTTGAGGAATAACAGGTTTCGAGGACGAAACCTATTTAAGGGGTGGACTTGTAACACCCGGTTATTTTAAAGTCAAGAGAAGAATAAAGTGAAGGAAAAGAAAGAAATGCTATTTAACCCAAGATGAGGGGTTAAACATGTAAAAAGTACAAGATTTACTTTTTATGAAGTACAAAAGTAGCATGGCCGCCCATGCCATGCCACTTTTCACTTTTGAGTTCGGAATTTTAGAGAGAGAAAGAGCAGAGCTCGGGTTTGAAGAAGAACAAGAAGAAGGAATTTGAATTCAAGGTGAGAATTCGTGTTTTTATGATGTTCTTAACCGGTTATGTCCTCGGGTTTATGCTTATGTGTGATTGTATGTGTTCGTGTATGTTTTTAGTGGG
Source organism: Flaveria trinervia (assembly GCA_025506515.1). Classification (NCBI taxonomy): domain Eukaryota; kingdom Viridiplantae; phylum Streptophyta; class Magnoliopsida; order Asterales; family Asteraceae; genus Flaveria; species Flaveria trinervia. Next base: position 39,432,944 of record CM046445.1, read on the forward strand.
TTTCTAAGCGGTTGAATTCAATTTGCAAACGAGTTTGGAGGAAGCCATACTCAAAAGCTACAAAGGTGAGTTCTAGACCCCTTTTTTACTGGTTTTTAACTATTTTTGAGGTTGGAAATGCATGAATGTTATGTTTTTATTAAACTGGGTTTCGGACCGTATGCTTGAATGTGTGTATGATAATGTTATGATGTGATGTGTGACTATGTTCATGCTTGATGATGTATGATTGTGTTTTTAAGGCCTAGAGGGAAAGAGCTAAGCTTAGAACCTGATGAATGGTGCATGGAAATCGAATATGATGTTTTAGACCCACTTGATAAGTTTTTAAATCTGCCTAAGTGTTTGGAAGTAAATGTGGATGGAAAGAGTTAATGCGGATGAACATTAACCAATGGGTAAGTCAATGCGTATGAAGTCAAATGCGGATGAAGTCAATGCGGATGAACATTGACTAAGTGCATGAAATGCGAATGAGCATTTGACTAAGTTTGGGAAATGCGGATGAGGTATGTCATTGCGGATGAGCATTTGACAGTCTGTGAAATGCGGATGAAGTCAATGCGGATGAGCATTTGACTAAGTCTGGGAAATGTGGATGAAATCAATGTGGATGAGCATTTGACTAAGTCTGGGAAATGCGGATGAAGTCAAATGCGGATGAAGTCAATGCAGATGAGCATTTGACTAAGTCTGGGAAATGCGGATGAGTAAGTCCAATGCGGATGAACTATAGCAAATACGGATGAACTATAGCAAATGCGGATAAACTATAGGAAATACGGATGAACACTTAGAAAAATTCTGACTTTTTGGGGAAAAAGAGGTAATGTAGGCTTTGACCTAGGAGATTCCCGGGGGTTATGAAAGTTGACTTTTCAGGTCATAGATGGTATGATGGGCATGTAATGATATGTGATTGATGCTTATGATGATGATGATGATGTTGCATGGTTATACATGATGTATGTAATGTATGTATGATGCCCTGCATGATGATGTATGAATGACATGTTTATGTTCCTTATGATGATGTATGTTTATCTTTCCCATGACTTTACGTCTTATGATAATGAATGAATGAAGTATTATGTAACGTAAAGTGAAAGATAATGAAAGAGGAACATGATGATGAATGCATGCATTAATGAATGAATGAATGAATGTAAGAAAGGCTTGCAAGCAAATGTATGGAGGTGCACACCCATTGTAGGTGTTAGCTCAACGGTGTGCAGGTTAGCTACCCCAAAGGATGCACATTGGGGTCTTTCTTTGTGATTGACCATATGGATGAACCATTTTTGCGTGCCTTAGGTACTGTGACCACTTGGTGTGGGCACCACCGATGAAGGTCTTTTATAGGCTTAGGTCTAGTATCATGAGCATGAAGGGCATAGCATATGGCAATGGTATACCTAAACTTTACCTTAGGAACTGTGACCACTTGGTGCTGGGCACCACCGATGAAGTCTTTTATAGGCTTAGGCATAGTATCACGAGCATGAAGGGTAAAGTTCATGGTGATGATGAAAGTAATGAATGAAATGATGTATGAACGAAAGAATGACGAAGATAATAATGATATTATCTATATGTACGTACGATGTATGATCACGAATGAATGTAAAGTATAATATGATTTTAAGAGAAAAATGGTTTTACGAATGAAAAGTATGTTTTGTTATAAAACTAGAACTCACTCAGCAATGCTGACTTTTATGTGTTTCCAGTTGGCAGGTAATGTTGCTGAGGATGGCACGAGGTAGTTGCTCAGCTCTTTTGGATGGCATCCATTTATAAAAAGCGTTTGTGATGTAATAAAACGATGTAATTCTGTAACCGACAAACGATGCATTATTTTGCAAAAGTTTTTATGATGAAATGAAATGCCATTTCTGAATGTTTCCACTACGAATGTTTATTTAAAATAACTGTAAATGTATGTTTTATGTGCAATGGTTGACCAGTTGTAAGCGTCCAAAAACGGGTCCTTACATTCTTTTGGAAGAGCTTGCTTTAGTGTCATAAAGTTCAATCTTTTTCTTTGGTGTCTGATAATAAGGACAATAAGACGCTATGTGCCCATACTTTCCATAGTTGTAGCATGATCTGCTTTCAACTTGACGATTTACCTGTTTCTGTGGAGAAGTATATGACACACGAGTGACTTTATTCTGTTTGGGTTTTGACACATCTTGTTTTGATGTTTTATCTTGTTTAACAAAATTAATTGTTTGGACATTGTTAACATCTTTTCTTTTTGTTTATTTGGACTTAGACATGAAGCACGTGATTGGTTAATTTGTTTAGTATTTCTTGGTTCAGAAATAGAATTTGTTGAACCAGATTTTATTTTAACCTTTTCAAATTGTTCGTCCAGATTAACACAAGGCATTTATCCTTTTGATTTTGAAGTGGCATCCTTTTGTTTAGTGACAGATTCATTTGGTTTCCATGTGGAATCTGGATCACTTACAAGAGGAGTGGACACCACATGATCCTTGATTGGGTTATCATTTATTGATTTACTTTTGGCATTCATCAAGGTCTCATGTGGTGGTGGTACCACTTTATATCCCAAACCCTCCCCATTATTGTGCTCTCTCACTAAGTGTTGGACAATGTGAGAAGAACTTGTCCAACTATGCAGTTTTTGTTTTAATGAATTACTTCTACTTCCAAAACTGCCTTTTGTTTCTTAGTGTCTTCTAGGGAGTTTAGGTAGAACTTAATTTCATTAGCTTGGTTAAAGGCTACAACTTCAGTTTCCCTAAGTTGTTTATTCAAGAGTTTTATCTTTTCTTATAGATGTGCTCATTTTGTTTTAAGACTCTATTGGCTTCGGTGCACAGTTGTAAGTCCTTTACTAAGTTATCATTATGGTCTAATAACCTAGCAAATTTCATATCAATGCTTTCCCTAAATTTATTACAATCAGAACAAGCATGATTATTGAAAAGTTGAGTAGTGGTACTTATCTGAGAAGGTGTGGTTGAATCAGCTATCAAAGCAATGTCTGACTTTTCTGGTTCTGGTGATTCTAGACTTGCTGAACTTGTCCCTTCTTTAGGCTGGTGATCAACTACTGTTGCAGATTCTTCAACATTTGACATCGCAAGCTCCACTGCAATATCACTTTCGCTTGCTGAGTCGTCAACTAGATCCTCAACACTAGCGATGTTGGATTCTCCCGGAGACACAAACCGAAAGCTCCAATCTTGTTCTTTGTCATCATGAGTTGTTAAGGCTTTAGGATCCTTGCTTGACGAAGTAGGACTGCTTGTGGGCTTATCCTGACGATTGAAAGATGAGAATGGATTCCCATTTCCTGTCTTCTTGGGCTTCACACATTCACGTTTGAAGTGCCCATTTTCCCTACAGTTGAAGCAGGTAACTTTGGTTTTGTTAAAACCAAAGTTGTGTCCTTAGTGGCAATCAGATTCTGTCCGGTCTTCTTGACAAACTTCTTAGCTCTCTGAACAGCACTTGCTAAGGCCCACATGATGTACATGATTTCTAACTTTGTCTAGTCTACCTGCTCGTAGTCCTCGTCTGCCAGGTGGTAGTTCCCAATTTTCCTAGCAACTAGCCCGTCATAGGAGTGGACAACAACTGCTAAGAGATCCATGTGTTCCTTTTCTATCTGTATTGTCACACTCTCGAGATTCTCGGTCTTCAGTTTTGTAGCATTTGCTTCAGGTGCTATGTATTGGGTACTAGACGACCCTGACGTGTCAGATCCTGAAGTATTAGCTTGTGATGGACCAGCTGAACTTGACACAAACGCCATTTGAAGTGGTGCTCCAGACGTTTTGGCTTGTGCAGTTGAGTTGTATAGTGTTGGATTCTGGTCATATGAAGACATTTAGGCCCTATACTTCATCCTCAACTCTTCTTCTCGCGGTTTCAGAATGAAGTCATTGATATCTAACTTCGCTAGCATATCATTCTGTCTGAGGTTGGATACAAACAAACTCCACTTCTCGGGCAACCCATTTGCAAAGTTTGAAACTTTGTCTTCCATAGACATAGTGACTCCATGAGTGTGCAGCTCACTCATCAGGTGGTAGAAACGATCAATGACATCGTCCAAGCTCTCCTTTCCCATTGACGAGAAGTTGTCAAACTCCTTCTTCAATGCTTTAGCCTTCAGAGCTTTTAACGATGCATTTCCCTCATACCTCTTTTCCAATGCAACCCACAACTTCTTAGCTTGCTTGTTCTTAGAAAATTGATGGAAGATGTCCTTAGGAATTGACTGAGTCAGCAAAACATATACTTTCTTCTCTGCATTGTACTTTACCTTTTGTCCGTCAGTCATACCATTTAAGGTGAGTTTGACTCCATCTGCACCTACAGGCATACTATATCCTATCTCTATCGACTCCCACAGATTAGGATCTACTCCATTTAAGTAAATCTCAAATCTTTGCTTCCATTGTGGGTAATCATCTAACGTTATAAGCTTAGGGGGCTTGTTATGATTTCCTACATCATTTTCTAGAAGCAATAGATTTTGAATCCTAGAGTCCCTTCCGGCGGTGAAAGTTGAATATTGATCCTCCATTTCTAATAACTTTGAACTTTGGAACAAACTGTTTAACTTGTGCGAATGAAAGTGTGCGATTGGACAGCTAATGCGATTGAACAATGCAAATGGCTCAAATGTGCGAATGAACCAATGCTAATGAATCAATCGCGCGAATGGACAGGTGCGGATGAAAAGTACGAATAGATAGTTCAGTCATACAAATGGATGTCCGAATGAGTCCAATCGTGCGTATGAAGGATGCGTATGAATTCAGTCGTGCGATTAAGTCAATTGTGCGACTAAGGCTGCCGAATCTTGAAAATTAGAATGTTTAAGGTATTTTGATGCAAAAACATGAATTTTTCCAAGAACCCTAATTGCCGTATGCAGGAAAAACGTTAACTTTACGATCTGGAGATGTCCAAAACAACGTTTGACACAAAAAGATTGTGTTTTTGTGTGACAAAACATAATTTTTGTATCAAAATCGATTGAATCACACGTAAATCAAGAGCCTTGGCTCTGATACCACTTGTTAGAGGACCGTGTACTGGACAGAGTACTAACTGATCTACGTGTATACTGAATCAAATAGTGCGGAATCCTATTTGATTGGCGATCCAATAAGTGAGAACGTTAACGCGATCGATATAAGATAATCTAAACATTAAGAACGAATAGCAATCGATCAAGAACGATCTATGAACTTGGACTGGCTTTCTTGGACATTCTGGACGGCTAGGGTATGTGTATGAGTTGAATTCTTCAAAGTGTTACTTTTTTCCACGAATTAAGTGGTATTTATAGGTTAGGGTTACTCAAAGTGTACGTGTATGCGACTGAACCATTAGCATGGTTCAGTCGTGCGACTGAGTCATGCGGTTGATCCATTCGCACGACTGAGTGTTCAGTCGTGTGACTGAGTCAATCTCATGTCACAATTGTGCGACTGATCTAGTCTTCTGGTTCAATCATGCGACTAGTTCATTGGCATGAAGTTGTTCATGCGTATGGTCCATTAGCATGGCCATTCGCAATAGAACTTCACCCGATTAAGTTTAAGCACGTTCCTCGATCATTATTGACTAAGAACCATGTAAACAACCACAAACCTATATAGTTAGTTCAATAAGCGTTAACACACAATAATTAATGAAATATTAAACATTATAAGCATAAACCACACATTGTATTTCATTCAAACCATCCAGTTACATATATGTAAGACATGAAAGACTTTTTACATTAAGCTCATAAACTAGGTACATATGTATTTATAGGATTCTTTGTAGGTTATTCTTCTGCTTCAAAGGCTTACAAAGTGTTTAATCCTAGATTAAACATTATTGATGAATCTATAAATATTCAATTCAAGGAACATTCGTTTCCCAAATCTACAAATGGTCCTGACTGGTTGTTTGATATTGACTCTTTTACAAAATCATTTGACCAATTGCACTTGTCTGATGCAGGAAATCTCCATTCAGATGACACGTCTTCAGCTATAGAAAGAAGAAATGACTTTCCATTAATTCCTCCTACATCTGCTGAATACATGAATAAAGATGTTCCTCTCCACGCTGATCCTATCAGACAACCATCATGTAGATACATGTGTCCCTAGTTTCTAAACTTAATATAATATCTTTGTATTGTCTTACACATATGTAATTGTATGGGTACTTAATGAAATACAATATGTGGTTGTGCTTAATGTTTAATATTTCATTGGTTGGTATGTAATAACACTTATTGACTTAACTATATAAGTTGTGGTTGTTTGAATAATATCTAAATCAATTAATGACTATGAAACATATTCAAACTTAATCATGTGAAGTTCTCATGCGATTGGCCCATGCTAATGGACCATACGCATGAACAACTTCATGCTAATGAACCAATCGTATGAATGAACTAGGAGACTGGATCAGTCACATGATTGAAACATGAGATTGACTCAGTCGCACGACTGAACACTCAGTCATGCGAATGGATCAACCGCATGACTCAATCGCACGACTGAACCATGCAAATGGTCCAGTTGCACGATTGAGAAACCTTAACCTATAAATGCCACTTAAATCATGGAAAACATAACACTTCGAATATTTTGATACCCAGACATACCCTAGCCATCCAGAGACCTCTAAGAACCTGTTCCAAGTTCATAGATCGCAGTAGATCGATTCCCAATCGATTCTTAATGTTTAGATTCAATACATAATTGTTTCTACGTGCGTTCTCACTGATTGGATCGCCAATTAAATAGGATTCCGCACTATTTGATTCGGTATACACATTAATCAGTTAGTATTTCTTTCAATACATGATCCCTAACAAGTGGTGTCAGAGCATTTGCTCTTGATTACGTGTGGTTCAATCGTTTTTGATACAAAAATTGTGTTTTTTACTAAAAAACGCAATCTTTTTGTGTCAAATGGTGTCTTAGACATCTCCTGGTCATAAAGTTCAGTTTTTCCGGCATACGGCAATTAGGGTTAGTGAAAATTCGGGTTTTTGCGGCAAAAACACGTTAAACCTACGAATTTTCAAAATGCAGCAGCTTCAGTCGCATGATTGACTCAATCGCACGACTGAACACATTCGCATTCCCCATACGCACGATTGGACTCAATCGCACCTCCATTCGACCGATTGAGTAGACTATTCGCATTGGTCATCCGCATTAGTTCATTCGCCCGACTGAGTCATCCGCATTAGTTCAGTCGCACGATTGAACCATCCGCATAGTTCAATCGCCCGAATAGCCCAATCGCACCTTCATTCGGACTAATACAACAGTTTGGTTTAAAATTAAAGTTAATTGAAATGGAAGACCAATATTCAGTGTTCACAGCAGGAGAGATTCACGTATACAAAACTTACTACTACTATAGAATGAAGTGGGGAATCATAATAAACCCCCAAAGCTAATCACGTTAGACGAGTACCCACAATGGAAGCAACGTTTCGAGATCTACTTAAATGGAGTAGATCCCAATCTGTGGGAGTCTATAGAGACGGGTACAGCATGCCTGTAGGAGCGGACGGTGTCAAACTCACACTTGGGTGCATGACTGACACACAGAAGGTCAAATACGATGCTGAAAAGAAAGTCTATGCTTTGCTTACATAGTCTATTCCGAAGGATATTTTCCATCAATTCTCGGAATATACACAAGCAAAGAAGCTATGGGATGCATGGAGAAGAGGTATGACGGAAATGCATCATTGAAGGCCATAAAGGCTAAGGCTTTAAAGAAGGAGTTTGACAACTTCTCCTCGATGGGAAAAGAAAGCCTAGATGATGGATCGATAGATTCTACCACTTGATGAGTGAGATGCACACTCATGGGGTATCGACGTCAATCGAGGACAAGTGTTCAACTTTGCTGACGGGCTGCTGGAGAAATGGGTTCATTCGTCTCCAATCTCAGACAGAATGGTATGCTAACGAAGTTAGATATCAATGACTTCATTCGGAAGCTGAGAGAGGAAGAACTAAGAATGAAGTACAGAGCTCAAAAGGATTCTTATGATCAGAACCCAGCGCTGGACAACGTGACTCCTCAAGCCAAGACATCGGGAACACCTCTTCAGACAGCTTTTGTATCAAGCTCGTCTGGTCCCTCACCAACTTCTACCTTAGGGTCAGAAACGTTAGGGCCTAGAGGAGCTGTTTGAATTGGAGTTGATGTAGCATCCTCTGGCTACACAACCTCAAGATGTTCTGACTCATCCTGGGGTTTAAAAGAGGGTGCAGACTTCTTCTTCTTCTTTGGCTTTGGTTTAGAAGCCATCCTCTTCTTTCTCTTTATAGGTTTTAACTGAGAAGACTGGCATGCAATACCAATTGATCTTCACTATCTTTCTTAGTCGGGACTTCCTCTCTCTCAGGCTCAGAAAAGAGGGAGGTTGACCTTGCTATGGATCAGAAGATGAAGCTTGCTGAGTTGCAGCAGGAGTTCCAGGTTGTGTTGTCTCTGGTTGTTCAACCTTAACCTCCACTTCAGGTGAGGCTTGACTTGGAGTGGAGTGTAAGTTAATGAGCTCTCTACTTTTGATCTTCTGCTTGATCACCCTAATATGCTCATCCATAGTGGATAGATACATGGGGCTAAGTCTCCTTTCGGAGAATCCATATAGCTTCAAGAAGCTCATCATCCTCTGCTTATCAACAGACTTCTTCATGCTCTTTTGGATGATAGCTCTTGATTTTGCAGCTTCTTCCCTTAGCTTCTTCTTAGTTGTCTTTCTGTCCTTGATTATCTCAAGTTCAAGCTGTTTTAAGTACTCAAACTCAACATAGTCATAGGACAAGGGAAGGAATGCATCTTCCTGATAGAAGCCTGTGGCACTCAAGTAGTTGATCATCTTGATCCTCTCTTCTTCTTTGTCTACCTGAGGTTCTTGTTGAACCACATCTTCTTGTGCAGGACTTTCCTGAACTGGGGAGAGGGTAGGCATATCCTTATACAGTCATTTTCTTCTTCTCTCTTCTTTGACTTGTACTAGAAGCTCTGCATCTTCTGCCTCCTTCTTCTCCTTTGACCTTTCCAGATCAACCAGATCATTCAACTCTTCTAAGGGGAGAGAAATGAAATTGTCTAGGTCATAGTTCCTTGTCTGCAGGTAATTGATCCTGACTGCCCTTAACTCGTCATTCTGAGTATTTGGCCTAGGGGCAGCCCTGATAGCAGACTCCATGAGTCTTGAAGACTCAGCAGAGGAACTTTCTCCCCTCAGTCTCCTTTTCCTCTCTCTCCTCCTCCTCAATCTCCTCAGATGTCATCTTTCTTGTTAGGATCTAGTATTGAACGAAATACCTACTGATTAACGTGTAAACCAAACCAAATAGTGTGGAATCCTATTTGATTGGTGATCCAATTAGTGAGAACGCACGCAGACACAATTGTGTATTGAATCTAACGTCAAGAATCGATTAGGAATCGATCTACAATGTTCTATGAACTTGGAGTATGAACTTAGAGGCTTCTGGACGACTAGGGTATGTCTAGAGTCGAAGTGTATTCAATCCTTTTTTTGGTCTGGAACAAATGCGGATGAGTCAATGCGGATGGCTCATTCATGCGATTGAACATACGACTGGTCCAGTCGCACGATTGAACATACGACTAGTCCAGTCGTACGAATGGTCCATTCGCATGGTCTAGTCGTACGAATGGTCCATTTGCATGGCCCAATCGCATGAACAGGTCTGCACACAGATTTTCAGATCTGCAGCCGCCAGGGCTGCCCAAAACCCTAATCTGACAAATTTTACATAAACCAAAACAAAGTAGGCATCATCAGATTCGTAGGGGAGATCCGAACATGGTTTCAAGTTCAATTTTAACATAGAAACACCACACATAACAAGATCTAAGCAAAACATGAAGAACATGAAGTGGGTTTAACGTCAAGACCTGAAATTTGATCAAGAAATCAAGAGCTCAGGTTGCTAGAATGATTGTTAGATCATTCCAGCAATAACCTGGCTCTGATACCAACTGTGAAGTCGGCTAGATCGGTAAACATCTGAGCATGTTCTTGACGGAAGGATAAACAACAGCAAAACCAAAAGTCAAATCAATAACATGAACTATAATAAATGTTTCATTGATAAAACCTAATGATTACAAGCTCGTTACAACATAAGAATCAAGACTCTTGTCAAGGGGAAGATCGAGCATGATCTCCCCTCTTATCCGGCAGCCCTAGGCTCCGGCAGACTTCCTCTCGAAATCCTTCGTCTCACTACACATTGAAACTAGTATATATAGGCCTCGGCCCATGTTAGATACGATTGGGCCCATTCGTGTCATTGGACCATGCGTATGGTTCAATCGTACGACTGGACCATGCGTATGGTTCAATGATACGACTGGACCATTCTTATGGTTCAGTCTTACGAATGCCCCAATCGCATCTCTCAGTCGCACGACTGGTCCATTAGCATGGCTCAGTCGTACGACTGAGTCTCATTCGCATATGCTCCTACGAATGACCCAGTTTTATGTGTTTACAACATATCAGGCGTATTACATTAAGCCTAGACTATTCGACAAGCGACGAACACACTTTATATGACAATATATGCCCCAATAAATTCCCCTTGGACGTTGCTTGCGAATAGTAGATAACACCTCTTACAATCTTCAGTCAATCTTTGCTCTGGTTGCTAATAGAATCAAACGAAAACCATATTAGCCAATGTTGTTGATCCGTCAGGTTGCTACAATATCCCAGAAATTGAATTTAGGCACAATACCTTTCATTAACTTTGCAGAACACCATCACAGCAACAAGATTCCCCATATGACTGATTTTTCCAGATAATGACATGAACAGTTTTCCATTGCTTCAATCTTCACATAGGCTAACCTGATTAACATCAACACCTGTAGAAATTCCCCCTCACATTTAGCATATCCCAATATATAGATATTGTGCTCTCCTAGCGTCTTCACACGGTGTATTAGGCAAAAGGTTGAAGGTTCCAATCCACAACTAACAATATCAAACAAATCAGCATGCATGTAAATACATCATTAGAAACCTGCTCACATCATCACTTTCTGATTGCGTCTTCACTTTCTCTATACATGGATTCCCCCGATGAATGGGAATCCTCGCTTTGCGGATAGATATAACTTGATTGGCCATAAATAGTCTGATGCTCCTGACTACCCCACAAAATCAGCACCGACTGCTGACATCTTCTCTTCTCTCTTTCGTGTTCCAAATACATTCACCTATTCTGGAAGTCCGACGAATAATGGGGTATACATCGAACTTATTTGATAAAAGAACCTCAGGGTGAATATGCTTTTCCCATCTTCAAATCTGTGCAAGAAGCAGTTCCAGACTCTTTGTTTTTTTATTACTGCCTAAACCTATTCTCCTCCTAAAATTATAAAACCGCCACAGATTAGCATTTTAGGATTTTAATAGGCAAGGAAATAGACCAATTGTAATTAAACTACTTAAAATAAGAAAATAAAATAAAATAAAAGAAATTGAAAAAATAAAAGAAACTTGACAAGACACATCGAACTATGCATGGTCATCTTCAGGAATGACCTCACTTTTCTTTTTAACGTCGTTGACCTCTAACAAGTATAGAAAACGTGGTTAGTCAAATGCCTTTGTGTAGAGGTCAGCGCATTGAAAATCTGTATTTATTTTTACCACATCGATTAAGTTCTTTTCAAAGCAATCACGTATAAAGTGATATTTAATTCCGATATGTTTGGTCTTAGGATGTTGGACCGGTTTTTAGTGACTGCAATTGCAGCAGAGTTATCAACAAAGATAGGAGTAGAAGAGAAATTCAAACCGTAATCCCATATTTGCTGTTGAATCCATATGATTTGAGAACAGCAGCTTGCAGCAGCAACGTATTCGGCTTCACAGGTTGACAATGCAACCGAGGTCTGCTTCTTACACCGCGAGGTAACTAATCTTCTCCCAAAGAACTGACATCCTCTGATGTAGACTTGTAGTTCATCTTGCAGCCGCCGTAATCCGAGTCACTATATGTAGTAAGCTCAAAGTCATCATCATGAGGATACCACAACCCAAGTGTGGGTGTTCCCTTCAGATAACGAAAAATCCTTTTGACCCCAATCAGATGATTCACCTTAGGCTTTGCTTGATATCGTGAGCATAAACATGTAGCATGCATGATATCAGTTTGTGAGGCAATGAGATACATGAGAGATCCAATCATCCCTCGGTACATAGTGGCATCAACCAGATCACCATTCTCGTCGGGTGCTACATCATAGTTTGTGGCAAGTGGAGTGCCAGCTGCAGAAGCATTCTCCATGTCAAACCAACTAAGAATATCACCTACATACTTGGTCTGATGTAGGAAAATCCCATTTGGTGTCTAATCCACCTGTAACCCGAGAAAGAATTTCATCTCTCCATTGCACTCATCTCAAACTCTGCCTTCAGAACTGCTTCAAACTCTTTACATAATTCTTCGTTCTTGGAACCGGAGATTATGTCATCGACATATATTTGTACCAGCAGTAAATCTCCATATTTTTCTTTGATAAACAATGTACAGTCAGTGGCTCCCCTGCAAAAACCGTGCTTCACAAGATGAGTCAAGAGTTTCTGATACTAGGCCCTCGGAGCTTGATGAAGCCCGTATAGTGCCTTGTCGAGTTTGTAAACTCTGTCCCGATGATATGGATCCTCAAATCCCTTGGGTTGACTAACATATACTGTCTCTTGAATCTCACCATGAAGGAATGCACTCTTCACATCTAGTTGATAAACTTTAATGTTCATATAAGATGCATAGGCAAGGAAGATGCGGATTGCTTCCATCCTTGCCACGGGTGCAAACACTTCATTGTAGTCAATGCCCTCAACTTGTCAAAAACCATGAACAAGAAGCCGAGCCTTGTTTCTGATGATCACTCCTTGATCATCTTTCTTGCATTTCAGACCCATTTGGTGCCAATGACCTTAGCACCTTTAGGTCTATCCACTAGAGTCCATACACCCAACTTCTTAAACTGAAGAAGCTCTTCTTGCATGGCACTCACCCAAGCCTCATCATTCAGTGCTTCACTAACATACTTTGGCTCAAACTGAGACACAAAGCAACGGTAAGCACCATCGTGAAGGTATCCCTTTTCCATCACAGAGGCATAATCAGTTGAGTACAACTGATTTCTAGTCTGAACCCCTAACCTCCCATCTCCTATAACGTTATCCAAAGGATGATAGACGTTTAGACGTGAGCCAGGAGTTATTGGAACAACTGCCTCAGAATCAAGATTGTGAACATTTGGTTCTGGATTTGAGGCAAAAGGAGTTTGAGGTTTCGAAGGCTCAGACGCATCACTATCAGATGCTTGTGGACTTGTGGTATACGGAACCTGTACATCCTGGTTGTTCTGATCATTTTCCACACTTTCTTTATCATAGGAAGAGTCACTCACGTCAAGTGCTTCCCTTGAGTTGGTAGATGATTGACTTTGTGAACTAAATGGTGTTGAATCTTGAGACGGTGTGTTCAAGACATCATACATCATCTTGTTTGCCAACTCGTCTTCTGAAGCAGATAGAGGTATGTTGAAGGACTTGATGAATCCATCATAGTCGAAGAAGTAAGCAGGTCCTTTTCCAGTAGGTGGTGTGATGTATCTCTGAACATCAACATTACACCACACCTCTACTTGACATGTTGAGTTGTTGTAAACTCTCTTGTTTCGTATGTCGTATCCTAGAAAGATCCCTTCATCAACCTTCTCACTGAATTTACCCTCCTGAGTTTTCTTCAACAGGGTGCACGGAGTGCCAAATGGCTCGAGATACTCTAAGTTAGGTTTAAGTCGTTGTAGTAACGCGTAGCACGTTTTTCCACGGCGTTTAACTACCAGAACTCTATTTAAGTGTATAACATGCATTTGCCATTGCTTCCTTCCAGAATTGAATGGGCAGTTTCGAGTCTGCCAGCATAGTCCGTGCTGTCTCTATCAAGATGCGATTCTTCCGTTCAGCGGCACCGTTTATCTAAGGAGTGTAGGCAGAGGTAAATGATGCACAATTCCCTTTTCCTTGCAGTAAGCCTCCATCCACGGATTCTTGAACTTGGTTCTGTTGTCTGAGTGCACTTGTCGTACCTTCAGTTTGTATAGGGATTCCAGTGTAGTTACCAATACTTTCAAGGATTCAAATGTTTTTTATTTTGATCTCAGAAACATTACCCAAGAGAATCTTGAGTATTTATCAGTAACTACATAGCAATACAAGTTGCCTACGATGCTTCTTGTACTGACTGGACCAAACAGATCCATGTAAAGGAGCTCAAGAGGAAGTTCTATAGAATGAACTTTCTTTTTCTTATAAGACTTCTTCGTCTGTTTGCCCTTTTTGCACGCAACACAGAAATCCGGGAATTGGAAGTTTTTGACATTTACTCCTCTCATAAGATCATTCTAGATCAAGTGATTCATTTTCCTCGGATTTGTGTGTCCCATTCTCCTATGCCAGGAGATGGAGTCCTTCTCAGTAGCTTTGGACAAGAAGCATGGACTTCACGATCCGTTGTGGAGGCCTTTGAGAGATCCAAAACATAAAGATCATTATATCTTGAAGCTGACATTAGGACTTGGTCCTCCGGTATCACGTAGTCCTTCTTCAGAACGTAGCACTTCTTGTTGTCAAAGACTACTTTGAAGCCTTTATCACATATTTGAGAAACTGAAAGTAAATTATTTTGTAACTGTTGGACATAGTTTACCTTGTCAAACTTTACTTTCTCATTTCCCACTTTCCCTTGGGATGTGATGTACCCGCCTTTGTTTCCAGCAAATGAAACATGCCCTTCTTTGATTTGTCTCACGTTTGATAAGAGAGCTCTGTTCCCTGTCATGTGCCTGGATGCTCCGTTATCTACAATCCACGTGTTAGTCTCAGCACTATAGCAAACACCATGCACATTCAATGAAAACATTAGTTCATGTTAGGAACCCAAGCCTTCACTGGCTTGGGTTTCCCCGAGGCATCACACATCATAAACTCAACCCATTGACCATTTGAGGTTGAGGGAAGCACAGAATTCTGTTTGTTCTCATTTTCAGACACTGAGGGATATTTTTCTTTCCATAGGCCAGCTTTGTGTAAGGCCTGTTTGTGATAAACAGACGACTGGCTGTTGGGTTGAACTTTGGGTTCACTCTCTCTTTTAAGAGGCGTCACTGAGTTCCTCTTAAAAGAGCTAGTGTTGATACAGGAAGTTCAACTTTCCTCCTCGGTGTCTGATAATAAGGACAATTAGACGCAATGTGACTATACTCTCCACAATTGTAGCAAGATCTGCTTTCAACTTTATGGTTTATATTTTTTGGTGGAGATGTAGATGTCACATAGTCGACCTTATTATGTTTAGATTGAGACACTTCTTTGGTAGATGTATGATTGAGTTTTACAAACTTAATTGTTTTACCTGGTTTTACATCTTTTATTTCATGTTTACCTGGACTTTGACATGATACTCGTGATTGATTAGGTCTAATAGTCTTTTTGGATTCTGATTTTACTTTGTTTGACCCTAACTTTAAACTAACCTTTTCAAACTCTATATCCAGGTTAACACAAAGCATCTTTCCTTTTGCCTTTGAAGTGGCCTCCTTTTGTTTAGTGTCAGATTCATTGGATTTACTTACGGAATCTGGGTCCTAACCAGAGGAGTGGACACCACATGATCCTTGGTGGGGTTATTGTTAATCGGTTTACTTTTGGTGTTCATCAAGGTCTCAGTTGGTGGTGGAACCACTTTGTATCCCAATCCCTCCCTATTGTTTCTCTCTCTCACTAAGTGTTGGACAATATGAGATGAGCTTGTCCAACTGTGTTGTTTTTGTTTTAAGGAGTTGACTTCTACTTCTAAAACCACTTTCTACTTCTTAGTTTCCTATAGGGATTAAGATAGTACCTAATGTCATTTGCTTGGTTAAAGGAAACTACTTATGTTTCCCTAAGCTGTTTGTTCAATAGGTCTATCTTTTCCTTGTAACTGTGCTCGTTTTGTTTTAATACTCTATTTGCCTCAGTGCATAAAATCCTTTACTAGGCTATCATTATGATCTAACAACCTAGCAAATTTCAAATCTATACTTTCTCTAAATTTGTTGCAATCTAAACAAGCATGATTATTAAACAACTGGTCGGTAGTACTTACCTGAGATGTTGAAGACGATTCAGCCATGAGCGCAGAGTCTGTTGTCTCTGGTTCTGGTGATTCTGACGTTGATGCAGATTTTTCTTCTTCAGGCAGGTGGTTGACCACATGTGCAATGTCTTCAGAATTTGACATCGCGATCTCTACTGATACATCTACCTCACTACGGAATCATCATCAATGTCATCCACACTAGCTATGTTGGACTCTCCCGGTGAGATGAAGCAAAAGCTCCAGTCATGTCCTTCATCCTCATTAGTAGTCAAGGCTTTGGGGTCCTTGCTTGATGAAGTAGAGCTGCTAGATGTGGCCTTGTCTTGACGATTAAAGGACGAGAAGGGATTTCCATTACCAGTCTTCTTTGGCTTCATACACTCCCGCTTGAAGTGCCCCTTCTCACCACAGTTGAAACAAGTTACCTTTGACTTGTCGAAGCCAAAGGTCATGTCCTTGGTTGCAACCAAGTTCTGTCCGGTCTTTTTGACAAACTTTTTAGCTCGTCGGACAGCGCTTGCCAAAGCCCACATTATGTCCATTCGTTCCAACTCCATCTCGTCCACCTATTCATAATCCTCATCTGCCAGGTGACAATTTTCTATCTTTCCAGCAACTAGTCCATCATAGGAGTGGACTACAGCAGCTAGGAGGTCCATGCATTCTTTGGCCATCTCAACAGTCATATTACAGAAGTTATTGGTTTTCAATTTTGCTGCATTAGCTTCAGGTATGATATACTGGGTGCCAGACAACCCTGACGTTTCGGACCCTGAAGTAGAAGTTTGTGCTAGAACTGCTGAGCTTGAGATGAAGGCAGTCTATAGTGGTGCTCCAGATGTCTTGGCCTGAGGAGTCGCATTGTAGAGTGCAGGATTCTGGTCATAGTTGGCCTTTTGTGCTCTGTACTTCATCCTAAGCTCCTCTTCTCTCAGTTTTAGAATGAAGTCATTTATATCTAACTTCGAGAGCATCCTATTCTAACTGAGATTTGAAATGAAAGAAGCCCATTTCTCCGTAATCCATCAACAAAGTTGGATACCTTATTCTCCATCGACATAGTTACTCCATGAGTGTGCATCTCACTCATCAAGTGGTAGAATCTGTCGATCACATCATCCAGGCCTTCCTTTCCCATTAAGGAGAAGTTGTCAAACTCCTTCAAAGCTTTGGCCTTAATGGCTTTGAGTGAGGCATTTCCATCATACCTCTTCTCCAACACATCCCATAGTTTCTTTGCTTGAGTGTATTATGTATACTGATGGAAATCCTTCGGAATAGACTGAGTGAGCAAAGCGTAGACTTTCTTCTCAGCGTTGTGTTTTACCTTTTGTGCATCAGACATGCCACTTAGTGTAAGTTTGACTCCATTACTGGCATGTTGTACCCCGACCCTATTGCTTCCCACAAATTTGTATCTACTCCATTTAAGTAGATTTCGAATCGTTGCTTCCATTGTGGATAGTCGTCTAACGTGATAAGCTTCAGGGGTTTATTGTGAATTCCCACTTCGTTCTCCAACAGCAGTAGATTCTGAATACGAGTATCTCTACTTGTTGTGTATGCTGAAAACTGGTCCTCCATTTCACTTAACTTTACTATTTAACAAACTGCTTAAATGTGCGAATGAAGGTATGCGATTGGGCTTATTTGGGCGATTGAACTAGGCGAATGGTTCAATCGTGCGACTGAACAAATGCAGATGAGTCAGTCGGCCGAATGAACTAATGCGGTTGAACAGTCCGAATAGGGTTCTCGATCGTACGAATGAGTGTACGATTGAGTCCAGTCGTGCGGTTGGAGAATGCGAATGAACTCAGTCGTGCGATTGAGCCAATCGTGCGACTGAGTCTGCTGAAGTTTGATAATTCATAGGTTAAACATGTTTTGGCCGTAAAAACTCGAATTTTCTCACAAACCCTAATCGCCGTATGCTAGAAAAACTAAACTTTATGGTCAAGAAACGTCTAAAACTCCGTTTGACACAAAAAGATTGTGTTTTTAGTGAAAAAACACAACTTTTGTATCAAAAATGATTGAATCAACATGTAATCAAGAGCCAAGGCTCTGATACCACTTGTTAGGATCTGTTATTTGAATGAAATACCTACTGATTAACGTGTAAACCAAACCAAATAGTGTGAAATCCTATTTGATTGGCGATCCAATCAGTGAGAACGCACGTAGACACAATTGTGTATTGAATCTAACGTTAAGAATCGATTAGGAATCGATCTACAGTGTTCTATGAACTTGGAGTACGAACTAAGAGGCTTCTGGATGGCTAGGGTACGTTTGGAGTCGAAGTGTATTCAATCCTTTTTTTTGGTCTGGAACAAATGCGGATGAGATGAGTCAATGCGAATGGCTCATTCGTGCGATTGAACATACGACTGGTCCAGTCGCACGATTGAACATACGACTGGTCCAGTCGTACGAATGGTCCATTCGCATGGCCCAGTCACATGAACGGGTCTGCACACAGATTTTCAGATCTGCAGCCGCCAGGGCTGCCCAAAACCTTAATCTAACGAATTTTACATGAAACGAAACAAAGTAGGCATCATCAGATTCGTAGGGGAGATTAGAATGTGGTTTCAAGTTCAATTTTAACATGGAAACACCACACATAACAAGATCTAAGCAAAACATGAAAAACACGAAGTGGGTTTAACATCAAGACCTGAAATTTGATCCAGAAATCAAAAGCTCGGGTTGCTAGAATGATTGTTAGATCATTCCAGCAGTAACCTGGCTCGGATACCAATTGTGAAGTCGGCTAGATCGGTAAACATCCGAGCATGTTCTTGACGGAAGGATAAACAACAGCAAAACCAAAAGTCAAATCAATAACACGAACTATAATAAATGGTTTCATTGATAAAACCTAACGATTACAGCTCGTTATAACATAAGAATCAAGACTCTTGGCAAGGGGGAGATCGAGCATGATCTCCCCTCTCATCCGGCAACCCTAGGCTCCGAGCAGACTTCCTCTCGAAATCCTTCATCTCTCTACACATTGAAACTGGTATATATAGGCCTCGGCCCATATTAAATGCGACTGGACCCATTCATGCGATTGGACCATGCGTATGGTTCAATCGTACGACTGGACCATGCGTATGGTTCAATCGTACGACTGGACCATTCTTATGGTTTAGTCTTACAAATGCCCCAATCGCATCTCTCAGTCGCACAACTGGTCCATTAGCATGGCTCAGTCGTACGACTGAGTCTCATTCGCATATGCTCCTACGAATGACCCAGTTTCATGTGTTTACAACATATCAGGTGTATTACATTAAGCCTAGACTATTCTACAAGCGACGGACACACTATATATGACAATATATGCTCCAACAAATTCCCCCTTGGACGTTGCATCTGAATAGTAGATAACACCTCTTACAATCTTCAGTCAATCTTTGCTCTGGTTGCCAATAGAATCAAACGAAAACCATACTAGCCAACATTGTCGATCCGTTAGGTTGCTACAATATCCCTAAAAATGAATTTAGGCACAATAGCTTTCATTTACTTTGCAGAACACCATCACAGCAGCAAGATTCCCCATATGATTGATTTTTCCAAATAATGACATGAACAGTTTTCCATTGCTTCAATCTTCACACAGGCTAACCTGATTAACATCAACACCTGTAGAAATCCCCCCTCACATTTAGCATATCCCAATATATAGACATTGTGCTCTCCTAGCGTCTTCACACGGTGTATTGGGCAAAAAGATGAAGGTTTCAATCCACAGCTGACAATATCAAACAAATCAGCATGCATGTAGATACATCATCAGAAACCTGCTCACATCATCACTTTCTGATTGCGTCTTCACTTTCTCTATACATGGATTCCCCTATGAATGGGAATCCTCTCTATGCGGATAGATATAACTTGATTGGCCCATAAATAGTCAGAAGCTCCTGACTACCCCACAAAATCAGCACCGACTGCTAACATCTCTTCTCTCTTTTGTGTTCCAAATACATTCACCTATTCTGGAAGTCCGATGAATAATGGGGTATACATCGAACTTATTTGACAAAAGAACCTTAGGGTGAATATGCTTTGCCCATCCTCAAATCTATGCACAAGCTCGTTACAACATAAGAATCAAGACTCTTGTCAAGGGGAAGATCGAGCATGATCTCCCCTCTCATCCGGCAACCCTAGGCTCCGAGCAGACTTCCTCTCGAAATCCTTCATCTCTCTACACATTGAAACTGGTATATATAGGCCTCGGCCCATATTAAATGCGACTGGACCCATTCATGCGATTGGACCATGCGTATGGTTCAATCGTACGACTGGACCATGCGTATGGTTCAATCGTACGACTGGACCATTCTTATGGTTTAGTCTTACAAATGCCCCAATCGCATCTCTCAGTCGCACAACTGGTCCATTAGCATGGCTCAGTCGTACGACTGAGTCTCATTCGCATATGCTCCTACGAATGACCCAGTTTCATGTGTTTACAACATATCAGGTGTATTACATTAAGCCTAGACTATTCTACAAGCGACGGACACACTATATATGACAATATATGCTCCAACAAATTCCCCCTTGGACGTTGCATCTGAATAGTAGATAACACCTCTTACAATCTTCAGTCAATCTTTGCTCTGGTTGCCAATAGAATCAAACGAAAACCATACTAGCCAACATTGTCGATCCGTTAGGTTGCTACAATATCCCTAAAAATGAATTTAGGCACAATAGCTTTCATTTACTTTGCAGAACACCATCACAGCAGCAAGATTCCCCATATGATTGATTTTTCCAAATAATGACATGAACAGTTTTCCATTGCTTCAATCTTCACACAGGCTAACCTGATTAACATCAACACCTGTAGAAATCCCCCCTCACATTTAGCATATCCCAATATATAGACATTGTGCTCTCCTAGCGTCTTCACACGGTGTATTGGGCAAAAAGATGAAGGTTTCAATCCACAGCTGACAATATCAAACAAATCAGCATGCATGTAGATACATCATCAGAAACCTGCTCACATCATCACTTTCTGATTGCGTCTTCACTTTCTCTATACATGGATTCCCCTATGAATGGGAATCCTCTCTATGCGGATAGATATAACTTGATTGGCCCATAAATAGTCAGAAGCTCCTGACTACCCCACAAAATCAGCACCGACTGCTAACATCTCTTCTCTCTTTTGTGTTCCAAATACATTCACCTATTCTGGAAGTCCGATGAATAATGGGGTATACATCGAACTTATTTGACAAAAGAACCTTAGGGTGAATATGCTTTGCCCATCCTCAAATCTATGCACAAGCTCGTTACAACATAAGAATCAAGACTCTTGTCAAGGGGAAGATCGAGCATGATCTCCCCTCTCATCCGGCAGCCCTAGGCTCCGGGCAGACTTCCTCTCGAAATCCTTCGTCTCACTACACATTGAAACTAGTATATATAGGCCTCGGCCCATGTTAGATACGATTGGCCCATTCGTGTGATTGGACCATGCTTATGGTTCAATCATACGACTGGACCATGCGTATGGTTCAATGATACGACTGGACCATTCTTATGGTTCAGTCTTACGAATGCCCCAATCGCATCTCTCAGTCGCACGACTGGTCCATTAGCATGGCTCAGTCGTACGACTGAGTCTCATTCGCATATGCTCCTACGAATGACCCAGTTTTATGTGTTTACAACATATCAGGCGTATTACATTAAGCCTAGACTATTCGACAAGCGACGGACACACTATATATGACAATATATGCTCCAACATTTCTTTTCCCTTTGTCACTCATAGACCTTTGTGACTCAGGGTGGAGAGAGCTTTGGCCTTCATTGCTTGTTGCAGCATCTAAGCTCTGGCTAGAGAGAGGTTAAGAAGCATCTTCACCAGCAGGTGTCTCAATAGGAGTGTGGATCTCTGCAGCAGTTGATGATGATGAGACAGGGGTCTCAGGTTCTGCCACTGGGCCTTCAGTCAAGGTTTCCCCTATGAAACTAATATTAGGGTCTGCCTAAACATCCAGTTGACCGATTACATTGCCTGATTCCCTAAGTCTCCTTCTTAGGTTGAACTCTGTAGTGATCCTGTCTTGGATTCTTTGAGCCGTTCTGTCAGCTTGTCTTGATTTGCTTGGGTTGACAAGTAGCATGTTGACTAAATCCAGACCTTCATAGTAGTTCAAAGTCTGAAAATTGAAGACTTCTTGCTGTCCTTGAACTCTTATGATGATTAGGGCTTTCCTGATGTTGTCATACCTCCCCCCAATGATGTGATTGAAAGATGGTGAAGATGACATAGCCCTTGGTATCCCATCCTCAAACAGACTCTGTATGAAGGATTCAGTATAGTCCACATCAATGTGAACTTGAGGAGGTTGCTGAGAATGCACAATTGCAAGTGAGGATGGTGAGTCCTCAATGTCCATTCTCTCTGAAGAACTCCCAGGTTCTGCGGCTGTAATGACTTCCTCCCCCTTTTTGGTAGCATCACCCACTTGCATAGGTTAGCTAGAAGATAGGTCAATCACATCCACAGGTTCTTGTGTTCCTGGTTGAGCTCCTCGTAAAGGTCTCCCAGCTAGTTTTTCCTTAATATATGAAATCTCAAGTTGCTGATCATTGATCCTGTTATGTAAGGTAGTCACCTGGGATTCAAGGTGACTGACCTTTGAGACTAAATAGGTGCATGTATTAGTCAGTTTGTGCACATTTAGTCTCAGATTCACCTCATCTTCATCAAAGACTCATTGGGGGATGAGATGATTGGACCAAAGTCCTCTCTCTCACCACCAGCTTCAGTTGAGATTTCAGTGGGCTGAGTTGCCACGGTTGAGGTCTTAATGATGTAATCACTTTCAGAAGTGAGAGCCTCTTCCATATGGACATCCTGAACAGGTTCAGAAGTGTCCACCTCAGTTGTAGGTGACTGATGTGGGATAGATATAGGAGACTCAGGAGCATTCATCTCTCTTTGAGTAGGAGTAAAGAAGAGAGACTCACTATACTCACTGAAACCTAGATCTTCATCAGTATAGAAGTCAAGGTTTGGATTGGTTGGTTGAGATCTATAGGCTGGGGATGGTAACTGTCCTGAAGATCATGTTAGGTTGGACTCACTTTAGTATAGATGTTTACTTTACATTGTAATAGGACTTTTGTTAGTTTCACTTTGTATTTTGTTTGTAATTAGCAGTTTTGGCAGTCCAGCGAAACTGTGAGCGAATCTATACATTCGCTCACAGTTTGCTGTTTTGGTTTACCCAGCGAACTTGTGTTCTGCCGGGCGAAACTATAGTTTCGGCATGATAGTTTCGCTGGTAGCGAAACTGACAGCGAATCTATGACTGCTATATATACTATTGTCATTTCACTTTGTACGGGGAGCTTGCAAAACCCTAATCGTGGAATTCTGTTGCAAGCTACCATTTCTAAGCAGTTACTTCATTGAAATACAATTGTGCTTATTGTTATTGAGTGAGTTTGTTCATTTGAGTACCAATTATGTCTTGATTCATCATATTCACTTCTCAATTATTGTTATTTGGATTGTGTGTTTGATATTGATCAAATTATCCTATCAATTGTACTGTTCTTCGATCACATGGACCAACAATATGGTATCAAAGCCTTAGTGCTCTTGATTTGTTGAGTTTTTTGTGGTTTTGGTCAATATCTAGTTTCAATCAATTTTCATTGGATTATCAGCTGTTTTTGGCATGGAAATTGATTGAATTATGCTTGTTCTTGATTGAGGAAGATTCTACAATCTTCAGATCTCAAATTCATTGAGATTTGGATGATTTCAGATTGATTTTGAGGTGAAAAAGGGTTTTGAGATCGATCAGCGAAATTACTGTTCTTACAGCGAAATTACTGTTCTTACAGCGAAACTGTCATCTTCATTCAGTGAAATTATGAGTTATTTTGGATCAGAAGTTGTTTTCTAGAGTTTCAGCGAAAGTATTCCCTTGAACAAAAGTTCATTAGTGTTTTTGACCAATCATCAAGCGAAATTGCTGCTGAATCTATTTTGAACGAAAGTTCAAGCTTGTTTCCTGTGAATTTAGCAGCGAAATTAAGCAATTGTTGTCTCTGTTCAAGCGAAAGTGCTGCTGAAATTGCAAGTGAAAGTGTTTGTTTTTGCGAAAGTATCTGCGATAGTATTGTTTCAGCGAAACTGTTAGCCAAGTCACCTCTTTCAGCGAATTTGTTAGCGAACTTGTCAGCGAAATTATCAATTTTTCTGCCGAAACTATCATGTCGAAATTAACTACTCTTACACTTGCGGATCTTGAAAGTGTTGCTCCTAATAGACCTCCAAGACTCATTAATGGAGATAATTTTGAAGATCGGAAGAGATGTCTCAAAGCTTTCTTTTTCTACACATATCATAATCAATGGGAATCAATTATTTCAGGTCCTCATATACCTACGGTTACGGTTGGTGATGTCGTTTCTCAGAACAAAGACCCATCTTCTTATACTGAAAGAGATCTGAAACTGATTGATCGTGATCAAAAAGCTTTTGGTGCTCTAACTCTCTGCTTGGCTCCAGATATCTACAATCGTTTTGCAGAGCATAAAAATGCTAAATCCCTTTATGATGCTCTCTGTGAATTCTATGATGGGAATGCAGATCTGGTGAAAGACAAGAGTATTCAAGCTGAAAAGGAGTTCAATTCGTTTGTAGCATATAAGAATGAAAGTTTGACAGATCTGACAAATCGTTTCTTAACCGTCTCAAGCACTCTGAAGAAGTATGATGAAAGACTCTCCAACAGTGAACAAGTTAACAGGCTTCTTGATTCTCTTCCACCACAGTGGAGTCTTCAAGTGAGGATGCTCAAACAAGAAAGAGGTTTTACAGATTATAAGCTGATGGATATCATTAACAAGTTGAAATCTTTTGAGTTGGATATGAAAAGAAGAGAATTTAACCAGACTATGATGCCTACATCTGGTTTTTCTCAAAATGCTGCTTTGTTGTCATCCGCTGCAAACTCTCACATTCAAAATCCAATTCAAGGAGGGAGTAATACAAGTAATTTCTTGAGTGGTAGTAATCATGTTAGAAAAGAATTGGGAAATTTTAAGGTGAATGCTGAAACTTCAATTTCATATGAAACAATGGCTCTTTTTGGAATGTTTGTTCAGAGCTATGAAGC
Source organism: Flaveria trinervia (assembly GCA_025506515.1). Classification (NCBI taxonomy): domain Eukaryota; kingdom Viridiplantae; phylum Streptophyta; class Magnoliopsida; order Asterales; family Asteraceae; genus Flaveria; species Flaveria trinervia. The sequence goes on from CM046445.1 coordinate 39,458,364, forward strand.
TCTTGTTGTTGGTGAATTGAAAGGTAAAGGAATGACTATGGAGGATATGTATCAGGTTGATCCTGATGATTTAGAAGAAACTGATATTCAGTGGCAAATGGCGATGTTAACTTTAAGAGCCAGGAGATTCATGGAAAGAACAGGAAGAAAGAACTTTGGTGGTCAATTATCTACCTCAAAACTAGGATTTGATAAGTCAAAATTGAGGTGCTTTAACTGTAAACAATTGGGACATTTTAAACGTGAATGTCCATTACCAATTGTCACAGATCCTAGTAACACTGGAGTACCAAGATTGACAGCAGAGAAAGAAAAGGAAGAAGGAAATTCAAAAAAGGAGTCAGCTTTGATCTCAAACTTTGACCGGAGTGTGGAGGTGGAAGAAACAAGATCTGAAATAAATCACGCGTTAGTTGCTGAGGTTGTGGAAAGTGATGAGATGGAAGTTGATAAAGATGGATTTGTGCTGTTCAAGGAATTCAAAGGAGAAAATGAATCTTCAGTAAAGGAGAAAGAAGAGAAGGCAGATGGAGAGGAGAAAGAGGAAATTACAGGTTCAGATGAAGAAAGGAATTCAAAAGCTATGAAAGGAAAAGAGAAGGATGATGCGGCCGCTACTATTGAGGAAAGGAAATCAAGTACTCCAGCATGCATGTGCGATAAAGCTTTAGCTGCCGAAAGGATGGTAATAGGACTTCCTTATGAGGTAATACAGGATATGTGCTCATCTGCTTGCAAAATTAGACTTTTGGGGATTTATAAGGCTAATCGTTTGTTAATTGATAATGAAAATGATTTAAAACGAATTAATGATGAACTTAAAATGAATGAATCAAAATATTTTGTGAAATTAAATGAGGCTTTAAAAGAAACTGATCATTTAAAAAGAATTGTTTTGGAAAGAAATATAGAGGTTAATACTTTGACTGAACAGGTTGCTCTTGCTGAATTTGAAGCAAGCAAACTTCAGTCAAAGTTAGATAAATGGACTATTTCTGGAATGAAACATGATGATCTTTGTAAATCTCAACGGAGAGCAAGAATTAAAACAGGTTTGGGTTATGAAAATGTACAGGTTTATCCTCCTCCTAGTACATACTGTTATTCTCCTATGCCTATTCCTCATCCTTCTAATGATTTAATCAAATCAGATACTGACAGTATGTCTGCAGGTTTAGTCGGGAATAACTCTAAGTACATTCGTGAAGACTACGACTATGGACCAACTAGTGGGCTTGGATGCACTAGTTCTAGTACACCTGACAATAAGCAGACTGTTTTAGATAATAAGTCTAGTTTAAATTCAGTGTTTGTTTCTAGTTCAAATGTAACAGACTTGAATGTCTCATGTTCACTTGATAGTCCTATTTCATCTTGTACTTCAAATCATGATAGTGATGATTTTTGTTCTGGTAATGAATGCAATGAATCTGATGTTTCTCCTAAAACAACTGAGCAACTTAAAATTAATTCTTTCGAAAAGTTCTTTTCTCAACCTATTCCATCTTTCATACCATTAAATATGACATAATCAGAAAAATGTAGTTTGTCTTTATCTGACACTGGTACCAATGGTACGAGTTTTACTGATTTGTCAGAAGAATCACGTTTTGATTTTGACAAGAAGAACTCTGATTCAAATAAACAAAAACATCATGAGATGTATGAGACATTCGATGTTGATTCTAGTTTGTCTGAATGTGATGAGGAGATTATTATTGATCCTATTTTTACCTCATCACACCATCGACCTAGATTCAAACATCATTGTTTCAGGTGTGGTGAAGAGGATCATCTTATCAAAAATTGCCCTTTGATTCAAAGATCCTCTAATAGGAATTGTTTTGGGAATAAATTGACAAAATTGGTTAATAATTTCTTTTGTAAAAAATCTGCTTCTTTAAAAACAAAAGTTGTTTGTTGGACCAAAAGAACCAATGAGCCAAGATCAGAAAACCTCTAAGTCCCACATGATATCCCAACAACTGCTGAAAGCTTGATCAGCAGTTCGACAAGTGCTGAAAACTCCAACAGCTGAAGATCAAGTGCTGAAGACTTCAACACTGAAGACTAAAGTGCTGAAGTTCAACAGCTGAAGAACACAAGTGCTGAAGCTGAACAGCTGAAGAACACAAGTGCTGAAGCTGAACAGTTGAAGAACACAAGTGCTGAAGCTGAAGACCAAAGTACTGAAGTACAACAGCTGAAGAGTCTACAAGTGCTGAAGATCAACAACTAGTGTACAAAGTCTGAAGACAAAGACTGAAGACATCAACTGATGATATCTACTGAAGTCATCAGCTGATGAAACATCTGAAGTTCAAGTCTGAAGACCAAGTACTGAAGTTTCAGTAGTTTGTCACAACAGCTGAAGAGTACTTCTTCAGTAGTTGTGATATCAGTAGTTTTATGTTTTTACTTTCAGTAGTTTTGTAAAATGACTGAAGAGCTTGTTCTTCAGTTGTTGTATTTTCAGTAGTTTTATGTTTTTCAGTAGTTGTAGTAACTGATAACACTAGTATTTTTGTAAGAAGATGTCAGCTGTTTTGACATCTTCAGTAGTTGTGTTTCAGTTGGAATAATTCTTTTAGATGTCACTATCAAGTGACATCAGCAGACGTCACATCTCTTATATAAGAGGTTTCGACCTAATTGTAATTGTGACATTCCGTTACCATGAAAGCGAATATTGAATGAAATATATTTGCAGAATTTTCTCTTTCTATAACCGTCTTTGTTCTTCATTGAATATCGTTTCGTTCTTGTGAATTGGCTAATTCATTATTAGAATTCCGCTGCTATACTCTCTAATCAATCAAACATAGATCATTGATCCTAACATTGTTCAATCTTGGGTCCCTATTGCTCCTGGCTAAATGATTTGTTAATTCATTTCAGGGATCCTCTTCAAAGATTGTACAGAGTCTGTGGCATGTTGATAGCGGATGTTCCAAGCATATGACGGGATTAAAGGATTTGTTGACCAATTATCGGATTATAGATGGAGGATATGTGGCATTTGCCGGAAATAAGAAGGGTGGAAAATGATTGGACAAGGAGAAGTTACCAATGGTTCTCTTACTCTAGAAAAAGTCAACCATGTTCCTGAATTGGCTTTTAATCTTCTGAGTGTCTCTCAAATTTGTGATAAAGACATTCCTGTTCTATTTAAATCTGACGAATGTTTATTTTTTAAATCAGCGATAGTTATTCCGGAGGATTTAATTCTCATGCGTGCTCCAAGGAAACATGATACATATCTTCTTGATATGAATTCAAATGAGTCAAAGGCTACTGCAACTTGTCTTCTCTCAAAAGCATCAACCTCTGAGTCACTCTTGTGGCATCGTCGCTTAGGCCATGTCAATTTTAAGATAATTAATAAATTAGTCAAGAACAATCTTGTTAGAGGACTTCCTTTAAAAGATTTTTCTGTTACTGAAAAATGCATGGCATGTGCCAAAGGGAAACAACATAAGAAACCTCATAAGCCCAAACTTTTAAATAGCATCTCAAGTCCTCTTGAGTTGTTACATACTGATTTATTTGGGCCAATTAGTGTTAAATCAATTGCAAAAAAATCTTTTTGTCTTGTTGTTACAGATGATTTCTCACGTTATTCATGGGTAAGGTTTCTTGCACACAAAAGTGAAGTTGCAGAGGAATTGCAGAAATTAATCAGTTCTATTGAATCAGTCAGTAAGAGAAGAGTTATGGGATTAAGAAGTGACAACGGCATTGAATTTAAAAATCAGATTCTTGATTCATTTTGTGCTCAAAAAGGGATTGTGAGACAATTTAGTGCTGCAAGAACACCCCAGCAGAACGGTATTGCAGAAAGAAAGAATCGCACTCTTGTGGAAGTTGCTCGTACAATGTTGATAGAATCCTCATTACCCATTATTTTCTGGGCTGAAGCTGTTAATTGTGCATCTTATGTTCTAAACAGGGTGCTAATTGTGAAAGATAAAATGAAGACTCCTTATGAACTTTTTCATAAGAGGAAGCCACTAATTGATTTCTTTCGACCATTTGGATGTTCTTGTACTCTTCTGAATACTCAATCTCAAAAGACAAAATTTGGTGCTGTTTCTGACGAGTGTTATTTTGTTGGATACTCTTCTTCACAAAAGGCGTACCGAGTTTATAACAAGAGAACACGTACTGTTGAAGAGTCATTCTATGTTGATTGGCAAGAATCCAATCCTTCTGAAGTGAAATCTGAACCTGCATGGTTCTTTGACTCAATACTGTGTTCAATTCATTTAATTTGCCAGTTTTCGATGATGATACATCAATTCCAAGTACTCAAACGAATATTATTCCATCATCTCCATCGTCTGTTCCATCCATCCCGCTAGTAAATGATGTTGTTTCAACTGATGTCAGCTCATCGTCTCCAATGCCTGATCAAGCTCCATTATCTGATTCTTTATCTCCTACATCTCCTAACTTACCTGATTTCACACCTGTCATTGATACACCTTCCTCTAATCTTTCTCCGGACATGGCTGATACTTCTTCAACTATCTTTCCTTCTTCAAGTGATTACAAAACTTTGAAAGATCATCCGCTCGATAATGTGATTGGATCTGTTTCTGATGGTGTTCGCACGCGAAGCCAATCTGGTCTGATTAATGTTTGTCTTTTCTCATGCTTTATTTCTCAAATTGTTCCAAAAAATGTTCATGCTGCTTTACAAGATCCTTGTTGGGTAGAATCTATGCAATTGGAACTTCAACAGTTTAGAAAGCTTCAGGTTTGGACCTTAGTTGATTTACCTCCCAACAAATATCCAATTGGCACAAAATAGGTATTTAAGAACAAACCAGATGATCGGGGTGTGGTGGTGCGCAACAAATCTAGACTTGTAGTGCAAGGCTTTGCTCAAGAAGAAGGAATTGATTATACAGAAGTCTTTGCTCCAGTTGCTCGTCTTGAAGCAATCAGAATATTTCTTGCTCATGCTGCTCATAAACAATTCAAAGTTTACCAGATGGATGTGAAATGTGCTTTTCTCTACGGAGACATTGATGAGGAGATATATGTGTGTCAACCACCAGGCTTTGAAGATCCTGATTTTCCTGATAAAGTGTATAAACTTGATAAATCTTTGTATGGTCTTCATCAAGCACCCAGAATCTGGTATGAGACTCTTACGCAATATCTTCTAAGCAACGGTTACTCTCGTGGTACCATTGATATGACCTTATTAAAAGAGAGGTGAATGGTGAAATGATCTTTGTTCAAGTGTATGTCGATGATATTATTTTTGGATCTACAAACTCTCAATTGTGTAGAGAGTTCGAAGAAGTGATGAGCCAAAGGTTTGAAATGAGTATGATGGGTGAAATGTGTTTCTTTCTTGGATTGCAAGTTGAACAACAGAAAGAAGGAATTCTTATTCATCAAGAAAAGTACATTAAAGATATTCTGAAGAAATTTAAGATGGATGATGCGTCTACTGAGATGACTCCTTTTACTGCTCAGACATGTCTAACTCCGGATGAAAATGGAAAACCAGTTGATCCTCACTTTTTCGGTCTATGATTGGCTCTCTCATGTATCTTACTGCAAGTCATCCTGATATCACTTTCGTTGTTGGTTACTGTGCTAGATATCAGTCGGCTCCAAAGGAATCTCATGAGAAAGCTGTCAAACGAATATTTCATTATCTCAAAGGATCGTCTCATCTCGGGTTGTGGTATCCGTATGGTGGAAATTTTGATTTACATGCTTACTCTGATAGTGATTCCAATGGTTGCAGGTTAAACAGAAAATCTGTGTCTGGAGGTTGTCAATATTTGGGAAATTGTCTGGTATCCTGGCAGAGCAAGAAACAAACTACTGTTTCTCTTTCTACAGGGGAAGCTGAATATATTGCTGCCTCCAGCTGCTGCTCTCAAGTTCTCTGGATCCAACATCAAATGATTGATTATGGCATTAATTTCCTTCATACACCTTTATTCTGTGACAATGAGGCTACCATTGGAATTGCTAAAAACCCCATTCATCATTCCCGCACAAAGCATATTGAAACACGCATCCATGCTATTCGTGATGCTCAAGAGAAGGGTTTCATTAATATTATACCCATCGATACAAAAAATCAAAAAGCTGATCTTTTCACAAAAACATTTGATAAACCTCGTTTTTATGAATTGATTTCTATGCTTGGGTTAATATCTTTTTAAACATTTTCATTTTCTATTTCTTTATTGTTAAAAAAATTATAACATACATATAAAAAAATTAATTAAAATGAAAATTCATTGATAATAATAGAAATATGAAAGTAAAAATTTGGGGGAGTAATATCATTATTCTGAGATTGGAATTTAACATGATGAGAAATGATTGTATATTCTCTAAAATTTTTATTTACATGACCAGTACTTCTATGAGAAATGATAGTAACTATTACAGGATTATGTTTCACATTAAAAAAAAGAAATGGATCAGATTCTTTGACGATATGCTTGATAGACTCTGCCTGACGAATGAAGTAGACAGCAGCTTTTTGATTAAATTAAACTTTATGCTTAAGAATGTCTGGATTTACTCAATCGTTTTGGATTGCACAAAAACTGAGTCCTGACAAAAATTGGATTGAGAATGAATCTTTCGTTCATTTTGCTTGGTTTTGTCATCATCCTCTGCTGGTATATTTAGTGTCAAGATGTCTTGTGTCTGTGCTTATCTCCTCTGTTGTACGTGAGTACTGACCTGGAGTGATGATCTCCTCTACTGTACGATAGTACTGACCTGGAGCTCTCATCAGCACAAGTTCAAATGGTTATCTCCTCTGTTATACGTGAGTATAGATCTGGAGCTCTCACCATTTTGATATAATTATGTCAAATCATCTTATCGATGAATTTCTCTCAGAATGAAATATTCTGTTGATAATCATTTGTACACTAATTCACAAACCTTGTTCTTTGAAGATTGATTCATAATTCAAGAAATCCTGAGGTTGGGTGAGGGTTTTTTACCAAATGATTGTGGGGTCTTGCATTTTAATGCATCTAATCGAACCTTAAATGAATCATAAGCTGTTGTTCGAAAAAGGATAAGGCATGAGTTTAAGTGGACAATTATATCAGCAATCGCTATTGATTTGTTCTAATTTCAGTTGTTTCTGTGCAGATTGTGATCAGATCTTGTATTCAGTATGATCTCATGACTGGTAGATGATTTTTTGATCATCTTTATGTTCTAAAATGTTTAGAGAATGTGATCTCTGATTATTTTAGATCTCATTATTAGATGTGCTTCCGTTAAGTATTATAATTTAAAAAATAATAAAAATATAAAAAATAAAATATAAAAAAAATAATAATAATAATAAATAATAAAAAAAATAATAAAATAATAAATAATAATAATAATAATAAAATAAATATAAATAATAATAATAAAATAAAAGGTGCGAAAGTATTCTTTCGCTAATAATTTCGCAAAGCGAAACTGCAATTTCGCTAGGTTGGGCGAAACTGTAAATTCGCCAGACGAATTTATAGTTTCGCTTTCTGCGAAACTATTTGCTATATAAGTCATGTTTGCGTTTTTCTCTCATAATTTCGCACAATCGCTCAGTTTCACTTTTAGGGTTTTCCCGTAACTTTTAAGGCGATTTTGACTTGTTTTGTGATTTGGACTGATTTTTTGTGAGATTCACTTGTATGTGAGTTTCGAACACTGATTCACTTTCTAATCTGGTTTAAATAGTCTATTCTTAAGTTATCTAGATTGTGTCTCTTCGGTGGTTTCGCTGTTCGTTCAGTGAAACTACTATTTCTCTGCGAAATTGAACGAAAGTTCACATCTTTTCTACGAAACTGTAAAGTTATGCTGTCCGAGCAAACTTAACAGTTTCGCCATATCTTCTCTAATTTCGCAATGACTGATCTTTAATTTACACAGTTTCGCTTGTATTTTCTTAGGTCAGCGAAACTAAATTGTAATAGCGAAACTAAGTTAATATTTGGTGAAACTAATTGCGAAACTACTTTAATTCATTCTAATCTTGTCGAAACTAATTTTTGTTCTGCGAAAATAACAAGTTTCAATGAGCGAAATTATAGTTTCGCTTGTCGAAACTGTTTGTTTTCCTTGTCGAAATTGTCTTTGATTCAGCGAAACTATCATGTCTTAGTGAGCGAAACTATTGTTTCGCTTGCCGAAATTGATTGTTTCTTTTGTTTTTGTTTTATTTTCTTATTTTCAGTATTTCTTATTCAAATTTATTTGTTGTTCTTCTCAGGTTATCATGGCGAATCTCAAGTTTGATGAGAGGAATAACATCACTACCATACTAGACGATACTCTTCCAAAGGCGGCCGAATTTCGTGACTGCATTAGATGGCTTCAGAGATCACCCATTGCATATGCTATCTCTCACTCATCCACTATCTATGATCTTCATATTAGAGATTTTTGGAGATCAGCAGAATACAACACTAGAGGAGATGTACAGAGAATCACAGCTAGAGTGATTGATCATGATAAACTATTACTGCTGAGAGAGCGTGTCGAGGATTCTTAGACTAGAAGATGATACTGGTGATGAAGTGGATATGACAGAGTCTGAAGTATTCCAAGCTTTCAGACAAATGGGGTATGAGGACCAGCTTTTGGTTCAAGGAAGGAGATTAAAAAGTCTTTTTTATCTAAGGAATGAGATATATAGCTCATGTTTTTATTATGTGCTTAGATCACCGTAAGGGTGGATCCGATGGACTTAATCTTGACTGGGCCAAAGCTATGGTGATATGTTGTAAAGGGGAGAAAGCAAACATTGCTAGACTGATCTTTGCGTGTATGGCAGAGAATGTGATGGCTGTGAAGAAGGATAAATGGTTGTTATATCCTCGCTTTATTCAGATAATTATTGATGATCTTATTCCTGATGTTCCTAAACATGGTGAAGTTAAGAGATTAGTGCAGATGAACCCTTGGATATTGCTGATTGTTGTGCTATCCGCCATGATTTCAGTGGTAAAATCACTCATCTCTGGGAAAATATGTACCCTCCAGAACGCTGGAATTATATCAGACGGGTCGATGAGTCTGAAAATAAAAGGACTGAGGAAACAAGGGTGCAACAAGCTGATGCAGCTAAGAGAGAAAGAGATATGCAAAAGAGAAAGATTATGATTTTGAAGAAGATATAGATGCACAAGTAGAGGAGATAAGGGTGGAGAAAGAACGGAGATCTAAAAAGAAAACTGACTTTGTTGAGCCTGAACGGAGATCAAAACATCGACACGAGGGTTTCACAGCAGGGAAAGAGGCTAGTGTGGTCTTGATGAGGATGTTATTCGTAGTCTAAATACTTCATTGGCCAATGAGTTGAGTATGATAAAGACTAAACTGACGAATCAGGAGATTAGGGAAAAACAGAAGGATGAGGTAATTAAAGGAATAAAAAAGATGTTGGTTGACCAGAATAATTTGATTAAGAGATTGTTTGAATAAATTTCTCAGATGAAAGCTGCTGCTGGCCTACCTAGTCAACTAACTCAATCTGAGTTAGATGATATGACTGATATATCTAAGTACTCATTCTTGAATGTGGGTACTTCATCCAAGGTAGGAGAGGGCACTTCTGGAGCAGCTAATACTGAAGCAGGGGAACAAGAGATCCCAAGAGAAGATGCTGGAAGAAATGAGGATGATGATATTGTTGAAGCAGGATTTGTTAACCTACAGTTTGATTTTGATAAGGATAGTGTAGGTGAAGAAGTGGTTGTTACTGCTACCACTGAGGGAATGTCTGATAAAGGAAAAGGTTTGATTGATGAAGAAGAGGAGGATGAGCAATTGGTTGATTATGATTCTGAACCAGAGTTTTATGAAGTAGATAAGAGACCACTGGTGTATGTTGCTAAGAAGGGAGATGATGAAGCTGATGTGTTTGAAATGGATAAGAGTGACTGGTTGGTGAAGGAGAAGGAGGCTGAAGAACTTACTCCTTTGTTTCAAAATATGGAAGGTTTAAGCAGGAAAGAGGCAGACAAGAAGATAATAAGTTGGTGTTATAATCCTAGTTTAAAGATGTTTATGATTAAAAGAAGAGGAGGTCATATCAGCTACATGCTCAAGAGGAAGGCTTTTAAGACCTTGCCCAAATGGGATCTGAGACGGTTGGCCACTTTGCCTTTGATTAATGCTCATTAAGTGAAAAGGCAGTAGTATTTCTGAGAAGGTAATTAAAAATGGACTTAATGATAATTTTGAGTCATTTGGATACATGAAGGCTGAACGAAAAAGATCAAAGAAAGATAAAGACTGGGAGACTGGCAAAGGGAGGATTGTTTTGAGAGTCAAACCACCAAAGACTGTAAACAGGGTAAGATTGGCTGATCCTCTTCCCCAACGTTTACAGGACTTTGAAAAGTGGTTTTATGATAATAACACTGGCGAGGGGTGATTAGAGCCAAACACGAGAAAAGAGTTAGGGTGTTTGACCCGATGGAATTATTCAGCTTCAGTGATGAAGATCTCTTGACTCTTTGTGAAAATCATATTAAGGCTGGGGCAGGAGAGGAAACACGAAAAGAGGCAAGCTTGTTTATGAATGTGGCAAAACAATACAAGGAGTACGGGCGGAGGTAAAGAGTTTGGCTGAAAAGGTGAGAGCACAAGATGACTTTGCCATGGATGTTCAAGACATGACCAGGCAGTTTGCTAGAGTTAGTAGTCATTCTGAGGAAGCTGGTGATGCAGGAACTAACCTTGGAGGATCAGTGGCTGAAGCTTCTAAGATGTTGCTGCAGGAGGTGATGAAGATAGATCACAGCAGCAGAGGAAACCGGAGCCGACGAGTCAAATCAAGAGAAGTGAAGATAGTGAGGTCAACCTAGGGGGAGTATTGAAGATCATGTTAGGTTGGACTCACTTTAGTATAGATGTTTACTTTACATTGTAATATGACTTTTGTTAGTTTCACTTTGTATTTTGTTTGTAATTGTTGGACCAAAAGAACCAATGAGCCAAGATCAGAAAATCTCTAAGTCCCACACGGTATCACAACAACTGCTGAAAGCCTCATCAGTAGTTTGACAAGTGCTGAAGACTTCAACAGCTGAAGATCAAGTGCTGAAGACCTTAACAGCTGAAGAACCAAAGTGCTGAAGTACAACAGCTGAAGAACACAAGTGCTGAAGCTGAAAGACCAAAGTACTGAAGCACAACAGCTGAAGAGTTCACAAGTGCTGAAGATCAACAACTGATGTACAAAGTCTGAAGACAAAGACTGAAGACATCAGCTGATGATATCTACTGAAGTCATCAGCTGATGAAACGCCTGAAGGTCAAAGTCTGAAGACCAAGTACTGAAGCCTCAGTAGTTTGTCACAACTGCTGAAGAGTACTTCTTCAGTAGTTGTGATATCAGTAGTTTTTGTTTTTATGTTTCAGTAGTTTTTTAAAACGACTGAAGAGCTTGTTCTTCAGTCGTTGTAGTTTCAGTAGTTTTATATTTTGTACTTAACTTGCTGATATGTTCTCAGTAGTTGTGAACATTTCAGTAGTTTGTTAAGATTTAGTTATTTCTGTATTGGATCTGCCAGTTGTCACTTTTGTGATAACAGCAGTGACTGTTGCACTCTATATAAGGAGTGACAACCCATTGTAATCATTGAGCGATATGAGCAATTGAATGGAATGTTTGATTGATTTGATTAGAAATATTCTCCATCTATAACATTCCTAGAAATCAGAAATTCATATTCTCTCCCTATAACCGTATGCTATCTTAACGCTTACATATTGTTTGCTTGCTACAATTTGTCTAATTCGTTTGTGTATTCCGCTGCTTTATATTCTGATAAACATCAAACTTGCGATCACTGATCCTGTCAAATGGTATCAGAGCGGGTTAATCATTGATCGATCTAATAATTGATCATTGAAACTGCTATTCAAGATCCAAGTTTGATTGAATTAGCTTTTGTTTTTGCAAGAAACGGTTATAGAGATTGAATTTTCTGTATTTCTGCTCATTCATCCTGAGATCTTATTCTTGGTTCTCATTGAGTTTGTTGTGGTTTGTCTAAAACTTTTTAAAACTTGAACTAAACTGTTTTTGAACTGAAAATGACCACTCCCTCCAATGATCCTCACAATACTGGTTCCTCAACCAAGCCTCCTATGCTGGTTAGGAATGAGTATAACATATGGCAAAGACGTATGCTCCATCACCTGTCTGTTAACAGCGCAGGGTGTTGGACATCAGTGGTACATGGTCCACACAAGCCTATGGTGAATAACCCGGAAACCAATCAAATGGTTCCGAAGAGGAGGGAGCAATACTCAGATGAGGATAAAAAGTTGCTTGAGATTGATGCAAAAGCCCATGGAATTCTGGCCATGGCTTTGCCCAATGAAATCTATTCTGGGCTAATGCATCATGAAACTGCCCATGACCTCTGGATTGCTTTGAAAGAACAATTTGGAGGAACTGATGAGGTCTTGGCAAATAATAGAGAATTCTTGCCCAACAATATGAGACTTTTTCTCATAGAAAGGGTGAGACACTGACTCAACAATATGAGCGGTTTTCTTGTTTGATCTCTGAACTAAAAATGGTCAAACTTGAATACACCAATATTCAGATGAATAACAGATTTCTCAGATCACTGCCTGAGAGATGGGACACATATACTATTGTCCTACGCTCCAGTGCAAGTTTGGACAAACTATCTCTCACCCAACTCCATGGGAAATTGCTCACTTTTGAGAGAGAGATAGAACAGAAGAGAAAGCTGTCTTCATCTGGAAAGCTCACTGAAGACTTTATTCAAGGCAACACTGCCTTGGTGGGTCATGAGTCAGAATATGCTGCATCTGAATGCCAGTATGATGAGCATATTAATTTCTCTTCGAGCACTTCTAATTCTGCATTTGTAAGTGTTGATGGTCAGTTACTGGAGGTAATAATGACAATTTATGTTTCATCATGGATGATCTCAAGGGGATTGCAGATGATGACTTAGAAGAGATGGATATTTTGAGCCAAATGGCCTTGATAAATATCAGATCTCAAGTTCTACAAAAGAACTGGAAGAAAATTCCCAGGACTCTCTGGCAAAACCAAAGTTGGTTTTGACAAGAGCAAGTTGAGGTGTCACAAATGCCAACGGCTTGGACACTTTGCAAGAGAGTGTAGATCAACTGGATCAAACTCTACTGCACCCTTTGTGACTTTTCCTGGCAACAGTCAACAAAACAGAGGGCAACATCCTGTCACATCTAGTCATCATCCTCAACAACAATCTCCGGCATATTTTGTTTCTCAGGGTCAAATGCCTTATCAGTACCCTTGTTATTACATGCCACAGTCAAGTCAAGTTCAAGTTCCTATGACACCACAACCTCATGCATTACCAGAACCTCAGCCTTCCCTATCTCATCAACAACCTTCATCTCAACAACACAGCTTCTTCACCCCAGGAGTTGTTGACTGGAGCAGTTTACCAGATGACTTGTCTGGTCATGATCAACTGTTCTCAGGTGCTGGTCAACATGGTGGTGACAGTCCCTTTGGGAATCTAGCTCTTATGGCTTTGGAGTCTGCTGATACTTCATCTTCCAATGCCTCTACACCTCAGGTATCACAGGTATCCTCTGAGGCAAAAGCCAAATTATGTTCTGAACAATGCATAGCAGCATTTGCTTCCATTAGAGAAGCAAATGTAGCTTTAATTAATAAGAACATTGAGCTAGAACAAGTAATTTCCAAAAACAAAGCTGAGTTTGAGTTTGTGCTCAAAGATAAAATGATGAGATTTATAAACTGAATTGCAAAATAATTGATGAAGGCTAGAGAAGATGTACTTCTAGAGAAGTACAAAGATCTCAAAGAAACCCTTGCAGTTACCCAGGTCGAGTGTGATAGATGGGTACAATCATGCAAAGGTTTTGAAATGCTTCTTAGTAAGCAATCTGCTTCAAATGTGAAGTTTGGAATTGGTTACAATCACACTGCTCCACCTACAGTTTTTACCCCAAGAGCAGAGGTAGAATCTGATGGTGAGAGTGATAACCAATCCATCAAGTCATGTGATCTACCTTCTGATACAGCACAATCAGAAGTAGCAGTCAGTATCAAGTCCTCTTTGAACCTATCAGCTGATGTTGATGGTCCAAATGCTGACATTCACATGATCAATAAGTTGATCAACTCAGGAGTCAATCCTGAAGGTCCTGAAAGGACTGGAGAGCAGGATTCAACTCCTGAAGTTCAAACTTCAACTGCTGTCAGTACTGAAGAGAAGAAAACTGGCAGTAGAAAGAGTTTGAAGACTACTAAAGCTGGTTAAGAAAGCAACCAATGCTTCCAAAGCATTGAAGAACAAGTCTTCAGTTGCTTCATCATCTTTAGTTAATGATCAACCTAAGATGAAGAAGAAACCATGTGAAGTATGTGGTTTGTTCAATCATCTTACAGATGATTGTTGGTACAAAAGAGGTTCCAAACTCAAACAAAAGGAAGAAATTAATGAGAAAATGGTAAAAATGAAAACTGAGTTTGAGACCACATTTGTATCAGCAACATCAAATCCTGTAACCCTTAAGTCCTTAAAGCAATCCAAAAAGGAAGGAGTTAAACAGGTGACAGCTGAGGGTGCTCAAAAGAAGAAGGTGCAACATAGGACCTTATCTAACTCCACTAGCAATGTGTCTGATGAGCTGAAAGCTTTATCACAAAATCAGACACAGCTGGTGATGATGGTACAACATCTGTTGGGTAGAGTTAACCAACTAGATTCTCCTATGTTGAAACCACAGAAAAGGAGGTCTAAGCCAAAGGACTCCTCTCTGCACCATCTTCTTCCTCTCAGGCTGTTGTTACAAATAAACATGCTAGTTTACCATCTATTGATGAGACCAGGCCCAAAACCAAAAAGGTTTGGGTCTCTAAAACTAACTGATTGTTTATTATTGCAGGGTTCTTCAACATGCCAAAATAGCATCTGGTATGTAGACAGTGGGGGATCCATGCACATGACTGGGAACATCTCTCTTCTTCATGACTACTCTCAAGGAAAGAAGGGATTTGTCTCTTTTGGCAATGATGCTAGGGGTTACATCATCGGTAAGGGCTTTGTCTCCAATGGAGAAATCAAATTTGATGATGTTAATCATGTGGAAAATCTCAAGTACAACCTCTTGAGTGTCAGTCAAATGTGTGATAAAGGCCATGTTGCCCTTTTCACAAGTCAAAACTGTAGGATTCTGTCATCCAAAGTTTTGCCCTTGATTGACAAGGTATTGGATGATCACACTCTCCTGAAAGCCAACAGGACAGGAAGAGTGTATGCCTTAGATCTCTCTAAGAAGATAGATCTCAAAGGTAATCCTTGCCTATTTTCCAAAGCCTCTTTTCAAGAATCTAAACTATGGCACAGGAGGCTTGGTCATGTTAATCTCAAAAACATGAATCAGCTTAGCCACAATAGTTTAGTCAGAGGCTTACCAATAAAGGAGTTCCACTGTGATGAAACTTGCACTGCTTGTTAAAAGGAAAACAGCACAAGGTCTCATTTCCTCCTATTGAAGTGTCCAAGTCCACTGCCTGCTTGCAATTACTGCATATGGATCTATTTGGTCCTGTGAGAGTAATGAGCATGGCAAAGAAGAAATACTGTCTGGTAATTGTGGATGATTACTCCAGATTTGTATGGACTTTCTTTCTACATTCAAAGGATGAGGCTGCTCAGAAGATTATCCACTTTGTGCTGTACATTGAGAAGCAGTATTCCCTTCCAGTCAAGTGTATTAGGAGTGATAATGGAACTGAGTTCAGAAATCATACACTTGATGACTTCTATCTCTCAAAGGGAATCAAAAGGCAGTTCAGCATTCCAAGGACTCCGGAACAAAATGGAGTAGTGGAGAGAAAGAACAGGACCCTCATTGAAGCTGCAAGGTCCATGCTGGCTGACTCAGGTTTGCCATTGACCTTTTGGCCGAAGCTGTCAACACAGCTTGTTATGTGCAAAATAGAGTTTTAGTAAATCAGAGGTTGATGAAGACTCCATATGAAGTTCTCCATCATTTGGCTCCACTGATTTCATTTTTCAAAGCATTTGGGTGTCCCTGTTTTATTCTCAACACAAAGGATCAACTCCACAAATTTGATCCTAAGGTGGATGCAGGATACTTTGTTGGTTATTCATCTACTTGCAAAGCATACAGAGTCTTCAACTGCAGAACAAAGATGGTTGAAGAAACTCTACATGTTAAGTTTAATGAATCTCCAAAGGACAAGATTCCACAAAGTCCTGTGGAGTTATTTGATCTGGACATACTGCAATATGTTCCTTATCAAACTCCTGCTGTTGCTCCTGTCAATAGTTCACCACCTGGTGGTACTGCTGATGATGATGATGATTGCAGTACTCACCTCTTCAGGTTTAGTGATCAGCTGCCTGATTCAACTAGACCTGATGTTCCTGTAGCACAGTAGCACCATCCACAACAAATGCTGATGAGATTTCTTCGAATTCAACTTCCTTTGAATTACCATCCACTGATTGGTTTCAAGGAAATGATTCACCATCACCATCTGTTGCTGCTGAACCGGCTACAAACACTTGCACAGATCTCATTGTGTATCAAGATCTGAAGAATCACCCCATGTCTCAAATCATTGGTGATATCACTGCTGGAGTATCAACAAGAAGTCAATTGTCAAACTTCTGCTTCTATGCTCTCTTCATCAGTCAGCAAGAGCCAAAGAATTATCACATTGCTTTAAAGGACAATGGATGGGTTGATGCCATGCAGCTTGAGCTTCTTCAGTTCAAGAAACAGCAAGTGTGGGAACTGGTTCCTCTACCTCCAGGTAAGTGTGCAATAGGCACTAAATGGGTGTTTAGGAACAAAACTGATGAAAATGGGCTTATTGTTAAGAACAAGGCCAGACTGGTTGTTCAGGGGTTTGCACAAGAAGAAGGTATTGATTATGATGAAACCTTTGCCCCTGTAGCCAGACTGGAAGCAATTCGATTGTTTTTAGCTTATGCTGCTTATCAAAAACTTAAAGTCTTTCAAATGGATGTCAAAAGTGCATTTTTGTATGGAAAAGTTAAAGAAGAAGTTTATGTATGTCAACCTCCAGGCTTTGAGGACAACAAACATCCTAATTGGGTGTATAAGCTTGATAAAGCTCTTTATGGGTTAAAACAAGCTCCCAGAGCCTGGTATGAGACATTATCAAACTTTCTTCTGGAAAACAATTTCACTAGAGGCTCCATAGACAAGACTTTATTTATTAAGAAAGCTGGGCAGCATAATCTACTTGTTCAAATTTATGTAGATGATATTATTTTTGCATCCTCTGATCCAAAGTTGTGTGATGCCTTTACAAAGTTGATGCAACAGAAGTTTGAAATGAGTGCCATGGGAGAATTACAGTTCTTTCTGGGGTTGCAAATCAAACAAAAGGCTGATGGAATTTTTATCATCAATCCAAATATACAAAAGATCTTTTGCAAAAGTTTGATTTACAAAACTGTAAGCCCTGTTCTACTCCCATGAGCAGCACCACACAACTGGACTCAGATCAGAAAGGTAAAGTGGTTGATGAAACACTTTACAGATGTATGATTGGGTCCTTGATGTATTTAACAGCTTCTAGACCAGATATTATGTTTGCTACATGTGTTTGTGCTAGATTTCAGGCTGCACCTAAAGAGTCTCATCTGATTGCAGTCAAGAGGATCTTTAGATATCTGCAAGGCACTCCATCTCTAGGTTTATGGTATTCTACCAACCATTCTGGTAAATTAGTTGCTTTTTCTGACAGTGACTATGCAGGGTGTAAGTTGACCAGGAAATCAACTTCTGGTGGATGCCAATCCTAGGCAACTGCTTGATTTCTTGGCAGAGCAAGAAACAGACCTCAGTTGCTACATCCACTGCGGAAGCAGAGTACATTGCTGCTGCAAGCTGTACATCTCAGGTACTCTGGCTTCAAAACCAACTTTTGGATTATGGCATTACAGAGACTAAGACTCCATTGTTAATGGATAGTGCTTCAGCTCTTTGCATTGTCAAAAATCCAGTCCAGCACTCTAGGACCAAACATATAGAGATCAGACACCATTTTATAAGAGACTGTTTTGAAAAAGGTCTGATTGATCCTAAGTTTGTGCCCAGTGCTGATGAGCTTGCAGACATTTTTACTAAGCCTTTGGATAGTTCAACTTTCCAAAACCTGGTGTTAAGGCTTGGTATGCTGCAGCTAGAATAGGTGACAACTACTGATGATCTCAGTAATTCATATTGATGATCATGAGTGCATGTCACATATAAGTACTGATGAGCTCTTTTAACCTCAGTACTTTTATAACTACTGAAGGCTAAAAGTTCTCACAAGTACTGAAGTACTTCATCTGCTCTAAACTACTGAAGTAGTTACAACTACTGATGTAGTCATAACTACTGAAATCAGTAAAAACAGATAAGTACTGATGTCCTATGAAACAACTGAAATCAGCCATAAAGACTGATGAATGTGTTGAGGATAGTTTGAAACAGCTGAAAAGCTAAGAATTGACGAAAACAGCTGACGAGAACTTTCTCCTCAGTCGTTTGTACCACTGCTGTTTCATTTTAAACAACTGAAGCAAAAAACCACGTCTTCAAGTTGTTTACAACAGCTGATGACAAAACCACTGTCTTCAGTAGTTTCATAACTACTGATGACAAACACCATGTCCTCAGTTGTTTCAATCACCTGAAGTCAAAACCACGGTCTTCAGTAGTTTTCTAAACTACTGATGCCTAACACCGCGACTTCAGCTGTTTCAACGTCTGAAAGGATAATACCATGTCAACGGTCGTTTAAAACTACTGATGACTAACACACATCCTTCAGTCATCCTCACCCGTACCCTATATATACCCTTAACCTGAGCTCTCCATACTTCATCTTCTTCAAACCTAACGTTCCTCTCCAACAAATTTCCATGGCGTCTTTGCAAATTAAACCGCGACACAACTGTGTTGCCTACCTCACAAAATCGCCGATCTGGACTAAGTTCGATAATGCTATCGATCTTATGGTCCAGTCCCAATACAACAAGGCATTCCTTCTGAACCCCGTTTTACATGCCGAATCCTTGAACCAATTTTGGATGAACGTTAATGTTACTACTGAGGAGAGCAACACACTATCCCTCCGGTCAGTCGTCAACAACAACGAAGTAGTGATTACTCCTGCAACAATCCGTAAAATTCTTCAACTGAGTGATGCTACCTCTCCTGCTGGATATCCGAAGGGCACTATAGATCTCTCATTTGCTCGGCATGGATATCAAGGTGATCTCAGTGCCACCACCATAATGAAGAAACATTTTAATGACGCTGAGCGCCTGATCTTTCACATGGTCAATGTATGTTTGGCCCCTAAGACATCGTCTTGGGATCAAATGTCCACCAAATGGCAGCAGGTATTGTATTCTATCCTTGAGCAACAACCACTGAACTTTTCCGAATTAATATTTTCAGAGCTCAAAGATATGGCTCAAAAATTAACTGCCAACCGTTGGATACTCTATCCACGGTTCATCATGGCCATATAATAGACCAGCTTAATGCTGAGGGACTTGTTGGCGTGGGAGTCCCTGCTACGGCTGTTTTGCCAGAAGTATACTCCCGGCACAACTCCGACCGGACACTCAAACTGGCTGCCAAGCTGCGAAAACCCACGCAGCTGGAACCCACAGCCACCACCTCCAAATCCAATGTCCCCACCAAACCCACCAAAAAGAAACCAAAAAGGCTACTCAGGGAATTGAGTCCCCTGAGGATGCTCCTGCACAACAAACGCAGGATATATCCACTAGTCCAAACCCCCTAGTGGATACAATGACTCCTCCAGCTACAGCCGCTCAGGCTTCCTCTCAACAGGAGCCTGCAGCAACCCAAGGGGCACCTACTTATCTGGGATCTTCCTCACTTGAGGAGATTGCCATTGAAGAGCACCATCCACCCCAGGTGCACACTGCTTCTACCCCTGTACCCCACACAACCGCCCCTCACAGCCCAACTTTAATAGTTGCTCAAGTGCTGACTCAATTGCACTCCTCACCCCCTCCCCAGAAACCACTTCTTACTGGGAATGCCTCTACAATTGAGGGGGAGGAACACAGTGTATTGAGAACCCACAGCACAGGGGTTTACCAATTCTATCTCCTGGTGTAGAGAAGGAGATTAGAATATCTAGTGAGGCTGCCACCTCTCTGACTCAGCACATGACCAGAGTGAGGCTGGTAACATTGCTAAGACCTCCCTAGAGGCAACAGCCGATGAAGGACAACGTCCTGAGGCTGGAAGTCCCCAGTTCCAAGACAAAGGGCACATGCTACATCTGGTCTACACCCAGAGCATGTATATCCTGCTACAAGCAGGAGGTCAGGTGATTCAGCATATGCTGATGATGACCTGGGCTTCTTCTATGATGTTCTTGCCCAGAACACGATCCTAGAGGAGGAAGTCAGTAGACTGCAAAACCTACTTGACCAACTCTCTCAAGGAGTAAGACCATCTGCCACCACATCAACCCAACAGATGGCACCTTCCTCTGAAGGTCTCCTAAACACACAACCACTCACAAAATCTCAGCCACCTGCCTCTGTTTCTGGCACCATTCCTCAGGGACAGAACCCCCCTGAGCAACTGGCTGCTATCCTTCAAAATCCCCTATCTCTCATCACCCCACAGCTAACTGAATTGGTGATCAAAACTGTTGATGAGAGACTTTCTTCTGTCTTACAACCCATGGTGGAGAATGTTCTGAGCAAACAACTTTCTGCTACTCAATTCCCTGCAACCAATGCACCCAAAAAGGGGGAGAGTTCAGCAGTGAAAGGTAAAAGAAAGAGGAAAGAGAAGGAGGAAGAAACAGAAGAGACAGTAGTGGAAACTGAGGAGTTGGTTGAGGAGACTGAGAAAGAGAAGGAAATGAGAAGGAGGAGGCTACCATGGAGAAAGTGACTGAAAGTTCAAAAGACTTTCATGTCACATACAAGAAAAAGAAGAAGGATGAAAAAGAGAAAGCCTTGGAGCTGATGGTGAAAGAGGCTGATGCCGAACACAGCAGATCAATGGATAACATCATTGATCAGTTGTTTAGGCAAGGCCATGACACTGAAAAACTTGATTCTGAGATCAGAAGACTAGAGATTGAAGAAATCCAATCAAGATGGTCAAGTTATGATGTTCAGAAAGAGAAAGGCTGGAGATCATGATCAGATTTATAGCAAAACATCTTGGAAGATCATTGATCGAGATCAAAGCTTGGTCCAGGGACAGTATCTTGGCAATAACCACCAAGATCTGTTCGTCTGAAGAATATACAAAAGGTTTATTGTTGAAGTTTTAAATGAAGCTGGTGCTGGGAGCAGGACTGAACTAGCCAAACAGTCAAAAGCCAAACTCACATCCAAAATGCTAGAAAACCTGTCAACATTCCCACATCAAAACTACCAAAACCACAACCCACAAAACCAATTCCCTCACCCTCTAAACCAACAGCCGATGATGCACCCAAGAGAAGAAGAGAAGGGGTTGAGGCTAGAAGAAGTAGAAGAAGAGGATGAAGATGATAGTCTGCCACTCTCTGCTGTTCTGAAGCTACCAAAGCCCCAGAGTCAATCCATGATCACACCCGACTCTCAAAGGGAAATGGTCAGAGTAAAGATAGAAGAAGAAGAACAGCAGAAACAGCACGATGAGCAACTGTTGAAGATGGTTGACAAGGAATTCCTCAGTCATCATCTATTCAAGCCATGAAAGGGCATGCTCAAAGGCTGTACACTCTCAGACACACCTTTCAGTATCAGAGGGAGAGAGTGAGAGTATGGCCAGACCCCAGGGTGAGTTCTAGAATCCATAAAAGAACTATCCCACACAGATACAACGGCCAAGTACGAAAAACAATAGAATCTACCATCATGCTGGCCGTTGTTCTCACCTGGGAAATCATTGATGAATTCAAGAAAGCTCACCAAGCAAAGAAGACACCTCAAGCCTTACTAGAAAACAAGATGATTAAGAAGGGGTTGTTATACAAAAAGCTTGAAGACATCCAAAAGAATGAGCTCCAGTTACTCCTTGAAGGCAACCATCCGGATGAATTTGTATACAGGGAGGTAACTACGGTGGAGCTGAAGAATGGCAGGACCATGAAGTACTTATCAGAGTACTATGGTCCAGAGTTCTTCTTCGAAGGAGGAGCTGAAGAACTCTCTCAAGAGGAACAAATTGTTCTCCTTGAGGCCTATGTTCGTGAGTCGTACAGACTCATTATGGGGAAGTGAATCTCATGAATGGGATAACAACTCTGTGTCCAGTTCCCCAAAACAGAGTTCCCATTCATACTCTGCCAAACAAATATTTGAGGTTCTTCCCAGGCCGGAGCGTACATGGGTCATCTTCTCTACTGATCAAGAAGGAAAAAGACCAACATTTTTGCCATCAATAAGTGGGAGTTTAAATAAGTTAGAGGTTTTGGCTGCATTGGTTCAGGGGGAGTTTGTTGGACCAAAAGAACCAATGAGCCAAGATCAGAAAATCTCTAAGTCCCACACGGTATCACAACAACTGCTGAAAGCCTCATCAGTAGTTTGACAAGTGCTGAAGACTTCAACAGCTGAAGATCAAGTGCTGAAGACCTTAACAGCTGAAGAACCAAAGTGCTGAAGTACAACAGCTGAAGAACACAAGTGCTGAAGCTGAAAGACCAAAGTACTGAAGCACAACAGCTGAAGAGTTCACAAGTGCTGAAGATCAACAACTGATGTACAAAGTCTGAAGACAAAGACTGAAGACATCAGCTGATGATATCTACTGAAGTCATCAGCTGATGAAACGCCTGAAGGTCAAAGTCTGAAGACCAAGTACTGAAGCCTCAGTAGTTTGTCACAACTGCTGAAGAGTACTTCTTCAGTAGTTGTGATATCAGTAGTTTTATGTTTTATGTTTCAGTAGTTTTGTAAAACGACTGAAGAGCTTGTTCTTCAGTCGTTGTAGTTTCAGTAGTTTTATATTTTGTACTTAACTTGCTGATATGTTCTCAGTAGTTGTGAACATTTCAGTAGTTTGTTAAGATTTAGTTATTTCTGTATTGGATCTGCCAGTTGTCACTTTCGTGATAACAGCAGTGACTGTTGCACTCTATATAAGGAGTGACAACCCATTGTAATCATTGAGCGATATGAGCAATTGAATGGAATGTTTGATTGATTTGATTAGAAATATTCTCCATCTATAAACATTCCTAGAAATCAGAAATTCATATTCTCTCCCTATAACCGTATGCTATCTTAACGCTTACATATATTGTTTGCTTGCTACAATGTCTAATTCGTTTGTGTATTCCGCTGCTTTATATTCTGATAAACATCAAACTTGTGATCACTGATCCTGTCAGTAATTAGCAGTTTTGGCAATCCAGCGAAACTGTGAGCGAATCTATACATTCGTCAAGGTTTGCTGTTGGTTTTACCCAGCGAACTTGTGTTCTGCCGGGCGAAACTATAGTTTCGGCATGACCTTCGTGGTAGGGAAACTGTCAGCGAATCTATGACTGCTATATATACTATTGTCATTTCACTTTGTCCCGGGAGTTGCAAAACCCTAATCATGGAATTCTGTTGCAAGCTACCATTTCTAAGCAGTACTTCAATGAATACAATGTGATGGTTGTTATTGAGTGAGTTTGTTCATTGAGTACCAATTATGTCTTGATTCATCATATTCACTTCCAATTGTTTTATTTGGATGTGTGTTGATATTATCAATTATCTATCAATGTAAGTTCTTCGATCACATGGACCAAAATGTCCCTGAAGTGATCACTTGAGTTTTGAGACTCAGAGTGATGGCTAAGGAGTTGACTAATGAGCTCATTAGGCTGAGCATGAGGAACCTCAGGACTGTTCTTGGAGAGATGGGAGTGGCTACTCCTCAGGGAAGTGGGAGCTCCAGTGTCCACTTCTTGTATGGGTGAGTATATGGGGCCACACGACTGAATAGCCGAGCAGGGATTCTTTGGATTTCTTTGGTAAGTGATGGTGATTTGAGGATGTGTGGGGTATGGAGGTAGCAGGTGTGGGCTCAACACTAGCTTGTGCTGCTAGGTTGTCACCTTGAGCAATGAGCTCTAACATTTTTGGGACCAGGGCTGTTTCTACCCCAGAGAAGCAACAGTGGGCTTTCTCAGTATTTTTAAGATGTCGGGATTCATCTGTCCTAATTAAGAAAGTTACCTTTTCCCTCAACTATGGGCCCAGTTCATAGTTAAAATGTACTGGACATATCTAGGAAACATGTAATACTCTAAGGAGTCTAAATTAGCAAGTAAATTGGCATAAACAAACTGAGAATACCTGAATTTGACCCCCTGAACCATTCTATGGATTATTAAGGAGAGATCCTCAGGAATCTAGTCCCATCCACCATGCTTGTTTGATAAGCTGTGGATGACCACATGGAGCAGGAATCTCCACTGGGATGAGACCTTCCCTTTCCTAAAGGTCTTTATAGAGAAATCTCCCTCATATCCCATTTGCTCAAAGGAATGATTGACAGCTTCCTTTGGGAAGAACACCTCACCTTCTTCATCAACCAACTGAAGATGCATGTTGATGATGGCCGGAGTGATGAAGACTGTTCTCCCCTGCACTGTGGCAGACAGTGCCTTCTCCCCATCGATAACAACCTCTTGGCAGGTTTTCCAAAATTCTAGCAGATGATCCTCATAGAGTGGAGGATCAATGGTTAGGGAGGTGAAGTAGTTAGACAAAGCTAAGAATCGACAAACCTAAGAAATGAGGATCTTTCTCAGAGCTTAACAGAGCAACCTGATTATGTTGCCTGTGTAGCTTCATGGTAAAGTTGGGATCATTTCTGTGAGCAGCTTGGCCATTGTGAGGTAGCTTAAAGATGAAGAAAGAAGGAAGAAAGAAATTTCAGAGAGAAATTTGGGTTTTTAGGTTTGGAGGAAGAACAGATGATAGAAAAACGGGGAAACCATTGGTTTATATGTGAGAGGGATTTCAGATAAAGTTTAATGAAAGAGGATAAACTTTGAAATCCAGATGTCGGTCCCACCTCTAAAAAAGTAGTTTACTTTTGCTTAAAAAGTAGTTTTCTTGGAAGTCAAAAAGCTTTTGAAGGTTTATTATCTTCGGAAGTTTTAATTAAAAAGCTTCCAAAGCTAAAATAACTTCGGAAGAATTTCCTGAGAGTTTTGAGATTTTTGCTTCGGAAGAGAAATTAAAACTTGAGTGCTTTGTATATAAAACAACAAAGCTTCCGAGAGTTAATTTTGCTTCGGAAGTAAATGATCCTTGAAAATAAGTAAGTGTCTGAGACAAGTATTTAAGCTTTGGAAGATAGATCTGAAAGCTCTTCCGAAGGTAAATTTCTTAGACAGTTATTTATTTTGAAGGCATGATTTGCTTCCGAAGTTAAAAGAATAACTTCCGAAGTATCAGAAATTTTCAAAAATCTAAGGAAAGTCTTCAAAAAGAAATTTTTTATCCAAAGAAAACATGAGCTTATGAAAGTGATGAACTAGACAACTTAGGACAAACATATTTTAAGAAATAATAAGAATTAGTTTTAAGAAAAGCTTACTCAAAGTTGATCATCCTAATAGCTGATATTAGATATTTAAATATCTATTCATCAAAAGCCTTTGTGAATAGATCAGCATATTGTTCATCTGTGTGAACTTTGACTAGTTTAATTAATCCCTTTTCATAGTTATATCTTATTAAATGATACCTGATATTGATGTGCTTTGTCCTTGAGTGTTGCACAGGGTTCTTTGTGATTGAGATAGCACTGTTGTTGTCTATGTGAATGGGAGTCTCCTTGAAGTTTAACCCACAGTCCAGCATCTGATTTTGAATCCAAAGCACTTGAGCACAGCAGCTTGCAGCAGCAATGTATTCAGCTTCAGCAGTTGATGCAGAGACACGGGATTGTTTCGTGCATTGCCATGAGACAACCCTTCCACCAAGGAACTGACATCCCCCAGATGTAGACTTTGTAGTCATGTTGCAACCACCATAATCACTATCTGTATAAGCATACAGATTGAAGTCAGGATTCTTAGGGTACCATAAACCAAGTGTTGAAGCACCTTTGAGGTATCTTAGAATCCTTTTGACAGTGATGAGGTGAGACATCTTAGGGTTGGCTTGATATCTTGCACAGATGCATGTAGCAAACATGATATCAGGCCTGCTAGCAATAAGATACATAAGAGACCCAATCATAGCCCTGTATAAGTGCTCATCTACACATCCCCCTAAAGATCAAGTCCAAGAGAGTGGTTTCTAGCTATGGGTGTCTTAGCAATCTTACAATCAGTCATGTTGAATCTCTTGAGTATGTCCTGAACATACTTTGACTAACTTATGAAGATGCCATCTTCAACTTGCTTCACTTGAATTCCCAGAAAGAAATTGAGTTCCCCCATGGCACTCATTTCAAATCTGTCTTTATCAGCTTCTCAAAGTCTTTGCAGAGCTTTGGATTAGTTGAACCAAAGATGATGTCATCCACATACACTTGAACTAGCAAAATATCATTTCCCTACCCTTTGATGATGAGAGTTCCATCTATAGTACCTCTCTTGTATCTATGTTTACAAAGATACTCAGACAGTGTCTCATACCATTTCCTAGGTGCCTGATGCAGCCCATAGAGAGCTTTCTCAAGCTTGCAGACATAATCAGGATGATCAGGGTCTACAAAAACCAGGTGGTTGTTTGACATAAACCTCTTCATCAATCACTCCATACAAAAAGGCACACTTCACATTAAGCTGAAAGACCTTGAAGTTCTTAGATGCAGCAAATGCCAGGAATATCCTCACAGCTTCTAATCTTGCTACTGGAGCAAAGACATCAGTGTAGTCAATCCTTTCTTCTTGTGTGTATCCTTGAACAAGCAGTCTAGCTTTGTTCTTGATGATGATGCCTCTATTATCTTTCTTGTTCCTAAACACCCATTTGGTTCCAATGGTAGTCTTCCCACAAGGAAGAGGACAAAGGTTCCAAACTTTCTGCCTTTTGAATTGAAGCAGCTCTTGTTGCATAGCTTCAACCCAAGTTCCATCCTTTAGAGCCTCGTCAACTTTCTTTGGCTCTATCTAGGATAAGAAACAGAGTTAAGACAAACATTTGCTTCATGGGTTTGTCCTCTTGTTCTTACCCCTGAGACAACATCTCCAATGATGTTTGTGGTGGGGTGAGACTTGTGGATCCTAAGCTAAGGGATCACAGCAAGTTGCTGAGAGAGATCTAAATTAGAGAAGTTTAGATCTGACATAGATGTTTCTCCCACCACTTTAGCACACTTTTCAAGAGAAACTTGATCCAAGCAGTGTGTGACATCATTGATGATCTCATCTATGGTGTGATTAGATGCATCAAGAAATTCTTGATCACTATCACCACCACCATTGTTGTCTTCTACAATTGAGGTGTTCTTATCTGGTTGTGGAGCCTCTGAGCTGGAATTTGAAGGCACCCCAGATGTATCAGCTGTGTTAGTCATTGTACTGTTGACAGAAACCTCATTTGCAGAAGTAGTTCCAACTGGAGCTGAAGATGTATGACTTGAAGGTCTTCTTAGCTCAAATCTTGGATCAGGATCACCTGTATTTAAATTTTCTGTAGATCCTGATATATTCTCACAAGATTTGCTAAAATAGTTGGTAACTAAATCAAGATCAAATAACCAATCTGGACCGGAACCAGCAACACAGGGTGTGTGTTCATTGAAAGTCACATTGGTTGACTCCTTAACAACTCTAGTTTTGAGATTGTATACTCTATAAGCCTTAGCTTGTGAAGAGTATCCAATAAAGTGTCCATGATCTGATTTCTAAGCAAACTTGGCAATTTGATCTTTGGTATTCAAGATGGTGCAAGGACAACCAAATGACCTTAGAAAACCAATGAAAGGTTTCCTCTTGTGCCAAAGTTCATAAGGAGTCTTGCCATGAGTCTTAACTACTAAAACTCTATTCTGCACATAGCAGGCAGTGTTGACTGCCTCTTCCCAAAAGGTGATGGGCAGCTTAGAGTCAGACAACATGGTTCTTGCAGCTTCAATCGGTGTCCTCTTTCTCCTCTCAGCAACACCATTCTGCTGACGAGTCCTGGGAGCACTGTATTGTCTTGTAATACCCTTTTCATGACAGAATGTATCAAGGATTTGGTTCTTAAATTTAGTTCCTTGATCAAATCTTATGATCTTGACCTTGTGATCAGATTGATTCTCAATCTTTAAGATGAAATTCTTCAGAATCTCAGGAGTCTCATCCTTAGTTCTAAGGAAGAAAACCCAGGTGAATCTTGTAAAGTCATCTGTGATCACTAAATAGTAAGAGGTCCTTCCTAAACTCATTACACCGGTGGGGCCAAAGAGATCCATATGTAACAAGTGTAGGGGTGTAGTGATGGAGTTCCTTTCCTTAGGCTTGTGAGATACCTTATGTTGCTTCCCTTTCAGGCATGCAACATAATGGTCATCACTTGTAAACTCTTTCTTTGGTATTCCAGTTACCAAATCATTTTTAATTAATCTGTTCATGTTCTTAAAGTTTACATGGCACATTCTTTTATGCCATAGGAAAGACTCATCACTATTAGCTTTAGACAGAAAGCGTAAAACTTCTCCAGAGGGAGATGTTTCTTGCAAATCCGTCTTGTACATATTCCCTTTCCTGGGGGCTCTAAGCAGGATATGCTCATGAGGAATGACCACACCAGGCTTGAGAATAATGCACTCATGCTCAGTGAAGAGCATGTTATGACTCTTATCACAAAATTAAGATACACCCAAGCTCTTTGAAAAAGTTTACCTTATCAATGCTGAGCTTACCATTTGTGACCTTGCCCCTTCCAGAAATGTAACCACCTTCATCTCCTCTAAAGGCAACTGGTCCTCCATCAATTCTTTCAAAGTTCTGGAGTAGTGACCTATTGCCTGTCATGTGCCTGGAACAGCCACTATCAATGATCCAGACATTTTTGTTTGTCTTGAGCTGTCCCTACATAAATGAAAGAATTAGTTACACTTGGAAACCCAAGCCTTGCTTGTCTTAGGCTCATTAACCGAAGGTAATTCAATAGTAATAGATCCTATGGTTGTGCTAAGAGGATCTTGAGCTGTTGTTGATGGATAATTCTCAGTCACTTGGTCTTTCTTAGACATCACACCACCTTTGGAGTCTTGGACTTGACCTTCGATACTTCGGAAGCTTTTGGAACTTCGGAAGTTTTGATGACTAAACCTTTGGAAGATTCTGCAAACACTGCAGCAGACTTTAGTGCTTCGGAATAACTCCTTTCTTCCGAGACCAACCTTTCTTCCGAGGGTAATTTTCCACTTCCCTTCTTCTTAGACTTGGAGCTTCCGAAGGAAATAGGTTTTCCTTCCGAAGCTTGAATCTTCTTAGAACACTTTGAAGTCTTTGTACTGGTCATATGGACAGTACCTTTAGGATTGTATGGACAATCCTTAGCAATATGAGAGGTACTTTCACACATGACACACCTCATTTTCTTCTTCACAAGAGTCTTTTGCTGGGAACAAGACTGTCTTTGGTCACATCCCTTCTCCACCTTCATCTTTGCAGATGCTAAGACAGTCCTCTTGGGCTGAGAACTGTGCTTGGAGTTTGATGGTCCAGGCTGTGCAGTAGTGGTACACATGCAGTCTTCTTCTTGTTACTGAGATGAGTTGAACAAGAACCAAAACTCTTAGCAGAAGAGTTTTGGTTGATGTCTTTAGTCCCTACCACTTTAAACCCTATAGAGATGAAAACTTGTTTCTGCTTAGAGTCAAAAGTAGCCTTGATCTCTTGAGCCTTCCTTGCCTTTCTTTTGCTCTTTCTGATCAAGTTCTTTCTCATGGACTTGGTTATCATAGTCTTCTTCTTCTCCTCAGAAGGATAGTGGCCCTTCTTGGAATCCTCCTATTCACTCTTCTCAGAGGAATTCTTCACTATCTCTTCTTCATGCTCTTCACTTATAGGATCTACGAGAGGAAGCTCATCTTCATAAGTTCCAAACCTAGGAGATCTTACAGACAAGATTGTGTGTGGAGGAGCTATTTCATTTGATCCCAGTCCCTACCTGTTTTGATAGCACACTTTGTTGTGCAGGGATGAGGATATCATGTTCTTGAAGGTCTCTTAACTTTAGCAATGCATTCAGAAGTACAGAGATGTTCCAATACCTTGGCTTCATCATGAGCTGCCATCAATGCTTGGTTAGGAGAAGCATCTTCCACCTAAAAACTCCAGTCAAAGCCTCCTTCTTCAACAGCAACAGCAGCCTGCTGCTTTGACTTCTTATTCTGGAGAGCTTTGTCAATGTAGTTTGGTCTGGACTGTGTTTGGCCACCATTTGTTTTAGGTACCTTACTCTCTCTGGCAAAATGGCCCATCAAGTTGCAGTTGTAACACTTGACTTTGCCTTTGTCCAGGCCAAAATTTCCACTGGTTGCATTGCTTGGAAACTTCCTTTCAGTCCTCTTGTAGAACTTCTTGGCTCTGTGAGTGAGAAGAGCTATCTGCTGGACTATTTCCATGTATTCTAGATCATCTGGATGAATACAGTCCAGGTCTTCAAGAGTGAAAAGAGAGTTGCCACAGCTTTCATCATAAGACACAAAAGCTTGAGAAGAGCTTGTCTCTTGGAATGGGCTTCCTTGAGTATAGTTCTCTCTTGGTAACTCTGGGAAGGTGATAAAAGGACCCTTTGGTGAGTTGTCAGGGTAGCATATGAGATGATGTTTGGGTTCTATGTTGTCCCTTTCAACCACATGTAGGGCTGAACCCATTTGATTGTTGGAGTTGCTAGATGAACCTTGCATGTTCATCTCCATCTGGTAGCCACTAAGAATCCCATATAATTCTGTCAGAGTAAGAGTTTTGAGATTTTCAGTTCTCTTGATCACCACACAATAGTGTGTCCATTTCCTAGGAAGTAAGGACATGAACTTCCTTACAATGTCTCTGTTCTCAAGAGAAACTCCTCCATCCACTAGGGTATCCACAATCTCAACATACTTGAAGTACTTCTGAGTCATGGTTTCACCTGTTTTGAAGGTGAAGTTTTCAAATTGCTACATCAGGAGATCCTTCTTGTTCTCCTTGGCTTCAGAGGAACCCTCATACATCAGTTTCAGTGCATCCACAGCTGCTTGGCTGTTTTGCACTTCTTGAAACCTCTGTACACAAAGTTTTTAAGGGTAGTTTGAAGGGCTATCATCAGAGTAGTTAGCCATGTCTTTGGGGATCATACCAGCACCAGTAGTAGAAGGGGTGCTAGGTATGAAAGGTCCATTCTCAATAGATTCCCACATTCTTGAATCAAGAGACCTAATGAAACCTTCCATTCTTAAACACCAGGTGTCAAACTCATCAAGAGTGATCAGTAGGGACTTGTTCATGGTTCCAGTTTCCATATCAGTCTTGGAAATGGCTGCCATTTGAAAAGTTTAGTATTTGTGTATGTGAGGGATCTTAAGATGGTGAGATCTTATATCAAGAGCCTGAAAAGCTTTGATACCAAATGCAGGATCGTTGAAGAGGGTCAGTTACAACACAAACACAAAGAGGAGATTAACAAAACTTAATCAAACAGTAACTGGATTAACCAAGGTAAGACACTAAGAACACAAGTAATGTAAGATACAGAACACAAAGAACACAAGTATATGGTTTTCTAGAATGCAGTATATTGCTTTCTCTATGATCTATTACAAGTGTTACAAAGCATGATTCAAAGATACAAGAACATGATATACTTATACTACATCCTACAGCCAGCTATACTTTGAAAGCCAGCTGGATACAATTGACTAGACACAAAACAAAATCAATTGTAGAGTCAAAAGGCAGATTGCCTTTTGACTATTGACTATGACATGCCATAACTCACATCCTAATCTATTACAAAAAGGATAAAGTACATAAAGTAGAAAGTTACATACTCAAGACCTCAATGTACAGTTACCAAAAGCATGGGCCTTTTCACCAACTCATGTAAGTTGGTGACCTTATAGAGGTGTAGCAAAAAGGTGTCCAGCTTTATGGAAAAGTACATCAGATAAAGCATGTGTTAAAAGTCTTTGGAAGAAATCTGTCTTCATGAGTTGAAGCTTTGGAAGACTTTGTCTCTAAGGCTTTGGAAGACTTTATATTTGGCTTCGGAAGATATTGGTCTTGGCTTCGGAAGATTTCACACTTAGAGTATTTTCTGTTGCATGTGTAAAACTTCCTAAGCATTCTTCTTCAATGACCTTGTGCAGCATGCGGGATAGATATTGGATGTTCAGGTTGCATCAGCCTCTTCATTAATCTCTACAGACACTACCTTCGGCTTCGACAAATCCAAGGTAACCTGCTTCAACTGCGGTGAGAAAGGGCACTTCAAAAGGGAGTGTGTGAAGCCAAAGAAGACTGGCAGTGGGAATCCTTTCTCCTCCTTATGTCGTTAGGAGAAACCCACTAGTAGTCCTACTTCATCAAGCAAGGATCCCAAAGCCTTGACTACTCATGATGATGAATGACAGGATTGGAGCTTCCGGTTTGTCTCACCGGGAGAATCCAATATCGCTAGTGTGGAGGATATTGATGATGACTCTGCCAGTGAAGGAGATATTGCAGTTGAACTTGCGATGTCAACATCAGAGGAAACTGCACCAGTGGTCACCTACCTACCTGAAGAATGGAAAACTACTACAACGTCAGAATCACCAGCTCCAGAAACACCAGATTCTGCATTGATGGCTGATTCATCAAAACCCTCTCTGGTAAGTACTACTGACCAACTCTTTAATAATCATGCTTGTTCTGATTGTAATAAATTTAGGGAAAGCATTGATTTAAAATTTTCTAGGTTATTAGATCATAATGATAACTTAGTAAAGGACCTAGAACTATGCACTGAAGCTAACAAAGTTTTAAAACAAAATGAGCATAGTTACAAAGAAAAGATAGACCTTTTGAACAAACAACTTAGGGAAACAGAAGTTGTAGCTTTTAACCAAGCTAATGACATTAGGTACTATCTTAACTCCCTAGAAGACACTAAGAAACAAAAGGCTATTTTAGAAGTAGAAGTTAATTCCCTAAAACAAAAGCTGCATAGTTGGACTAGTTCTTCACACATAGTCCAAAACTTAGTGAAAGAGAGAAACAACAGGGAGGGACTGGGTTATAAAGTGGTTCCACCACCACATGAGATCTTGATGAACACAAAATGTAATCTAATTAATGATAATCCAATCAAGGATTATGTGGTGTCCACTCCTCTTGTAAGTGATCCAGATTCTGCATGTTCATCAAATGAATCTGATTCTAAACAAAAGGAGGCCACTTCAAAGGCAAAAGGTAAAATGCCTTGCATTAATCTAGACAAAGAATTTGAAAAGGTTAGTATAAAGTCTGGTTCAACAAATGTCAGATCTAAACCTAAAAGGACAAGTAATATTAACCAATCACGTGCATCATGTCAAAGTCCAGAGAATAGAAAAGAAAAAGATGTTAAAAATGTTAAAGCAATTAACTTTGTAAAATAAGATAAAACATCTAAACAATCAGAGTCGAAACCCAAATAGAGTAAGGTCACCCGGTGTTACATACATCTCCACAAAAACAATTAAATCGTAAAGTCGAAAGCAGATCATGCTATAGTTGTGGAGAGTATGGACACATTTCGTCTCATTGTCCTTACTATCAGACACCAAGGAGGAAAGTTGAAATTCCTGAACAAAAACCTAGCTCTTTTAAGAGGAACTCAGTGACGCCACCTAAAAGAGATAGTGAACCTAAATTTCAACACATTAGCCAGTCGTCTGTTTATCACAAACAGGCCTTACACAAATCTGGCTTATGGAAGGAGAAATCAACCTCAGTGTCTGATAATGAGAACAAGGAGACATCTGAGCTTCCCTCATCCTCGAGCAGCCAATGGGTTACATTTATGATGTGTGATGCCTCTGGAAAACCCAAGCCAGTGAAGGCTTGGGTCCCTAACCTGAACTAACGTTTTCAAATTGAATGTGCAGGGTGTTCACTATAGTGTTGAGACCAATACGTGGATCACAGACAGCGGAGCATCCAGGCACATGACAGGGAACAGGACACTCCTATCAAATGTCAAACAGATAAAAGGAGGTCATGTTTCGTTTGCTTGAAACAAAGGTGGGTACATCACAGCTCAAGGAGAAAAGTGAAGTTTGACAAGGTAAACTATGTCTAACAACTTCAAAATAACTTGCTTTATGTTTCTCAAATTTGTGATAAAGACTTTAAGGTAGTATTTGACAACAAGAAGTGCTATGTCCTGAAAAAGGACTATGTCATCCCGGAGGATCTAGTATTGATGTCTGCCTCAAGATATAAGGACCTTTATTTCTTGGATCTATCAAAGGCCTCCACAACAGATCATGAAGTTCAGTGCTTCTTGTCAAAAGCTACTGAGAAGGAATCCATCTCCTTGCATAGGAGAATGGGACATATTAATCCATGGAAGATGAATCACTTGATTCAGAATGATTTGGTGAGAGGAGTTAACGTCAAAAATTTCCAACTTTTGGATTTATGTGTTGCATGCAAGAAGGGAAAACAGATGAAGAAGTCTCATAAGGAAAAGAAAGTTCATTCTATCAAACTTCCTCTTGAACTTCTTCACATGGATCTGTTTGGTCCAGTCAGTACAAGAAGCATCACAGGCGACTTGTACTGCTATGTAATTACAGATGACTACTCAAGATTCTCTTAGGTAATGTTTCTAAAATCCAAATCAGAAACATTTGAGTCATTCAAAGAATTAGTAACTACATTGGAGTCCCTCTACAAGCTGAAGGTTCGTCAATTGCACTCACACAACGAAACGAGTTCAAGAATCAATGGATGGAGGCTTACTGCAAGGAAAAGGGAATTGTGCATCAGTTCACCTCTGCCTACACACCTCAGATGAACGACATTGCTGAAAGGAAAAATCGCAGCTTGATAGAGACTGCATGGACAATGCTAGCAGACTCGAGACTGCCTATCCAATTCTGGAATGAGGCAGTTGCAAACACATGTTACACGTTGAATCGAGTTCTGATAGTTAAACGGCATGGCAAGACATGTTATGAGTTACTCCAGTGACGTAAACCAAATCTAGAGTATCTCGAGCCATTTGGTGCCCCGTGCACCCTACTAAAGAAAACTCAGGAGGGAAAATTCAGCAAGAAGGCTGATGAAGGTATCTTTCTAGGATACAACATACCGAACAAGAGGGTTTACAACAACTCTACGGGTCAGGTAGAAGTGTGGTGTAATGTTGATGTTCAGAGATACACCACACCACCTGCTGGAAAAGGACCCACCTTCTTTTTCGACTATGATGGATTCTTCAAGTCCTTCAACATACCACTCTCCCCTTCTGATGATGAATTAGCAACAAAGATGATGTATGATGTTCTAAACACACCATCTTAGGAATCTACATCATCTGGACTACAAGGTGATTCATCTACCAACTTAGGGGAGCACTTGAAGATAGTGACTCTTCCTCTGATGAAGAAGATATGGAGACTGATCAAAACAACCAGGAGCAATAGGTTCCTCCTATGGAAGGTCCACAAGCATCTGACATTGATGCCTCTGAGTCTTCAGAACCTCAAACTCCTACTACCTCAGATACTGAACCGAATGTTCACAATCTTGACTCTGAGATAGTTGTTCCAACCACTCCTGGATCATGCCTCAATGTCTATCGTCCTTTGGATAATGTCATTGGGGATGTGAGGTCAGGAGTTCAGACCAAAAATCAGTTGTGCTCAGCTGATTATGCCTCGGTGATGGA
The DNA here is from genome assembly GCA_025506515.1 of Flaveria trinervia. Lineage (NCBI taxonomy): Eukaryota > Viridiplantae > Streptophyta > Magnoliopsida > Asterales > Asteraceae > Flaveria > Flaveria trinervia. Next base: position 39,494,276 of record CM046445.1, read on the forward strand.
AAAGGGATACTTCACGATGATGCATATCATTGCTTTGTGTCTCAGTTTGAGCCAAAGTATGTTAGTGAAGCCCTGAATGATGAGGCATGGGTGAGTGCCATGCAAGAAGAACTTCTTCAGTTCAAGAAGTTAGGTGTATGGACTCTAGTGGATAGACCTAAAGGTGCTAAGGTCATTGGCACAAAATGGGTCTTGAAATGCAAGAAAGATGATCAAGGTGTGATCATCAAAAACAAGGCTAGACTTGTTGTCCAAGGATTTCGACAAGTCAAGGGTATTGACTACAATGAAGTGTTTGCACCCATGGCAAGAATGGAAGCAATCCGTATCTTCCTTGCCTATGCATCGTACATGAAGATTAAAGTTTATCAACTTGATGTTAAGAGTGCATTCCTTCATGGTGAAATCAGAGAGACAGTGTATGTAAGTCAGCCCGAGGTATTTGAGGATCCATATCATCGGGACAGAGTATACAAACTCGACAAGGCTTTATATGGGCTTCATTAAGCTCCCCGAGCCTGGTATGAGAAACTCTCGACTCACCTTGTGAAACACGGTTTTCGCAGTGGTGTCATTGACTGTACACTGTTCATAAAAGAAAAGATGGAGATTTACTGCTTGTCCAAATCTATGTCGATGACATAATCTTCGGTTCAAAGAACGAAGATCTATGTAAAGAGTTTGAAGCAGTAATGAAGGCTGAGTTTGAGATGAGTGCCATGGGAGAGATGAAATTCTTTCTCGGGTTACAGGTTAATCAGACACCAAAAGGCATTTTCCTACATCAGACCAAGTATGTAGGAGATATCCTCAGTCGGTTTGACATGGAGAATGCTTCCGCCGCTGGGACTCCACTTGCTACAAACCATGATGTAGCACCCGACGAGAATGGTGATCTGGTCGATGCCACCATGTACCGAGGAATGATTGGATCTCTCATGTACCTCACTGCCTCAAGACCTGATATTATGTATGTGACATGTTTATGTTCAAGATATCAGGCAAAGCCAAAAGTTAACCATCTGATAGGGATCAAAAGGATCTTTGGTTATCTGAATGGTACTCCAACACTTGGGTTGTGGTATCCTCATGACGATGACTTCGAGCTGACAATGTATAGTGACTCGGATTACGGTGGCTGCAAGATGAACTACAAGTCTACATCAGCGGGATGTCAATTCTTTGGGAGGAGATTAGTGACCTAGCAGTGTAAGAAGCAGACCTCAGTTGCCTTGTCAACATGTGAAGCCGAATACGTTGCTGCCACAAATTGTTGTTCACAAATCATATGGATTCAACAGCAAATGTGGGACTACGGTTTGAAATTCTCTTCTACTCTTATTTTTGTTGATAACTCTGCTGCAATTGCAGTAACTAAAAATCCGGTCCAACATCCTAAGACCAAACACATCGGCATAAAATATCACTTTATAAGTAATTGCTTTGAAAAGAACTTAATCGATGTGATTAAAATTAATGTTGATTTTCAACGCGCTGACCTCTATACAAAGGCTTTTGATAAACCACGTTTTCTATATCTGTTAGAGGTCAACGGTGTTAAAAAGAAAAGTGATGTAATTCCCGAAGATGATCATGTTTAGTCCGATGCGTATTGTCCAATTTTCTTTTAATTTTATTTTATTTTGTTTAAGTAGCTTAATTACATTAATGTTATTCGATCCCCTATTAAAATCCTAAAAAGCGTAAATCGGTTACAGGTTTAGATTTTTAGGGGGAAAATAGGTCAGTTGGTAACATTAACAAAAAAAACGAGGGAGAATGAGAGGCTAGTTGATAGAAAGTAGATCGTATCTGTGATACCGATTCAATGAATTTGGAAAATGATAGTACACAGGTACAAATCACTTGGGATTTTAAAAGATTAAATAAAATAAGATGCGAAGTTCAAAGTATAAGTCTGTGTAGTCTAAGCAATATAAAAGGAAAAATGATAGTAAGACTAGCTACTACTAAGGTAACACAAAGAAAGTAGACCTAGAGGTTGTTACACCACAGATGATATGTCAGTAGATTCAACATAATAAATGATTAGACCTTATTGGTGATCTCAAGATCAAACTAAGTTGTTCAACAAGCTGTGGTTAACATCTTATCCCTGGTTAACACGATCAACAAATTCCAATAAGGGGTGACGAGCAGAATAACACCACTAATGTGTGCGTAAGACCAATATACGAGCAAAAGCAATCGAACTAATGACTCATGTTGTTAGTGAGAACTGTGCAAAAAGATTAAAAATTGCTCAAACAAGGAGATAGGTTATGTGCCTCTCTGCTGTGCTGTGGCACTAACCTGAGGATAAGCATAACCTATATATTCTAGACTTCATTGTTGTTTACCGCCTCTCTGCTGTGCGGTGGCACTAACCTGAGGCTTGGCTTCTCTCTAAAAGTTCTAAGAATAGTTTCTTCTTGAAAACTACCCTGAGACCGCTCAAAAATCTCCTGAGGAAGGTTGATTACCATATAAGCGTGGGATCCACAAATGCTTGTTGAAATAATCAAACCTTAAACTATCACCAGTCTGTGTCAAAAGTCTGTGCATGGATTTAAAAGGACCAGTATACTGACGATCATCGTGGCTATGATTCTTGAAAGTCCAAATCAATGTGGGGATCTAATAGTACTAGTATGATTTCCTAAACTTGCTAATGACTCTAGATGAAAAACAAGATTGAGCATCAAAAGGTGTTGATAACATGTCCCAAATGATCTAACTTACCTGTATGATTCCAAATTGAATTGGTCAAGTTATGGTCAAATAAATTGAGGCTGCCTATTCCGGAACCGAATCCATTAGATTTCTATCTTAGGATTTACACCTCACACAAAAAGTCAAAAACAAGTTTAGTTTTGTATTTTAGTTTAAGTCTTCAATTTCTTTAATTAATTTAATTTAGTTAATTTCAGTTTGTTTGATATCGGACTACGCCATGGAATTCATTAGGGGATTTAATCATTTAAAAGGGTCACGTCTAAGGTGACCACACGTGTTTTCAAAGGTAAAATCAGTCACGTCTAAGGTGACAAATTGTTTAAAAGGATCACGTCTGAGGTGGTCAAAGGTTTTTTCAAGTTAAAATGATCAAATCTGAGATGATCAAATGCTCATAAAGTTTAATCAAAAGTTAAAAAGGGTTAAGTGAGAAATGGTCATAAAGTCAAAATCATGAGTATGATCCAATCGCACGACTGGACCTTGAGTATGGACCAACCGTGCGAATGGACCATACTCATGTACTAAACAGCCGAATGGCACATGAGTATGAACCTTTCAACCGAATGGCTTATTAGAATGAGCCATTCGACCCAATGGAAGTGTGCGAATGAGTCAGTCGCCCGACTGAAGTCCAGTCAACCGACTGAATGTGATCGACTGAGCCAATCACATGACTGAGGTCCATTCACCCGAATGAACCGAGCGAATGGGTCCATTCGGCCGATTGAACTCAGATTCAGTATAAATAGGGCCACAGTCGATCACATTCGACTCATCACCCCCCTAATCGCCCTCATATTGCACAGACTACCGTTACTCTGCGCAAATTTCTTTAGACCAAAATTTCTGACCTCTGTTGATATTCTAACGATTATGGATTGTTATACAGGTACAATGTGATGATATCTCACTGAAATATGATGGAATAGTGCCCTAATTTTAGAATGTCGACCCACACAAGAACCGAACCAATTATTGGACAAATAACCTAACTAAACTGAGTAAAATGTTGAAATTAAATTTATTAGGTTATTAGTTAAGTGATTGCGAGTCTAAAGAACCATTACACGACATCTAATTTCAAGAATTGGTTAAAAATCAAATCTCAGTCGACCGAACAGTGGGTCATGCGACTGGTCGCCTGGATGAACTCCAATCGCACGATTGAGCTGGTCGAATGGCTCAATCAGCCGAACGGACCATACAGATAAGCTCAGTCAGCCAAGTGAACCAATCGCAGTTTCAGTCAACCGATTGAATTCAGTCTCATACTCAGTCACCCGACTGTATCCTATCGCATGCCAAGTCAACCGACTGAACACAGTCGTATGGTTCAATCGCATGAATGAACCAGAATGAATTCAACCAAGTTAACTAGAACTGATTTGTGTCGTGTGGTTAGCTAATGTTTATGTGTTTAGTGTTACAGATTGATGGCGGACAGCTCGTCCATCAACCCCAAGCACAACATCTGTGCTCACTTAGACTCCACAACTCGAATGGTGCCAAGTTTATAAGGATCATCGCTTTCCTCAAGCGATCAGGATCCACAAGGTGTCACACCCTACTAAGAACAGAAACACTGGGATGCAACGAGACGGGATCGTCATACACATGGTAAGCGGTAGAGATGCAATATAATAAATGATGACAAGCGTGTCATGACGACACCCGACAACAAGGGGACTTGTGTCGTGTTTAGTCAATATTCACGATAACATAGCCATAAGCATAAACATGTTAAATGATTCACATAACAAAGATGATAACATTGGATGCAATTCCCACAACCCAGGAACAAGTTACAAAAGTATAATGTTGTTCAAACAGATTACAACAAATGTTTTCAAAAGACAATGTTTAGCCTCAAATGCATCCTAGGGTCTCCACTAACGCAGCACACCTAGATCTTCAATTAGCATGATCACCTAAAAAGATATGCTCAAAATGGTCAACAAAATTGTTGGTGAGCTCGCAGGTTTAAAAGTAAATAAGTAATTGATGTTGTATAATAGTTGTTGCGGAATACCGTGCATACAGTTATAAGTAAGCAAAATCACATGACATGAGCTTTACAACCAAACCTAACTACGTACACAAAGAATCTTGTCGGAATATATTCACCCAAGGCCCGTTCCTGGCGACTGTTGGTACTAACTAGTATACCAACAACGAGGGTGGGGGTGTCAACACAAGTAGTACTACCAATACCTATCCATTGGTTCCACACTGGAATTAAATGGTTGTAAGAAAGAACCACACAGCAGACTCAAGCATGTATCAGATAAGTACTCACAAAACAGTAGCACGTTGATTCCAAGTATGTAAATTGTATGTATGTTGTACAACATAGAAAACGGGTGAGCATACTTTTCCCCCATGTTTGTAAATGTTTGAAAAATAGTATAAGCATAAAAGGGGCCACGAAACTCACTTGTTAGGTGGTAAGTATGAATGATCAAAGTTCCCAACAGTTGTATGCAAAGAACGGTCAAACACCTATTGACAGTTATTGTTAAGCATTAATGATATGTGTAAAGCATATAGTAATGTTCAGTCGGTTCGGGTTGTATCGGTTCGGTCGTGGGTAACACACACAAGCGGACACACGTGTCAGATCTTATGTAGATCCAAGTACCGGAAGGAGTCGTCATTGCCAATGACATTTGTGTGAAGATCCTATTGTTATAAGAGAAGTATTTGTTAAATATTAGTAGTCATAAATCGGTTGTTGGTAATTGTAAAATGTTAGGTTGATTTTATTTGGAAATAGTATTTGTGGCCTTGATAGCGTTGACTTTAATCTTTGTGGTCAAGCAATGAAACTTGTATTGATGTTACCTTATCATCATCAGTTACACAACAGGACCAGACGCTTGACTCAACACTCCATTCGTACGAATCAACCTTTAATCGTATGAATCAGCTTCATTCGCACGATTGAACCTTCATTTGCACGACTGGCATTCAATCGTACCACACAACACCCAATCGCACGACTTAACCTCCATACGCACGAATCAACCTTCATTCGTATGAATTAGCTTCATTCGTATGACTGAACCTTCATTCGTACGATTGGCCTTTAGTCGTGCGATGCACGCACAATCGCATACATCCATTTGGTCGCATTGACTCAATTGCACACATCATTCATCCGCATTGACTCAATCGCACGCATTCATTCGATCGCATGACTCGGTCGCATGACATCCCCATTCGCACGATTCAGTCGCCCGAATGACTCGGTTGCATGACTCAGTCGCACGGCTCAGTCGCATGACAGACCCAGTCGCCTGAACTGCAGGTTCGTGACTGCAGAAGTGCAGAGCAGCCTTCGGCTGCCCCGAGCACGAGTTTTACACAACAAGGATCACCAGAAACACACTACAAACACACACAAACAAGAAGCACACGCAGAAAGACATCACACGCACCCACACGACCTTTTGTGTTCGGGTTGACGCGAACACCCGAAACCCTAGAAATGGACAGTAGTAAAACGAGCAAGAAAGGGACCACCAAGGTCGTCTACCTGCAAGGATGGAGTAGACTAGGTTGTAGATGAAGTCTAGACGACGAAAACGAGACGAAACGGGGCGGTTTTGGTGCAAAGTTGAAGAAGATGTGAAGTGGAGAAGAATGAAGAAGAAGAAGATGATGTGAGGAAGAATGGCTAGGAATGGGGTTTTTATACCCATCCCAAGTTTGCAAAATATCAATTTTAGTCCCTGCACTTCACCCCGAGTTCCCAAAGTTTGTTTCGGTTGAAAACGACTTTAAAGGTGTTTGTTATATTGATGTTAAAAATATATATAATGATAATTGGCACTTAAAAATGGTTTTATTAATGACAATAATTTTATGTAAAAACGATATATTTAGTGATAATGATGATGAAATTTGTAAAAGGTTTAAGCATAGCACACCTTAACGATAAGAACACAAGTATAAAGATGATAACGCAAGTATGATATCCACACAAGGAGTTAATAAAGATGAGGAATGAACGATCAAAGAAAAGTTAACGGATAATCACGTTAATTGATGGACCTTGTGGTGACGGATGTCACACAAGGCGATATCTACACCATGCACCCCCTACAGGTCTATACAACAGGCCTTCTGGGAGGGAGCATCGGTCGACCGCTCTCGTGAGTCGTACAGCATATGGAGCTCCATTTTTGGGTTGGATATTGAGTTTACAATGGAGGATATCAGGAGAGTATTGGGTTTGGGTGATGATGCAGACCACCCCACCAGACTTCACCCACTGACGGTGAGAGGGTGCTTCATGAGGATGAAGTACGTTGGGGACATCAATGCACGGGTGCTAAACAAGAGCAACATGTGCCCCTAGTACAAGTACTTGGCACATGTCATCCTCAAATGCCTGGCGTCAAGAAGGGGTGGGTTCGATGACCTATCAGACCAGATTCAACATGCCTATGTGGCACTGGTACTGAACCACCCCTTCAATTTTTCTAGCATGATCTTCTCCTACCTGATAGAGAACTTGGAGGCGAAGGGCAAAGAGGGTTTCTACATGTACCTTAGGTTCTTACATTTGATCTTTGATAAGAAGCTGCCCAAACTGCCAAAGGAGAGCCACGACATTGTGGCATTAGAGATTATGGATGATACGACGCTGGGTCATATGAAGGTATACCGGGGAAAGCAGGTCAAGCCCCTGGTAAAGAGTCTCATAGGCCATCTGGCCAAGGTGGACTACGTGGCATCGGGGAGGCGTATATGGCATCACGTAGATAGTGATTCGGATGTTGAGCAGCTAGAGCTACCTGAAGACGACTCCGACGACGACGGCAGCAGTGATGGTGGAGATGCAGGGCCCACTCAACTAAGGGCCCCCACTGCTGATATAGCATCTCCAGCATCCACCCAAGGTGGAGCAGAGGCTGCAGGGTTCCATCAGGACTTTCGTCTTGATGATGAGGAGGAGACGGACGAGGAGCCCCTAACTCGTACTGTGGGGAGCCGGGTGGTTGCCACCGACCGAGGTATTCAGGAGGTTAGAGGACGCCCTGGCGAGTCGGGGGAGGCTGACACTGATCCTACTTATGCTCCAGATCAGTCCAGCGGTGTTCCAAGGAGAGCATCCACCTCGAGGGGATCGAGGAAGAAAATGATGGCTCAGCCTCACGGGTTGAAGAAGAAGAAGAGGAGGATGATCTTCATCACCACCACCACTACTACCACCACTTCCACCACTCCACCCACTACCACTATCCCATCCACCACACTCTCTACCACCTCACACAGTACTACCACAACATCTCCACCACCACCTTCATCTATACCACCCCCAATCCTTACCACTCCACCACCACCTTCATCTATACAACCCCCAATCTTCACCATTCCACCACCACCTTCATCTATACCACCCCTAATCTTCACCACTACCACCACCACCACTAGCCACCATGCAGGACCGTCATCTTACCCATCCTATCCACCTGGATCCTCTCTACCTTCTTGTGGGATAGAGGAACAGCTCTCGACACTTAACCATATGGTGCTGAAGCTGTTGGCAGCCGACGACGAGAAGACTGCCCAGATTCGTCAGCTAGTAGATCTTACTATGGCACAATCTCAGAAGATATCTCAGCAGGCTCAGATGATTGACCAACAAGCCTAGCAGGTTGCTGCACAGAGCTTAGAGATGTCCTAACTCTAGGACAACAAGTCCAATCAACCAAAAGGATAGAGGAGTTGGAGACTACCAACAAGACCATCATGCTGAGGCTCAAAGGATCTAAGAGGAGCCACTAAAGATCAAAGAGGGAGATGGAGATAATGGTGATGATGATGACAGTGATGATGATGATGATGAGGTGATAAGCAAGGAGATGATACTGATGCTGGTGATGATGCTGATGATGATGTTGATGATGATGATGAGGATACATCTGCTGCGGGTGCCACATCTGCAAGTGAAAGGAGGAGCAAAAGGACTCAAGACCAAGGTGCCTCCACATCAGCCCCGTCAGCAGAGGAGCACATGATACAAGACAAAAGTAATACTTAGTTGCTTATGTTATTTAAATCATATATATTTGAATCTTGTATCAAATTAATGTAATGAATGTTTATATTTAATGTTGATGCTTTCTATTTTGATTATTAACTAATGATTATTGTGTTACATGTTTTAAATCGAGCAGATCCAAATTACCAAAAAGATGAATATGATGTTGCTCCCCTCCAACAGATCAAGACTCAGCTCACGATGATTCTTGATCTGCAGGGTATAGTCAGGAGATCAGTGAATTACACTCCTGAAGAAGGAGAGATAATTCATGATCTCACAGATGAGAAACTTGCTGAAATATTCAGACTTAATCCAGATGAGATCGTGAAAGACGCTCCAACAGTCCAAGTGGAAAGTGATGACGAGCTCAACGATGTTGATGAGATCGAGATAGAAGATGTCACAGACCAACACTATCCAGAGTACACTGACATTGAAGGTAATGTTGTTCCTAATCTAGGCGACAACCTTGTCAGTGAAACTTTTAAGACTCTGGATAGAATGGAAGAAGAGTCTGACAAGAAAGAAGATACAGCCCAAGCCTCGGAAGCTAAAGCCAATATCAGAAAGGCTGAGTGGGTTGCATGCTTTGAAGAAATACGAGCCCAACGCGGTGCTTCAACGTCAACTGCCTACACCAAGTTGTACAGAGTGAAGAAACATCAAAAGGTGTCGGGAAGAATCATAGCATGGGTGTATCTTAAAGATCTAAACGTTTATTCAGTTAAACGTGAGAAAGGGATTAAGTACTTCAGGTTCCCACATGACCTGAAGACTTTTCCTGGATTTGAGCTAAACCAGTTAGCAAAGTTAAAATTGCTATATGCTGACCCACTGAAAATGTCAGGCTGGTTTGAGACTGCTCTTAAAAGAGAGTACCACACCAGATGGGTCAACTTCAAACCATCACAGCCAACGAGGTATCTCAGACGGTCTGAGGTTGATCCCATTACTGGAAAACCGAAAATAGTGCTGAAGTGGAGTCCTCCGCGCACAATGTCAAAGATCCCTCTACGGGAAATGCCACAGGACTTCACTCCACACTTCAAATGGTGGTACTATGATTGGAGGATAGGAGAGGCAGTCATAGTTTTGAATAAGAATGGTGTAATGGAAACCATAAGAGTGTTCGACCCTATGTGGCTTATAAACTTGTCTGCAGATGATGTTTATACCTTGTACAAGTGGTCATTATTCTATGACTCTCAAGATATTGTACAAGCTCTGCAAATTCAGAACGTTATAAGACTCTATTTTGTTTTGAGATACACGCCGGAGTCACTAGAGAAGAGAAGTACAAGAATTTTGAGGAACTCATGAAGGATGTAAGACATTAGACGAAACTAGGTCCAAGGGGGAGTTTGTAGATACATGTGTCCCTAGTTTTTTAACTTAATGTAATATCTTTGTATTGTCTTACACATATGTAATTGTATGGGTACTTAATGAAATACAATATGTGGTTGTGCTTAATGTTTAATATTTCATTGGTTGGTATGTAATAACGCTTATTGACTTAACTATATAGGTTGTGGTTGTTTGAATAATATCTAAATCAATTAATGACTATGAAACATATTTAAACTTAATCATGTGAACTTCTCATGTGATTGGCCCATGCTAATGGACCATACGCATGAACAACTTCATGCTAATGAACCAATCGTACGAATGAACCAGTAAACTGGATCAGTCGCATGATTGAAACATGAGATTGACTAAGTCGCACGACTGAACACTTAGTCGTGTGAATGGATCAACCGCATGACTCAATCGCATGACTGAACCATGCAAATGGTCCAGTCGCACGATTGAGAAACCTTAACCTATAAATACCACTTAAATCGTGGAAAAACGTAACACTTCGAATATTTTGATACCCAGACGTACCCTAGCCATCCAGAGACCTCTAAGAACCTGTTCCAAGTTCATAGATCGCAGTAGATCGATTCCCAATCAATTCTTAACGTTTATATTCAATACATGATTATTTCTACATGCGTTCTCACTGATTGGATCGCCAATCAAATAGGATTCCGCACTATTTGATTTGGTATACACGTTAATCAGTTAGTATTTCGTTCAATACACGATCCCTAACACATCACTAAATCAGAGTGTTTCAACTAAAGGAGGTCCAAGCTTGTTACCATCACACTTAGATGACCTTTCAACTGATCAGAAATCAGAAACAAGCCACACCTCCATCTGAAACACAAAGAACATCAAATGATGAAAGTAATCACAGTGCTGCTGAAGCTGAAGCAGGAGCTAAAACGGAGTCTGACAACCTTCATAATTCAAAAACAATACAAGATGAAGGTGCCTCTGACCATAATGAACTAAATGTCTCCAATCTTGATGTAACTATTGCTGGTGACTCCATTCCAACCACCAGAATACACAAGAATCATCCAGTTGAAACCATTATTGGTGATCTTAATGAGAGGGTGACAAGGAGCAAGTCTGGTATTGAAATCATTTGTTTGTTCTCATGCTTCCTCTATTAAACAATACCCAAAAATATCAAAGAGGCTCTTCAAGACAATAGCTGGATTGAAGCAATGCAGGAAGAATTGCTCCAATTCAAGAAGCATGAAGTATGGCAACTGGTAGATCTTCCCGAAGGATAATATCCTATCGGTACAAGATGGCTGTACAAAAACAAGATTGATGATAGAGGAATCGACATCAGAAACAAAGCAAGATTAGTGGTGCAGGGATACACTCAAGAAGAAGGAATCGACTATGATAAAGTGTTTGCACATGTTGCCAGATTAGAAGCAATCATAATCTTTCTAGCATATTCTGCATCCATGAAATTTACAGTTTATCAAATGGATGTGAAGTGTTCCTTCTTGTATGGAAAGATTGCTGAAGAGGTCTATATGAGTCAACCACCGGGATTTGAAGATCCAGATTTCCCTCACAGAGTCTATAAGCTTGATAAAGCTCTGTATGGTCTTCACCAAGCTCCAAGAAAGTGGTATGAGACTCTGTCATCTTTTCTTCTTGAACATGGATACGAAAGAAGAAAGATTGATTAGACTCACTTTAGAAGAAGAAGAGGAAAAGACATGCTGTTAGTCCAGATTTATGTGGATGACATCATTTTTGGCTTAACAAACAAGTAGCTCTGTAAAGAATTTGAAGACCTTATGCATTCAAAATTCCAAATGAGTGCTATGGGGGAACTCACGTTCTTTCTAGGAGTGCAAGTCCAACAGACAGCAGATGGAATCTTTATCAATCAATCAAAGTACGTGGAAACTGTGCTGAAGAAATTCCATTTTGCTCACTGTCAATCTATAAGAACTCCTGTGGAAACTAAAGTTAAGATTAGACCTGACCCTGAAGGCAAATCAGTGGATCAGACTCACTATCGATCTATGATCGGTTCACTTATGTATCTAATAGCCAGTAGGCCTGACATTATGTTTGGTGTTTGTGTGTGTGCCAAATATCAAGCTGATCCAAAAGAATCACATGTGAATGCAGTCAAGAGGATATTCAGATATTTGAAAGGCAAACCAGCTCTTGGATTATGGTATCCAAAGGAAGGAGACTTCAATCTCCATGCCTTGACAGACAGTGATTATGGAGGATGCAACTTCAATAGAAAATCCACCTCTGGCGATTGTCAATTTCTTGGTCCCAGACAAGTCTCTTGGCAATGCAAGAAGCATACAAACGTGTCTATATCAACAACAGAAGCTGAGTATATTGCAGCATCAGCCTGTTACTCTCAAGTACTCTGGATTCAAACTCAGATGCTTGATTATGGTTATAACTTCTTACACACACCAATTCACATTGATAACACTACAGCTATTTTCATAACCAATAATCCAGTTCATCACTCAAAAACACAACACATATTGAAATTAGGTATCACTTTTTTGAGAGACTGTGCTGAAAAAGGGTTAATCAAATTGACTCAAGTACCCACCGAAAATCAATTAGCTAATTTGTTTACTAAGGCATTTAAACCTTGTGGGTTGAATTCCTGGTTCAGTTAATTGGCATGATTAACCTTGAGTAAAAATAACTCAAAACATCAAAAAACAAGTCAAAAATACTAGAAAAACACAAAAAAGAAATAAATTTTATGAAGAATAGAATATCATCTGGGAAATGATATAATTACAGTCATTATATCATTCACTGTGCTTAATTTCAAAAATTGCAAGACTGTCATGACTTACCAGATGTGTTGGTAAGCTTAACTTGGAAGAGAAATACATGCAGAGTGATGAATTAAAAATCTTATTCAATAGTGAAACACTCATCACAAAGTACAGGTATATATTGGCTTATCTGAGTGCATGTGTGTGTAGTAACCTAAACACACGAGGTAATGATGCTTTATGAATCTCTTTCACCCACATCAAGTTTCATCTTTGTTTTGCTGAGCAAAGACCTGATGAAACAAGCACATAGTGAAGATGTAATGATCCAAAAGATTCCCAATGAGGAACACATCCAAATTGGATGAATCTACAAAAGCAATACATTCCCAGTGAATAAACAAAAGTATCCTATCATGGATCACCTTCTAAAGTGAAGTGAAAAGAATCCCAATGTGGATCATCATGAAAAGGATCAAAGTAAAAGAATCCCAATGAGGATCAGTGAAAATGAGTTCTCATAATATAAGTAACCTGGTAAAGAAAGTTGTGAAAAAGTTCTACCATGCATTGTATAAGGATGGTTGATCATTCCATGCTTATGTGTGTGAGGTACATATTAAATAATTAAATCAACCAAAAACATGATAAATATCATTTGCATCAAAATATCAACCGGGTATGAGTTTAAGAGGACAACCATACCTTCAATCATCAAGTTCATAAACATGTCCATTTTATCATAAAGGATGCACATGTGCAATGTAAGATTGATATGATCCCAACAAAAGATATACTTCTTTTCATTATCAATAATCAATGTATATAATTGTCAAAAAGTTTTTAATATTTAAAGTTTCTATCCAGATGTGGATATAAACTTTAGGGGAGTAATTCAAAATTTTTTATTAAATCTTTATAGATTGTTATTATCTTAAATTACTTTCTTAAAAACATTAAAAACAAAAGAAAAAGAAAATACATGTGTTGTTGCAGAAGTTATACCATAGTATCTCAGCCTACGCAGATTCTTGTAACCATGAAAAGTCTAAGATCAGTCAAACGACGGGAAACTTGTATCACTTCTGATATATAAGTTAATCCAAGCAAGAATTGACAACCTCAACAACCAACAACTTCATAAGAAAAATCAATCAATGACATCTCTTCATAACATGAAAAATCAAAACATTCACATTAACTTATGATTAAGTTCAAAAGTTAATGCAGGTAAGTGTATTAGTTAATGCGGGTGAAGGTAACCCATGCTTATAACCAATGTGGGTAGCTTTTTATTTCCAAGTAAAACTAATGCGGATAATGATTGTACTCTACCGCATTAATGTGTTACAAGTATACATGAAATTCTGAAGTGTTAAAATCTATGTGGAACAAAAATTGTTCTACCGCATTTGTCAATGCAGATAAAATAATTTTCAAGTGTCCAACCGTATTTGTCAAATACGGATGAAATCTACACTTCTGCATTTGTTTTACTCATCCGCATTTGTGGATACATATCTTCAATGTTCATGTATTTTCAAGCAGAAATAATTAAGTGATTAATCTCCTGTCAATGAATGATGATCAAGTAAATGTGGATTTTATTCTATTGCATTTGCTACAGTGAGCAAATGCTAAAAAAGTCAGATCTTCCGCATTTGGTACAGTGAGCAAATGCAGACAGTCAGATCTTCCGCATTTGCTACAGTGAGCAAATGCTGACAAATTTTATTCAACCGCATTTGCTACAATGAGCAATGTTGAATAAGTTTTATCAACCGCATTTGTTACAGTGAACAAATTTTAAAAATGTGACCGCATTTGCTCTGAAACTTGTCAAATTTTGTAAAAGCCATTATTTGACTATTTAAAGGAATTTTAAAGGGTCATTTAATACTTTTCAAATCTTAGAGACTACATAGTGAGATGAGCACAAAAACATAGTAAACCTTCTTTGATCATCTTCATCATCAACAACCAAAGAATTCAGTGTGTTCAAATCAACCTGTTATTATACTCGATTCCAAACAACAGTAGCATTGATAGAAAGGTGAGATTTCCATAAATTTTTCATGACCTAACTTTTAGACTGTTGAACCAAAAGTGAACAAAGAACCAAATGATAATGAAGAACACACCAAATCCAACTTATTCAAAGATACGTTATACATTTTCGACATCAATGAACATGCAAACTAAGAGAAATTTTAACCATCATGAAAAATCTTCATAGTTGTGTTCATCACAAGAACAAAGTCTGATGAAAAACGAAAATGTGCAACGAATCAATGAAGTAACATCTAATAAATAGTTTATCTAAACTTGAAAAACAAAGAAAATGTGATTATTCTACAACAAATTCACCATTTGATGTGACAATAATGAAACTGTGACTTCAAACGTTAATCTTCGACCACTAAAAGTCAAACTGATCAATTATGCACATGATTTCTCATCAAAACTAACACATATGTCTCTTATGCAGATTAAATGGCAAATCTTTCATAAAGCAAGCTCTATAATGTCAGCGGTTATTTAAACCCGGATGTGCCAGAAGCTAAGGGACTCAGAGATATTATCAGATTCATCTTTACAACAAGGGTAGCTTATGCTATCACTATTAGACCCGCCATATATGAGAACCTCATAAGGTCTTTTTGGAATTCAGCTGAAGTGAGTGAAGCAGATGGTGTTAGAACTTTATCTGGAAGAATTGATAATGATCATACTCTGAGCATCACTGAAGATTCTGTAAGAAGATGTTTGCATTTTTGTGATGATGTTGATGCACCAATAGAGCTGGATGAGGATGACATAACCACCTTCTTTACTGAGATTGGGTATGAAGGGGGATTTGAAGCTAAACAGATTGTAAAAGGATTAGTTGATTTGCACTGGAGATTTCTAATCCACCTCTTTCAGCACTGCTTATCCAAGAGAAATACAGGGTGGAATGATATTCCAATCACCACTTCCTCAGCAGAATCTGCTCTCTACATAAACAGACCATTCAACATGTCTACCTATGTATTTAATGGTCTGGTTTCAAACATACAAGAGGGGAGAAGATACAAGTTCTTGATGTATCCAAGATTCATTCAGTGTTTGATAAATGAAGCATTCCCAAATCTTGCTACTGAGGGACCAGTGCTTGATATTCCTCATTATGATGCAAAATCATACAAGTACATTAAGAAGAGGGATCCTAAAACTTTTACAGTGGAGCTCACTCACCTTTTCTTCCTTGGATGCTTCAACAGATCAATCCAGAAGAACAAGGAGAAGAACAAGATGCTCAAGATCACAATGATGAACAAGCTATTGGTACCGATAGGCAAAGGTCAGTATCACCCCATGATGATGCAGGGGTGATTCTCATACTAAAACTGAAATTCATGACTATGCATATCCATTTATGCCTTCACCACAACCATCTCCACAACCATCTCCACAACTATCACCACAACCATTACCACAGCCATCTCCACAACCATCTCCACAACCATCTCCATAACCATCTCCACAACCATCTCCACAACCATCTCCACAACTATCACCACAACCATGACCAATATCCCAACCACCAATATTACCACCTCATCACTCACCAATATTACCACCTCATCACTCACCAATATCACCACCTCAACCATTGCCCACCCATGATATTCCATCTGATTTTGGAGACTCAACAAGCACATCTAAAGCTTCCAAATCATCTTCGGATGAGGAGGATCATCATGCTCAAATGCCTATAAGGAGATTCACTTTTGAGACTGCTCCCTCAGAGTTTTGTTGAATCTAATGTAAATAGACCAGATGAAAAGGATGAGTTAATCTCTGAGCTTTTACAAAAAATTGAAAGGATGGAAAGAATACTGAATAGGAGGGCTAGAATCATTGATGATAGAATTCTAGAGCTTGATGAAAAGGAGCAGGAGTTAAAAGAGCTTAAAGAAAAACATGAAGTTGAAAAGAAGGAGAAAGAGAAAGAGACTGAAAACTTAAAAGTTGCACTTAACCATTCTAGAGAAGAAGTAAGTTGCCATGTTAATACACTTGCCATTCAAACTATAGCTATGGAAGAGCAAAAAGATATGATTGAAGAACAAGTAGAGATAATCTCAAATCTCCAAAGTCAAATTGATAGCCAAACTAAAAGAATCACTGAACTTGAGATGTTGATTGAAATTCAAAGATGTGCTGAGGCTAAAGAAAGTAAAAGGGATGAAGAAAGAGTAATAACTGATGAGAAACAATCATCTACTGAAAATGTTGAAAAAGAAGAAGATACAGGCAAAACAAAGAATGAAGAATCAAGTCTGGAAATTGTGGTTTATTCTGGGCAATCAGATGCTACTCAAACTGAGAAAGCTGAATTTGAAGAATTAATCAGTGCTCTGGATAGCTTTACTTCTGAAGAATTCATTATAGATGAGGATTTTTGGGATTTTGTTGCAGACCAAAGGACCAACACTGAACCCATTATGGTCATTCCTCAATCTGCAGTTCCATTGGAGAAAGAGTTGAGCATGCAAATGGTACCTGCTGTGTCATTATCAGAAGTACAAAAAGATATGATTAAAAAGTTTTGTGAAAAAGAAAAAGAAAGAGAAGGAAAAGAGGCTGATGATCAAGAAAAAGTACAAAAAGAGGCTGAAAAATTGTCTGAGGAGATAAAAAAGGCTTAATCCTCTTCTGGTCCTCCACTTCAAACCTATACCAGAAAGAGGAAATACTTATCTAAGAAAGCTAAAGGAAAATGATCCATGAAAGAAGAAGAACCAGCAAAGAAAACAAAACCAGATGATCCCAGAAGTCTTGCTACAATAGTAGAGTTCGTGGAAGAACATGAAAAAGCTTAGGCACAATTAAAGAAATCACATGTATTCATTGATCTTGAAGAAGGAGAGATTGAGGGAGGATATTGTTGGACCAAAAGAACCAATGAGCCTGATCAGAAAAACCTCTAAGTCCCACAGACATCACAACTGCTGAGGAAGATCACAACAGCTGAAAACATCAGCTGATTACAAGGTCTGAAGACAAAGTCTGAAGACAAGAACTGAAGACTACTACTGAAGACAAAGTCTGAAAGTAAAGAACTGAAGACAAAGTCTGAAGCTATTAGCTGAGACAAAGTCTGAAAGTAAAGTACTGAAGACAAAGTCTGAAGCTATCAGCTGAAGACAAAGTCTGAAAGTAAAAGTCTGAAGAACAATGTCTGAAGAACAAAGACTGAAGACAAAGACTGAAGACCAAAGTAATCAGTAGTTGTCACAACAGCTGAAGTTATCAGTTATGATGGTTTCCTTTCAGTACTTGTAATTTAATTTTCAGTAGTTATAGTTTCAGTAGTTTAGTTTCAGTAGTTTTATGTTTTTGTACTTAAGCATCTCTGATATGTAATCAGTAGTTGAGAACATTCTCAGTAGTTTGCATAGTTTCAGTAGTTTGAATAATTCTGTTAGATGTCACTATCAAGTGACATCAGCAGATGTCACATATCCTATATAAGGAATGTTGACCTAATTGTAATGTGTGACATTGAGCTACCACGAAAGCATATGAATGAATATCTCTTTTGCAGAATACTCTTTTTCTATAACCATTTACTATTACATTGAATATCAATTGTGTTCTTGTGAATTGTTTAATTCGTTGTTCGTACTCAGCTGCAATTCTCTCTAACTAATCAAACTTAGATCACTGATCCTAACAGATATAATGTTGATAAGCTTGTAGATGTTGACAGCCCTGTGGTAAAAGAAAGATATGTGGATGAAATGGTGTTAAAGGCTCAAGCTGATAACCTGATGATAAAAGCAATGTTTTTGATCAATCACGGGTATGATCCAGATGAAGTCTTTCGTATGACATATGAAGGCATGAAAGCAGAAGAAGAAAAGGTCAATAAACTGCTGGATCCAAACTTTGAAACTGAGTATGAAAGATCATTTTCTAGAAAGGTTCACGTGCCTAAACTATCATTGTGAATCCAAGGATCGCAATCAGGAATTATCAGTGTTGGTCCTAGACAAGTCAACGTTTGTGGAATCAACGTTGCCTTGGTTTAATTATTTTGTAGTAAAATTCAATATCAATAAAGATTCAAAGAAACACACTAAAAGAAACACAATTAATGAATAATATGTATTTCATTAAAACATGTTAATGATTACAAATAATGAATGAATGACATAAAATTTTATGATGAATGATGTGACGGCTGCTAGGGTTTGATTGTGAGATTTGATGTGATTTTGTTGTTTTTGGTATTGTCGAATTGCTATTGCTGTTGTTTATGAAGCCGTCCTTGATTCAAAACCTAGGATCCATGCATATAGACAATGATGTTTCTGTTATAGGAAACACCGGATCTCTTGGGATTTGAAATGTTTCTATTAAGGAATCATCGGATTTCTCGGGATTCGCATAACTGCCTTGTTGGACTCTACAGGAATAGTGTCTTCCGTAGGAGTTTTGTTTTTCTGCAGGTCTTGTTCTTCCGAGACAATCTTTTTCTTCCGAATATGTTTTGTTCTTCTAAAGCAATCTTGGTCTTCTAAAGCTGTTTTGTTCTTCTAAAGCTATCTTTGTCTTTCGAAGCAATCTTGTTCTTTCATCCTCAGTGCTGGTTGTTCATCCGTAGAAGATCAATCGATGCATTTTACTTGTAGGAACCATATCTACGGAAGAACAAAATGTTCATCCGTAGATGTTTCTTGGGTCATTTTCATAGATTGACCAAATATAATGTTTGTACCTACAACCATACATAAATCAACACACATATAAATGGGTTAACCTATATATATAATGAATACACAGTAATGAATTACAGCCATTTATTACAGATATTAATTCAAGTACTAAGCCTATACAAAATGGACTAGATCTACTAATCCTAGGCCTAACAATACTCCCCCTTAGGCTTAGATACTTGTAATCAGTTCTTCAAAACTGAAAGCTCCTTTAATCTTCAAACCATTTTCTTGTTGAAATATGATACTGCATCCTTTTGATCATCGTATTTGTACTTGATCACCATTCTGCATATCCTTGAAGTGTCTCAATACTCAACCCCAATACATCTTCTTCAGTGGTGAGGGTTCAACAACACATTGGTTGTTAACAATCTCCAGTTCATCTTCTTCTGAGATTCTCAGTTCTGTTATATCTTCAATGTTAGCTCCCTTCAGCATCCCAACATTATATCTTCTTCTTTTGTATGCTTTGGCATGCAGCTTATCCACAACTTGTATCATATGAATGTATAAGCATAAATCATTATGAGCTTTTTCATCTGTCAGCTTTGGGAAGAATTTATCATGTTAGAATGATGTGTAGCTTGGATGAAGCATTTTAATCTCTATAGGGTCGAAGATTCTGATTTTGTCACCTTTCCTACCATCAACATTCCTCAGCAACACCATTTCTTTTGTTTTCTCAACATATCCCCAATCAGTTATGGGAATAGTGTATTGATTTCCTTCAATGACTTTGATGGTTGTTGTTTTCAACTTCGGTGGTTGGTAAGATGATCCACTGAAGTTGCTCATGATGTTAATTAATGAAAAAGATCAACAGGATCTGCTATTCAATTGATTTGAATATAGATACAAGTTAATCTAATCGACTTCTATTGAACGACAAACAAGTTTCACACAAATTCCTTTTAAAGACGGTAGATTTAATTAGTTAAAACTGACAATCTACAGAATTCAAAGCAATTAAACACAACTAACACTAATAGATCAATTGATCTAAATCAATGAGCACTTGGCTCTGATACCACCTGTGAATCCAAGGATCGCAATCAGGAATTATCAGTGTTGGTCGTAGACAAGTCAACGTTTGCGGAATCAACGTTGCCTTGGTTTAATTGTTTTGTAGTAAAATTCAATATCAATAACGATTCAAGAAACACACTAAAAGAAACACAATTAATGAATAATATGTATTTCATTAAAACATGTTAATGATTACAAATAATGAATGAATGATATAAAAGTTTGTGATGAATGATGTGACGGCTGCTAGGGTTTGATTCGTGGTGGCAAAATGTCACACTTACAATCAGGTCAATCATCCCTTATATAAGAATGTCGTGGTGGAACATTCCTTATATAGGAGATGTGACGTCTGCTGATGTCATTTGATAATGACATCTAACAAAATTATTCAGACTACTGAAAGTTAACACAACTACTGAAGATGTCAAAACAGATGACATCTTCTTACAAAAATACTAAGTGTTAACTATCACTACAACTACTGAAAAGAAACTACTGAAACTACAACGACTGAAGAACATGCTCTTCAGTCGTTTTACAAATACTGAAACAAAAAAGAAACTACTGAAAGGAAACCATCACAACAACTGAAGAATGCTTCTTCAGCTGTTGTAACAAACTCTGAGTCAAGTTTTTCAGTGTCGTGACCTTGCCTAAACAACTGATCAATGATGTTATCCATTGATCGGCTGTGTTCGGCATCAGCCTTCTTCACCATTGTCTCCAAGTCAGTCTCCTTCTCATTCTTCCTTTTCTTGTATGTGACATGAAAGTCTTTAGTACTTTCAGTCACCTTCTCTATGTCAGCATCCTTCACCTTCTCCTTCTCAGTTTCTTTCCTATCTGCAATCCTCTTTCTTTTTGCTTTCATTACTGAATCTCCCCCTTTTTGGTTGCATTGGTTGCAAGGGGTTGATTGTCAGAAAGCCTTTTGCTCACAGCATCCTCTATCAAGGGTTGTATAACTAAGGGAAGCCTCTCATCAAGGGTTTTAAGCACCATATCAGTGATAGTTGATGTGATGAGAGGTAAGGAATGTTGAAAGATAGCAGCTATTTGCTCAGGGGGGTTTTGTCCCTGAGAAATAGTACCAGAAGCAGAGGCAGGTAGCTGTGTGTTTTGGAGTGGCTCTGTGTATGGGAGACCTTCAGAGGAAGGTGCCATCTGTGGGTTTGGAGGGGTAGATGGTCTTTGATCCTGAGAAATTTTGGCAAGCAGCTCTTTGAGTCTGGTCACCTCATCCTCGAGGATGGTGTTTTGGGCTAAAACATCATAAAAGAAGCCCAGGTCATCATCAGTGTTTACTAAATCACCTGACCTCCTGATAGAATGAGGATGAACATGCTCTGAGTGTAGATCAGTAGTAGCATGTGCCCCTTGGTCATGGTACTGGGGACTTCCTGCCTCAGGACCATGTCCTTCATCGGCAGTTGCCTCTGGTGAGGTCTTATGGATAGTACCAGATTCATCCTGATCATTTGCTGAAGCAGGAGAAGTGGCAGCCTCACTAGAAATTCGAATCTCTGTTTCTACACTAGGAGATTGAATATGGTAACCCCTGTGCTGTGGGGTGTCAGAAGCACGTTGGTCCTCCCCCTCAATGGTTGGGGCTATCCCAGTTTTGATTGGTATCTGGGGAGGGGGTGAGGAGTGCAACTGAGTCAGCACTTTGGCAATTATGATGGTAGGACTTTGGGGGGCGGTTGCAGTGGGAGAGGGTGTGAAGGCAGTATGCACCCAGAGATGGTTGCTACAGGCTCCTGTTGAGAGGAAACCTGAGCAGTTGAGGGTGAGTGAGTACGTGTATCTACTGGGGGGTTATGACCAGTAGATATAACCTACGTTTGTGTTGCAGGGACATCCTAAGGGGACTCATTTCCTGAGTAGCCTTGTTGGCTTTCTTATGTTTGGGTTTGGTGGGGACAATGGATTTGGAGGTGGTGGATGTGGGTTCCAGCTGCGTGGGTTTTCGTAGTTTGGCAGCCAGTTTGAGTGACTGGTCTGAGTTGTGCCTGGAGTATACTTCAGGCAATACAGCCATGGCAGGGACTCCAAGGCCAACAAGTCCCTCAGCTTTCAGCTGGTTTACTATAATGGCCATTAGGAACCGAGGATATAATATCCATCGGTTAGCTATAGGCTTGGAGGCCATATCCTTGAGTTCAAGAAATAATATTTCAGAAAAATTTAAGCTTTGTTGGTCAAGGATAGAGAATAATACCTACTGCCACCTTGTCGACATTTGATCCCAAGAAGAAGTCTTAGGAGCTAAGCATACATTCACCATATGAAAAATTAGTCGTTCCGCATCATGGAAATGCTTCTTCAAGATAGTAGAGGCACTAAGGTTACCCTGGTATCCATGTTGGGCAAATGATAGATTAGTGGTGCCCTTTGGATACCCAGTGGGGAAAGTGGAATCATCCAGTTGTAGGGTTTGGCAAAGGATTTCTGGAGTGATGACCACCTGACGATTGTTGACGAACGACTGGAGAGAGTCGGTGTCATTCTCCCCAGTGATGAGGGTGACGTTCGTCCAGAACTGATGGAGGGATTCGGCATGAATGGTAGGATTTAGAAGGAAAGCCGTTTTGTATGGAGAGTTGATCATTAGATCAATGGCATTATCAAACTTTGGCCAGAAGGGTGATTTGGTAAGGTAAGCAACACAGTTGTGTCGTGGTTTAAGCTTCATGTTCGCCATTGATGTGAGAGAAGGTTCTGAGTTTTTGAACGTTAGGTTTGAGATGATGAAGCTCTGTAAGACAAGGTATTTATAGGGTATGGGTTATAAAGCAACTGAAGGGTTTGGTATGAGTCATCAGTAGTTTTAAGCGACTGATGACGTGGTATTAACTTTCAGAGGTTGAAACAACTGAAGTCTTGGTTGTAGGCATCAGTAGTTATAAAACTACTGAAGACCATGGTTTTAGCTTCAGATGTTGGAAACAGCAGACGACGTGGTGTTAGTCATCAGTAGTTGTGAAACTACTGAAGACATAGTTTTGTCATCAGTTGTTGTAAACAGCTGACGACGTGGTGTTAGTCATCAGTAGTTGTGAAACTACTGAAGACGTGGTTTTGTCATCAGTTGTTTAAGATGAAGCAGCAGTTTTAGAAACAACTGAAGAGAAAATTCTCATCAGTAGTTTTCGTTAATTCATAGCTTTTCAGCTGTTTCATACTGTCCTCAACACTTACTCATCAGTCTTTTTGGCTGTTTTTCAGTTGTTTCATAGGACGTCAGTACTTATCTGTTTGTACTTATATCAGTAGTTATGACTGTATCAGTTCTTGTAACAGAATCAGTACTCATTTGTGATATGGTTACAAATGATCATCAGTATTTATTTACTGAGATCATCAGTTGTTATCACTTATTCTAGCTGCAGCATACCAAGCCTTAACACTAGGTTTTGGAAAGTCGAACTATCCAAAGGCTTAGTAAAAATGTCTGCAAGCTCATCAGCACTAGGCACAAACTTTGGATCAATCAGACCTTTTTCAAAACAGTCCCTAATAAAATGATGTCTGATCTCTATATGTTTGGTCCTAGAGTGCTGGACAGGATTCTTGACAATGCAAAGAGCTGAAGCACTGTCCATTAATAATGGAGTCTTAGTCTCTGTAATGCCATAATCCAAAAGTTGGTTCTGAAGCCAGAGTACCTGAGAAGTACAGCTTGCAGCAGCAATGTACTCTGCTTTAGCAGTGGATGTAGCAACAGATGTTTGTTTCTTACTCTGCCAAGAAATCAAACAGTTGCCTAGAAATTGACATCCACCAGAAGTTGACTTTCTGGTTAACTTACACCCTGCATAGTCACTATCAGAAAAAGCAACCAATTTGCAAGAGTGTCCAGTGGAATACCATAAACCTAGAGATTGTGTACCTGCAGATATCTAAAGATCCTTTTGACTGCAATCAAGTGAGACTCTTTAGGAGCAGCCTGAAATCTAGCACAAACACACGTTGCAAACATGATATCTGGTCTAGAAGCTGTTAAGTACATCAAGGACCCATCATACATCTGTAAAGTGTTTCATCAACAACCTTACCTTTCTGATCTGCATCCAGTTATGTGGTGTTGCACATGGGAGTAAAACAGGGCTTACAATTTTGTAAATCAAACTTATTCAAAAGATCTTTTGTATATTTAGACTGATGAATGAAAGTCCCATCAGCCTTTTGTTTGATTTGCAATCCTAGAAAGAACTGTAATTCTCCCATTGCACTCATTTCAAACTTCTTATGCATTAAATTGGTAAAGTCATCACACAACTGGGGATCAGAGGATGCAAAAATAATATCATCAACATAAATTTGAAGTAACTTATGTTGATCCACCTTCTTAATGAATAAAGTTTTATCTATGGAGCCTCTAGTGAAATTATTTTGAAGAAGAAAATTTGATAATGTCTCATACCAAGCTCTAGGAGCTTGTTTCAACCCATAAAGAGCCTTATCAAGCTTGTATACCCAATCTGGATGTTTATTATCCTCAAAACCTGGTGGTTGACACACATAAACCTTTTCTTTTATTTTACCATATAAAAATGTACTTTTAACATCCATTTGAAAAACTTTAAAATTGTGAAATGCAGCATAGGCTAAGAACAATCTAATTGCCTCCAGTCTGGCTACAAGGGCAAAGGTCTCATCATAATCAATACCTTCTTCTTGTGAAAACCCCTGAACAACCAGTCTGGCCTTGTTCTTAACAATAAGCCCATTTTCATATGTTTTGTTCCTAAACACCCATTTAGTGCCTATTGCACACTTACCTGGGGGTAGAGGAACTAGTTCCCACACCTGCTGTTTCTTGAACTGAAGTAGCTCAAGCTGCATGGCTTCCACCCATCCATTGTCTCTCAAAGCAACATGATAGTTCTTTTGCTCTTGCTGACTGATGAAGAGAGCATAGAAGCACAAGTTAGACAATTGACTTCTGGTTGAGACGCCAGCATTGATACCACCAATGATTTGAGACATGGGGTGATCCTTCAGCTCTTGGTGCATAATAAGATCAGTGCAAGTGTTTGTAGTCGGTTCAGCATCAGCAGATGTTGATTCAGATTCTTGAAACCAAGTATTAGATGGTAAATCAAACGATGTAGAGGAATCAGAAATCTCATCAGCATTTGTTGTGGATGGAGCTGCTGCGGGTACAGGAACATCAAGTTTAGCAAACTCAGGCAGTTGGTCACTGAACTTGAAAAGGTGAGTACTGATATCATCATCATCTTCAGTACCACCAGGTGGAAGACTTGCTGTAGAAGATGATTTATCCACATGATCTGCAACAGCTGGAGTTTGATAAGGAGCATATTGCAGTATGTCCAGATCAAACAACTCCACAGGGTTTTGTGGAATTTTATCCTTAGGAGATACATTTAATTTCACATGCAAGGTTTCTTCAACTATCTTTGTTCTGCAGTTGAAGACTCTGTATGCCTTACAAGTGGATGAATAACCTACAAAATACCCTGCATCCACCTTAGGATCAAATTTGTGGAGTTGACCCTTTGTGTTGAGAATGAAACAAGGACATCCAAAGGCTCTGAAGAATGAAATCAAAGGAGCCAAATGATGTAGAGCTTCATATGGAGTCTTCATCAACCTCTGATTTACTAACACTCTGTCTGCATATAGCAAGCTGTATTGACAGCTTCAGCCCAAAAGGTCAAAGGCAAACCAGAGTCAGCCAACATGGACCTTGCGGCTTCATTAAAGTCCTGTTCTTTCTCTCCACTACTCCATTTTGTTATGGAGTCCTTGGGATGCTAAACTGCCTTTTGATTCCTTTTGAAAGATAAAAATCATCAACTGTATGGTTTCTGAATTCAGTACCATTGTCACTCCTTATACACTTGACTGATAGGGAATACTGCTTCTCAACATACAGCACAAAGTTTGTAATCTTCTAAGCAACCTCATCCTTTGAATGTAGAAAGAAAGTCCATACAAATCTGGAGTAATCATCCACAATTACCAGACAGTATTTCTTCTTTGCCATGCTCATCACTCTCACAGGACCAAATAGATCCATCTGTAGTAACTGCAAGTAGGCAGTGGACTTAGGTTCTTCAATGGGAGGGAATGAGACTTTGTGTTGCTTTCCTTTCAAACAAGCAGTGCAGGCTTCATCACAATGGAACTCCTTTATTGATAAACCTCTCACTAAACGATTTTGGATCAGCTGGTTCATGTTTCGGAGATTGACATGACCCAGCCTTCTATGCCATAGTTTAGATTCCTGAAGAGAGGCTTTGGAGAACAGGCATGGATGAACCTTCAAATCAATCTTCTTTGAAAAATCCAAGGCATACACTCTTCCGATCCTGTTGGCCTTCAGGAGAGTATGTTCATCCATTACCTTGTCAATCAGCCTCAGAACTTGGGAAGACAGAATCCTACAGTTCTGGCTTGTGAAAAGTGCAACATGCCCTTTATCACACATCTGACTGACACTCAGCATATTATACTTGAGATTCTCCACATGGTTGACATCATCAACCGGATTTGTCCATTAGACACATATCCTTTCCCAATGATGTAACCTCTGGCATCATTTCCAAATGAAACAAATCCCTTCTTTCCTAGAGAGTAGTCATTAAGAAGAGAACTGCTCCCAGTCATATGCATAGATCCTCCACTGTCCACATACCAGATGCTCCTTTGGCATGTTGAAGAACCCTGGGTTACCTGTGAAGAAGATGCATTGGAGCATGAACCCTCAGTAGATTCCAGGGCCATGAGAGCTAGATTCCCAAAAGGATGTTCACCACCATGTTGACCATCACCAGTAAATAATTGCTCAGTACCAGAGAGATCATCTGGTAAACTGCTCCAGTCAACATTACCAGGGGTGAAAAAGCTGTGATGAGGTTGTGATTGAGATGGTAGAGGCTCAGGTAATGCTTGTGGTTGTTGTGCAGTAGGAACTTGAACTGGATTTGGCTGAGGCATGTAATAGCAGGGATACGGATATGACATTGGACCCTGAGGGACAAAATATGCAGGCGAAGCAGGTTGTGAATGATGACCAGAACTAGCATGATGTTGCCCCCTGTTTTGTGGACTAGTGCTTGGAAAAGTCACAAAGGGTGCAGAGGAGTTAGATCCAGATGATCTACACTCTCTTGCAAAGTGTCCAAGCCTTTGGCATTTGTGACACCTCAACTTACTCTTGTCAAAACCAACTTTGGTTTTGCCAGAGAGTCCTGGAAATTTCCTGCCAGTCCTCTTGTAGAACTTCTGAGATTTGATATTAATCAGGGCCATTTGGCTCAGAATATCCATCTCTTCTAGATCATCATCAGCTATTCCTTTCAAATCATCCATGATAAAACATAAATTGTCAGTATTATAGCCTGAGTGACTATCAACACCAACGAATGCATGATCTGAACTATTTGAAGAGAAATCTATATGCTCATCATAATTACTTTCAGATGCAGCATATTCTGACTCATGACCAACCAAGGTAGTGTTCCCTGGTACAAAGTCATCAGTGAGCTTTCCTGATGATGCCAGTTTCCTTTTCTGCTCTATCTCTCTCTCAAATGTAAGTAGTTTCCCATGAAGTTGGGTGAGAGATAGTTTATCCAGATTTGCACTGGAGCGTAGGACAATAGTGTATGTGTCCCATCTCTCAGGCAGTGATCTAAGGAATCTGTTGTTCATCTGGCTATTGGTATATTCATGTTTGACCATTTTTAGCTTAGAGATCAAACTGGAAAAATGCTCAAACTGTTGAGTCAGTGTCTCACCCTTCCTATGAGAGAATGTTTCATATTGTTAGGCAAGGATTTCTCTGTTGTTTGCTAAGACCTCATCAGTTCCACCGGATTGTTCCTTCAGTGCATTCCAGAGGTCATGAGCAGTTTCATGATGCATAAGCCCTGAATAGATTTCATTCGGCAGTGCCATGGCCAGAATTCCATGGGCTTTAGCATCAATCTCAAACAGTTTCTGATCTTCATCTGAGTATTGTTCCTTCTTCTTCGGAACCATTTGATTAGTTTCCGGATTGTTCACCATAGGCTTATGTGGACCATGTACCACTGATGTCCAACAACCTGAACTGTTAACAGACAGGTGATGAAGCATTCTTCGTTGCCATATGTTATACTCAGTCCTAACCAGCATCGGAGGCTTGGTTGAAGAACCGGTATTGTGAGGGTCATTAGAAGGAGTAGTCATTCTCAGATTCAACCAAAATCAATTAAGTTTTAATAGATTTAGAACAGAACACAACAACCAAATTGAACCAAGAGAAAACAGAAAGCAATAAAACAGAAGTAGCAGAAATTCAATTTAACTATGACCGATTCTTGCAAATATGCCAATTCAATCAAATGCAGATATCGATTAGCAGTTTCAATGATCATTTGTTAGATCGATCAATGATTAACCTGCTCTGATACCAATTGTTAGGATCAGTAATCTACGTTTGATTGATTAGAGAGTATTGCAGCAGAAATCAAACAATGAATTTAGACAATTCACAAGAATACAGTTGATATTCAAAGTAAGAACAAACAATTATAGAAAGAATTCTGCAAATCAAAGATTTCATTCAATACGCGCTTTCATGGTGGCAAAATGTCACACTTACAATCAGGTCAATCATCCCTTATATAAGAATGTCGTGGTGGAACATTCCTTATATAGGAGATGTGACGTCTACTGATGTCATTTGATAGTGACATCTAACAGAATTATTCAGACTACTGAAAGTTAACACAACTACTGAAGATGTCAAAACAGCTGACATCTTCTTACAAAAATACTAAGTGTTAACTATCACTACAACTACTGAAAAGAAACTACTGAAACTACAACGATTGAAGAACATGCTCTTCAGTCGTTTTACAAATACTGAAACAAAAAAGAAAACTACCGAAAGGAAACCATCACAACAACTGAAGAATGCTTCTTCAGCTGTTGTAACAAACTCTGAAGGCTTCAGTACTTGTACTTGAACTTCAGTTGTTGTCATCAGCTGATGTCTTCAGTCTTTGTACTTCAGCTGTTGATCTTCAGTACTTCAGTCTTTAGCTGTTGATCTTCAGACTTTGGTCTTCAGCTGTTGAAGTCTTCAGTACTTTAGTCTTCAGCTGTTGAAGTCTTCAGTACTTTAGTCTTCAGCTGTTGATCTTCAGACTTTGGTCTTCAGCTGTTGAAGTCTTCAGTACTTTAGTCTTTGGCTGTTGAAGTCTTCAGACTTTGTCAAACAGCTGATCAAGTCTTCAGTAGTTGTTGTGATGTCTGTGGGACTTAGAGGTTTTTCTGATCAGGCTCATTGGTTCTTTTGGTCCAACATATATGATGAATACACAATAATGATTACAGCCATTCATTACAGATATTAATTCAAGTACTAAGCCTATACAAAATGGACTAGGTCTACTGATTCTTGGCCTAACAATCATCCATGAAGAAATCAACCTCAACTCCTCAACCACTATTTCCTTATCCTTATAGCATGTCAGATAAGGAAATGAAGGATTATCTTTCAAGCCAAGGCTTCACAAGAAGGAAGCTTAGGAATATGAAAACAAACTCATTAAGGGCTGCAACTCTCCAAATGATTAATGAAAAGAAAGATAGGCTGAAGCAGATAGAAAAAGAAATCATAAACAAAAAGCCAAGATCAAGAGTAACAGCTCAAGAAATGCTGCAAAACCAAAAAGATCAAGAATTGTTGGCTCATGTACTTCATAAATACCCTAAATGGTTTGTAGAACCCTCTCAACTAAAACTACAAGAAGGGTTAACCACTGCTGAGTTAATTAGACGGGTGTCTACTCCCAAAGGCAAAGTTGATCAGAAAATAATTGCATTGAAGTATCACAGCACTTGGAACATGTTTATGGTTAAAAGGATCTCCTAGTCCAATTCTTTACAGAGTACTCTGCTCTTGTAATGCCCTGGATATCCATGACTTAAAAGAACTAGCTCAACTGGAACTGATCAATCACTCAGCTATGTTTAGGGGATATGAATTTGAAAACATACTCAAAATGTTCAAAAGGACTGATAATTTCAAATCATTAAAGGCAATATGCATGAGGAAAGATAAGTCATTTATTAATCCCCTTGAGAAGAAGAAGACAATACAAGCTGAAGAAGTTGTGTTTCCAGAGTTAAAAGTGAAACCAACACAATCTTTAAAGAGAAAAATGGTGTCTGGTACTCATTCCTCTACACCCATCTGTTTATATTTTATGAAGCCGAATGTTTAGTGACCCCTCCCTCCACTACAACCCAAGCTTCTGCCTTCCTAGCGGTTACTTCCTATTAAAGAAATATTAGTTTTCAAACCATAAAGCTTGTGTCAAATGAGATAATACATGATAATAGTAGTTTATGTTAAGAAGTAGTAAATAAGGTGGAAATTTTGACCTACTTTTGCAAGACCGTTGAAGGGTGTAGATTTACAACACAACAACACAAAGAGGAGATTAACTAAGACTTAATCAAACAGTAAACTGGATTAACCAAGGTAAGACACTAAGAACACAAGTAATATAAGAGACAAAACACAAAGAACACAAGTATATGGTTTTCAAGATTGTAGTATATTGCTTTCTCTATGTTCTATTACAAGTGTTACAAAGCATAATAAAAAGATACAAGAACATGAGATACTTATACTACATCCTACAGCCGGCTATATTTTGATAGCCAGCTGGATACAATTGACTAGACACAAACAAAATCAATTATAGAGTCAAAAGGCAGATTGCCTTTTGACTTGTGACTATGACATGCCATAGCTCACATCCTTATTTATTACAAAAAGGATAAAGTACATAAAGTAGAAAGTTACAGACTCAAGACCTCAATGTATAGTTTCCAAAAGCATGGACCTTTTCACCAACTCATGTAAGTTGGTGACTTGCAGAGATGCAGAGGAAAGGTGTCCAGCTTTATGAAACAGTACATCAGATAAAGCATGTTACTAAAAGTCTTTGGAAGAAATCTGTCTTCATGATCTTGAAGCTTCGGAAGACTTTGTTTCTAAGGCTTCGGAAGACTTCATGTTTGGCTTCGGAAGATATTGGTCTTGGCTTCGGAAGATTTCACACTTAGAGTATTTTTTGTTTCATGTGTGAAACTTCCTAAGCTTCTTCTTTAATGCACTTGTGCAGCATGCAGGATAGACTTAAGATGTTTAGGTTGTATCAGCCTCTTCATTAATCTCTACAAACTCCCCCTAGGCTGATGCTACCAAAACACTTAGAAGACTTCAGATATCGATAGTCCTCATTAGGATGATCACCAATCCTTTCTTCATAAGGTGATCAGGATCCTTCAGACTGTCAAAGTGTCTTCTCGTATCAAGAGGTCATGCAGAGGCAACTGAAACATATCTTGCCATGTGTAAGTGTCTTCAATGCCTTGATCTCTAATAACATGCCATCTTTCTGGATTTGTGGTGTATGTCCAAGACAAGATGGGTCTTCCTGATGCTAGAGGAGCTGTTGGAATTGGAGTTGATGTAGCATCCTTTGGCTGCACATCCTCAGGATGTTCTAACTCATCCTGGGGTTTAGAAGAGGGTGCAATCTTCTTCTTCTTTGGCTTTGGTTTAGAAGCCATCCTTTTCATTCTTTTCACAAGTTTTAACTGAGAAGACTGGTCTGTAGTACCAGATTGATCTTTATTGTCTTTCTCAGTTGGGACTTCCTCTCTCTTAGGCTCAGAAGGAGAGGGAGGTTGACCCTGCTATGGATCAGAAGATGAAGCTTGCTGAGTTTTAGCAGGAGGTCTAGTTGTGTTATCTTTAGTTGTTCCACCTTAACCTCCACTTTAGGTGGGGCTTGACTTGGAATGGAGTGTAAGTCAATGAGCTCTCCACTTTTGATCTTCTGCTTGATCACCCTAATACGCTCATCCATAGTGGATAGAGACATGGGGCCAAGTCTCCTTCCGGAGAATCCATATAACTTCAAGAAGCTCATCATCCTCTGCCCTCAGCAGACTTCTTCATGCTCTTCTGGATGATGGCTCTTGATTTTGCAGCTTCTTCCCTTAGTTTCTTCTTAGTTGTCTTTCTGTCCTTGATTATCTCAAGTTCAAGTTGTTTTAAGTACTCAAACTCAACATAATCATAGGACAAGGGAGGAGTGCATATACCTGACAGAAGCCTGTGGCACTCAGGTAGTTGATCATCTTGATCCTTTCTTCTTCTTTGTCTATCTGAGGTTCTTGTTGAACCACATCTTATTGTGCAGGACTTTTCTAAACTAGGGAGAGGGTAGGCATATCCTTGTATAGTCTTTTTCTTCTTCTCTCTTCTTTGACTTGCACTAGGAGTTCTGCATCTTCTGCCTCCTTCTTCTCCCTTGACCTTTCCAGGTCAACCAGTTCATTCAACTCATCTAAGGGGAGAGAAATGACATTGTCTATGTCATAGTTCCTAGTCTACAAATAGTTTATCCTGACTGCCCTCAACTCATCATTCTGAGTATCTGGTCTGGGGGCAGCCCTGATAGAAGACTCCATGAGTCTTGAAGACTCAGCAGAGGAACTTTCTCCCCTTAGCCTCCTTTTCCTCTCTCTCCTCCTCCTCCTCAATCTCCTCAGTTGTCATTTTTCTTTTCCCTTTGTCACTCATAGACCTTTGTGACTCAGGGTGGAGAGAGCTTTGGCCTTCATTGCTTGTTGTAGCATCTGAGCTCAGGCCAGAGCGAGGTTGAGAAGCACCTTCACCAGCAGGTGTCTCAAAAGGAGTGTGGATCTCTGCAACAGTTGATGATGATGAGACAAGGCTCTCAAGTTCTGCCACTGGGCCTTTAGTCAAGGATTCCCCTATGAAGCTAATCTTAGGGTCCTCCTCAACATCCAATTGACCTATGGCATTGCCTGATTGCCTAAGTCTCCTTCTTAAGCTGAACTCTACAGTGATCCTGTCTTGGATTCTTTTAGCTAGTCTGTCAGTTTGTCTTGATTGGCTTGGGTTGACAAGTGGCATGTTGACTAGATCCAGACCTTCATAGTAGTCTAAGGTCTAAAAATTGAAGACTTCTTGTTGCCCTTGAACTCTTATGATGATTAAGGCTTTCCTGATGTTGTCATACCTCCACCTAATGATGTGATTGGAGGATGGTGAAGGTGACATAGCCCTTGGTATTCCATCCTCAAACAAACTCTGTATGAAGGAGTCTATGTAGTCCAAATCAATGTGAACTTGAGGAGGTTTCTGATAATGCACAATTGCAAGTGAGGATGGTGAGTCCTTAATGTCCATTTTCTTTGAAGAACTCCCAATTTCTGTGGCAGTAATGACTTTCTCCCACTTTTTGGTAGCATCACCCACTTGCATAGGTGAGCTGGAAGATAGGTCAATCACATTTACAGGTTCTTGTGTTCCTGGTTGAGCTCTTCTTAAGGGTCTCCCAGCTAGTTTTTCCTTAAGATATAAAATCTCAAGTTGCTGATCATTGATCCTGTTATGTAAGGTAGTCACTTGAGATTCAAGGTGACTGACCTTTGAGACTAAGTAAGTGCTGTTTTAGACAGTTTTTGCACCAGTAGTCTCAGATTCCCCTCATCTTCATCAGAAGATTCATTGGGGGATGAGATGATTGGACCAAAGTCCTCTCTCTCACCACTAGCTTGAGGTTCTTGGCTGCTGGTTTTCCTCTGCTCACTGGCAGTCTCAATTGAGATGTCAGTGGGTTGAGTTGCCATGGTTGAGGTCTTAATGATGTAATCAAGTTCAGAAGTGAGAGCCTTTTCCATATGGACATCCTGAACAGGTTTAGGAGTGTCCACCTCAATTGTAGGTGACTGATTTGGGATAGATGTAGGAGACTCAGGAGTATTCATCTCTTTTTGAGTAGGGGAAAAGAAGAGAGACTCATTATACTCACTGAAACCCAGATCTTCATCAGTATAAAAGTCAAGGTTGGGAATTGGTTGGTTGAGATCTATAGGCTAGGGATGGTAACTGTCCCCTGAAGGTTGATCACTTGAGTGTTGAGACTCAGAGTGATGGCTTAAGGCAGTTGGGCTAATGAGCTCATCAGGCTGAGCAGGAGGAACCTCAACACTGATTCATGAAGAGATGGGAGTGGTTTGCTCCTCAGGAGAAGTGGGAGCTCCAGTGTTCACTTCTTCCTGTATGGGTGAGTATATGGGGGCCTCCACAGACTGAATAGCCTGAGTAGGGGTTCATTTGGATTTTCTTGGTATGTGATGGTGATTTGAGGCTGTGAGAGTGGTTGGGAGATAACAGGTGTGGGCTCAACACTAGCTTATGCTGCTAGGTTATCACCTTGAGCAATGAGCTCTAACATTTTTGGGACTAGGGCTGTTTCTACCCCAGAGAATCCAATAGTGGACTTTCTCAGAATTTTAAAGATATCGGGCTTCATCTGTCCCAATTTAAGAATGTTACCTGCTTCCCTCAACTGTGAGCCCAGTTCACAGTTAAGAATGTACTGGACATATCTAGAAAACATATAATACTCTAAGGAGTCTAAATTAGCAAGTAAATTTGTATAAAAAAATTGAGAATACCTGAATTTGACCCCCTGAACCATTCCATGGATTATGAAGAGAGATCCTCGGGAATCTGGTCCCATCCACCATGCTTGTTTGATAAGATGTGGATGACCACATGGAGCAGGAATCTCCATTGGGATGAGACCTTCCCTTTCCTAAACGTCTTTACAGAGAAATCTCCCTCATATCACATCTGCTCAAAAGAATGATTTACAGCTTCCTTTGAGAAAAACACCTCACCTTCTTCTTCATCCAGTTGAAGATGTCTATTGATGATGGCCAGAGTGATGAAGATTGTTCTCCCCTACACTGTGGCAGACCGTGCCTTCTCCCCGTCCATAATGACCTCTTGGCAGGTCTTCTAGAATTCAAGCAGCTGATCCTCATAGAGTGGAGGATAAATGGTTAGGGAGGTGAAATAGTTTGACAGAGTTAGAAAACGGCAAACCTCTGAGAAATGATGATCTTTCTCAGAGCTTAACAGAGCAACCTGATTATGTTGTCTGTGTAGCTGCATGGTAAAATTGGGATCATTTCTGTGAGCAAGGTTGGCCATTTTGAAGTAGCTTAAGGATGAAGAAAGAAGAGAGAAAGAAATTTTAGAGAGAAATTAGGGTTTTAGGTTTGGAGGAAGAGCAGATGATAGAAAGAGGGGGAAACCGTTGGGTTTATATGTGAAAATGATTTCAGATAAAGTTTAATGAAAGAGGATAAACTTTGAAATACGGATGTCGGTCCCACCTCTGAAAAAGTAGTTTACTTTTGCTCAAAAAGTAGTTTTCTTGGAAGTCAAAAAGCTTCTGAAGGTTAATTATCTTCGGAAGTTTTAACTAAAAAGCTTCCGAAGCTAAAATGACTTCGGAAGAATTTCCTGAGAGTTTTGAAAATTTTGCTTCGAAGGGAAATTAAAACTTGAGTGCTTTGTATATAACACAACAAAGCTTCCGAGAGTTAATTTTGCTTCGGAAGTAATGGTCCTTAAAAATAAGTAAGTCTCTGAGACAAGTATTTAACTTTGGAAGATAAATCTAAAAGCTCTTCCGAAGGTAAATTTTTTAGACAGTTATTTATTTTGAAGGCATTATTTGCTTCCGAAGTTAAAAGCATAACTTCCGAAGTATAAAAAATTTTCAAAAATCTAAGGAAAGTCTTCAAAAAGAAATTTTCATCCAAAGAAAACATGAGGTTATGAAAGTGATGAACTAGACAACTTAGGACACACATAATTTTTAAGAAATAATAAGAATTAGTTTTAAGAAACTTACTCAAAGTTTATCATCCCAATAGCTGATATTAGATATTTAAATCATAGTTCATCAAAATCCTTTGTAAACAGATCAGCATATTGTTCATCTGTGTGAACTTCGACTAGTTTAATTAATCCATTTTCATAGTTATCTTTTATTAAATGATACTGATATTGATGTGCTTTGTCCTTGAGTGCTGCACAGGGATCTCTGTGATTGAGATAGCATTGTTTTTGTCTATGTGAATGGGAGTCTCCTTGAAGTTTAACCCATAGTCCAATATCTGATTTTGAATCCAAAGTACTTGAGTATAGCAGCATGCAGCAGCAATGTATTAAGCTTCAGCAGTTGATGCAGAGACACAAGATTGTTTCTTGCATTGCCATGAGACAACCCTTCCACCAAGAAATTGACATCCCCTAGATGTAGACTTTGCAGTCATATGCAACCACCATAATCACTATCTGTATAGGCATACAGATTGAAGTCAGGATTCTTGGGATACCATAAACCAAGTGTTGATGCACCTTTGAGGTATCTTAGAATCCTCTTGACAGTGATAAGGTGAGACATCTTAGGGTTGGCTTGATATCTTGCACAGATGCAAGTAGCAAACATGATATCAGGCCTGCTAGCAGTAAGATACATAAGAGACCCAATCATAGTCCTGTATAAGTGCTCATCTACACACCCCCCCTCAAGATCAAGACCAGGGAGTGGTTCCTAGCTATGGGCGTCTTAGCAATCTTACAGTCAGTCATGTTGAACCTCTTAAGTATTTCTTGAACATACTTTGACTGACTTATGAAGATGCCATCTTCAACTTGCTTCACTTGAATTCCCAAAAAGAAATTGAGTTCCCCCATGGCACTCATTTCAAATCTATCTTTCATCAGCTTCTCAAAGTCTTTGCAGAGCTTTGGATTAGTTGAACCAAAGATGATGTCATCCACATATACTTGAACTAGCAATATGTCTTTTCCTTGTCCTTTGATGAAGAAGTTCCATCTATAGTACCTCTCCTGTATCCATGTTTACAAAGATGCTCAGATAGTGTCTCATACCATTTCCTGGGTGCCTGATCCAGCCCATATAGAGCTTTGTCAAGCTTGTAGACATAATCAGGATGATTAAGATCTACAAAACCAGGTGGCTATTTGACATAAACCTCTTCATCTATCACTCCATATAAAAAGGCACACTTCACATCAAGTTGAAAGACCTTGAAGTTGTTGAATGCAGCAAATGCCAGGAATATCCTAACAGCTTCTAATCTTGCCACTGGAGCAAAGAAATCAGTGTAGTCAATCCCTTCTTCTTGTGGTATCCTTGAACAACCAGTCTAGCTTTGTTCTTGATGATGATGCCTCCATCATCTTTCTTGTTCCTAAACACCCATTTGGTTCCAATGGTAGTCTTCCTAGAAGGAAGAGGACAAAGGTTCCAAACTTTCCACCTTTTGAATTGAAGCAGCTCTTGTTGCATAGCTTCAACCCAACTTCCATCCTTTAAAGCTTCATCAACTTTCTTTGGCTCTATCTGGGACAGAAAACAAGAGTGAAGACAAACATTTGCTTCATGGGTTTGTCCTCTTGTCTTTACCCCTGAGACAACATCTCCAATGATATTTGTGGTAGGGTGAGACTTGTGGATCCTAAGCTAAGGGATCACAGCAAGTTGTTGAGAAAGATCTAAATTAGAAAAATTTAGATCTGGCATGGATGTTTCTCCCATCACATCACACACTTTTCAAGTGAAACTTGATCCAAGCAGTGTGTGACATCATTGATCTTCTCATCTATGGTGTGGTTAGTGGCATCAAGAAATTCTTGGTCACTGTCACCACCACCATTGTTGTCTTCTACAATTAAGGTGTTCTTATCTGGTTGTGGAGCCTCTTAGCTAGAATTTGAAGGTATACCAGATGTATCAGCTGAGTTTGTCATTGTGTGTTGATAGAAACCTCATTTGCAAAAGTAGTTCCAACTGGAGCTGAAGATGTATGACTTGAAGGTCTTCCTAGCTCAAATCTTGGATCAGGATCACCTGTATTTAAATTTTCTGCAGATCCTGAAACATTCTCACAAGATTTGTTAAAACAGTTGGTAACTAAATCAAGATCAAATAACCAATCTGGACCAGAACTAGCAACACAGGGTGTGTGTTCATTGAAAGTCACATTGGCTGACTCCTCAACAATTCTAGTTCTGAAATTATACACTCTATAAGCTTTAGCTTGGGAAGAGTATCCAATAAAGTGTCCATCATCTGATTTCTCAGCAAACTTGGCATTTGATCTTCGGTATTCAAGATGGTGCAAGGACATCCAAATGACCTGAGAAAACCAATGAAAGGTTTCCTCTTGTGCCAAAGTTCATAAGGAGTCTTGCCATGAGTCTTAACTACTAAAACTCTGTTCTGCACATAACATGCAGTGTTGACTGCCTCTGCCCAGAAGGTGATAGGCAGCTTAGAGTCTGACAGCATGGTTCTTGCAGCTTCAATCAGTGTCCTGTTTCTCCTCTCAGCAACACCATTTTGCTAAGGAGTCCTGGGAGCACTAAATTGTCTTATAATACCCTTTTCATCACAAAATATATCAAGGATTTGGTTCTTAAATTCAGTTCCTTGATCACATCATATGATTTTGACCTTGTGATCAGACTGATTCTCAATCTTTAAGATGAAATTCTTCAGAATCTCAGGAGTCTCATCCTTAGTTCTAAGGAAGAAAACCAAGTGAATATTGTAATGTCGTCTGTGATCACTAGACAGTATAAGATCCTTCCTAAACTCATTACACTGGTGGGGCCAAAGAGATCCATATGTAACAAGTGTAGGGGTGTAGTGATGGAGTTCCTTTCCTTAGGCTTGTGAGATATCTTATGTTGCTTCCCTTTCAGGCATGCAACACAATGGTCATCACTTGTAAACTCTTTCTTTGGCATTCCAGTTACCAAATCATGCTTAATTAATTTATTCATGTTCTTAAAGTTTACATGGCATATTCTTTTATGCCATAGGAAAGACTTATCACTATTGGCTTTAGACAGAAAGCATGAAACTTCTCCAGAGGGAGAGGTTTCTTGCAAATGCATCTTGTACATGTTTCCTTTCCTGGGGGCTCTAAGCAGGATATGCTCATAAGAAATGACCACACTAGGCTTAAGAACAATGCACTCATGCTCAGTAAAGAGCATGTCGTGACTCTGATCACAAAATTGAGATACACTCAGAAGATTGTATCCAAGCTCTTTAACAAAGTTTACCTTTTCTATGCTGAGCTTATCATTTGTGACCTTGCCCTTTCCAGAAATGTAACCACCTTCATCTCCTCTAAAAGCAACTGGTCCTCCATCAATCCTTTCAAAATTCTGGAGTAGTGACCTATTACCTGTCATGTGCCTGGAACAGGAGTTCCTTCTTGTTCTCCTTGGCTTCAGAAGAACCCTCATACATTAATTTCAGTGCATCCTACAACTGCTTGGTGTTTTGCACTTCTTGAAACCTGTCTTCATGATCTTGAAGCTTCGGAAGACTTTGTCTCTAAGGCTTCGGAAGACTTCATGTTTGGCTTCGGAAGATATTGGTCTTGGCTTCGGAAGATTTCACACTTAGAGTATTTTATGTTTCATGTGTAAAACTTCCTAAGCTTCTTCTTTAATGCACTTGTGCAGCATGCATGATAGACTTAAGATGTTTAGGTTGCATCAGCCTTTTCATTAATCTCTACAAAGAACATAGGCTATATAATTCTTAGGGGAGTATTGTTGCACCCTGAAAGGATCATACATGCCAATTCAATAGGTGAGTTGATGGTTGTTTTGCTAGAATCTCATAAGTCCAAGAAGAAATGCGAATGAAGATCCTGCACAAGAAAAACCAAGTATGGTCTTTCGCATTTGTCAATGCGGAAGATATAAAACATATATGGACAAGTATTTGTTCTTCCGCATTAACCAATGCGGAATACCAATTAGTAATGCGGACAAGACTTTGTTCATCCGCATTTGCCAATGCGGATGACCGAACAAATACGCAGAAGTATTTGTTCATCCGCATTAACCAATGCGGATGACCTACATACTAATGCGGATTATCAAGTGAAGAAATGCGGATCAAGTCAACTCATCCGCATTCGCCAATGCGGATGAACAAGCAGAGATGCAGATCAAGACTTAGACTAGTTCTGATGTAATAGGTCAGGGGTAGTTTAGTCATTTTGTAAATGCATTTTGTCTGCCTATAAATAGAATAGATAACCACGTACATGAGGTGACAGAATTTAAGACAATTAGAATATTTGTATTCTCTAGGTACATTATTACATTTCTTGCTAACCCTAGCAGTATTTGTAATCAATCACCTTTATTCATATATACAAAAGCATTTATAAGTATTTCTTCTGCATTGAATGTTTCTTGATTGTTTGATTCCGCCATTCAATCATTAACTCAGTCACTATATTCGATTATTAGTGAGAATCTCAATCTCACTAACCCAGTCAAAATATAAATAATAAATATAAATCTAAATGTTAATTTAAAGTACTATAAATAACATATATTTATTTTAGTAAATTAAATAACCTCACATTAAATGGGGGCTAGCTCATTTGATAGAGCCTTTAACTCTTAGAGCGAAGATCCTAAGTTCAAAGTAAGGTATGATGTAATTGAAGTAATTTAAGAGTAGGAGAGATAGTTTTTTCCATTCATATAAAAATAAATAATAACTTTACATTCATAATTCATAAATAATATATCTATAATGTACATTAATTAGTAAAAGTTTATTAAATGGTGACATAATAGGAATAAATGCATAGGGTATTGTACTATATATTTTATAAATTGTATTAGGTGTTTTAAGTTTTAGAAATTCTAATTTTATCCATCTAATCTTTTTATATAGGTAGAGTAGATTATCCAAACACACTTTACATAGGTATCATATATAAAATTAACACAAAAATCAAAAGCTTGTCAAGTTTTAACAAAAACTGAAGTTGAAAAGAATAAAATAAAGGATGCTGATATAGATATAGGGTTTTATATTATTTAAAATTAAGACTAGGAAAATAAAAAAATTTAAATCTTTAAATGTATAAACAGAAACAAATACATTACTAAACGTTTACGGACATAAACAAACACAACATCTATTCCTGTTTGTTAATTTAACTTACAAATTATAATTTTCTATTTCATATAAAACTGAAAACATAAATAAATTTGAGTAAAACAATGGAAGAGATGATAGCGGACTTCAAAAGCCTAAATTTATCAAGAAGGGTCACTAGTCACATTAATAGTCTACTGTAGTCTCCTTTTGAAGCCCATTGCTGCCGGGAGACAGAGAACGAGATCGGATTCGGAGAGGAATAGCAGCACCATCAACCTCTCCTCCTAACTCTCCATCTGATCCTTTCTGTTTCTCATTCCGATCATAATCGAATCTCATGGCGGTGAGACTTCCATTTCACATACATCTTCATCGGAAACTCAAAGCTTGATCTGTGAATTTTATAGGTTTCTTTTGGTCTTTCAGGATTCTTCCGGAACCACGTTGATGGATCTCATCAGTTCAGACCCTACATCGGTGCCTCCACCGTCTTCCACATCAACGCAGCCTTCAACGGCGTC
This sequence comes from Flaveria trinervia, assembly GCA_025506515.1. Taxonomy (NCBI): domain Eukaryota; kingdom Viridiplantae; phylum Streptophyta; class Magnoliopsida; order Asterales; family Asteraceae; genus Flaveria; species Flaveria trinervia. Next base: position 39,536,405 of record CM046445.1, read on the forward strand.
GCATCAGCGTGCTGCCAGCCCCTTCAGCAAACCGGTCACGGCCACCGCCACTACTGACCGCAAGTCTAAGAGGTCCACTTTGATGCAGATCCAGAGTGACGCTGTTTCTGCTGCAAGAGCCGCTGTTCGTATGCCTCACAAACACAAGAAAAAGGCAAGATTCTATCTATATCATGTTCAATTTTCACCCTAACTAGGATATTGTTGGATATCAAATTAGTTAATTTGATGACTAGTATGAGATAAGACAATAATGAACGAGTTATGGCAGCTTTAGATTTTGCATATAAACAAGAGTCGCTAGTGATGTGAGGCATCACGGCATGGCATTTGTTGCAATGTTCATGGGACATATCTAATTATCTTCAAATATGATTAATAAGGCAGAATTTTAAGTCACTTGAGCTGATTTCAGTTGGTTCTTTCTCTTCCTGATTTAATCTAGATTGATATACTATCTGCGCCAACTTAGTGTCCTTAATTGTTTTCAGTGCCCCCTAATTTAACTTTGATCCGGCTTGTGAGTGGTTCAGGATTTAATATGGATTTAACGTTTGAACTTATTTCATTCTGGCTGATTCTTTTGAAGTTATTTTATATAGCCGGTTTCTTATGCACAACTTGCAAGGAGTATCCATGAATTAGCTGCTTCATCCGACCAAGTATGAGTCCCTTCCCTAAACCTGAATAACCATTGAAACCATATATCACATTTGGTACCCACTAATATGGTTTTTTGTATGGCATCTGTAGAAAAAGTCCCAGAGACAGTTGGTGCATCATGTGTTCCCGAAACTTGCTGTGTACAACTCCGTTGATCCATCTCTTGCACCTTCTCTTCTTATGGTATGAACTTACTTGCATATGCTTCTTTCTTCTAAAATACACAAATCTGGAAGATTGTTGACGAGTTACAAATTGCAAGAGTGTTCATTAATGACCATTGTCATCTAAAGTTTTAAGTGTTGGTTTATTGACTCTAATTGAGTAGGATTGATTGTATCTATTTAAAGTCTTTAAACCACAACTTTAACTAAGTAGGAATGATGTATCTATATGAAGTCCTTAAACCACAGTTTATAATAGATTTGGATCATAACTTGCATATGAATAATGTATAACAAAATCACTTATGATTATCTAGAGGAACAAGTTATTGCTAGTGTTCTATTATAAAAAATATAAACAAGAATCTAGTGGCATATTCTTATCAAAAAATATACAAGGGCATGGTTTAAAAAAACGTTCGAGGCGTACGCCTCAAGGTGCGCCTCGAGGCGAGACGGTGAGAAAATGCATACGAGGCGGCACCTGAAAGGGTTCAGATGGGGCGTAAGCCTCTTTGGATGAGGCGGTTCGGAAAATGCAGAGGCGGTGAGGCGGGAATGGGGCGTTTTTCTTTTTCGTGGTTCTTTCTCCGCAAAACCGTTCACCTCCAGCCATTTCTGCAACTTCCAGCCAAAACCGTGCACTTCTGCTTTCTGTTTTCGTTTTTCTTTCTCCGTTGAACCCTCTATTGTGTTTGAGTTTGAGTATTAAGAAAAGGTAGAGTGTCTTTAATGGAGAAGAGATAAAGATTAAGAGAGAGACAAAGAGAGAGAGAAGAGAGAGAGTGGAGGTGAATGATGATTAGTTTGTAAAACTTTGACTTTTAAAAAATGGTGATGGGACTTGAATATGCAGACTTGAAGACTTGAAAAGGAAAAAAATTCACATTTATTTTTAATATGTTTATTGTATTAGGCCAATTTTAGATTGAAACTAATTTTATTTTAGATATGGAGACTTAATATTTGGATCAAATTGATTCTATTTTGTTTAGATGATGAAATTACTTAGGAAAGTACTTTGTGTGATGTTTTATTATTTTATTTTTGTAAAATATATAATTTTTATATTTATTTTTTAATTCCGCCTCGAGTTTACGCCTCGGTTCGCCTCGAGGCTTACGCATCGTGAGGCGAAAGGAAAACGCCTCGAGGCTCGATTCCGTTCTTTTAAACTATGTATAAGGGATTGATGATAAACACTGAGAGTATATCTAATGATTAGGGAATTCAATTGGATTAATAATGCAGAGGATTACAAGTATATATACATTTATGTGTGTGTCGGTTCTTTGGTGTTAGTTTTTTCCCTCCAAAACTGTAATGACAATTATTTGGGTTAACGACCACCAATGGAAGTACCTAACGCAAACGCCATATTATAATTTTCTTCTTTTGGGTTCCATTTTGTAGCTTGCTCAACAATGTGAGGATAGGACTATTCTTCGATATGTTTATTATTACTTAGCAAGAATATTGCCCGATACCGGAGCACAAGGTTTAACCCCTGGAGGTGGAATTCCTACACCAAATTGGGATGCTCTAGCTGACATTGATGCTGTTGGTGGGGTCACTCGAGCAGATGTTGTACCTCGAATACTAGATCGACTTTCTACGGAGGCTGTAAATCCTGATCCTGAATGTGAGTGATTATCTATTTTTAATTTGTAATGTGAAGCTACTCTTAATCATTCAATATTAGACATATCCATCTGCTTATTACAATTTTGTGGCTACAAATTTCAAGTTAAGAAGACCATCTTTGAAGAATTTGGTAAATCTAATTATGATTATCTTCATTGGAGTTTGATGTATCTGTTTATGATGTCCAATATTTGACTGCACACCCAACTAGGGTCTGATCTAATTATTTTATATTTAGGCTGGATTTGTTACTTCACCATAACAAGATACTACTTGGAATCTAAAATTTTGACATGATTATGTAACTCTAATATCAATATAATTAGACATGATGAAGCTTAGAAGATGCTTTTAGATGTATCTAAAGGCAAAGAAGGACGAGTTCACAAGACTCTAATGGTAATTGGTTGATTGTTTTTAGCAGTCAATGCGTGTTGCGGGTCTTTACTTCCATTATATAAACATTTCCTCAGGATTAGGAATAAAACTTTTCCACACCTTCATAAATAAGGATGTAACATCCCATAAATTTATAATTCCTGGTCTAGTTAGAAAACATATGTTCTGAACATAGGAGTTGCTAAGAGTCAAATCTGGAATATAAAAAAACCGTGATAGCATGGACATACTTAGGATTATCATTTAATGCAATGGGTAATTGCACATCAAAAGTAGCATGTGTATTGACATGCAAATGAGTTGATTGCTTGAAGCTAAGCAAACCATTTTCATTTAGATTTTAGAAAAGCTGAGCTTGAAAATCTAAATCTAGAAACTCTAATTTTCATTTAATTTTAAAAGGTTAATAGGCACACTAAAATTGGTCGTGCTGATTTATCAATTAATGATGATGCTTTTGGTTTACATGGAGGCCTAAATTTGAAGTGACAACCCATCTAATCTTTTTGCTCTTTTTAAATTAATAGAACAAATGTCTATGTGTAAGCATTTTATAGCACGTGTCAATCTCTATTTGAACATGTATGATATTCTGATTGGGTAATTACAGATGTCATTGACATAATGGCTGCCAATTTTCACCTTATGAACTGTGAATGATATTCGACTTATTTCTTATAAATACCTTGTGTGATTTTTTTGATAGAATAAGCTAACCTATTCTTTCAGTTGTCTTCGATTAAATTAATTGCTAGGTACTACACAAATTTGGCACCCTAGGATATGAACTTCAATTATTAGCATGACTGACATTTCATTATTTATATGATCCTTTTTATTATTATTTTTTTCCTATGGACTAAGGGGAGGAAAGGGGCATAGCTAAATGGTTAAACATTTGAAGTCTCGTCACCTACGTAATCTAATATAGCTTCACCTCCCCTAATAGGAAGCTTCTAATAGATTCCTAGCTAGGGTTGAATATTAGCTTTTGTAAATGTCTTTCTAACATCAGTGAGGTCTATTGTTTCACCAGTGATATAGTTCATATGATTGTTTCCTAGAATTAGGAATTGAGTGTGATATAAAGTTTTATAGTAGGTTGGACCATGAAGTAAAATAAGTTACGGGTCTTTCATGGGAGTTCTATACCCGTGAACCCTTTGTATCTCAAAACAAATTAAGGAGAATTATAACTTTTTACCGGTGGCTTCAACCTATATTTAAGGAGACTTTTTCATTTAACTAGTAGCCATTAGCCAAAATATTTAGGCACTACACTTTCTTCTGAAGGGCATTATCTTTTTTAATATTGTACTTGCAAAATGGAGTAACTGTTTTGTAACCCATCTTCAAACGATGGTCATGCAATATATTTTCCAGATATTTATGATCATTCTTCCTGTGATATATTAATTTGGTGATTTTTTTCTTTTTGAAGTTCATGCGCGAAGGCTTCAAGCACTAAAGGCTCTTACATATGCTTCTAACAGTCCTGAGATTTTGCAAAAGTTGTATGAAATCATATTCGGTATTCTTGATAAGGTTTGTTCATATAAACTATTAACTGATTTCGGTAAAATCAATTATGGAGTGCAGAATCTTCTATCTGTGGAATGCCACGTTTTTTTATATTAGGAGTCTAATCTTTAGTATTTTACAGCTGTCTTATTTATGTTTTGCCTTATATAGAGTAGGTATTCTATGTATTATTTATTCAGAGTTTAAGATTTCACTCAATAGGCAACATGCAAGCGGGCCGACTGTTTTATTTCAACTGTTCTTCTTTGTTTTGCTTGCTGATCTGATTGTTATTATTCTAACAATTGGTATTAGAGCCTGGTTCAAAGGGACGACCAGTGCTCATACTTTGATCCGAAGGGTGTGATCAAGAGCCGAAGGATCGTGCAATCAATCAGAGAAGAAGCAAGAGACCAAAGCAGAGAAAGATGGCGGGGACTCCGGCTCCGACAACTCAGACTCCAGCTTCGACAACTCAGACTCTAGCTCCGACAACTCAGGTTGGTACATCAAGAGAAAACACAAACTTATTGTTGCAATGCCCTATTTTGACTGCTACAAATACACAATTTGGGCAGTTAAAATAAAGGCAATATTTAATTTTCATGGTGTTTGGGAAGCGATTGAACCTGGAGAGAATGTTGACCTGAAGAAAAACAGCCTTGCAATTGCCTATTTGTACCGGCGATACCTGAGGAACTTGTTTTACAAGTTGCACAGTTTGAAAAGGCAAAGGAAGTCTGGAAAGCTTTGAAGGCTCGGTTTGTGGGTGTTGATCGGGTAAAGCAGGCCCGTTTGGGTTCACTGCAAACTGAATTTGAAGCCTTGAAGATGGACACAGAAACCATAGAAGACGTTGCTAGACACATAAGCACAATTGTCTCCAAAGCAAACAACCTTAGGGTTGTTTACGAGGACAAGAAACTAGTCAGGAAGTTTCTTGGTTTAGTTCCCAATCGAATTTACCAATAGTGCTTCTATTGAACAATTTCCTGACTTGAATACTATGTTATTTCAAGATGCTATGGCAGGTTACGTGCATATGAAGAAAGGATCAAACCGTGTGCAAAGTCTGAAGTATCCAAGAATGATCAGCTCCTATTGTCTTACAGTGACTGGCAGGCGAGAAGGAAACAGGAGCAAAAAGGCAGTAGGCGTGGCCGAGGGATAGGCAACGCTGACAATCGAGGCTAAGGAGGGGACAAGGCCGATCAGGAGGTCGAGGCCGAGGCCTTGGTCAAAACATGTCATAGCAAAGGAACCAATCAGGAAAGGATCGGTCAAAATAAAGTGTTTCAAATGCGATAATATGGGACACTTTGCATCTGAATGTCCTACAAGAAGAAGGGACGAAGAAGTCAATCTAGCACAAACTCAAGATGACGAGCTGACACTACTAATGACTGTTTGAGTGGGAACAATCTTCTTAAATGAAGAAAGTGTGATACCGAGCAAGTACACTTCGGTCCAAAACAAGCATTTGTGGTTTCTAGACAATGGTGCTAGCAACCACATGACAGGAACAAAGAATTCTTCTCTAACTTGACAACAATGTGGCTGGACAAGTTCGTTTTGGTGATGGGTCATGTGTGGAGATCAAAGGTCAAGGTTCAATTGTACTGGAATGTAGAAATGGAGAGCAACAGGTGCTGTCGGATGTCTACCTTATTCCATCCTTACGAAGCAATATAATCAGCCTTGGCCAAACTACTGAATCTGGTTGTAAGGTACTAATGAAAGACAATTTTCTGTGGTTGTATGAGAATAGTGGAACTTTACTCATGGAGGTACCAAGATCTCTAAACCGACTATATAGAATTGAATTAAAAATTGCTTCACCGGTTTGTTTGCTTGCTAATATTGATGACCAAGCTTGGCTATGGCACGCACGCCTTGGTCATTTAAACTTTGATTCCATCAAACAATTAGCAGCAAAAAGTTTGGTACAAGGAGTCTTGAGGATCACACATTCCAGCAAGATTTTGTGACTGCTGCTTGGCTGGCAAACAGTCACGCCTTCTGTTCCCTGTTTAGTCAAGCTATCAAGCTTCTAAACCGTTGGAGTTGATTTATGCGGAGTGTGTGGACCAATCACACCTACCACACAAGGAGGAAACAGGTACATGTTCCTTATTGTCGATGATTTTAGTCGATTCATGTGGGAATACTTGATTAAAATAACGAATGAAGTTCTGGACTGTTTTAAAAAACTTAGAAGTCTGATCGAGATGAACCTGGGTTTGAAGGTGAAGAATCTAAGAACAGACAATGGAGGTGAGTTCACATCTCAAAATTTTACTAATTTTTGTAATGAAGCAAGCATTACACATCAGTTCACTGCTCCTTTCACTCCCTAACAAAACGGGGTTGTGGAAAGGAGAAAAAAACCATTCTTGGCACGACTCGGTGTTTACTCAAGGCCATGGAACTCCTGCAAAATTTTTGGGGAGAAGGAATTAGACACACTGTCTACTTGTTAAACCGGTCACCCACACAAGCACTAAAAGACAAGACAACGTATGAGGTTTTAAAAGGAAGGCGACCGAATCTGGAACACCTAAGGGTGTTTGGCTGTGTGGGACATGTAAAGGTTCTAATTAGTGGATTAACTAAGCTGGATGACAGAAGCTCGAAGATGATTCATCTAGGAACCCAACCGGATACATAGGCGTACAGATTGTATGATCCGGAAAGGAGAAGGATTGTGGTGAGCCGAGATGTAAAATTCAAAGAAGACAAAAGGTGGGACTGGAATTCTTATCTGGAGCAGCATGATACAAGTGGTCCTGAATGGACTGAATTTGTAGTTCAGTTGAGTTCAAGCCAAACAATGGCCGGATCAACTGAACAAGCTGCAAATGAAGATGAAGTTCATATTTTCAGTCCAGACATGAGTGGCCCTGTTCCGGGCAGCAGCCCAAGTGCTATAGGCAACAGCCCAAGTGCTACAGGCAGCTCTTTCGAAGCAGGTACCGGGCTTAACAACCACTTATGGCAGATGCAATTGGGCCAAACAACCCACTTGCTGGAGACTTACCTGGACCAGTTGAAGGCTCTATTGAGAGTGAAAACCAAAAAATTCTGGTGATCTAAGCAGCCACACTTCGTTCAGAGACGTGGGCCTATTAAACCAGAAAGCAGTGGATCCGACAGCCCACTTCCTCTTGATCCAGATGTGTATGATGACACTCCACCATGGGGAATTCGGGCTGTGGGGGATGTTTATGCGAGGGCCTCACGGTTTAAACATTGAAGTTGTTAATCTTCTATTGTTGGAGGGTGAGCCTTAAATTACACTGAAGCTGCCAGAGCTTGGGTGGAAGCTATGACAAGTGAAATTACATCTATCGAGAAAAATAACACCTGGAAGCTCACGACTTTACCCCCCAATAAAAATCCATAAGGCTGAAATGGGTTTACAAACTAAAGAAGGATGCAAATGACAACTTCACTAAGCACAAGGGTTGACTTGTAGCAAAAGGTTACGTGCAACAACTTGGAGTGAATTTCGATGAAGCTTTTGCTCCGGTAGCTAGACTCGAGACGGTTCGTCTGATTCTTGCCTTAGCAGCTCAACAGGGATGGCAAGTGCACCACCTTGATCTGAAGTCCACTTTTCTTCACGGTGAACTCAAAGAGGAAGTTTATGTTTCACAACCAGAAGGGTTTGTTCAAAAGGGCAGGGAACACATGGTTTATCGCTTGACAAAGGCACTATGTGTGTGATTCTGAATGAATTCCATTAATGATGAGATCCCTTTAAATAGGGAATCATACAACCGAAATTTTAGGAGCAGATATACATCATCACAGTTATAAACTAATTCAAATACTAATACTATAACACAAATCAAATACTAATACTATCACACAATATCAGCGGCTGATGATGTATATCGCTAAGACACCCCCTCAGTTTGAGCGGCGGCGGAGGACAGACGCTCAAGCTGGATCTAAATGACTGGAAAAGCTGCTGTGGGAGCCCTTTGGTGAAAATATCCGCATATTGCAAAGAGGAAGGCACATGAAGAACGCGAATGTGACCGACACGAACTTTATCATGAACAAAATGTATGTCAATTTCGATGTGCTTCGTCCTTTGATGTTGAACTGGATTATTGGAAAGATACACGGTGGAGACGTTGTCACAATACACAACGGAGGCATGGGTGAGAGGCGTGTGCAGCTCAAGAAGCAAGTTGCGGATCCATGTGGCTTCGGCTACCGCATTCGCCACACCCCTGTATTCGGCTTCGGCGCTGGAGCGTGAGACAGTGGGCTGCTGTTTAGAGGACCACGAGACTAGATTATCGCCTAAGAAGACACAATATCCCGAAGTTGAGCGACGGGAGTCTGGGCAACTGCCCCAGTTAGCGTCAGAATAGGCCACCAACGAATGAGTTTTTGATTTAATGATACGTATACCATACTCAATCGTCCCCTGAATATAACGGATAATCCTCTTCATGAAAGCAAAATGAGGCTCTTGAGGCTCATGCATAAACAAGCATACTTGCTGAACTGCATAGGAGATGTCGGGTCTCGTAAATGTTAGATACTGCAAAGCTCCTGCGAGGCTTCGATATAATGTGGGATCCGAGAATAACGGACCATCGGTATGCTTAGTTTAGCCGAGAGGTCTACGGGAGTTGTGCATGGTTTGCATGATGACATTGAGGCTCGAGCGATTATATCCTTTGCATATTGAGCTTGTGAAAGGAAAATACCGTGGGATTGTTAGGGTAACTTTAATGCCCAAGAAGTGATGTAAGTGACCCAAGTCAGCCATAGCAAACTCCCGTGACAAAGTGACAATAATATGACGTAAAAGTTGTCATTAGAAGCGGTGAGAATGATGTCATCCACGTACAATAGCAAATAAGCAGTGTTGGAAGGATCCTGATTATAAATGAATAACGAGTTATCGCATGCACTGCTATGAAACCCATGTGCAGTGATATAGGTGTCAAAGCGGGTGTACCCAGGCTCTTAGTGCTTGTTTAAGCCCATAAAGAGACTTTTTAAGACGACATACAAAGTTCGGTGCTTGTTTATCATAGAAACTGGGAGGCTGATGCATAAAAACAGTTTCATTCAGTTCCCCATGTAAGAATGCATTCTTGACGTCCAACTGGTGTATAGGCCATGATCGTGAGACTGCAAGTGAAAGAACTGTGCGAATCGTGGCTGGTTTAACAACCGGACTGAAAGTGTCTTCACAGTCAATGCCCATGTATGTGAATTTCCATTGACAACCAACCTGGCCTTGTACCGTTCAAGTGAGCCATCAGCCTTAACTTATGATGAAAAAGCCACATACACCGAATTACCGGGCTATCCGTAGGTCGAGGAACTAGTTCCCACGTTTCATTATCCTGTATAGCAGTAAATTCGGCGTTCATAGCATTTAACCATTTAACCGCGTGTGTAGTGGACCGAGAGATTGGAGAGTGTTGTCATGGGATGGGAGTTGGGGTTGAGCCGTGGAATCGACTGCTGAGTAGGGCCGGTGGGTGTGGTGAGTGGTGCAGTGGTAGGGTTAGGGCGACGGGTGGTCGAGGACGTCGGCTGTAGGTGAATTGGTATGTAGCCGGACCGGGAGGGTGGGGTACTGGTGGTGTGGATGGCGTGTGAAGTGGCTGCTGAAACGTAAAGCCGGGAGGAACGGTGTCGTCCAGGAAGGTATAAGCGGTGGGGTGGAGAGGACTGGTGTAAGGGAACTCAGTCTCGTCAAAGGTGACGTGGCAAGAGATGTGGACTTTGCCGTGTAGGATCAAAGCATCGATACCCACGAAAGTCGGGTGGATACCCGAGAAAGATACACCGGATCGATCGGGCATGTAATTTATGGGGTTGGGTAGCGAGGTGTTTGGGTAACAGGCACACCCGAACACCGTAGGTGGTCGTACGTGGGATGCCGTAGGTAGAGGGCAAAGGAGGGGGTATAAAAATTAAGACGTTTGGTGGGTAAAATGTTGTGCAGGTAGACGGTCGTGTGTAATGCTTCCACCCAAAAGGAAGGAGGAAGATTTGCGTGTAATAGCAAAGCACGGATGATGTCGTTTTGGCTAGACGTTTGGAGGCAAGCAAACCGAAACAAGAGTCCGTGTTGGTCGGCGAAAGATTTAAAGGCGAAATTGTCAATTCACCCCTTAGGTCGCATTGAAAAGTTTTAATTTTACGGTGGAATTGAGTTTCAATTAAGCGGTGAAATTTGGCAAAAGTAGGAAACGTGTCAGACTTGTACTTAAGAGGGTATACCCCACGAAGTGTGAGAAGTTGTCAATGAGAACCATATAATATTTGTATTTGTTTTAAATAGGGAATCATACAACATTCAAACAACAGATGGGCTTTCAGAGATGTAAACAGGAGCAAGCTGTTTACAAAAGAAACTCAAGTAAAGATCACTTGATGTGGGGGTGTACGTGGATGATTTGATCATCACGACGACAATCAAAGTGAAGTAACAACATTCAAACAACAAATGAAGGCTGCTTTTGAGATAGTGACCTCGGTCTTTTGTCCTACTACTTAGGAATCGGGGTAATCAAGGTGTTAACAACATTTCGATAAGGCAAAGTGGTATGCAAAGAAGATACTCAAGGAGGCTGGATTATGGGAATGCAATACAGCCAAATTTCCATGGAACCAGGGTTAAAGCTATCCAAAAATGAAGAGGGAGAACTTGTTGATGCAACTGAATATAGAAAGCTCATTGGCTAGTATGCTAGTCGTTTCATGCAAGCGCGCCCTAAAGGTGCCCACTTGCAAGCAATAAAACAAATTCTGCATACGTGAAAGGAACAACAGAACTGGGAATCGTTTATCAAAGAAGCAACAAGAGAATACTGCATGGTTTCAACATAGATGGTGATGATGGAAGAGGTACAATGGGGCTGATTTTCTACTATAATGAAGGGCAATAGCATGGAATTCACAGAAGCAAGGAACGGTGGCCTTATCATCTGGTGAGGCCGAGTTTATGGCCGCCACCTCAGCTGCTTGTCAAGCATATGGCTGAGAAGTGTCTTGGCAGAGTTGACAAGTTGGAAAGAAGAGCAAGTGGTGATTAGAGTTGATAACAAATCAACGATTGCATTGATAAAAAATCCCCTTTTTCATGGGAGGAGTAAACATATTGACACTCGTTATCACTTTATAAGGGAATGCGTTGAAAGATGGCAAATTAAAGTGGAGCATATTAGTGGGGATCAACAAAAGGCTGATATCCTTACTAAAGCATTGCCAAGAATCAAGTTTGGAGAAATGAGAGACCTTATTGGAGTAACAGTCATAAAGTGAAAGGACCTGACAAAGTGAAAACCGAAATTAAGGGGGTGATTATTAACTAATTTCGGTAAAATCAATTATGGAGTGCAGAATCTTCTATCTATGGAATACCGTGTTTTTTTTATTTTAGGAGTCTAAACTTTAGTATTTTTACAGTTGTCTTATTTATGTTTTGCCCTTTATATAGAGTAGGTATTCTATGTATTATTTATTCAGAGTTTAAGTTTTCACTCAATAGGCAACAGGCAAGCGGGCCGACTGTTTTATTTCAACTGTTCTTCTTTGTTTTGCTTGCTGATCTGATTGTTTTTCTAACATAAACATCTATACACTATTCTTGATTTTCTTAGCTTAGGTATTGCTCTTGATTGTATATATTTGTGGGGACCAAAAGCCAATTGTGAAACATGTTTTGTTGATTCCTTATGTTGTCGAACAGGTTGCTGATACGCCTGATAAGCGTAAGAAAGGCATATTTGGGGCAAAAGGTGGTGACAAAGAGGTAATTTAGATAGTTGCTGTTTCTATAGATTTAACATCAAATTTAAGAATTGCAATTTCTACTAGTTCAGCATTTGACTTGATGCCCCTTTTTTATTACATCAAAACACAATATGCTATTATCTAAATTTGCTCATTTGTAAACAACATGACTTTGCATTAGTATCATGAATGCCAATAGCAAACAAAATCATGTAGATTCTTATGAAAATGTTTCACACGACATGCATTTATCTTGTGAATCCAAATTAGCTTATTTTTCACTCATGTTCATGCCTTTTTTATGCCTTTGAGGCATTTCTAGTAGTAGGATGTGTATCTATTGACATGAGAAGTTTCTACATAGCATTTCTTTGGTGTAATGATTTAGAGCCATGGTCTTTCCTGTTATAGTAAAAGTACACATGTGATCTGTGTCATAACATAATGTGTTAATCTATTTGTTCATATGATCAAGTATACTCTTTACCTTATCCTTATTATTGTCAATGTGTATAATCAGTCTATAATTCGAAGTAACCTTCAATATGGCGCCATAAGTGCATTAAGGAGGCTTCCATTGGATCCAGGAAATCCTATATTTCTCCATCGTGCTGTGCAAGGGTGGGTTTGTTTCCTTTCACTCAACATTTGATTTAGCTAGTAATTACTTGGCATCTTATTATAATTAGCTTTATGCTTTGTATCATATTTTGGTGATTTTTTAGGACAAGTTTTTGGTTTAACTATCACTTGAAGCAATAATTATTGTAATCAATGTCATGCTTTATTTTGTTAATCATAATGGCTATATATATGCCGGAACAACGGGAGGTTTGAATTGTGAAATAAAATGTTACTTGCTCTTCTTTTAATGGTAATGTGATGGTCCAAACTTTATTCCCTCCAAAACAAGCCATTACACCAAATGCCACCACTTGGTTTTCTTGCGTAGATGGTGGTACCTAGTAGGCAAAAAACAAGTTTCCTTATATTTTGCTCTTTTAATTATTGAGACTAGCTTGCTTTGCAACAATGTGCCATCGTGAACCTCAATAGTTTGACCCATTCTCTTGATCAATTAAATGTGTGCAAAATATCTAGAACTGTTAGTGAGATGTTTCCGATGCCATGTGTCTTCTATATATGTATAGGGAAGGGTTCAAATGCAAACCAAAAGAAACTGAGAAAACTCTTAAACTAAATCTAAGCCCTTGATTGGTTAAGATCAATGGTTCTAGTTCTTTTGAATAAAAAAATAGATATTTGTACTTGTGTGGGACCCTTTTTAACATCATTTTGAACCATGGATCTTGGATCTTAGTCAAATTAGTGGCTTAGATTTGCTTTATTAGTTTTTAAAATTTCTCTGGACTCTTGGTTTTCATTTGAACTCAACCCTATATGTATATATGTGTGTATATATGTATATATATATATATATGTCTGTGTGTGTGTGTATGTATTGGAAAATCAGGGTGGTTTCTTGCTGATATTTTAACTTGAGAGGTCATTTTATCCATGTTAGAGAACTTAAAGACTAGTTTAAAACTTTGTGGACTCTTCATTTACTTTAAGCAATTTTCAGGGAGGGGGTGCTATCTAAGTGGGCTCTCTGTAAATAAATCATGGTTTTCTTATGATTAATTGGACAGTAAAGGACAACTTTGTAAGTGTCAAAGCCACCTCAACACTTACTATGCGCTAACCTGATTAACAGGTCTTTAAAGAGTTATTATAAACAGTTTGATAGTTCTTGCCTCTAGTTCTATCTTTTGAATGTTTGCTGGCTTAAAAAAGAATGACATCAAAGTTTCTTAGTATGTTAGGAAATTAACTCATATATTTACTCCTGTTTCCAAATTTAATACTGAAAGCTAAATTTGTAATTTCTAGTGAAGTTTTGATTGTTGATAGGTCATAGGTTTGATGTTACTTTTGTTCAGGCTGACTGATAATGTGGTGTTTAGCGATATTAGCAGGATTCTTATATCTTGGTGAATACACCACTTGTGGTTTTCTATTTGAGGATTATATGGTTGTTTTTTACTATTAAGCGTTATAGTTGCATCTCTGTAGTAATGTTATTAAAATGATTTTACTCTAAACAAGTCTTATATTGACTGCAGAGTTTCGTTTTCTGATCCAGTGGCTGTTAGACATTCTTTGGAGATTATCTCTGAGCTGGCTACAAAAGATCCTTATGCTGTTGCTATGGCTTTAGGTAATTTTAAATATATCAAAAGTTTAAAACCATGAAAGTTTGATTATTTCAGTGTCTTTTCTTTTCTCTATTTTTTTGATGCATACATGATTAATCTAATCAAATTAAAAGTGATATGCATCAAGAAATGAGACATCCTAGTGATCATGCTTTTTCTGTACATGCTTTATGTTTTTGTATGTGGGTGAAAAACATGTTCATAATATCATTTGCTTATTTGTTCACTTTATTATGAAGCTGATGATTTTAATAATACATATTATTATCATATTTGAATTCTACTTGCTGTATTAGATTTTATTTTCTATGAGAAGTATGCATTTAGGTTAATTGGACACTAATAAGTATTTGAAAGTTCTAATTTCGATTGTTATTAAGTTTTCATAAGTTCTGGAATATTTGCTCTAGAAAGCAAGTCTTGAAGCCACCACCAGAAAGCAACTTGAAGCCAAATTTTTAAAGATTCATGTACCTAATAGGAATGCATCATCTTGCACACTATGTTGTATGATGCAACTTTTGTTTATCAAGTTTTTAATGTCTTTTTTTTAAACGCAGGGAAGCTCGCCCAGCCTGGTGGTAAGTTGGAAAATTGCTCATCTGTCATTAGTGTCATCATTAACAAATGTATGTTTTCCTTGTATTCACCACTAAATTCCTAGATTTTATATGAATCAGGAGCTCTGCAGGATGTTTTGCATTTACATGATGTGCTTGCTAGAGTTGCTCTGGCCAGATTGTGCCATGCAATATCTAGAGCTAAGTCACTGGATGGTATGTCTTGTTAATATTATAATTCCTTTTCTTACTTTTGTAAAGCGATTATTACCAAGATCCGTCATGTTTTTTTTTTCAATTTTTTTTCACAGAAAGACCTGACATTAAATCCAGTTTACCTCTTTGTTATATCAACTCCTCCTTGATCCTAGTGACAGAGTTTGTTTTGAGGCTATCCTCTGTGTACTTGGGAAATCAGACACCGCTGACAGGTACTTTGTCCTTGAATTGTATGTGTGTAAATTTTGATACATTAACTTTTGGAATTTGAGTTGATTTTTTTAGTGGGTACTATTGGGAAAAAAAAGCTTATATGAAAACCAGTCAATTGGGTCAAAAGTTGCCCAAAGTGTATATTTATGGCATTACATTTTCATGGCTTCATTCAAATATTATATTACTATTGAAACTTAAATAATTTCATAATCATATCCGACACCCTAGTTACTCATAGAAGAATTAAAAGTTATGGACAAAAATTGGGTCGATCGGACTCGTACAAAAGCTACCTATTTTAACCCGTGATTTGTAGTTTTCTTTTTTTCATCTTATGGTTTATGTGTGAGGTGGTCACCATGTCTCTGGTTGATGTGCAGAAACTGTTATGTAATGTTAGCATTCTTTCTTGCTATGTTTTTGCTGTTATTTTGCCTACCACAGGACTGAAGAACGAGCTCTTGGGTGGTACCGTCTAACGAGAGAAGTTCTTAAGGCCCCTGAAGCACCTTCTGTGAAGGAAAAAGATAAATCTTCGAAGGCGAGACGTCCACAGCTTCTTATCAAACTTGTCATGAGAAGGTTATTGTTCTTATTTCATATAATTATACATCTTTTCTGATTTTTAGAGGTGTGGGGGTGGTAACTGGTCAAAGAACTGAGTCAAGTTGACCTGGAACACTTTTTGCTCACCTTTTTAACTTTTGTATAAATTATTCATTGTTCAAGTACGATTACAAAAATAATATTATTTCAACAATAAACTAACTTCTTTATTACAATAATTTAGGAGGTTTTATGCTTTAAAAATACACTTTGGGTGACTTCCAAGTTCCAACTTGTTTATGTTTTCATTTCACTTTTCTTTTGTATTTTATTTGTCTGATCTTAGAGATAAAACGTAACCCTAATGGACACATTCATTGGTGAATGGACTGAAATTGCCATGTCTACAAAGTATTCTAGTCATTTTTCATCTATAAGCAGGTGTGGGAGAAGTGTTTTGGCAGCCACCGTCATGACCTAGTATTCAATGAATCAGGTCCTCACATGGGCGGGTTCACCTGGTTTTTACCTTACATTAGATATACAATTCTTTTTTTCCTTCTATTTTCTTTGTTTGCTTTTTCGTTTTCCGTTGGACGGTGTGCCAAATAATATTCATCTTTCCATCACTTGCAGGTCTATATGATCAATGTTACTTTAAAATTTTACATTAGATTGTTTGAATATCTTACTAAATATTCAATAGGACATATACCATATAGTTACACATGCTTAACATACCACTTTTAATAATAAAAATATATATTTTGTAGCATGAGTTGTTTAGTACATATGGCAAGGATTTTATAACTAACACCCCCTAACTTATTTAATACAATTGGTGACTCTTTCAATAATTGAAAAACAATGCACTTGTACTCGAATCACCCAAGTTCCAAAGAAAAACACCAACATTTTTGTTTCAGAATAACTATTTCTTTAAAGCAACTTGAACCGGCCAAGTACGAATGCACTGGTGTGATTTATAGATAGTAGCTTCTCACCATATCCAAGGATGCATCAGGGAACCATGGTTTAGTGGTGCAGAGTATAAAGTATTTGTAGGTTTGGATATGATTTTCCATTGCTCTGGTTTGCTCTTATAAGACACTTAGGGGCTGTTTGGCAGCCTCTTAATCAACCTCTTAATGGTTCAGAGGTTTGAATGGTTCAGACTGTTTGTTTCGCCAGCACATGTCTGAATGGTTAAGACATTTACCTCTGAATGGTTAAGACATTTACCTCTGAATGGTTAAGCATTATACTGATGCTGAATGGTTAAGAGGTCTAATGCTGAATGGTTAAGACATATTATCTGAATTGGTCAGACATTTGTCTTTGAATAGTTAAACGATATAATATCTCTTAATGGTTCAGACCTCTGCACTTCAGACCTCTTAATAGTTCAGTACTTAATCATTCAGAAGTTGCCAAACAGCCCTTATAGAGCTTAACAATTTAGATTATGATCTCAAAATCAACAGAATGAAATAATTATAAGTAATATATTCTCAAGATTTTTGTTCTGTTTCTTTCATCCATGCAACAAATATCGCCTCCTCTTATAAAGTGGTAAAATTGCAAGTATCTTGTCACAATTCTTGATTTTCTAATGAAATGGTCTTGTTTTATTTTTGGAATAATAACTTGTTTAATGATGGTTGTTGAAGTAGGTGTGTTATGATTGAACGTCTTCTGATTTTTTGGTACTGGAAATGGTGCAAGCCATGGTTTATTTTCAAGCCATGGCCATTACTGCACCACACGCCATGACTGTTTATGATACATTTTGAAGGACCCTAGAATTCAAAGCATAATACCTAAACTCTGTCTTTTGTATGCTCTTTATAGCAAGTTAATGCTGATGAAAAATTTAAATGAACTTTTGGGTTAAAATTGAAGAATTTTTGGCCATTGCTAATTATAAGAATCTGTAACTAATATGGCAAAACTATTGGTGTTATGGCCCAGAAAATTTTATTGGTTTTGCTGTAGGGTACTGTATGTATACATGAAGTGTATTTCTAATTTTATGGTACAGGTTGTATTGCAAAATGTTAACTTATGATATTCTGATTACATGTTTATGCAATAGAAGCACAGTGCATAACCAGTTGTACTGTAGAAACTCGGTTAGAAGTTTGTGTTTCATGATGAAGTTTGAGGGTGTTATGCACTAGAAACTTGTACTGTACAACTAGATCACAGTTTTAAGTTGTATGTTAAGTTCTGTTATAAAAAATGTGCAGGTGTTGAAGGTCAAGGTATTATGCGTTAATGCGTGTACTGTATGCGTTAAAATACTATTGGAGCTGTGTATACTGTAGCTGTTTTTGTTGTAAAAGTGTAATTCTATGTAATTGCGTAGATCGCATGCTTTTAAATATATTAAGCAAAACAGCTGTCGTTAAAATTGTGTTATGAAAGGAACCGTGGAAATAATCCATAACAAATAACATGCCTAGTTTATCGAATGTTCTAGCTTCTCAAATAACAAAGAAACAGCAAAACCAGCCATTGTATACACACATACATACATACATACATACATACATACATACATACATACATACATACATACATACATACATACATACATACATACATACATACATACATACACATACATATGCATGCATGTATTATCTAAGTATAAATTATTTGCTTCTTCTTAGCTAGTTTTTAGTCTACAACTATTACCACTTCATTATATAAATACTACAATTTCTGTCTTCATATTTTAAGTGTTAGTAGCAACATTCACCTTTTTGGAAAGCTTTCATGCTATGTTTGCCTATTAGCCCATTCTCATCTTTCAATGTAGATGGTATTGATTTTGGTCTGTGGGGCTTGTTAAAGGGTATTTTAGGCATTAGACATTTAATTGAATGCTCCTATTAACTACATCCCGTCAAGTTGTACTCCTTAGATAATAATGATATATTTAGCTTTTGGTTATACATGTAGAAATTTATAATTTTCCTCTTGTCTTGTTGCAGATTAGAGAGTTCTTTTCGTAGTTTTTCTCGTCCTGTTCTTCATGCGGCTGCTAGAATTGTTCAAGAGATGGGGAAAAGTCGTGCTGCTGCTTTTTCTTTGGGTGTGCATGAAATTGATGAAGGAGGAGATGTTAATTCTTTTGCTGATAATAGTGAGCAGGAAGATGGAAAATCTCAACATGAAGGTAAATGGATGTGATACTTGTGATATTTAAAACAACAATCATTCTACTCCTAAGTTCTTGTATATGTGTACCATAGTTCTTATGTGTTTACTAGATGTAGCACCTGCACCCAGTCATGTGGAAAGGGGTCAAGTCTAGTTGGTTTATGTTGATAATGTGTCAAATGGGTCAAACTTGTCCAATGTTACTTAAGAGTATTCAGATAGTCAGAGCCTCTTTAAATATTTTATTTGAAAATACTGTATCAATATTTTAACAATATAGGTTCTGTTGTTGCATACAATACATTAGTTCTTATTATTAATTTGGAAAAAAGCTGTACAAAATGTGTTGACGGGTCAACTTGACACCACCCTGACTTGTTTTGACACGTTAAAATATGATCTGTTTGACATGTTAAAATATGATCCGTTCCGGGCTTATGCCTGGAAAACATGAAAACTTTAGATATCCTTCAAGATGTATTTTACAACATTGATAACTGGAGTTCTAAGAATCTATATTCAGTCATATTTGTAAACTGTAATTGGCTTTTAACCCAACTCTGACACATACAGATTTTACAAATGAAAATTTAAGTGTGGCAAATGAAGGAAATTAGGATGACGGCCGATTTTGCTCAGTTTGTATATTCCAGCTATGCTAAAGTCACAACTGATTGACTGAGTTTGAAAAACATTAGAATATATATGTTATAGCACTTCATTTTTTTGCTTCTTTTGCATTCTCTTTAGATCATTTATCGTATGTGAAATGGAGCAGGTAACAAGGATACAGTGGCAAGTCTATTGGCCTCGTTAATGGAGGTGGTGCGTACAACTGTGGCATGCGAATGTGTTTATGTTCGTGCAATGGTGATTAAAGCTCTTATATGGATGCAAAGCCCACAAGAAACTTTTGCTGAATTAGAATCGATGATTGCATCAGAGCTCTCTGATCCTGCTTGGTCAGCAGGTTTATTAAATGATATTTTGCTCACTTTGCATGCTCGTTTCAAGGTACTTGGCCAGTTATATTTGATTACACTTTTTTGGTATTAATGTTGTAGTTTTAGATACGCTATTTGGAATTCAGTGTTCTGATGCGATAAGGCATCGACCGTTGCCTAGATAAGATCAAAAACACCAGATATTATGTGAAAAAAACAATTTCTTGGACACTTTATTAATCACTAGAAAAACTTACTGAATACGTTACCGAAGACTGTTTATAAACGAAAAAACTTAAACCCCAAGTTAACCTACAAGCTAAATACTCTCCTAAAATAAACTTACCAACTATTAGACACGTATCGTAAACAAAAAATACTAAAATAAAAGTCATACTTAGAAAATATAAATGAAGTTCTTCCTAATTTGCGTTGCTAGAAGATTTTCGTCCCATTCAAAATCAAATTCAAATGTTCTTTCCATTTAGGCTTTCAACTTCTTGATTTTTCACATTCGAACTAATTAGGATTAACTTCAAAGATCTCCCCTTAATCCCAATTAGATCACGCTTGTCATTCTGCTCGTTCGTTTTCTTTTTTTTTCTTGCTCATGCTCTTGCTTCTTCTTGGCTCTTGCTATTTGAGCCACACACTTCCGATCTTGCTCTTGCTACTTGATGTTCTTGCTAATCAGAATCAACAAAGTTTTTGATTTTTACTCTTGCTTCTGATTAGATGATTAGATTCACTCTTTCTTTCTTGACTAACTTTATTTCTCTCTCTCTCTCTCTTTCTTTTTTTTCTCTCTTATCTTCTTTCTTACTTTCTTCTTCCTGCTTACTTGCTATTATATCTTCACATGGATTCAAGGATTTGAATTTTGAACCCGACTTACTTCCTTGCTTCCGTGATTACCTGCTGCTGCTTCTGCTCTTGTTTTCAGCTCTGTAACCTGGGGAAGGCTGATCCCCTTCTTGAAAAATACTTATCAAAACTGCACCTCTTGATTGAGTCTTCAAGCTCTAATACCAATTGTTGGCCATCAAGGACACCAAAAAATATGAACAAAAACCAATTTGTTTGACACTATATTGATCAATAGAAAAACTTAATACATTATCCAAGATTTCCTATGTATACACCAAAAACTGTAATCGTAACTTAACCTACAAGCTAAATATTCTCTTAAATTGAACTTACCAAATATTTGAAATATAAAGCGTAAGAAAACAATACTCAAAGAAAACTCATAATAAAACTAGATTTCTACCTAATTTGCACTGCTAGAGGATGTTCAACTTTCAACATTCATTCCATTTAGGCCTTCAACCTTCTTAAAGTTTTCACATTTAATATATATTAATTACCAAGTTAGTCATACATCATGGGTTGTATTTGTGTTTAGTGAGGTTGTACTCATCTTTTGTTTTTTTAATCTTTAACCTTTTTATTTTAACAAAATACTTTTACATATTTTACAATTGAATCCTAATATTTTTTACTTTCAACTTTTGTCTCCTACAATTTTTATATTTTTCATATTTTTCCTTTTACGTTTCCGTATAAAATTTGTGAGTTAACACATCGCAGCGTGCGTGTGTGGTTCAACGTTTTCAAGCTCATTTTTCCCCGTTAACGACTCCATCGCAATGCGCTGGTTCTAGATCGACCTACTTATTGTTTTATATGTTTTACATTCCGCCTACGCGGTTTAACATTTTTATACTTACTTTTCGTTCGCTTTTATTTTATTTTTTACTATGAGCTTTTTGGATGTTATTGGTTATTGGTGGTAGTGGGTCATTGGTGCTACTTGATACGGTTTTACACCCCCGCTGCAACGCCGAGGGCTTAAGACTAGTATATACCAATTATCAACTTCACAATGTATTGATTGCTGTACCATTAGCTTTAATGATTGTACATATTCTTTGTTTATTTCTTTCTTTTAATTTTTTATTTAAACCCAATACTTTTACATCTTTTATAATCTAACCCCTAATTTTGTCACTTTCAACTTTCTTCCCTTATACATTTCATATTTTACAATTTTTTCGTATTACGTTTTGGTCTAAAATTTAAGAGTTAACACGTCATTTATGGTTCATTGCTGTTATGCTTTTTTTATGTTTAACGACTCCGTAGTAACATGCGGGGTACAAGATCCACTTAATTATTGTGTTTAATATTTTGTATTTTTACGTCTACGTTCCGTTCGGTTTTTATTCATTTATTTTCTAATAAGAGTTTTTCGGTGTTGGTCGTCGTTGAGGGTGACGTGACATTGGTGCTACTTTGCACGGTTTTACGCCCCCACCGCAACGCGGTGGGGCTTAATACTAGTTAGAACTATTTATGATTATCTTCCAATATTAAATTTCTTTACTTTAGCTATTTCCCATATATCTTAAATAACCTAGTTGGTCATACTTGGTTTTTATGTACTGCATCATCCTCATGAATTCTTTATTGGAGATCTTCCAGTTAAATATATTCAGAGTCCATGACATTTTTCACCTGGACCTGTTGTACAAGCTGTTATCTTATTCTATCCGTCTATTTTAAAAAAAAAAATCTTATTGTGTTCTTCCCTCTTTTATATTTCTTCCAGGCTACTCCAGATATGGCAGTTACACTGCTTGAAATTGCAAGAGTATTTGCCACTAAAGTTCCTGGAAAAATTGATGCTGATGTACTGCAACTACTATGGAAGGTAGGTTTTTCTTTGTTCATCCCAATGACAACGCATTACTTCTTTCTGTATTTAGTGTGACATCATCTTAATAGTTGTTGCCTGAAATTTTAAGCATGTATAATGCATGATAGAGCATTCATCATGTAAATGCACAGAATTAACATAAAATATAACATCCATATGGAAAGTTTAGTTTACTGTATAATCTCTTAGATATTTGATGGGTATCTACTACGTAGTATCACCAAACTCAACAAAGAAGTATAGCATGTGTTTTTTTATGAAACAAAATGCCTGAAAAGTACTCAAATGCTTTGTTTGAATTATAAATGCCGTGTATAATAATTTGATCTCTCACAAAATAATGTTTCTAGATTTTGTAAAATTTATGAAAATTAAAAGTTTCCAGTACTAGGCCATTTAATATATTCACGTTTTCAAATACATTAATATAGTTAAACATTGGAATATTATCCTTGTTGAGAAAAACTGTTAATAAAAACAAGTGGGAAAAGTCAATTGGTCCATGCTTTGTCTTTTGAGAGGGTTAATTCACCGATTAGTTGCTAATGAAGCAAGATGAAAATCCTACATGGCTGCTTAGGTGTCCCTAACTTAAATTTTAGTAACAGTGGGTGTAACCAGACTTTATGTTCTACTTTATGGGCGCCGTCATTCTCTATTATACTTGATGTATTTATATTCTTCTTTTTCAGACATGCCTGGTTGGAGCTGGTCCAGATGGAAAACATACAGCACTTGAAGCGGTGACAATAGTTCTTGATCTGCCACCTCCACAACCTGGTTCAATGTCTGGGTTCACATCAATTGATAGGGTATTTGCATCTGATCCAAAGTCAGCTTTGGCTTTACAGAGACTAGTCCAAGCAGCGGTACTAACCATCATCTCATATTCTGTCATATGCATATCTAATGAGTGTGTTACAAATAATGTTTATTGCTGAGTAAATGCTGTAATGTATCTTTCTAAAATACTTGTAGGTGTGGTTCCTTGGGGAAAATGCAAATTATGCTGCATCTGAATACGCTTGGGAATCAGCAACCCCTCCTGGTACAGCACTGATGATGTTAGATGCTGATAAAATGGTTGCAGCTGCTAGTTCTCGGAATCCTACTTTAGCTAATGCTCTCACTCGACTCCAGCGATGTGCTTTCATTGGCAGTTGGGAGGTACATCATGCATATCCCACACTCGTCTCGTTCATTTGATTATTAACCATACACTTAACCATATATATATTTAAAAACCTTGTTCATTTGATTATTAACCATGTTTATAATTAAAAACCGTGAAAACCATCACTGGCCTCACATAATTTATAATTGATTTAACTTTTTAATTGTTTAAATTATATTTGAGTAAACTTCAACCTTAATTTTCAAGGTCATTATACATTTATTCATATAAAACTTCAAGGAACGTCGATGATGACAAAACGACTTACTTATCGTAATTGTAGGAGCTACATGTACGTAACTATTAGTTGTACACTTAGTAACACGTAACATATATATATATAACACATATATATATATACATATACGTATATGTATATACATATATACACGCGTATACATATAATACGCGTATACATATATACACGTGTGTAGTGTACATATATACATATATACACGTGTGTACACATATACATATATACACGTGTGTACACATATAAACGTGCGTACACATATACATATCTAAACGTGTGTACACATATGCATATGTAAACGTGTGTACACATATACATGTATACACGTGTGTACACATATACATATATACACGTGCGTACACATATACATACACACGTGCGTACACATATACATATACACACGTGCGTACACATATACATATACACACGTGCGTACACATATACATATACACACGTGCGTACACATATACATATACACACGTGCATACACATATACATATACACACGTGCGTACACATATACATATATACACGTGCGTACACATATACATATATACACGCGCGTACACATATATACACGCACGTACACATATATAGTCGTGTGTACACATATATACTCGTGTGTACACATATATGCACGTGGGTACACATATATGCACGTGGGTACACATATATGCACGTGGGTACACATATATGCACGTGTGTACACATATATGCACGTGTGTACACATATATGCACGTGTGTACACATATATGCACGTGTGTACACACATACACCACGTGTGTACACACATACACCACGTGTGTACACACATACACCACGTGTGTACACACATACACCACGTGTGTACACACATACACCACGTGTGTACACACATACACCACGTGTGTACACACATACACCAGTGTGTACACACATACACCACGTGTGTACACACATACACCACGTGTGTACACACATACACACGTGTGTACACACATACACCACGTGTGTACACACATACACCACATCTGTACACACATACACCACGTGTGTAGACACATACACCACGTGTGTAGACACGTGTTGTACCCATGTGTGTACACATATATACACGTGTATATACATGTGTGTACACATATATACGTGTGTGTACACATATGTACGTGTGTGTACACATATGTACGTGTGTGTACACATATGTACGTGTGTGTACACATATGTACGTGTGTGTACACATATGTACGTGTGTGTACATATATATACGTGTGTGTACATATATATGTGTGTGTACATATATATACTTGTGTATACATATATATCTGTTTCTATACATATATATGTATGTATAGACATATATATATGTATGTATATAATATGTATATGTATGTATATATATGTATGTATATATATATATATGTATATATATATATTAGTATGTTTATATGCGTCTATTCATGTACTTGCAATGCTTGTAATCATTTCATAGATTGTTACATGTAAAGCAGTATAAATGTTAGACTCGTAGATCTTGGAAATTAATTTATGCATGGTTCTCTCATAAGTGCTCATAGAAACTATCAGTGCATTATATATGGTTTTGGCCTCTCTCACATTTGTATGGGCTTAAGTTCATGTGCAGTCTACATATTTATTTATTCACAGTTCATCCCTCATTTATACAAATTAGCTCAAATGTCTACATATACATAAAATGTGAATAGTCATCTTTTCTGAATGTTTATCCTTTTTTTAAATTATGATTATACTATGCAAGAGGCCAGAAATCAGAATGCGACTGAAGAAGTAAAGAAGTATACATGTCACTCCTGGAAATATTTAGACATCCCTAGTGGTCTACTGTTGGAGCAACTATGTTTATTGGAGTTTCTGTGAGACTAATAAGCCCTTGTTTTATATGATGTAGTTTTCATTTAAATAAAGAATAGATTTTGGCATAATATTAGGATTGAATTCTTTCTTTCTCTCAGTTATAACCAGGTCGCTAGATTGTAATTATTATGCTTAGATGATAAACTGATTGGGTAATACCAATTGGAAGCAACTTACATATTTGAAAGTAGGTCAACCGAGAGCCGATTGATTTCTCGAACGTTGATCAACCCATTTACTATTTCAGTTTATTTTTTATTTAATAATCTGAGCCTGTACATAGCAGAGACTTATTTTCATTAGTTCCAACTTGAATTCTTTCTTTCTCTCAGTTATAACCAGGTCGCTAGATTGTAATTTATTATGCTTAGATGATAAACTGATTTGGTAATACCAATTGGAAAGCACTTACATATTTGAAAGTAGGTCAACCGAGAGCCGATTGATTTCTCGAACGTTGATCAACCCATTTACTATTTCAGTTATTTTTTATTTAATAATCTGAGCCTGTACATAGCAGAGACTTATTTTCATTAGTTCCAACTTGAATTCTTTCTTTCTCTCAGTTATAACCAGGTCGCTAGATTGTAATTTATTATGCTTAGATGATAAACTGATTTGGTAATACCAATTGGAAAGCAACTTACATATTTGAAAGTAGGTCAACCGAGAGCCGATTGATTTCTCGAACGTTGATCAACCCATTTACTATTTCAGTTTATTTTTTATTTAATAATCTGAGCCTGTACATAGCAGGGACTTATTTTCATTAGTTCCAACTTGTGAACATCTTATAGAATTTAAATTCATTGGTAGACTATTCTCCTGGGTATGTAATGATTTGGTTGTTTTTATTACTAATCTTGGGGTCAGATGTGGTGGTTGTTTACTGATACCTTTGGCTGTCTTTCCTGATTCATTGTCGTTATCAATATTTTCATCTCAGGTTCGTATTATAGCTGCCCAAGCTCTTACTACTATGGCAATCAGATCAGGTGAGCCTTACAGAATACAAATCTATGAGTTTTTGCATGCTCTAGCACAAGGGGGTGTGCAATCCCAGTTTTCAGATATGCATATTAGTAATGGTGAAGATCAAGGAGCTAGCGGTACTGGTCTTGGATCTTTGCTCAGTCCAATGCTCAAGGTCCTTGATGACATGTATAGTGCACAAGATGATCTCATAAAGTACACACTACTGATCATTTCTTTTTACTTTTTCTGTAAATTTGTTCTTTCAGTTGTGTGATGAATATTTTTGTACTTGAGGTTGCAGGGATATGCGTAACCATGATAATGCCCAAAAAGAGTGGACCGATGACGAACTGAAGAAGCTCTACGAGACACATGAAAGGCTTCTGGATCTTGTTTCACTATTTTGTTATGTTCCAAGATCAAAGTATCTACCTCTTGGGCCAACAAGGTACTGTCCTATTGTGTTGAGTGTCGACCTTCATTGGCCTATGCTCTGACTTCATTGACTAATGCTGTTGACCTTCAGCAGTCTTTTGATCAAACTCGTCGTTTTACTTACTGTCTTGTTTCTAAATGGATGCAGAGTTGCATAATTATTGGGGTGCATTATTATGAAATCTAATATCATTGTCATAGAGAATAAGTAATACCTGTTTGTCTGCTGTATATTTACTTTTTGTTTCCAATGTAAAACAGTGCAAAACTGATTGAGATTTATCGCAATCGGCATAATATAACTGCATCAAGTGGTATGAGAGATCCTGCTGTTGCTACAGGGATATCCGAACTCATATATGAGGCCACTAAACCAGCACCCGTGGAGCCTGACAATCTTGATGATGATCTAGTAAATGCTTGGGCAACAGGACTTGCTGATGATGGTTTGTGGAACAATGCTCCTGCAATGAATAGGGTGAGATACTATCTAATCTGTTAATCATTGATATCGTTTGTCTTTATCTGCACTTACTAAAGAGCCAAAGGAGAATAAAAATAAATGGCTAGATATTTTGATATAATTTCTCATTGCTAGTTACTGATTTGTTTGCTAGCAAGTAGATAAGTAATGTGGTCTGGTAGAAGGTGCCATTAAAAGGAAGGGGCAAAGGCCTTCATTATATGAAAGATCTTGTAATAAGTCCTTAGGTGGTAATATATGAAACATTAATACTTGCAGAGCAGTATAACGAGTCAAAGCTCTAGCTTGTGCAACCAATGCGCTTTACTGGAGTAAGCTGTTGAATGTCATGCTAATATGCCTGTAAAAATATAGATTTTAAATAACATCTTGAACTCTGAATATTAAGCAAACTTAGGTAAATAACATTTTAACCCACTTGACCTCAAACCAAATGAACCCATTTATAGGTAAACATTCCCCGAAAAATCCCACTCGTAGAGTAGGATTTGGGGATCCGTTTATAGGTCAATGGATCGAAATTACCTCTTATGATAATATAACTTGGTCTCTGTTTTTGTAGGTTAATGAGTTTCTTGCTGGGGCTGGTACTGATGCACCTGATGTTGATGATGAGAACATTATATCCAGACCTTCCATGAGTTATGATGACATGTGGGCCAAAACTCTTTTAGAGACTGCAGAAGCTGATGTAAGAATTGTTCCTTAACATCTGCATTAGTCATTATGCATGATGATGTAAGATTTTAGTGTTTGTGTTTTGCAGGATGATGATGGTAGGTCTTCTGGATCTTCATCTCCAGATTCAGTAGGGTCAGTTGAGACATCGATTTCGTCTCACTTTGGAGGAATGAATTATCCTTCATTGTTCAGTTCAAAACCATCAACTTATGGGTCTTCACTACCTGTGGTATGTAAATCATGAAATTTCATGTTTCACTAATTGTTGAAGTCGGTTTACATTATATGAGTGGCGTTGCTGCTTGTATAATCCATTTTAATGCAAGTCATTTCTTCATTTATCAAGATTAACATGATGCCTGGATACTAGAGGTTGTCTATGGTCGGGTACAAACTAGTGAAACCTCCTAAACAGACCATTGGAATTTTTCATGGTGGTTTTTAAAGTATTTTAGAACGGGACCAGATGGTTTAGTTTAGATCTAGCTAAAAAACAACTGATGGAACTGTTTATAGTTTAGATTTTGCTAAAAAGGGTCCATCCAGACCAATCGTACATATACAATAAATTGTTCTGCTGTGTGTGATTTCTTAGTTTTGACATTCGGCACGAGAACAATTTCTGTGTGTCTTCTTTCGTACAGAGCCAACTGTTGATGCTTGTACAGATTTAGTGTATTTGATTTAAAACGTTTTCTATATTTGAAAATTTATACATTCTGTAAGTATTTTCACAAGAGTGAAACAAACTGTTTGTGGGGTTTAATTTGATTTTGGTTTTGTTTTCCAACCGTTTGGTTTCATTTAGTGTGTTTAGAAGTAGTTATCAACAGTTTGGTTCACGGTTTGACCTAAATGCTAGACCATAAACATTAGATAAGAAAATATTAGCTAAACAAGAAATGGGTCAAATGGGCAGTACAAGTCAAAAGTTGCTTAACGTGTATTGTTAATGCATAATAAATCATTTTATATAATATATTTTGATGATTTTTGAAATATTGCAATCTTATAACAGTATTTGACGATAATTATTTGTGAAAAGTGTATTGCTTTTGGACAAAAAAGGTCAACCCAACTCATTTTTTGATTTTATACCAAAATGTTTTTACCAACAACCTAACCTGTTTGACTTGAGCATTTTACACCTACGATATATGTTAGATTTTCTTCTGCTTGCCTGGCCTGAAAGCTCAAGAAATTGTTTTCTGTTTGATAAAAAGCTTAATAAATTAGTTAGAACCCATAGCCAGTTTTAAAATGAAACATCTTTTATTGGGTGCACGATTTCAGGAGAAGTCGGGTACAAGCAGACACAAAAAGGCGTCTGGTGGTTCCTCTTCCTATGAGGGATATGGCTCTCCGGTTAGTGTTGTTAACCACTTAACCTGAACCTTTAAAATTAGCTGGTTAACCTTATTGATTATATGATTTAAAAAAAAATATAGATTAGGGAAGAGCCGCCTCCATACTCGTCACCTGTTCATCAAAGAGTCGAGTCATTTGAGAACCCATTGACTGGGCAGGGATCAAGCAGCTTTGATTCTCATGAAGAAGAGCGATCTTCAGGGAATGTACAATCTGGATCAGCACTTTATGATTTTACTGCTGGTGGTGATGATGAGGTACTTCACCCTTAGTCAACATTTTATGGTTTGATATTATATTGTTGTTCAGACCTAAAAGGTTCCTTATGACAGTTGAATTTAACTGCCGGAGAAGAGGTTGAAATCGAGTACGAAGTTGATGGGTGTTCTATGTAAGTACACAAGTTGGTTAATAAATGCGTATATAGTAGGAAAAAAATCATAACATGATAAATTTCATAATAGATAACATCCTGTGATGGTATGTGGCATGCCATATTTAACTAAATGCTACTTTTTGATCTTAAATTGGGCCTTCTATACTTCCACACACGAGGGGTTGTTTCGTGGTATTAT